>OY986435.1:273998347-274615847 GCA_963920525.1 Dichetophora obliterata | reverse complement strand
AAAAATCATAATGGTTCAAGAGTTCTCAACATGCAAACTCTTCTCAAGTTCTCAATCGCCACGGCGACTGTCATTCGATTAGCGTTTTGGCCACCGCCACATGCTCGTCTCCACGTTGCTCGTCATGTTTGCAACCTACGCGGTCACCTCTGTCTTTTACGCTTCCACCTTCACCATGGTTGCGTCAGTCACGAATTTTATTGAAACTTGAGCTTCTGCTCTGGGTCGTCCTCCAAGTCCGGCATTGTTTTAAAACAATCAATTTAAACAAATTGGCAATACTAGTCTGTACTTCTGTAGAAGAAAATATTTGCAATTTACATTCTAAAAGCGATAACCCTTTTACTTGCGCTTATTTATTTTTTAGTTTGTTGACAGAAATCAGCTGTTTCATAACAAAAGTTAACGGAAGTGCAATAGATTTTTGTTTTCGAAGGTTGATAACAGGGTACCATAAAAGTTTGAAAGGCAGAATGCCAATTTTAACAAATCTTTTATGGTCGGCATCTTTTATGATTCATATCAGAAAACTCATAACAGAATAACCGATCTGACAGAATATTCCAGAATATATAATTGCATAAAAAAGGAGCAAAATTAAAGAAATTATTCAGTCTAGAGTACAATAAATTATATGGGTTGATACTACCTTTACCTTTTTAATTATATTAAGCCAAAATTGCTCGTTGAAAATAAAAAATAAAGAAATTTAATTCAAAATATTTATTGTGAAAAGACTATATTGCAAAGACTTGACATTTTATTTACGTAAGTAATGCAAAAAGCAATAATTCCAAAAAACCTTTTTTTTTGTTTTAAATGCATCTTCTTCTCGCTAGGTGGTGTAAAAAAGTAATCGTTTTCAGACAGCGTCAAGATATTTTGATCCCAATTTATCGGAAACAAAAAAAATTAAAGTCTTTATTAATTTATACATTCTATAAAAGAATTGTTCAGTTTGGTTGGTCCAAAATAACTATTGGGCCAAACTCACAACAAATATCTTAAATTTAGTTTTTTCATTTTCTTTTTTCAACGAGCAATGTCATCTTAAATTGACAAGTTAAAATATATTCATTTGTAAGGATTTTGGAAAACAAAATATTTTCTACCATTTCCAAAGAAAATCTATTAGTCATGTCGTTTTTAGCTAGTTTTAAATCAGAAAAAAAGTTCAGCACCAGCTGAGCTATGGAAGACTTTAAATATTTTTACCAAAATTTAAAAGTTATTTGTAAAGAGCTGACTATTAAATTGAAGAGGTTGCTTTAAGGCATTTTTTGATAAGGCTCAAAAATGCCTCAATGTCATCATTTATCTTCGCATTTTTGTCGAATTGAAGGCACTGCTTACTTTTTCTATTGAAAACAAAAACATATATTCATATTAAAAAAATATTTTTTTAAAGAACTTACACTAAGCTTAAAAAAGTGTCCATCAATTTTTGAAGGAAAAAGGTATCTAAATGGATCTAATTGGATTCAAACTGCATCACTGGCGACAACTCTAATTTTTCATTTTTTTTTTTGCAAATCATAACGATTTTGCCTTCCTAAATCCAAATCTGAAAAATTGCATTGCTCGCAATTGGTTTAGAAGATATAGGCCTCCATAGTTAGAAAAAATGGCTTATAAATCTTGCTTTTTTTAATTTTTCAACAAAACTACGCTTTATGTGAAGAAAACTAATGACAGCACCTATTCAATTAGATATCAAGCATAAAAAATCCTTGCATAACTTTTTAAGATATATCCATTTTTAGTGCAATGCTTTCGTAAAAAGGAAACCACTACCTTTTAAGACAAATTGTGTACATAAAAATAGTTATATGATATAACTTAAAAAATTATGGATGCATTTTCAGTTTAATACCTCGTTCAATAAGTACTCGAATAAATATGTACTCAAATAGCAATGAAAAAAATATTAATAATGAAATCCAATGAAATCCATGAACGAATGTGGTCTTTCATACATATTTTGCGAAGCCTTTTGTCGGATTTGGGATCAATAGCCACGCAAACGATCCTTGGATAGCAACCAACCAGTCTTGTCTCACTTCATTGAACCGGATGTGACTGCAGCTTCCGGGCAAACTGACTCAGAATAGTTTTTGCTCAAAAGCATCCTGAGCGTTGGTGTTTTTGGTTGTTCGATTACCAGTGGCACTTTCTTTCATTTTTTCCGTTGCCAACTTCACGCTAAGTTATGTCAAAAAGCCTCAACGAGAGTTTCGTTTTTTTTTTTTTGGTATTTAAAATGCTAGAATATACACAAAATGCCCCCAACACAGCCATCTATTTGTTTTACGTTTGGCTCTATATTTAGACAATATCTGGTTCATGACATCTACTCCGCCTCTGGTTTTGTTGTAGAAGACATTAATCTACTCTTTTCTATTTACTGATGAATTTTTTTGTGAGTAATGCTTAGTTGACAAAACGAAAACGTATATCGGGGCTTACATATATAGTCGGTGGAGTTTGGCTGTAGCTCGATTGAATGTAAGCTTTGTTTTGTCGTAGAGTGCCGATGAGGCTCTTTCCTCTAACTGTATAGGAATGAAGACCGTTTTCACAGCAAACTTCCTCTACATATGCCGGGTGACATCTCTAATGGAAATTCCTGGATTATTTTGGTATAAATCTGCCACTGCTTTAGCTTTTTTTGGGGTAAATCCCTTTTATCGCCCACTTCCAGATTTTTTTACCGTAGTCAGGCTTTCACTGAAGTTTTTAAACACAAGAGCTACGGTCGATTTTACAACATCTCATTTTCGTTAAGTAAGACTAAAGAAGCTAAGAAGAAGCTATGAAGAAATAAACATAAAAATTACTTTTTCAAAATATGTATTCATTGGATAAACAAGTCATAAGATTTTGTTAATGATGCAGAATTGTTCTTTATATCATGCTTCATACTGTGTAAAAATGGCATTTTATTATTTTAAATATTCTCTACATGAGAAGAGAATGTGCCTCTCTCTTTCGATAAAAGGTGCAAATCAGATGAAAACTTTAAACACATTTTCTGCAAAATCACGCTTTTTGAGTTATTACGGTTTTTAAATGCACGATATGGCGGTCACACTTGCACTGATTTATTTCCTCCATCACTTTTGAATCCTGTTATATAGTTCTCCTTGCTCCTCGCTGTAATTTCCCGCTGTAAACTTGTCAGGGAATCTATTTGGAGGGCTAATGTATTTGTTCCAATATTTTTATTGCTCTCCAACCCATGAAATTGTAATAACTATATTCGACGAAATCCAAGTATTTTATTTATTTTTTGTTTAACCTTTAAGAATTGCAGTTTTTCATCTTTTAATGCTAGTACCTAAAAAACTACAAAAGGGATTAGTAAAGTTAAGTTGTCAAAAAGTTTGTTTAAGTATGGACTAATGAAACTTTTTTGCCCTTTTGGACTCACCTTTTGGAAAAACAACCAAAAAAAATCTAAAATCGATAAAAATTAAATTTTATCGAAAAAGCGAGCCGATCTGAAAAAAAATTAGTACAATTTTCCACTCTCCAGTAATATAGAAATGACTCGTTTATACCGGGCAACAAAATCAGTGCTGAGCAATGTCATCAATGATATCTCGATTTTCCGTAAAAGTAGAGCTAAAATATGTTCAACCATAAGAACAAGTGTCATAAAACTGAAAGGCTTATATTTATATATCTTTGACGACTGTCACAAAAATGCTAAAAAATAAATCGCTTTCTCAGGCATCTGAAAATGTTTCTAATATTCGAAACTGAGCTAAATAAATAAAAATAAAAACCTCAAACGATATAAACACAAGGCTCAATCTTGAAATAAAGTCTTGTTGCAGATCAGCAGCTAAAGTTTATATGGTTTCATTAATATTTTTATTATTCGCTATTGTAATTTGATAGAATCAAATGAGAACCAGATAAGATCGGTTGGCAAACAAAACATCCATGGATGAAAGGCTATGTCCATGAATGTATTTGAATGTGTGTGTCTGTCTGTGTGTGTGTTTGTGTACAAAGAGAACAATCGTTTTATCTCTAGTGTTTGGTTAACATCAAGAACATCCTGAAATTAATAGAATTTTGGTTGGGGCGAAATGGTTGGTTGGCAAATCCACACAACCGAAAACTCGAATTGGGCTGACTGTCAAAAATTAACGGCGCCATGTCGGTTATTTTATCTAGTTGTTCATTAAATCTAAAAACTAGAGTAAATTGAGTCTATGACGAATACTGGGAGTGTCGCAGAGGGGGCGGACGCAAATGGAAAAGTTTGTTTTTCCGCTAACAAGTCATTTTAATTTGATTAGCTCGATAGTCAGCATTAATTGAATTTACATATGAAGAAATGCACACACATATATACAGAAGCGCACAATGAACATATATAGAGGCTAGAGAAACAAACTCACACACATGACAAGCGACATCATCAACTCTGCGGCATGCATGTGGTAGTAAAGATAAATCCTTAAGGATGCGACGATGAAGCTCGTTGTCTCCCCTTTGCTCGCTTTTGTTTAAATTATTGTTTGTGTATTTGTCATTGTCATTCATTGGCAGTGTGTTGATGTGGATCTGTGTGTCTGTTTACGTGGAGGAGTGTGTGTGTGTGTGTGTGTACAGAACTCTGTTTGCTGTTAATCATTGAGAAGTTTCATTATAATTTTATTAACGTGACGAGCATGTTTGAGCCACATGTAAGTTATATTTACTTTGTATGTGTTTGAATTAGTAAATTTTAGAGTATCTGCGTCTATGGTTTAAGTAAGGGTTTTAAAGTTTGCTTGATATTTGTTCCAGTTTGTTGTCAGGACGAATTTTATTTAAAATTTGAGGCGGTTTATCAGTCAGCTAAAACTTTTGAAAGGTTTCATTTTTAAGATTCTCAGAGGTTTCAACCTCGGTTAAATTTTTAAGAAACTAAAATATACAGAATCTCTTATGATATCGAATCTAATGAGTTTCGGCTGCTACTACAAATATCTGATGTGTTATAATACTCCAACCGCAAAAATAAAACACATTTTAATTCTATGGATTTGTATCTTTGTTAATATATTTTTTAAAAGACGATTTTCAAAAAGGTTCTCGTATTAAATAAGAACTCATGACATCTCATGACGTAAAATTTTGCATGTAAGCTTTCACCACAAATGGAATGAATGCACGGTTTGATATCTTGTATTAAAATTTAAACTTTTTTGTACTACATATAAGTTCACACCAGCTTTGGTATTAAATCTAGTACTTGCAAAATATTAAAAAATGATTTGAGTACAGTTTTGATTTTAAATTTAGTACATTCTTAAATTAAAATATTAAAAAAATAACAAATACCGTAAGATTCAAACCAATGACTTTCAGTATTTAAGTGCACTACTCTAATCACTGGCCTATTGCGCTATAAATAACAAAAGTGATAAACAAACACAAGAACCGAATTGCCTAGTATTCAGTCTAAGCTACCAGGTTAACTTTTTACGGGTCGAAGTCCAAATTTACTAGAATTTAGTTAAGTTTGTATTAAAAACAATACAGAATTTTACTTAAATACAAACCAAAAAGCTAAAAGGGAAGCTGTAATATTTCTTTGACTGAAATTTTAGTACAGTAGTGTCTTAATTATGAGTTAGTATTTGCAAAGTTAAAATTTTAAGCAGCAAGATTTTTTTTAGACTGAACCAACGCTCAGGGGATTCCCTTTATAAATGTGTAAGTAATGTATTGATTCGGAAGATGGGTGATAGTTAGTTGGAGATAGTAACGTTAGTGTTGAAATTTTACGAAAGCGATGAGAATAGTCGTCTTGGTCTTGTTATGAAAGATTCTTTGTCTGTGAGAATTTATAATTAGACAGTTCAGAAAAAAAAGTGGCTAAGCTCTTACTTTGTGATTTAAATTATCTTTTCGTGGAATTTTAAAATCAGTATCCAAAATTTATCGAACTTAGGTCAAAGTGGTGTGACATTGGGGGATCATTGGGTAGCCACTGTCTTTGTTTTTTGTTACCATCGGAACGTTAAGCTCATGGTTGATAGTATAAAACTAAACTACAAAGACCTACACTGCACTTAGAAGAAGACGAAAGCCTCTCACTTTATCTCAAAGTTTCAAGCCCAAATTCAAATAGAAAAGAAGGAGCACCTCAACAATAATGAATTCATTGCCCTTTCAGATTTTGCTTAAAATTTTAAATTCATTATCCAAGATGAGATACAAAGTTACCACTGGGTATCGCCAAGCTACTTACTATTTACTCATTTGTATATTAGTATTAAAAAGAATACGATAAGGTACTAAGTCAATATGCTTGTGTTATTAGTGATTATATGGATCACGATACAGAAGAAGTTCATACTTCTCAAGCCTGTTAAATAAAGCATCTTAAAAAGACTGCACTAGTTTTTTAAAAGTAAATTTACTTTTCAGACGACCAAGTCAATATAAAAATAAAAAATTTCAGATATATCTAACACTATTAAATAATTTGGCATCTAGCAGAATGGAATTTTTTTGGAGAGTAAATAGATCATTTTTTTATTTCGGACTACATATTTATTTATTGTAAACAAAATATAAAAGCAATATCATATGTTTAAGTCGAAGGAAAACAAAAAAAGAAAGACAGAGAGAAAGAAAGAAAGAAAGAAAAAAAGAAAGAAAGAAAGAAAGAAAGAAAGCTGCAGACGAATTCAGAGAACACGACATTTCCAAGGTTTCGTTTCAATCTCCGACACCATAACGTGATGATTTTTCATTTTAAAATCTAAAGAATATAAGGATCATATCTGGTCATCAACACTAAATTGGTAGGTAACCTATAGGTTAATAAGCGTGCAAAAACAGACGTATATAGCTTAATCGACTCAGAAGGTGATGCTGGTTAAGAATATATATAATTTTCAATGCCTACCACGCCCCCTTTAGGGATTTATGTGTTAAAAAAGATGACTTTATAGGTGGAAATATCTTCAAAAACATGACAAGTTCAAACAACCTGTATCTTCCATACAAAGCAAATACCAAACTCAGAATATTAACTGAAAATTTTAACTATAATGTGCTATTATAGCAAATTTCAAATTTTTAAACTTGTGCCCACCAGAGATATTTAACCCTTAAGGGGGTCAATTTAATTTTTCTTAAAGATTTATCTGAAATATCTGATAAATCGTATTTTTTTATATATCAATTAGAAAAGATTTTCGATAACTTAAGCGTGCAGTTATCGTGCAGACATTCTTAAAAAAACTCAACTTTTGGCAGGAGGTACGTACACTCTAAAAATATATATGTAGTTAAACAATGTTGAACAGGTTAATATTTAACACCGAACAAAAATTTAGCCCGCACACAAGAGGTACACGAAAGTTGCGCTTTACCAAATATCAAAAACATTAATGGTCTTCATGAATCTCGCAAATCTCGCTTTTTCGTATTTGCGCAACTTTGTATACGCCGTTACATGAGCACACCCCGTAGTTTACGATTATTTAAATCAGCTGTTGCACAAAACTACTGAAAATGAAATGTCAAAACAGTAAAAAATTCACTCCTTTAAGATGCTCAAAAAAGTAAAAAGTGTAAACTTATTAAAATTATAAATATAACTACCATCAACGATTTATTAATTTCAGAATTCTTTGGAAGCGATTTTGGTAAATATTAAACAACAGATTTTTAAATAGTTTTAAGGTTTTAATTACTTGCAGAAAGTATTAACAAGTTCCAAAAAGAAGTTTTGGAAGACGCAGTTTTTTCATTGGCAGTGGCCTCACATTGCCGATATGGTGTCCTACATATTAATCACTCTGCTTCAAGTCGCGTAATTTTACAACAGATATATTGCCGAATTTGGAAAAATTGTGCAGATTCCGATAAACAACTCGAGTAAAAAGGTAAAACTTTTATGCTATATGTAATATAATCAAGGACGATAAGGTATTCCATGGACTTCGTTGATGTCTACAGTTTCCAGTAATGGTTCAGCTGTTCATTGTTTTTTACCGGCTTGGATCGAGTGAAGAAGCCGCATCTCTGGCAAAAATCGCTGCATTTTTCGGTATTAGAGATGGTGGAACAATTATTAATACTACAAAACGAGTGTTTAAAGCAATTCTTAATTGTAAAGAAAAGCATACACGGTGGCTTGATGCTGATGAATGACAAATACTTTTAATGCGCTACCGCTTTGCATTGGCAACGTGGACGGATCCGAAATAAAGTTGGCGGAAAAACCTGTCCAAGATTCAGAATCATACTTTTCAAGACAGCACATTTACAACGCAAAAGTGCAGGCCTTTTGCGACTATAGAAAGATAATCCGGCACTTGGTGCTAGGTTATCCAGGAAGTGTGCACGATACCCGAATTTTTAACAATTGCAATTTATCTTGAAAACCAATGGAATTCTTTAGCGGCTGTAAATGGTTAGCTGGAAATATCACTTACAAGCTAACTTCAACAGTAGGGCGTATCGAATTAAATTTTTTTTCGAATTTCACATTCTAATAGGTCTCAAAAGTTGCATAGGGTGGTCAAGATCTCCCAAAAAAATTTTTAGAAAAAAATAAGGATCTCTTCCTCTCCCGCAAGGACAAAGTTGGTTTTTGAGAAAAACAGTAAAAAATCACGATATCAAAATGTTTTAATTTTTGTAAGAAAAACTACGTATGTCTTAAAGCAAAAGTAAATACAGACTTTTACTAACAATATTTTGGCAAACACGATGACACTCTTGATTTTTACCCACAATATCCTGTGTGAAGGATATTTGAATCTAAAGGTACACTCGAGATAGCACAGAACTTTTCATTGTTATCTGATTGTCTGAATTTTGGTGGTATTGACTACAGTGTTAATGTTTTCCTTAAATTTTCAGAACTAATAGTTTGCATATTTTTCGCATTTGCATTTTCTTGTTTTGGAGAAATGTATACTTGAATACAATTTTTTAACTTTTTCCAAAAAATAAATATAAGGTTTCATATCTCGGGCACCAGAAATGGTACCGAAGATAATTTTCTCAATTCTGATTCTACAAATAGTTTTGAGCGAAACCCTGTCTAAAAGTATCTTTTTAAAACAGCAGTAAAACAGCACAATTTTTTTTTTCTTTTTTTGATATTTACAACAAAGTTACTTCAAGCATGAAATGTAACAATTTTGTTCATATCTCCTTTACGGTTATTATGTCATTAAAACACTTCTTAACAACAATTGTTAAGTCCTTTGAGACCCATCGAATGGCAAGCTCAGGAACTCAAAATTTTAGGAATAAAATTTTTGTGAATGCTGAGTTAAGGTGTTTTAACGGAATAATAAAATTCATAAGAAATTTTTTTTAAAAAATCGAAATCGGAAAAAAATCGTGGTCTTAACCTGTGGCAACATGTTGTAACATCCAAAGTTTCGAAGTTGTCGAAATTATCGAAAGTTGGTATGTTGTAACACTTTCGACAGGCGATATTTGCAATAAAATATCACTTTGATTTGGTGGCAGTGATCTAGAAGCGAAGTAAATAAAAAAGCATATATTTATTCAACTAAGCATGTTTTTATTTATTATTTATTGAACACAGAAGTGTTGAATAAAGATTTTAAGTTAGTAAAATTGTAAAAGAATTGGTTTTAATTATGGTATTTACATATATGGTAACCTTAGAACTGTTTGTTCAAATTAAGTTACCTTTTTTTGCCCAACAATGTTATTTGTTTAAAATGACTAATTTATCATTTTTAGTTT
Organism: Dichetophora obliterata; assembly: GCA_963920525.1. Taxonomy (NCBI): domain Eukaryota; kingdom Metazoa; phylum Arthropoda; class Insecta; order Diptera; family Sciomyzidae; genus Dichetophora; species Dichetophora obliterata. The sequence continues at coordinate 274,606,100 of OY986435.1, read as the reverse complement.
AAATTAAATTTTTCTTAATAATCTTTTTTTTATATACATATATTGATTCACGTTATTAACATGCCAAGTATCAGAAAAAAAAATTGCGAGCAGTTGTTAAATGTTCAAAAATAACTTCGAAACAAACCAAATATCCTGTCGAACGAAAATGTTACAACATACTGCCACGTCGTAAACTTCGCTTCGATGTTCGTTTCGACAGTGAAGTTACAACATGTCGCCACTGGTGTTGTAAATTGATACTCTTGGACAGGGTGATGTTCACAAATATTTGAAGAATATAAATTAAGGAAATTATCTTCGATACCACTTCTGGTGCCCGAGATATAAAACTTTAAATTCATTATTTTGAAGAAGTTAAGAAATCGCATTCAAGTGTACATTTCTCAAAGACAAGAAAATTCATATGCAAAAAATATGCAAACTATAAATTCGCCAAATATAAGAAAAACATTAACACTTTAATCAAACTCGCCAAAGTTTAGACATTTAGATAGCAATTTAAAGCTCTGTGCTACCTCGAGTGTACTTTTAGATTCGAATATCCTTCAAACAGGACCGTATGGGTAAAAATCGAGAATGGCATCGTGTTTGGCAGGATATTGTTATTTTAAGTCTTTATTTGCTTTTACTTTAAGAGATATGTAGTTTTTCTTAAAAAATTGATGCATTTTGAGAACGTGATTTTTTATTGTTTTTCCTAAAAAACAACTTTGGCCTTGCGGGAGACGAAGACATCCTTATTTTTTCCTAAAAAATTTTTTGGAGAACTTGACCACTCTATGCAACTTTTGAGAAAGATTCAAGCATTTTCGATACATATCATTGGATTTATGTTTGGTCAATTTTGCATAATATCATAACAGAAGAAAGCAACCACGACGACTTCGAATTGGATGAAAACATACCATTAAACCACGTTGGGAACAATGAGCCCGAGAATATTTAGATGTAGGTAGTTTTTAATCACATTTATTAATTTTATACTTTTGTTTTGGTTCATAGAATACACACTAGAGTGTGTCGAAAAATTTTTTAAAGTGCGCCCCTCATATGAAAGCTTATCTAGAGAGGATTTCAGGACACTAAAAATTTTTGATCCTTTCACGACCTAAAAACCGCCAAAATCGTTGTAAAGGTATAGCTTTGGTATTTAAAAATCGATTTTTAAAAATTATGTCATGATAAAGGTTGTAATTAGAGCAGCACTTTGATCATAGCTGCTAATGACCTATGACCTCGTTTTTAGAGTCAAAATGATTAAACTATTTTTTTTTATACTTATCCCCAAATATTTTATCATAATTAAAAATATCTAAAAAAGTTATTTAGTTCTTGCATTCAAAGCACCATGATCCATGCATAAACAAAAAAGTTACAGCACTTTAAAGTTTTTTACAAAATTTATTCAAAACAGAAAATTTAAATAAAATTTTGGCGTGATTCGAGTTACCTGTAACGATCTCGGCTTTCCAGTTTGTAAAAATATGACCCAAAAGATTTTCATCAGTGGCATCCATAGCTGATTCACCAATTACGCGGACAAAGCGTTCTATGTTTATTGAATGGCAAAGGAATTCTATTAAAATAACTTTTTAAGCTATAAACATACTTATACAATTTTTGTTTCAAAATATTTACCTGGTATTTGAATAATTTTGTTGGTTGAAAATTGAAAACTTATTAATTCTCTTTCCATATAAAACTGCAAGCATAATGGCTCTGTAATTTTTAATTTAATCCAATCGATCATTTCTGTATAAGATTTGCTGTCAAAATTTATAACGCCTTGCAGGTGGCTCGTTGCGTGCTTCTCTTATTAACTCGTATCCATTTGAACGTATTTCTTGATCCTGATCTATTATCATTGACAACAAAACATTCTCAGGATGAAAATACTATGCGTTACATTCTATTGTCGGACGAATAATTTTTTGCACACGTATTGGTAACTGGCGGCTCCAACATATGTATTTAAAAACATGTCGACTTCCGTGAACAGCTTGCGGTTGACTTTTAACGAGCGCTTTGAATGCAAAAACTAAATAACTTTTTCAGATCTTTTTAACTATGATAAAATATTTGGGAGTAAATATGAAAATAAATTTTTACAGCTACAAATCAGTTTTAATTACAAAATAAAGAAAACTGTCGATTCAGTTGCTACAAAAACTTTAAAGTACTATAACTTTTTTATTTATGGATGAATCTTAGTGCTTTGAATGCAAGAACTAAATAACTTATTTAGATATTTTTAATTATGATAAAATATCAGGGGGTAAGTATGAAAAAACAAATATTTTAATCATTTTGACCCTGAATACGAAGTCAAAGGTCATTATCACCTTTTATCAAAGTGCTGTACTCATTACAGCTTTTATCCCGACATATCATTCTTAAAAACCGAACATAAAATACCAAAGCTTCACCTTAAAAACGGATCGAAAACTTTTAGTGTCCTGAAATCATTCTCTCTTATATGAAGGGCGCATTTGTGTAACTTTTTTTTTTGTTGTATGGAGGTCGACCCACTCTATTACACACCATATTGGTTTTTAATCACTTTTAATATTTTTATACTTTAGTTTCAGTATTTCTCATACATTTTGAGTTTTTCTTCCAGTTGCTTACCTCAAATACATTTTTTTCCTTTAAAGCCTTTCATTTCGATCAAGTTCCATTTTTTTAGGTTGAAACTTTGTTCTTATTTTTGTTTTACTTTCTCAATTTTCTAATCAAACATTCTTTTATGCAAAAGAAAAGAATGTTTTTTTATGAAAAAAAAACATTCTGTTGCATAAAATCTTTTCGAATGCTTGCGGTGCACTTTTCATAAATTCACATTCATCAGTTATTTCAAATAAGTTTGAAAATTCATCGGTTAATTGCAAAATCACATATTGAATTTTTTAAACGAAAATCTGACTTGGCAAGTCTTAATTAGGGCAAAATTTTGCAATGTATTCTGTAAAATAAACTTGTTAAGTTGATTGCTTTAATAATAAGTAATTTGACGTTTTACCAAAAACACTTTTATCTTCGCCAGCAGCTAATAATCCAGCTCCATTCTGGGACTTTCAATTGCTTGCTGAAATGAAGCAACACTTTCAATAACGCATTTCATTTTTCATTTATTTTACATTGCACTTGCAATTTTTTGTTAAAACTTTTGCGATGCACGGTGGTTCAGCCTATATAAAGGTGCGGTAAAATATCAATATCTTAAAAATTATTAAATATAAAGCAATGAAGTTTGGACGTTATGCTCAATCTGCTAACACGCTCCTATGTTTCAAGCATGAACCGAATTGAAAATTTTTAATAGCTTTTTTAGGACTCTGCAATTTGGGGTAAAAAATCGCATTTAAGAAAGCTAAAAATAAAAAATTTTTGTTTTACTTTTATTAATTATAATGCAACATGCAAAAAAATAAACTCATTAATGACTTAATGAATTTTCAAGAATTTATGGTTTGGTATTTTTTGCTCAATTCGAAATTCATTGAAAACATAGTAAATAACAGCTTTCGATAACAAACTCTTTCTTTCTTTTTTTTGCATGACCTAAGGAACTCAAAAGTAATCGGTTAAGAAGATACGTATTTGTGTTTTCTTCAGATTTTTTTCCATGCTTCAGATTATATTTTTATCACAAATTGTTTTAAACAGTTATTTTTAGCAAAAAAATATTGTTAAAATCAATGCAGAAATAAATATTTATAGCTATAACTTTCCCTTTACAACATACACTAAATTCAAATAAAATCGGTCGAACGGTTACTAAGGTGTAGACAACAGAAAAAAATCTCTAAATTATAAATGCCAATAACTTTAAAAAAAAATATTGACTCAAAATTTTGTGAAATTATTGTGATAGTAAATAGATACCGATTTATCGTATTTTCATAAAAAAAAGAAATAGTCGAAAAAATGGGACGTTTCACGAATACTGACCTATATACTTATTTATTGCACGTAAGAGATGATCCTAAACATTAATAAAGTTCAGTATAAATGCATAGATTAAAAGCAAACGTGATTGGTAATTTTATATCTCTGACTTTAAAAAACAGAACAACAATAACATTGAAGAATGCAAAATAAATTTACTTCTCATAATAACATTAAAGTCTATTTTTCATTCACAACAAAAGAGAACAAAAATAAGAACACTGCACAATATTTAAAATTTAACATTACTTTTTTAGCACGAGTGACTCTTTAGGGCGAATTTCTAACAAGATAGTGCTTTTTAGCAGCTGTGATGCACACCTTTAGATAGCTGAAATATAGATCTTTCAAAACATATAAAGCTCAATTTTATCTGATCCTTGATAATAAAACGTTTACATGAAAAACGTGTGCGTTTTTGTATGGATAGAAAACCTACTTTTATTCTACAAGTTACATTTTTTTCAAGAAATTCACTATACAATCAAATAAGCCTTAAAAATAAAGCATATACCTTTCTTTTGAATATTCATATTTACTTTTAATAGATTTTTCTAAAAATGTTTTCAATAATGCCACAAGAAATTCAGCTTGCTTGTACACAAAAAAATTCAAATAACTGTGTTGCTTGCAAACTTTCACCTTGAATGTATATAAAATTTATAACAGCTATCAAAGAATTTAAAAAGTTGTTGTTTTCTTTCATTTTGATTATTACAACATACTAAAGTCATAAAAAGTTCAGAATTTTAAGTTTGTATTTTTTTAATTTTTGGCCTATGGGCCGAACCACTGTGCGAGGCAGGTTTCTATAAAATATGTTAAGTTAGAATACAAATAATTTTTCTTTGACTATGCTAAGCGTGCCTGGAAATTTTCCAAATGACTCTGGAAAATTTTTAACTGCATCCACCTCTTGCTCAATTAACTCCAGTGTCTGAGTATATTCCCATCGATATGATGGGTTAATGCGCCTGCGCTTGCTTATTTGTAAATCAGAATTCTCAAAAGTAATTTATTTTTAGGAAAATGTTCAACATTAAACAAATTTCACAAATTACCTCCTCCATTTTTTATAAATAAAACATATGGTGGCACTGTTGCCATTAAATAAAATAGGCAAGGTATATGCTTTTTTGTAATAAAGACTATACTGCAAACAGAATGGAATTTATACGAGGTTTACGAACTGAAAATGCATGGGAATTTGACGAGCACCTTGTAAACTTTTTTGTATGGAATAAGAGAATAGCTGATACTCGCAGTGAAAACTTGCGAGGTTTACGTGGTATACAAGGCATTTTATTATTACTTATCATGTAAAATTTGATAATAAATTATTACCTCACTTGGTACGTGCTAACGCCGACTTTCTAATGACATCAGCAGCCACAAACAAGTTTTTGCTCTAATGCTTAATTCCTCAAAAGTAACGAGTCTTTTTCAACCAAATTGTTTTGTTTTTCTGTCTCGGTTTATTTGTTTACAAATTTAAATAGCTTTTTTTAGTATTTGGTTAAATCAATTTTGTCCATCTAGCTTGTTCTAGACGATACATTGTGGAGCTGGCTATTTGCAGAGTCCAATATATAAATCGTATAAGCTACGAAGCAATGACACCTCTGTCGTTTTACTACATGTTTTTTACACTACTCTGTATAGAAATTCCTACACTTTAGTTTCATATAAGCTTTTCAATGGTATTCCTGAAAGTCTGCCTTCAATAAAATTATTGATTTCAGTGCCAACCAAGCAGAGAATTTGATGCAATAAGTTGTTTGAGAATAAAACAAATATAATACATAAAATAAAATTGAATCTTAATAAATAGTAATAACTTAATAATGAAATAAATAAATATATACACAACATAAGCAACAAACATAATTTTATTCAACAAAGTGTTTATTTTTCTATATTTTATAATCTAAAAACATGTACCAAACATATTGTTTGCATTCCGAAATTTTTCCACTATTTTTCCACTGTTATTCCACTTTTTGATTTTTGTTTTAAATGCAATATTCTCATACATTCACATATTCTCACACATCAATAACATCTTACCTTTCTAGTCCATAAATGTGTTTCGTGTATTTAATATTGAAGTGCAATATTAGTTGAACTGACTATATATATCCCATTCGGCTCAAATTTTTTTCTTGGATTGCTTTATTTATTAGAAAATCAAATCCGAAGTTGTCAATTTTTAGAATAATTTTTCGAGGCCAAAACAGGGTATATTTTAAGACAACGTAGCTCAGTCAATTTAAATGTTATTTTCGTAAATAGGATACATTGGAAATATTACTTTGGCTTTTTTAAGGGAAAAATATAAAACTTTTTGAAAAATTACAGTAAATTGGTCCATATTTTATTTCAAAGTTTTATACCAAGACAGTAACAGACACTAACATTTTTTTCATTTTTATAATTTTCATTTTTTATACGTTCCATATCAATTCCAACGATATAAAATTAAGGCATGCTCGGAAGGCTTTAATAATGAATTCTCTATACAAATCCAACAAATGGTTGGCATCTCATAACTACTCGATGAATGGTGATAAAAAATATTTACGAACTTAAGTATAATCTTATGTTTTGAATAGGCATCTATAGTCAAAGTAATAAGGAAATCAAAAGGCAAGAGGTCAACCAGAACTTGCATTAGACATGGATTGGATAATGAATAAAAGTGAAGAATAAACAAATTTAAATAATAAACAAGAGCAAAAGGGCATGTGTTTTGTTAATTATGCGTGAAAATGCATGGATGTGAATATTCTCACACACACACACACATGGTTACGCAAACAATGGCAAAAGCCAGATACAACAGAGAAAAGAGTGCTAGAATGCTAAAAAAAGCAAATCAAAATTTAATTGAAATTCAATCAAATCGAAAAAGAACAAGAGGAATGATTCGAATGAGCCAATAATAAAATACAACGCGCTCTTCAGGTCTTCTCTTGCCGATATGCTGTTTAGTGTAAGTTTGAGGGGAGGTTGTAAAATCTTGCTTCGCGCTGTTATGGCACTGACAAGCAGGACGAACAAGGAGACTTGAAACATTTCTGCAAATAGAATAGAATCAAAAGCATCACATACCCATGCAAATACTTGTACAAACAAATAAACAAACTTAGGATGAAAGGATAAATATACAGCTCACGCAAACAGTCACATATTTACCGCCCACCCCATACACATGCGGACGCAAGGATGCAGTGCAAATCTATTGACATTGAAACGCGCAACAAAGGCAGCGCCATCCACTTACATCCCGTTTCCTTATGTTGTATTAAGAAACGTTACGCTATCTTTTCAACTCAATCAATGGAATCTCTTCAGTTGATTGATCAAAAGAAAGACAATCGTCGTTTGCTAGTCAAGTGACAGAAATTGCCGAAGTCCTTTTGTCTGCACTGACAGCGTTACGTCGATGGTGGCATTGACTAGAATGAAGTGGAAGTGCGCCTGGAGATAAAATGAGCATGTGTGTGTACCCGCGCATCTATGAAACTCATGTCATTTGGCAATGAAACGAAATGAATTTATATGCAAATAAATTGAATACTTAGAAGGATTGAAGCATTCATAAAAATGAAAATTAAATTGATTTGGACTTTTTTCTTGTGATGTTAGTTGTGATAAAAATATAATAAAAGAAAACGATTATTTCTTTTAAGAACCGTGCCTTTAAATAAAAAGATATATGTACAACACTTATATAGAGATTAGGGTGGTCGCCATTTTTGTGGCGAAAAAATATTAATCGATTGTCAGGGACCACGCCTTAATACTGCCATAGTAGTTTCAAAATATTCCATCGAATATTGACATTTAGATCTCGCTCAAGAGCTGCAAAAATTCCAAAATTATGTCGAAAATTTACAAAAATCCATTATGTGCTTTTAAATCGATAAAATTTTATTTGCCAACCATTACATGTATGAAACATAAAATAGGGTAATTCACAAACTTTTGCATGCATCATGCATCGTTGCAAATGCAAAATTAGCTGCTTTAAAAAAAGCATTGATATGCATTTACAACATTCATGCATTTTCAATAAGAAAAGGCTGTTGCATATGCAAATGCAATAATATTGCATGACACTATAATGAATGAATATTTTCATTTTGGGCTTTCAGATCGACCAATTAATTTACATTTTTTTATATTATGTCCTTTTATAAGATATTCTTTAAATAACAATTTTTTAAAATTTTTTCGATTAAAAAGATATTTTCTAAAGATAACGTTTTTAGTAGACTTGGTATATAATTTTTTAAGATGCTATTTTTTCGAATGGTGTTAAAAATGGGACAATAATTCAGTAGATATTGCTTATAGATAGTTGGCCATTGAAGAATTGACAATTTGAAGAACAGTAGATGTCGATGAGAGAACTTTCGTTGTTGGCCGAAAATTTCCCTTTGTTCACGAGTACAAGAGGATGGGTATAATTTACTGGTCTTAAAAAAGCACGTTAAATGTGTTGCATTTTGTGATATGCTTTGGTTTTGGTTAGAAAATTTATAATAAGAAGAGCTATTTCCGAAAATCGTTTCATTTCACTGATCACTTATTTTGTGTCTATAATTCACATTTGGTAACGCTAAAAGAGAATGTATAAAGGACTTGTTTTGGTTTAGTTTTGCAAAATGGTGATATCGTAACCCATAAGGATCTTTTGTTGATAATTGAAAACCTTAACTCGAGTCGAGTAGGCTTGTTAAATATAAAAAAAAAATCACTGTTCATAACGAGAGTAAAGCAGCTTTTTAAATCAATTTTCGAGGGTAGAGCAAAGTACTTTTTCTAATAACTTTACGAAGCAAAAGAAGTGTTTCTTATAATTTTTAAATAGCGGGAATAAAAGTTTTTTTTCCAATGACAGGTCAATGTTTAAAAAGCGCTACTTAAAATGAAAAGAAAATACTTTTCAAATTTTTTTAAATGCTTTTATTACCGTTTTGAAGAGATTTGTTTTCTAAAGAGCACATTTCTGTGTGTTTTCTGGGTGTGTGTGTGTGTGTAAGTGTGTACGTTGCACATTCATTTATCATTCCGAAACCGAATGTTGAGTTTCTTTTGCTGATTTTGCTATCCTGGTTACGTCACCACCATGCCACGCTTCTGGCAATCAGCCGCTGTTTCCACAGCTATTTAGATTAATTTTATGCTTGAGTAGCTAAGCAATTATTTTAATTTCCAGCACTTTTGTTGTGCCTTTTGTTGTTTCAGCAGTGTGTTGTGTATGTGCAACATTTAAGTGATATTTACACAAACATACGTTAAATGTATAAGCGAATGTAAATTCATTTCCGGATCCGCTGCATTTGGTATTGAAATAAACTGCATTGATTTATTTGTATTCTTTCTTGTTGTTTTGTAAGTCATTTTTTTTTTCTTCTGCAAAACTTTTGTTTTTTGTGATTTTTTTTAAATCAATATCAATACTTGACAATATTACTGCTTGCTTATTTTAACTACATGGTACTGTTTTATGAATGATACAAATACAATATTTTTTTACACCTATAAAAGGAAGAAAAAATGGCAAACTTTTTGCCATTTGAATTATTTATTTAAGAGCGCAAACTTTCAAAGCAAACAAACACCAAAAACAGCAAAAAAAAAAATAAGCTATCACATTGCAATGCAAAAAGTTAACCAATGCGTACAGATGGCAGCACTGCTGTTATGAATCCCCAAAATATTACAACTTTATTTTTTTATTCGCTATGCAGCGACAACTTCGCTAACCTGCTTCACATGAACAACAACTGTATCAGCCAGCCCATTATGCCACCCCTACCTCCCAACATCAGCACCTATTGCAACATCATGCCTTGGATGCACTTCTGCTTGCATTCCAAATGACTTTGAGAGCTTTTTTACAAGTTGAACTTTTTTACAAGTCGAACTTTTCAAACTTTGTCATAAACTATGAAAGTGATAAAATATTGCAAATGCATAATTTTTGGGGTCCTGCAACCCGCCTTGCTTGTCTTTCTTTGCGTTAGAAAAGTGCACCTGAACTCGTTAGTTTGTTTGTTTTTATTATTTGTTGATAAAAAGTTTTTGGTTTGAATTTCGACGTTTTTTTCTCTCTCGCTGCTTTTTGATTTTTTTTATATTTTTGCTATTTTTATAAAGTTCTAGTTATGATCAGTTCAGAGTGAAAGATTTGTCAATGACACATAAATATTTTTAGCGTGCAACTGGTATTTAAGTAACGTCTATTATTTAAAGAGGGAAGGAACGATTTAAGCAATTCGAAAGGATGAAACAACAGCCACACTGGTTTAACCCTTTTAGAGGATTTGCACGTCAGAAAGTAATTTTTATATTTATTTTCCAACGCTTTTTCCAAAATCAAATCTTTTCATTCTATGAGAAAAAGATGATTCAGCATGATAAAAATAAATTTAGAGAGATATTTGACAAAAAAGTCAATTGGATTTTCGATTTTGTGACGAAAAAAAGCAAACAAATTTGTTGTTGACCTATTTTATAAGAAAAAAAATCAACCGGATAAAAATCAAATTTATGTTTTTTTTTTATCTTTTTGCTGAAATGAATATTAAGAGGGTTAAAAAACAAAAAATTAGGTTGAAAAACCTTCAAGGATTACAAAAAAAATAATTTATTGCTGAACTTTTTTTGAATTTTGAGTAAATCAATTTTTTCTTTGTAAAAACATACAAAACGTAAGTAGCCCAGGTAAAAATCAAATATATGTTTTTTCATCTTTTTAGGACCTAAATGATAGGAATATTACCTTAAATAAATTATTTTGTTCTTAGTTTAGCCTCGCGAATGAAAGGGTTAAAATAAAAAAAAAGCCGGCCGAAATCCGAAAATATATGCTAGATGCAAAAAAATTTATAGAAATAAAATTAATTTTGCAACACTGTGTGGGATTAAATTAAATAGAATCGATTAGTGTTCACGCCTGCTTCCCATAGGAGAGAACATTAACCGATCATGCCTATTTTAAATCCCAATCAGACTTTACTGTAAGTAGTATCTGTTCCAAATGTATAACGAATTCATTCAGTTTTATCCGTTTGACCGTTATCGTTATAATCATAACAGAAGAACCAACAAAATGGCTCAGGATTCATTAAAAAAATCTAAAAAATATACTAAGTTTTTGGCATTTGAAGCTGATTTACGATCATCTGAAATGACCTTGTATATATCAAGATTAAATTGCATTCGGAAATAGTTTAATAATCATTACTCCGTGCCACACGATGGCACTTTTTAGTCACCTTGGACTTGCAAAGGTTACCTAAAAAGGACTTGCATTACCGTTGGCTGACACTTTCCATGAAATCTTCTATTTAATCTTGGATTACCGAACAACGACTATTTTTTTATGCTTCATTACCACTTTCATCACCAACATCCATGGGCGTCCGCAGGATTTGTTCTAGGGGGAGAGAAAAGGCATAAAGAAAATTTCAGCTATATAATTCTACTGTCTGAAATTTTTAAAGCCCCAAATTTTCAACTTTTCAAAACAGAATACAAAAATTTTCCAATATTAAACAATATTTTTTGTTTGTCGGAAAACTGAAAAAACAGATTTTTAAACCTTTTTTTAATTTTGGAGGCCTATTACTCCTAAACCAATTGCAAGCGGCCTGAAATTTATAAGATTTGGATTTAGGAGGTCAAAAACCATATAATTCGCAAAAATTAAAAATTAGAGTAGCTACAACTCTAATTTCTATACTATTTCTTCTATACTACTTCTATAAATGAATCCCGCATGCTAAGGGAGATATTTTTGACACCAATTCACTTATTTATTTTTCCAACATGCATCAGTTCTTGCAGCTTGCAAGTTCCTTCAATCGAGTTCGGAAACACACCTATTATATACATAAATGATTTAAAAAATTTATTTATTTTTTAATTCAAAACGTATGAACATATATACAAGATGAATATAAGATGGGTTTTGGGTTCCATACATTTTCTTAGCATATTCCAGAATCTCCTTGCAAGGCTTGATTTTGAACTCTGGATTTAATATATGTACGTGACTAGAAAAAACTCCACAAAATTCTCAAACTGTGTAGGAATTCGCAGAAGTATAATAGATGTTTCAAATCGAGTTTTCTATTTTCATTTAAATAATAATAAAAGTTTTAACTATAAATAACTCCAATGTAAAATCGTTTGCTTAATCTGAATATGTTATCAGATTTTTTCAAAACAAAAATTAGTCCTTGATCCAAAGTTGGCCTAATTTCCAAATATTTTCTTATGCTTTTAAAGTGGAAGCTTTACCAAGCTGGATCATAGTAATGACAGGAAAAACGATTTTTTAAGTCAACTTTTGAGAAAACATTAATTTTTTATAATATGTAGAGGAGTGTATGCGGTTATGAGCCATGTTTTTTTAAATCGTCATCAAAATGTCTGTTCTGAATATTTTTCCATGGATGTTACATCAAATTAAAGGTTATTCTTTTAGATTACTTTTTTATTGAACCTTATCGATTTAGTTAAAAACAAAACAATTATTAACGATTACTTAAAACCTAATATTTTTGCTTAACAAAATTAGTCTCCCGTTATGAGCCAACCCAGAAAATCAGTTGGAAATAAAAAAACTTGATGTGAGATCGACACAAATTCAAAGATTTTGAATAAATTTTATTTTTTAATTAAAAAAGGTACAATTAAAAGCCTTCTAGAATCATACAGACAAATTATTCAAGTAGTGCTGTCTTTGATCCATTAGGCTTCTTTGGTGTCGGCAAAACGAAAGTTGGTAGCTAAAAATAACTGAAATGTATAACATACACAAATAATTAATGGCCTATTTCTTCACCGAGTATTAACGCTAATTGGATTAGACCAGTTCATGGTATTTAGTTTGCACACCATGAACTGGTCTAATGAGCTATAAGTTTATAGCCTTTTCTGTTTTTCTTAAAAAACTTAAAATGTTCATTCACTCATCCACCAACACCGTCCCCATTAAAGAAAACAATAAAACTTCGTTAAGGCCTTGATAACCACTGAACTTATCGATAAAATAAATTTATAAAATAAGCGTAGAGATAAATTATACAGACACGCGGATAATCAGGCGCTTAAAAACAGAGTAAAAAATTAACAAATGAAATTAAAAAAGAATCCTTTACAGCTCGAAAAAGTTTTTACGAAAAGAATTTAGCAGTTGCAAGGTTGACATAAAAAAAGAATGGCACTTGGCTAACGAATTAACTGGGAGAACGACGAAAAGTAACCGTGAAATAAATTTAAAAATAAAAACATTTATTTAATACTTACTTCACCTCCATCGAGCCTAGCTCTTATAATTTAACATGATTATTTATTCTGGTTTATTTCCTATTGATCTAAAAAAGACAATAGCCATTCCTCTTTTTAAAAAAGGAGATCGTAATGATAAACAAATTAACGTCCAATATAACTTGTGCCAACTATTGCAAAATCATACCAAAAATTTATAAAAAATAGGATGCTAGAATTTTTGTCAAAAAATTATTATATTATTCTGATGCAATTTGGCTTTAGGTCAGGTCTATCTACTGAAACTGCTTTGTTAGACTTCTACACGTATATTCATAAAGGTCTTGATGATAAATTTTTCTGTTCTTCGTCACTAAAGCCTTTGACATGGTCGACCATAAGATTTTATTTAATAAGCTACATTCCGCTGGTTTAAGGGGTTTTATATTTAAATGGTTTGAATTTTATCTTAAAGATAGATCACAAAGGGTAAAAATTGGTGATGCGTTAAGTAAATCTGTCGGTCTGAAGCTTGGTGTTCCACAAGGTTCTGTCCATGGACCCATTTTCTTTCTGACTTATGTAAAATCTATTTTTGTTCAAAATCTGAGAGGCAGAGTTACTGCATTTGCGGATGATCTTGGCATTTCGTAGAAATCATCAACTTCTTTCAATTTAGCGTGCGAAATTAATCATGATCTTGACATTATTAGGAAATGTTTTTCGATGTATTTTATCACGATACATAATAGTTTTAAAATTTCAAATTATGAACCTTGCTTTGCTGATAATCTTTATTGCAGCCCCAACTGTTTTGCAATTGAATGAGTACAACAATATAAATACTGAGGAATAGTAATCGATAGCAAATAAAATTGGCATGATCACATGTTATCTCTTAAAGCATATCTCCAGTCTGTGGTTAGGAAATTCTATCTTCTTAGTAAGGTATGTTCTGCTAAGGTTCTGAAAATGTTATTATGGACTTTTCCATTCAAAGTTAGCTTATGGTTTAACTTGTTGGGGCGCAGCATACAGCAAGAAATTGAGTCCTTTGTTAACTTTACAAAAATGTGTTATCAGGAAAATAGTCCTTCAATATTTGGCCTTTACGCCATATATTTTATTTCAAAACTTTAAAAGTTATTTTTGATAAAAATCTTAGCGCCAGCTTACCTACTATAAGTAACAATAGTCAAAGACTAATTAATTACCTTTTTGTTCCATATTTTCGCATTATTAATTATAGCAACAGCTTTCCTATTGTTTCATGTCGATTGTTTAACAAGCTGCCTAATCACCTCAAATGTTTGAAATATAAACATACGTTTTTGAGTCAAGTAAAATTGTGGATTTTTAATTACAATTTCTCTAAAATTAATTGTCTCCTCAATGCGCTTATATTATATAATTGCCTCCTCAATGCACTTATATAATGACACTAAAAATTTAATTCTCTTCTGGTTTCTTGTCTTTGTTTTTCTCTGTTTTTATTGCTCTTTATTTTTATATACCTAATCTCCCTTCTTTCCTTCTTATCTTTTAACTGTCTTAACCACACCCTGTTTCCTTTTTCCAAAACTTAGTAATAAATGTGGCTATTTAACACAGTAATTAATTTTACTTCCAAATGCCACTACCTTTTCTCCATTCCTTGTCATTTGTTATAATTATTAAACATCATTCAGTTATAAGTTTATCTTTTTAATAAATTTTAATAATGTTTAAAAAGTGTTTGATTCTTCAATTTGATACAAATAAAAAAAATGTCATTGCAATTTAATTTAAATAACAATTTTTTATGAAAAAAATGCTAAATATCAAATTTTGTAAGCTGGCTCACAACTAGGTACTCCAGTGGCACATAGCCGGGACTAAAAAGCAATTTGGACATGACATCGCATTTTTTTATGATGTTCATATTCACTCATATTATTTAATAATATTAACCTTAAAGTCCTAATCCATTTTTTAGCAATAAACACAGCAAAAGTGTAATTATGACAAGTGTTGCGATTGACAGTACTAACGTTAGGGTTACAGTTTCAACTTAATAGAAAAATTGGATTGCCTCACAACCGGGGATGACGCACAACCGGGGACATTCCCCTATTTTACTTTGTTTTCTGGTAGTTTACAATGACTTTAAAACAAAAATTTGCTTATCGTCAAAGTTAGTATGCGTTACTGGCTTAACTGTCCGAAGAATGATATTCGACTAATAAGCGTTATCATTCCTTAACATTCGTCAATTCCTCGTACGAAGAACTTCTTAATTTCTTCCATTACATTCGTAGTATTTACTAATGGTTTCATACTATTTACGAATTAAAAATAATATTAATAGATAAAAATCATTCGTAATGACCGTACGCATGATTCATAGAATGTACGAAGTATTAGTTGATTTTAAAAAGTTTACAACCGAAATCGTTCAGCCTGGTTTGTTGAACCAATAGAATAGAAGAAAATGTATGATTGCATGGTGACCGTAGCCTACTGGAAGAGTAAGTGGCCCTTAATCTAAAGAACCGCGGTTCAAAGTCCAGCTCAGACAGAATGTTTTTTTTCGTTATTAGTATCATTAGTAAATGTAACAAATGTATTCGTACAATATACATTTGTGTTTGTACGAATACCAACAAAATATTTATTATAGCTATGTACCAAACAACTTTAATTCTATGAATTTTCCCCCCTGTAGGCGCCCATGCCAATATCTAAAATACAATCATCGTCCTTACCATTTTCTAGCAAAAATATAACAAATTAATTCGAAAACGTAAGTATTTTTTTCTAAATACTTATATTATTTCCAATTTTATAAGCTTTATGAGTAAACAGAATTTATTGGATATATTAAACTATTCACTAGTTGGAAAAAGTACTTTTGATTTGCACATAAATAACCAACCACAAACACAAGACAATCAAAATAATTTGTTTGCAATTATTTGCAAATTTTGGAAAGAGAATATAGTTGGGTAGGTCGTTAACATTCACTATCGTGAAGCTGTATCCATAAACTTAGTTACTCTGAATCTACTTTATTAAATTTATGTGTATACTTACTTTTCAACATTGTTACTGGATATCTTCTTGAACTCCGATCCTAAGATAAAACGTAGACTGCCACAAAAATACCAAATTCTGATCTGCAGATATAGGAAAAAAGGATCCCTTAAAAACATATATCGAACAAATAGACAAAAACGGAACCTATGGCTTAATATCTGAACTTAAATATCGAACAATCTAAACAACCTAAAAAATACTTAATGCCAGGAATTTTGGTTATTAAAAAATGGAGAGCAACGCAAAAACTCCTTATGAAGCACGATCTTGAAGATATAAATATAATTGAAAAGTATTGAAACAGAAAATTGGAAGCCTCATTGTTAAGTGTGGCTCAGAACCATTTAATTTGTTTAATTATTTATATTATAAACAATAAGCTATTTACTCACACTATTTAGATCGAACTGGAATTTGATATTATTTATCCTGAAAAAAGTGTGTTGCTATTCTCTAAGTGCACTCAGAAAACAAACATGATTATAGCAATAATCATTTTTTTTTTTTTACTAAAATAATTGTTCTATTCCTGCAAAGATAAATTTTTGCCTTAATAAAGTCATTATTTATGGTGGTACCAAAATAACATTTTGAGTGAAATTAAACTATCGTCAATAAATTATGATTGCCTCAACTATTAGTTGCATAAAAAAAACTCTGAACAGTTTGCAGTAAAACCGTTCACTTCATGGAAAGAAAGACATCTCGCCCAGGACACATAAAATAAACAGAACTTAACTTGTGTTGAGTTTTTTGGTTGAATTGTTTTCATTTTACTAAACTTCAACTAATTTCATTATCAGACATTTTAAAAGGCGCGGACTAAGTGTTCTAGTGTTCATGAAGCGAAGGGTTTTCTTGCAAACTGATCAGAGACACTTAGTTTTTTCTATTACTGGTTTTGCTCCGTTTCGTTTGTCAACTCTTAAACTATTGTTATAAATTGCCTTATCATAAAGACGGCAAAGAGATAAAAATTCAGGGCTTCAAACTTCATAAAACATGCTTTAACAATTAGAACAAAAAAAAAATGGTTGTTTTAAAAATATTCTGGTTCCTAAAAAGAAATTCCTTCCAAAATAAGACAGTACACTTACAGAACTTGCGATGCTATCAAAACTTCGCTTCTTCTAGCCGTAATATTACGGTTCTCAAAAAATTTAATATGCGAGGCTCTGACAACTTCCATAAGGGCTGTTAGATTCCTGTTTAAGAGACGCTCTGCCAGTTTTGACAACCTCAACAGAAAGTTGTAAGATCTTTTAATGGTGAGAGGAATTAGTTTTTGATAACCGAATTGTGGAGGGGTCATAACAGCGCCTTTTGCGATGGCGCGAGGAATTCGGTTTTGACAGCGGAATTGTGGAGGGGTCATAACAGCGCCTTTTGCGATGGTGAGAGGAATTCGGTTTTGACAGCCAAATTATGGAGGGGTCATAGCACCGCCTTTTGCGATGGTGAGAGGAATTCGGTTTTGACAGCCGAATTGTGGACGAGTCATTACAGCGCCTTTTGCTATGCTGAGAGGGATTCGGTTTTGACAGCCGAATTGTGGAGGGGTCATAACAGCGCCTTTTGCGATGGTGAGAGGAATTCGGTTTTGACAGAAGAATTGTGGAGGGGTCATAACACCGCCTTTTGCGATGGTGAGAGGAATTCGGTTTTCACAGCCGAATTGTGGACGGGTCATTACAGCGCCTTTTGCTATGGTGAGAGGGATTCGGTTTTGACAGTCGAATTGTGGAGGGGTCATAACAGCGCCTTTTGCGATGGTGAGAGGAATTCGGTTTTGACAGCCAAACTATGGAGGGGTCATAACACCGCCTTTTGCGATGGTGAGAGGAATTCGGTTTTCACAGCCGAATTGTGGATGGGTCATTACAGCGCCATTTGCTATGGTGAGAGGGATTCGGTTTTGATAGCCGAATTGTGAAGGGGTCATAACAGTGCCTTTTGCAATGGTGAGAGGAATTTGGTTTTAATAGCCATAAATCCTTATGTTGAGGTTGTCAGAACTTTTTCTATTTAAATCATTTGAAAAAATATTACTTTTTTGATCAAACAAATATAAAATTTTAATTGTTCATAGAACTTTTTTTTTAATTTTTTTTTTTATGAAACTTTAAAAATCCCGTATTCTAAACGACAAATCATTAGCATGCATCTGAAACATGCATACAAATAGTTTTAGACAATGGAATTGTAAAATAGTCCATGCCTTTTTCAATACAATAGGCATAATAATTATTATCAAAGTAAAGCGATTATCAAGTAAATACCGATTAACTTCAAAATCAATTTTTTTAATATTTTGCAACAAGCACGCTGCAAAGCCAAAACTAAAATGGAGAAAATCAGTAAAAGCGTGAAAACCGTACTGAGGCTAAAAAAGCCGTATTGGAGTTTCTCTTCACGCAAGATTTCAAAGTTGGTTGCAGTAGCCACATTACTGAATGTATGACAACTGTAACCACAGCTCTTAGTTTCAAAAGACGCTCAACATAATTTTTGTTTTTTTTTTTATGATAATTGCAGATTCAATTAGGGCTATGAGAGCTCTCATAAAGTGCTTGCAACAAACTTTCAGCTAAGGTGACTTCATTTCATATATAATAACTCTAGTATGGCTACTACAGCCTCATATTTTTCATGGCAGCCGTGTACGAAATTCAATAATTCCCTGAGTGTAATGATTGTTTCAATAATGTTTTTGTTCCTACAAAAAAATTCCTTTTCTAAATATACAATAGTTGTTGCAAACATTTTACCATGACCATATAAACCATTGTATGTTTAAGAACATGGTAGCAACAATCATTAGCCTAGTCATAATAGGGTTGATAAATGACTTTTTCATTTTGGTAAAAAAATTTTGTAAAAATTGTACTAAATGAAAAAATAAAGTATGAAATAAATTTTTTTATTTAAATTTTAATGTTTTTTATCATTTCAGCTCATAAACAATAATGACAAAGGTCATTTAAAAAAAGGTCAAAAATTAATAAAAAAGTTTTTTATAATCGCAAAAGGAAGCACAAGTGGTCTATAATATTCAGAGAAAGATATCACTAAAAGCCAGGGTCGTAGTAAAGGGGAGTTTTTCGGTGTTCAAACCCCCCGAAGGATCGAAAATTAATATAAAATTTTATATTATTGCAATCGTATTCTCTCAAAATTTAAATAACTTGGTTTTCATTTTTTTTTTTATTTCTCACAATATTTTTTCAGAAGGTATTTATTTTATAATTAATATTTTAGCTTTAATATGTAAAAATTTTAGAAATTTTGGTTATAAATCAATGCAAGCACTCAAAATCTTTCCAACAATATTTTGAAAATGAAGATTGCATCAAACAATGAAGTTATTTCAACTTTAGTGAAAATAAGTTAAAAAAATTCAAAATGAGGCACGAGGAACAGCATTGTCTTTAATGCTTTTGCAAAACTTTAAAATTGTTTGATGCAGATTGGAAGAGCATTTTCCGGCATTTAATTTCTGTGAGTGAATATATTTACGAAAAACATTGTTAATGTAGGTTTTTGCTAAATGGTTTAGCTCACCGGCGGCTATCTTAGCAGTCAATATATTTTGGGAATCTAGACTCTAATCTTATCTTAGAATCTAGAATCTAATTCATGACTTAAGAAATTCAAAAATCGTCGAATGACTAAAGTTTTTTTGTTTTTCTTTAAAAAAAACGATTTTGCATATGGGTTCGTCATCTCAATGTCTATTCACTGCAACGTTCAATAGCTCAGTGAACGATGGCAAGGCAAATGAAAAAAAAACAAGCTAGGCGCTTTGTGAAGGAAATCCCCAATTTCATTTCTGTATGTTTACACACATTTTGTCAGCTACTTTTCTCGCTCGTGTCCGCTTGAGAGAGGTTCGCGTCCGCTCAACAGACGTTTGTGTCCGCTTGAGAGAGGTTCGCGTCCGCCTAACAGAGGTTTTTCGCCCAATTAGACGAAAATATACTGTCCGCGTCCGCTCAAGAGAGGATCCGCTTAAGAGGGGTTAATTTGTTCGAAAAAGCGGACGAAAAACTGTCCGCTCTAGAGAAGTGTCCGCTTAAGAGAGGTGTCCGTTAGTAGAGGTTTCACTGTACTTGTATATTTTAATTTTTTAATATTGAATAAGAAAATGTTCATCAAAATCCCCTCCCCCATGGGTGAATTCTGCCT
This sequence comes from Dichetophora obliterata, assembly GCA_963920525.1. Classification (NCBI taxonomy): domain Eukaryota; kingdom Metazoa; phylum Arthropoda; class Insecta; order Diptera; family Sciomyzidae; genus Dichetophora; species Dichetophora obliterata. The sequence continues at coordinate 274,585,601 of OY986435.1, read as the reverse complement.
ACGGCCTTAAAAATATATATATATATATTGAAACATCAAATAAGCATAAAGTTTAGGTCTTTTTATAATTAAAAAACAAAAATTAATAAAGTGAAAAACGCAAATAACGTTTGCTACAAACGTGCCAATCCAATCCAGCCGAAAACTAGAATTTTAAAAGTGTTAGGTAGTGCTTTTCTATATTAAGGTAACGAAAGAAATTAATGGGGGAAACCTTTAAGTCAAGCAATTCTTCACACTCGGTCAAATTTTCTGAAATTTTTTTTTTTATATATTACTTCTGATATCAATATTGTGGAATTTTTTTCACTAGATTTTAAAAAATCGTTGTTTTCATTAAAGAAGGAATTGTTGCAATATGCAGTCTCTTTCTTCATTTGGTTTATTGAATTTTGAATAGAAAATATTCTTTTAACTTTTGCTGACGAATGAGAAGTTGAAAGAATTCGTTGAGCAATTTTATATATTTGGAGAAAATTTACTCTTTAAATTCAATTTAAATATTTTTTACAGAGTGAAAAAATTCAGAAATAAATAATTTTTCAATTCTGTTTGCTCTTAATTCTGTATTAAAGCCTAGCACTCTGTTCGTTTACGTGAAATTTCGCTGGCAACATCTATTTATTTGTTGCAAGAAATTTCCGACTTAAAGTTTGTTGCGAGGAATTCCTATAGCAACGTTTCTCAGATAGATTCAGAGAATATGTTGGGAGATTTCATATGATCTCTCTCTCGGGAAAAAATGTTGCTCAGAAACTTGTTGCGATAATTTCACGCTGCGGAACAGAGTACTGCTTTGACGAAAATGTTGTGAAAATTTCCACGCTTGTTTCGCAGCTGTCATATTTTGTATAGAGATTTGAGTGGAATTTCTCATGAAACTGAACAGAGTACTATGCTTTACTAAAAAATTTTTGACTAAATGAAATGTACTAAAAATGCTTTGGTAGTAGGAAAGTAGAAAAAATGTAAAACTGTACCAAAAAAGTACAATTGTACCGAAAATATCAACCCTGAGTCATACTGTGATCCTCTTAAGAAGACATGGTTGTTGCAAGATACAAAGCTTTCTTTAATACAACTGGTGAGCTTTGAGAAAAAAATTTGAATTAATTATACACGTTTAAGAAGAAAAATTTTATTTAGCAGAAAACTTTGTCTGCGTTGGCAAATAATTTCGTCAAAACAACAAAACGCCAAGACTATGAATTTTGAAAAATAAAAAAGAATTTTTCCGGTATTGTTCAATTATGTCACGATTTAATAATTTCTGGACGGGTTTGTTATAAATCTAATCGGACTAATTTAATGACGAAATTTAAAAAGAAATAGTGAGACGAAAAATATGAAGAGAAACAATTTGTTGCTTTCACCATTTAAAAGAGGGAAAATATTATTAATTTTATTTAAAAACAATAATCGAGCAAGAAATAATCGAAAACAAAGAATCCATATTTGCAAAAATAAAAAAATCATTCTATGAGTGGATATTAAAGCAAACCTTAGGTTAATTGGTCAAAGTTTTCTCTGATATCAGCATATCTATTTTTTTCCTTGTAGCGTATATAAAATTTTTATGTAAATTCAAACACAAACGTCAGAAACCACTTTCTATAGCATGTAATACAAAGGATACATTTAAATACAAAGGAGAGTGCAACCCACATATTGATTGTGAAAACACGTAAAAACAAAAAAAAAAACATAAACTCGGCAACTCAGTATAAAAGTCAATTATGACAGGCGCGGATTCAAGGGGGGTGAAAAGAAGGAAATTTCCTCCCTACAAGAATTAAAATTTCTAATGAAAAAATGCTCCTCAATTAAAAAAAAAATACTCATACTCCTCAATTTTTGTTTTAGAACAGTTTAAGTTTTTATAATTGTTTTTACATTGATTTCCTTTCAATGGATTAAATGGATGTGGTGTCAAAAATATTAAGTTCATTTTAAATCGTGAAAAATATTTCAATTTGTTTAATAGTTCTATTAGCTTAATGTTATTAAGATTGAGATTATTTGTGATAACATTAGAGTTTTTGAGTACAAACTTAACTCTTTTTAAAGAATGACGAATTATAGAGATTAATTAATTAGATTAAAACGTAAAGTAAAAATCGAATAGTGCTTTAAAGGTTTAAACTAGCCGTGCGCAATCGATTTTATAATTGCTATTTGTGTTCCTAGCTTGCCGACATGATATGACGCTGCTTTCGCTTCGTTGAATAATTATTATCCTCTTTACTCTTTCTTTTCCGAACATTTAAAAAAATATTGCTTTTTCGTACATCTGAACGAAAAAATATGAATTCTGTAACAAGGATTCTAATATAAATTGCATAAATTAAGCTAATTATGTATGTACTGAAGGCCGGAGCGATTTTATATAAACTGGTCGAAAGATATGATGCCATACATTAACGCAAAAAAATTTTCCTAATTCAAAATGTCCTTTAACATCATCACCCATTAACCGCCGCTTCAAAACGCTTCGTACGATTTAGTTTTAAATTTCACGTGCTTACTCATAATGATTACAGGAATTACCGCTTTAAATTTCAACTTTGTATCTCTCTCACCGTAGTCGAGATATGAGTTTAGTATAAAAATACCCAACCGTCGTTACTGTGTTCTATATGCACTCATTAAAAGTACAGTATGTAGTTTTATTTTAAAACAAAAAATAATACTGGCTGTCGCGTGTTCTGGTCTTTTTTTCTCAATTTGGTTTGCAATGCTTAGACAACGAAAGTTTATGACTGCCTTGGAGCTGTAGGCTGTAGTGGACGAATGGAGCGATGAAGATGTTTGCTACGCGGATGAGATTGATGTGCTTATTATACCACTTGATGTGGACTAGATAAATGACAACGAAGATTTAGACGACAACGTCCAAATTATCAACGAAGTTAAAGGATATCAGTCTATTTGTGAAGTGGCAGGCAAGTTTGTTGTGGAGTACGCCTACAATGACGATAATAATAATTAAGATTGAATTTATGCTGCCAGAGAGAGCACCGAGCCGCAGGAATCTTCTTCCAATGACGATACCTACAAGACGTATTGTATAAGGTGTTGTATGAAAAAATAGGTAAATACCGTAAACTTCAATGTTTGTTTTCGTATTCTCCATTACAACTTTGGGAATGTTGTGTGCACCATGGTTTAAGAAATCAAGTTGTAAGTGAGTCGACGTCGTTTGCTAAAGCTGTCAAATTTGTGAATGAGTGAAAGAGACAAAAAAGTTGATTTTGTATAATTTGACAACTTATGGTTTGGTGTTAAATTTTTATAACAAAAATTAAAATTCGCTGTCACCTTGTTTTTTTCCACCATGGTGTGGATCAAGAAGTGTTTCAGCTTATCATAAAATCTGCAAAAGAGTACGCAGGAAAAAAATATTCCTAGCTTTACAATAGTTGCCTAATATAGATTCATACTGGTCTAATAGTGAGTCCTTGGGTTGCTCATATAAAAAAGCAATGACTAGAGATAGATTTTGGGTAGTCAAAAAACTTTTGCACGTTTGCGACAACACGAAGTTGAATACAAATGATAAGTTTTTAAAAGTATCACCTTTCAATCAGAACCTTATTTCGAAATTTATATAATTTGGCGTTTTTTCACATAATCAGTCTATTTATGAACAAATGATAGCCTATTTCGGACTTTAATAATGGAGTTCCACTAGATAAAAAGCAAGTCAAAAAAGCCCAGTTATACTATATAAAAGTACAAAAATTGAAAAAAGTTTAAATACTATTGATCTATGTTAATATTTACAATATTAGCAAATAAAATAACAAGCAACAATAAAATATTTAATGCAAAATTTCGTTTACATAAACTCTTTTTTTTATTTTTGAAAATTTAGAACTCATTTTCGACGGTTGGGCATTTTTATACCCAAGAAAGCAGATTCTTTATGGAATCTGTCAGAGTGATGCAATCTTAAATTAGGAATTTTCTATCCAGTTCCACTTACGTGTAAAAGTCCTTGTAATGAGTTGATTTGTGTAAACAACAATAGTAAAAACCAGTATATCGTGATTTATCGGATTAAACGTGATACATTCAAAATTTTCATCACTATTGTTTTCACTACCCTAGACATCGGCAGGTGTAGATGATGGTAGTGAAAAACTTTAAAAATTCAAATAAATTAAGGCCCCTATTATGTACGTATTATGTATGCGATGGTATGCGATGTTGACTCGCTTCAACTACATTTTTTTCATATAACGTATTGCATATATTTTAATTGAACCATGTAGTTTGCTACCATCTATTAAGAATTTTCAAACGACGTAGTTCAACTGAAATGTATGTAATAAGTTATACGAAAAAAAATTAGTTGAATCTAGTCAACTTAAGTTGAGTTGTAATACATAATAGGGGCCTAAATATTATTTATTTTTTTCATTCTTACAAAATTTTTCAGAAGGTTTTTATTTTATAATTTAGTAGCTGATATACCCGGTCGAGAGTAATTTATAAAAACATTTTAACATACACTTCTTGATTAAATGTTTTTTAAAATCTGAAATAATGAAAAACATGTAGAATTTTATTTGTAAGCTACCGTTATAAAGGTAATTGAACGAACATTAATCCAAAAAAGTTTTTGAAAATTTTTGTTGTTGGTGGTTCCATCTCTTGGTTCTAATTCAATTCAAAGAAGGGGTACTAAAAACATATTCTAAAAATTAAAATAAAACATTTTTTAGCAAAAACTAAGTAGATTACTAATAGGAAGATTTTATATAATCCAAAATGTTCGTAATTACTCTAGACACACAAATACATTCTTTGAGATAAATGGGGACGTTCAAGCTTTATAGAGAATTTTTACACAAAACTAAGTTTTATTAATAGTCTGGTATGAAAAAATAGATTTTTAACCATAACTTTTGATTGAAATAAGATATTGTGGTCCTTTTTGAGACTTGAATTTTTTGTAAAAAATATAAATAAACAACATTTTAGAAAAAATAAATTTCGCGAAAAAAATACCTCGTTGTTTTGCTGACAATAACAGTAAAATAATTTTTGCGCTTAGCCGATAAAATTTTTGCAAATAAATGCTACGTCATATGAAAGGCAGCTAGATGTGCAATTTTTAATTGATTAAATTTTTACAACAACAACAATTTTTGCGTCATTTTTTGAGTAAAAAGTCAATATTTTTGACCTTTTTTGACATAATTATAAAATATATATACACTAACTTAACGGTACAGTTCAACCTATTTTTGTAAAGTGATTTTATTGAACCTTTGAACAAAAAAAATTTGAATGAAATATATTAATGGACAGCGGAGATATTGGCATCGAAAGACCAAACTTTGATTTTCATGTCGCTTTTTTCTCATTCTTAGGCTACGATGTTTTATGAAAAAGTCGTTGTACTGAAAAATTTTCCCATTTTAAAGATATGTCAGTGTTTTTGATGACAAAATAACAAAAAATTTTTAAAATTAAATACACAAAAATCTCCGATGGTAAAAAGTTTTATAATAACTAAATTACCGTTAGTTGAAAAATTTTAGAGGGGGCGTGGCAAAAACTAAGTATGTTACATTTTAAGTTGGGATGCACTTAATATGAAAACTTAGTTTGAGCAAAATCCGTTCAGCCGTTTCGATTTAAAATTGTTGATGCAGATTTGAAGAACCTTTTTTTGGTCTTTAATATCTGACAGTTTATTTTTTTTACAACAAATCTACCAGCCAATATATTTACGAAAAACATGATTTTTTGAGATTTTTGCAAAATGTTTTAGCTCACTGGCGGCTTTCGTTACAGTCAAAATATTTTGGGAATTGTTATAAAAAATAACCAAGGTTAATGTTTAGAAGGGTACAAATGGTACTTTTTCCATTTAAATACAAAAATGTTCATCAAAATCCCCCATGGCTACGGCTAAATTCACACTGAGAGCTAAATGTGCATTTAGAGCATTTACTCTATATAATTGTCCCTGTTACTCCTACAACGAGTAAAGGGCCGTTCGTAAATGTGGATTTCGTAAATGTGCATTTAGCTCTTAGTGTGAATATAGCATAACAATACTCTTTGAATGAGCCATGAGCCCTAAGGCTAATCGATACTACTTTTGAAATTAGTTTTGGCCTAATTTACATCAACCAGATATCTTACATCAATCTAGTGCTAAGGGCTAATGCAAGGACAGAAAATATAGAGCACACAGAGAGTTATGCAATGTGCACACTGAGAGCTAAGTGTGGACTTAGAGCATTTACTATATATATTTGTCCCCGTTACTCCTACAACGAGTAAAGGGCCGTTCGTAATTGTGTATTTCGTAAATGCTTATTTAGCTCTCAGTGTGAACATAGCATATAAGCAAAAATGTTCACATACCTATTCAATTGCTTCATATTCATATTCAATAGCAATATAAATATGACATCCAGAGGATGTGGTCGAAAGATTTTCAAAAATAGGAAACCATCGAATTTTGATATGAATGGAATAACACACCGTAAAGTTTGTTGTATGATAAAAACCAAAGCCTTAATTTTAAGTGATGAAATTATTTATTGTGTGAATTAATGTAAAAAGTATTAATAAATATATTTTATTTAAAAAACATACTTGAAAAAAAATTTAAAAAAATTTTTCATAAATTTTTAACTCCCCAAAATTTCTTTCTGGATCCGCCACTGATTATGACCATGACAATTCGTAAATACAATGCTGTGAGCCTATGTATTCGTAACGAGGGTTCTTTTTAATTTGTTGTGGTACCTTTTTTGTTTTTGGTAACCTTGCCAGTAAACCAATTCAATGGCTATTCTTTATGTTATTTTTTCTGATTTGTCATTCACTTAAATAAATTTTAGTTCGACGAGTGCTAGAAAATGTTGCAGCAAGACAGAAAAATATCTAAGAATCGTGTAAGTACCTACTTATATTAGTAACAAATAAAGATTTAGTTAAAAAAAGTAAAAATAAAAAAAATCATTCTAAAAAAAAAAAGTTGCACTTACATTCACAATGATGGTAAGCATATTGTGTAAACGTTATTAGTTTTCGGTGTTCGACATATACAGTAGTATTGTAAAAAAATTGTGATACAAATGAAAAAACTGTTAAAACCTCTATTCTAATATTGTCTTATAATAAAGGATTAAACTCAATTTAAAAGCCTATATTTTATTCTTATCAAAAACATCAATAAAATTATACAAAATTTATAAAAAATTAGTGAAGGAAAAAATAAATTTTTTTTCTAAATACCATGTAGTTTCGTAAGATTTAAGATCATTAACCACTAATTATAAGATCCTGCAATTTAACTTTAAACAAATATAAATTTTTGCCATCAGTATTTAAAGAAAACAATATTATTTATTCGATTAAAAAACAATTTAACTACAGTAGACCCACGGTAATCCGACCCCTGTAATCCGACAACGACGATGAGTCGTTAGTCTTGCGCTTAGCCAGTGTTTTACACTGAAAAGATAATTTTTGAATATTTACTTGCTCGAACAATTTATTTGTTTATTTAATTTCAAATTAAGAATATACTAATACAGCTACAGAGCATAGTACATATTTGCTGTGTTGTTTGCAAACAACTATTTGATGTCATTTTTTGTATAGAAATGATTCTGATCTAATTTCAGTTTTAGTTTGAGGTAAGACATTTGGCAAGACAGTAGACAAAATATTGAAACACGAAGATAATTTCTTTAAAACTACGACCACACCAAATTAATTGCAAATTTAAAATTAATTTTTATTAATTTTTCTCGTCTTCTGTCATTTGATATGCTAAATATCATTCTACTGATCCGCCAACTGCTTACAAAAAAGTTAAGACAGTAGAACAGAGAGTAGCAGTTGCTACTGTCTTAACAGTACTGTCTCGTGCAATCCCCGTGTTTCGTATATGCGCATTTTATATTTTTAAATAAAATACCGATTTAAAAACTTTCATCACAGTTATTTTTGATTTGAAAACATTCCGAGTTTTAAGTTTCAAAAATAAATACAGAATTTTAAGAATTCTTAATTTTGAACTGAAAAAGTTTGCGTTCAAATCATATTTATTAATATATAATATAGAAACTTATTGACAATGAGGCGCACAACAAAGGTATATCATTCGAATAAAATTTTTTACGCCATGATAAAGGCTTTTACTGCTAATTAATTTGAGTTCAAATTGTCTTACCCATGATATTGATATCTAGTAAAATTGAAAAAGATATAGGCGAGATAAAGCCTTAAATTTATTATGTTCAATTATTCTTTCATCTACTTCTAGGTTCAAGAAAATAAGGACATGTACTCGTTGGAAGCATACCTTAAAAATAAATCTATGCGTGAATTGTCTGATGGTGATGAAAGGGATCCCATCACAAAGTTGCGCCTGCTTTGTTTGTGTCGTGGCGCCACTGGTATTTTAGGACTGGCCAGGTGGGTGGCACCAATTACACCATCTACTTCTAAACATCATTAATTTTGTGAATTTTAAGCAGAGCTTTCCGTAATCTGGACGATGACTGCAGTAAGTCAATCGGCAAGGAAGAGTTCTCTAAAGGAATACGTGACTTTGGCTTGGATGTCAACGCTCAGGAAATCATGCAAATGTTTGAAAGGTTTGTTCGTATACACTCGAATCCAACATGAATTGCTATAGTAGTCCGTGTTTTCTCCTTTTAGTTTCGATGAAGATGGCAGCGGTTCCATAACCATGACTGAGTTTCTTGTAAAATTAAGGGTAAGTTTGTTTCACAAATCAGCTATGCTGAGAGTCATTTAGTTACACTTTATTCAAATACAGCCGCCAATGCCACAAAACCGTCTTGACATCATCAATCAAGCCTTTGCCAAGATGGACAAAAATGGTAGTGGCATCATAACACCATCCGATGTGAAGCACGTGTACTCGGTGAAGGAGCACCGTAATTTTCAAAGCGGTGGCATGTCAGAGGACGAGATACTTTCGGAATTCTTAAACAATTTCGATGGCGGAAGTGGCAACAATGATGGACAGGTATGGAATGACAATAAATATAAGCCTATATTTGAGCTATTTATAATATTACAATTTCATTGCAGATTACCAAAGAGGAGTTTATCAACTATTATGCCTCCATCAGTGCTTCCATTGATGATGACATGTATTTTGATTTAATGATGCGTCGCGCTTACGTTTTGTAATTTTCAATATTGCGTTACTTAGTTACATTTATCATTGTTAAAAATTTATATAACAATTTTGTTCTAATATGTATGTGTTATTGGAGTTATTTTAAAGAATATTCTTACACCACGCTTAAATAAATAGAACTTGTTGGTACACTAAACAATCATTTGTTTTTGTGTTTTAATACTTGCTGTCTGAGGACTTTCTACAGTGTTCTTGGTAATAATTTTGGCATTAGGAAAAACACTAGTAATTTCGGTCTGATGGCATTGACAGCTAATTGTGACAGTTTAACAAACTTGCCTATTTCTCTCAAAAACCAACATCCTGCAAACATACATTTCGGCCACGAATAACTACTGACTTCTAAAAATTCAAGAACTATGAGCGCCTAGACATCTGCAATAAAATCTGCAGATGCTTGCACTTTATGCGTAGACTTAAGGCGGTCGTTCCACCTCTTGTTTCTTCTTCTCGTTTCAACTTCCTTCGTAGCTATAGCAAGATGCAAATTCAGTCTGATTGCAATTTGGCAAACTTTTAAAAGGCAATAAGTAAACATTGCCAGCTTCTCATTTCATTTTGGCTAAATTTAGCTTGAATTTATCGGTTTCAAGCTAAAATGAATACGCAACGAAAATCTTTCAAAAACCAACAGAACTTTGTTATTTTCAAATAGAAAAGCTAATCAAAATATTGTTGCACTTGCACAACTTTTTGTTGGGCAAACTTGATGTTTGCTTATTGAAACATTTTGTTTTTATTGCTGTTCAATTGAGAAGCCTGCTGAAGATTGGCTGTATTGAACAGAGCCTCCCAGCAATTGTAGGCTAGTTAAAGTACGAACTTCACTAGAGATCCGTTTCCAATCGAGGTTTTGTTATTTTGTTTGACTTTCAAATTTCTGTATTAAAGAAGATATTTTAAGATATGTTCTTTGGAACTATGTGTTTTATTATTTTTTGCTTGCATTGTTTTTATAAATTAATTTAGTTTTTAATATTTTTATAGTTCTAGAATATTGTAAAATTTAATAAATAAATACAAATTTATATAATATTTTTGGATCAATTTTTTAATGAAATTATGAAGGACTACTGTAATTTACGAAGAAAATTAATCAAACAAAAAAGATCACAAAATAGAACATAATTTTCACCAAAAATTACTGAACTTGGAAATTAAGAAAGCAAACATAAACATCAAGAAATTAGCAAATTCCATTTTCAACGCTGAATTAAAAATGGAAACAACATTAAGCGAAGACGACTATAATGAATTCACAGCGAGACAAGTGCACATACCCGAGTAAAAATATAACGGCCGATCAGCGGTCGATCATGGGCCTCACGGCCTAAAAAGATGGCCTAAAAATAGTCCAAAAAACCCAGCGGCCGAAAGCTGGGTCAAACAACGGCCGTTCAAGGCCTGAATTAAGTTGCCGCAATTAAATGGCCGCAATACGGCCCGCTGTACGCCCGTTGTATGCCACCAAATTTTTCAAAGCTGTTATTCAACAAACGTATGCGCAACAACAAAAGCGAGCCTCACTCTTTTCGATGTTAATATTATCGCCACTTGTGTGTGGCGCAAAACATTTTTTTATGAAGTAAGTTGTTTGAATACAATGCTCCATTAAATTTTCAATTAAAACAGTATAATTTTTTTACTGATTTCAATTAATGGTAATGAAAAAAGATTAATTAAATACAACAAATTTATTCAAAAAATTTTTTTTATTAGTTTTACATGAATTTATTTCCTCATGAACTTCCAATTGAAAAGCTGCGTTGTGTGGCCATTGTACAGCCGAGATTATTGAAAAACGTCCTTTGTACGAGAAAAGCCTTTGTACGGCCGTTGTACAGCCGAGATTATTGAAAAACGGCCTCTGTACGGCCAAAAAGTCCTGCAAACCCTAGTACGGCCGAGAAAAATATTTAAAATTAGGCCTTGTACGGCCGCTGTTTGACTTTAGCTAAAAAAATTTTATTTTTACTCGGGTATACAGGGAAATCGTCAACAATACGAACATACCATTAAGCCTGAAGTACTATAGAGCGAGAGTACGATGCGATTGTATAACGAAATCTCGCACGCATTGTCCTCGCATATTATGTACAATGAGAAACACCAGTTTTGAAGGCACAAGAGTTGCCACGGATAAAAATAAAACTTAACTAAAAGTAAGAAACAAATTAATAAATTTCGATGTAGTGCCAGTATACATTTAGAACTATTTTAATATATTTTATTATATTAATTTAAGTTTTTAAAGAAAATTGTTACGTGCTCTAATTGCTTATAATTTTTTTAATAGGATTTTGCTGTACAATCACATCGCATTCTCGCAATGCACACTCACTGTATTGTACTTCAGGCTTCAGACTTTGGCGTTTATTGTTTTTTTTTCGTTTGTTTTCTTTTGAATTACAAAATGCTCAAGTTTTCACTATTTAGTGCGTGCGTCGTCGTTCAACTTCTCGCGGATACATGAGCTTTAAATGAAGCTCAAAAGCAGGCTGATATATTTTAACACAGAATTGAAGGCATATTTTACTTTTAGCAAACATGCATTTTTTTGGAACATTTTGGATTATATGTATTTAGGGCTTCTTATTTCAAATCTGAAAAAAATTAATGGCCGTTCTTACCTGGTTAATAGTTAAAGGGGCCCAAAGTTCTACATATTGGCCTGAAAAACTGGTAATTTTTTTTAATTTTCCAACAAATTTTTCAAATCAAAAGAAAGGTTGTTGTTACCTTTTTTCAAAGAGCCATCTATCTTAAAAAATCCGTGCATTACTTTTGAAGATATATCTTATGTATTATGCACACTTGATGGTTCGCCCCTTAACGAAATGTATGTATATATAAACTGTTATATCTTCAAAGGAAATGCATGGATTTTTAAGATACATAGATGGCTCGTTGATTAGAAAAGAGCATAATCTTTATTGATACCCATAATTACTTGTTTGTAGGAAAAAATAAAAAACTATCACAAGTTTTTCAGGCGAATTTTTAAAACTTTGGCCCCCTATAACTTCTAAACGAGTAGAGAGCGGCCCTTAATTTTTTTCACTATAAGCTTTTTTAGCTACAAATACACATTAAAAAAAAAATAAAAAAGACCGTTTTTGCTAAAGGTAAACTGAAGGTACAAAGAAGACTAATTATAGCAGGCATAAACGAAAAATAAACAAAACAAGAATCCGTGGCTGTTAAGCATTTTGAATGCAGGGTAAACAAAAGAACGCTATAACCAATAAAATGGAAATAAAAAATATGCGGGAGCTCTGCTTAACCAAATAAAGCAAATAAATAAATAAATATTTCCAAATATTGAAATCTAAATTTTATCTTAATATTTACAACTATTTATGTATGTAATTGTCATGTTCTAAGAATTTTAAGATGAATATGTTAAAATCTAGAAAAAATATTCAAATATGCATTAATAAACTCCATAGTTACTAAAAATACAAATAAGTAAAAGTATTGTCGTATTTTTATTTTATTTTACACTGCAACAAACAACATCTTATGCACAATTGTATGAGAACAAATTTGAATTAGTGAAATGGACGAATTCGAATCATCGAACTCCAACGATAAGATGAATGTTAAAATCATGAGTTAGGAAGAGTATTTAAGACAAAAATTAAAAATATTGAAAACCCACTCAGAAAAAAAAATTGCCAGACAAAACCAAAGAAGTAAAGAAAGACATTCGCTTTTCTTCCGATTTTCAGACAATTTTAACTTTTTTTCTGAGTATGTTTTCAATATTTTTAATTGTTCTCTTAGATACTGGTTGCGTTCAGAAAGCAGAAAATGTAACACGTTGAGTAAATGTGTCCTAAAAATAATTCGTGGCCAAAACAGTCAACATGTTGAGTTAATCAGAAACTGATCAGTCGCGTTCAGCAAGCACATAGGCAGAGTTCCAAAATTCATTTTTACATTGCATCAGTTTATTTAATTTTGAATTGGTTCTAAGATTATTAACCAAAACTGCGCAATTACACTTTTTTTAAGAATATTAACAGAGTTGCGCAGTTTTCGTATTTAAACTTAGCACCAATTCAAAATAAAACACACTGATGCATTGTAAAAATGCTTTTTGGAACCCAGCCATACTCAACAGTTGCACAACAGTTGAGTAAATTTTGTGTTTTATGAACGCAGCCAATGTTTCTTCCTCCTGCTTTTAACATCCTTCTTATAGTTGGGTTTCGATGATTCCGAATCGTTTGTATCATCCATATATAAATCCTCTTATTGCGAATAGTTTGAAGTGGTGCTCTAGTTGGAATTGAGCGGCAATCCTTTTTAGAAATTTTCCTAAGCCTGAAAGAATAGAGAGCATTCATATCTATTTGATAAAGCATAAAAATATATTGCCTACCTTTAAATGTTTTGGTCTAACAGTCGAAATGGCATTCAATGGCATAGCAAAACGCTCTGCGCTAATATATTGGGCAGTGGCTTCGGCAGCAGTAGCTGAATCTGTTGTTTTTGTTGCTGTTGCTGATTTGCGCATTTGTTACTGCCTGTAAACGTGTTTAAACTGGCTTAGCTTCCTTGGGATTGTCGATCAAATGTTGCACGTTGCACGTTGTGAAATATATGTCACTTTTCAATTCAATATTCCACCTTTAATTGTTGAAACTGAAATAAGTTATTTTTAAGTGTTTAATATTTTAAGTCGCACAATTTTTACAGTAATACTTACCGATTTTGGAGAACCTAAATACTTTTTGTTCGAACTTTTCAGAATTGTTTCCAAAACTGCAAGTTAGTTAGCCAGTCAGCTGTCAATTCTTTACATTTGCTTACGTATTTTTTCTTTTTTCTTTGTACTTTTTCTGAGCACTTATCTATCATACGCCACCTGGCTGTGATGGATCAAACTACAAGTTCACAAAATCTACATCCATAGCAGGATTTTGTTTGTATGGAAATCGGATTTGGATGTTGGAAAAAACGCAGCTATTGCTTGAATAATATTAAGTACAAGTACTCTCATACTTGGAAAATATTTCAAAAATGTTTGCCACAAGTTATTTTGTATTTTAGAATGTTTGTCATATAGTTTCCGTAAGTATTTGGGTTATTTGTGAAAATGTATATAGAATGGTTGGCACAAGTAAGATGCAAGTATTCCACAAATATTTTCATACTCAAGGTTTTTATACTTGTGGCAAACATGTTTCTTTTCCTAGGGCCAATTTTTCAGTGCTGCTTTAAGCCCCAGTTAACAAGAGTTTAGTTAATCGTAGATCAAAGTTAGCCAGAGTTTAACCACACAATCACTTTTTCAGTGCTTGGTTAAGTAACCAGCACTTTTGTGTTTGTTGATATGGCAGCACCATTAAAAGTCATTAAAATTCAAATAAATATATGTAAAATGTGAAGTCTCAATAAAAAAAAAAAATAGTAAAAGAAAAACCTGTAAATTTTTCATTAAGGAAATTGAATTTTTGTTAGCAACAATCAACAAATCGTAGCTGCGCCTACCAAAATGGTAATGCTTTACAAAAGCAAAAAATTTATTAAACAGAAAAAAGACCGAAACCGTCCTCAACAATTACAACTTTGCCAGTTCCGTGCTTTCTCTTAACAAGCGAACATCTATTGTTGTCTTTGTTAGTACGTCTTCATATCGTTACAATAAATAAATATTGGGGGTTGGAATTAATTTTAAAGGTTTTTTTTCGGTTTTTGAGCATTTATTTAGAAACAACGGTACAATGTATATTATTCAAAGTATTGTCCATCGTTAGCTACAACATTTTCCCATCTTTCTGGCAGCATATGGATTCCGCGCCGGAAGAACGATTCGTCTTTTGAGGCAATCCACGAATCGACCCATTTTTTGGTATCCTCGTAAGAAGTGAAGCGCTGCTCAGCCAAGCCATGCGTCATCGATCTGAATAGGTGGTAGTCGGAAGGGGCTATGTCTGGGCTATAAGGCGGGTGGGGTAGCACATCCCAATTCAGCGCCTCCAACGTTTCCTTGACGGTTCTTGCAACATGTGGCCGTGCGTTGTCATGTTGAAAAACCACTTTGTCGTGTCTTTTGGCATATTCCGGCCGTTTAACCTTTAATGCTCGGCTCAATTGCATCAATTGTTGTTGGTAGCGTTCCCCAGTGATGGTTTCGTTAGGTTTTAGCAGCTCATAGTACACGACACCCTTCTGATCCCACCAAATACACAGCATAAGCTTGGCGCCATGAATATTCGGCTTGGCCCTCGATGTTGATGCTTGGCCGGGTGGTCCCCACGATTTTTTTCGCTTAGGATTATCGTAATGGATCCACTTTGCATCACCAGTGACAATACGATGCAAAAAACTCTTCCTTTTATGCCGTTGAAGCAGTTGTTCTCACATGCAAAATCGCCGTTCAACGTCTCTCGGCTTCAACTGGTACGGCACCCAATTTCCTTGCTTTTGAATCATTCCCATGGCCTTCAAGCGTTTGCCGACCGTTGATAAGTCGACTCCCAATGATTCTGACAATTCTTGAAGGGTTTGACACGGGTCTTCATCGAGCAAAGCCTCCAATTCCTCATCTTCAAACTTTTTCGGCTGGCCCGGACGCTCTTTGTCTTCCGTATCAAAATCACCACTTTTAAACCGACGGAACCAGTACTCACAAGTAGAAATCGATGGAGCATAGTCCCCGTAAGCCTCAGTAAGCGTGCGTTGTGCTTCAACCGCTTTTTTCTTCAAATGGAAGCACAAAAGTAAACCTTCCCGCAAAATGCGTTTTGTTGGAACGAAAGTCGACATGTTCACAGAGAAAAAAATATATGTTGTTTACACTTCAGTGGAATGACACATACTGAAAAATGAAGCTTAGACAATGTGCTTTGAAATGAATATAGTCACAGGTGTGCCCGATGCGATCTATTGATAGTTACGCCATCTCTTAGAAAACCTTTAAAACTAATTCCAACCCCCAATATATTTATTTATACTCATTTACGGGTGTATTTAATATAGTTATTGTGCCAACCTAAACAATCTTTTCGAATATTAATTTTTCGATCATTTCATAAAATCTAAAACCAATACAGGGTTGCCCATATTCGACGGACCCATGTTTTTTTTAAAAAAATCAAAGAAAAAAATAAAAATTTGGCGGTTGGCAATCTTAATCATTTAATTTGTTCCAAGTAGATTTGTTTACATCAATTTTTGAATATGATATCTCTCAAATGGCCGCCTCTGGCGTTGATGGCGTATTGTGCCCTTTTTGCAGCATTTTCCATCGTTTTCGCCAACATTTCGGCCGGAATAGCGGCTATTTCTTCACGAATGTTGTCCTTGAGCTCTTCTACGGTCCTTGGCTTGTTAACGTAAACCTTTGACTTCAAATATCCCCACAAGAAGAAATCAGGCGGCGTCAAATCGGGCGAACGCGGTGGCCAGTCCAAATCACCACTTTTCGACATCAAACGGCCCGGAAACAAATTCTTCAGAAAATCGATTGTTATGCGACTTGTGTGCGGTGGAGCGCCGTCTTGTTGAAACCAGAACTGCCTCATACGCTTTCGACGAATAATTGGCAACACAAAATTGGTCATCATGTCGCGATAACGCTTCTGGTTGATGGTAACAGCATGGCCATTTTCATTTTGGAAGAAAAACGGCCCAATGACCGTTTTCGCACTAACGCCGCACCAAACTGTGACTTTTTCGTCATGAAGAGGCACTTCTTGAATCTCCTGAGGATTTTCAGTGGCGTAAATACGGCAATTTTGCTTATTTACGGTCCCATTCAATGTGAAATGGGCTTCATCGGACATGATAATTTTGTTCCAAAATTCCTCGTCATCTTCGGCCATTTCGAAGACTCTTTGGGCCCATTCCAATCGACGAGGCTTGTCCGCAGGCAACAATCTTTGCGTCAATTGAATTTTGTACGGGAACAAATGCAAATCAACGCGAATAATCCGTTGTAAAGTGGACCGAGCCATGCCCAACTGCTGAGAACGGCGTTTTTGGGATGTTCTTGGGGACCTCTCAACACTGGCTCGTACGGCAGCGATATTCTCGGCCGATCGCCTTGGTCGACTTTTATTTGGCCTCTTCGGATTAGAAAGAGCCTCACCAGTCGAAAATTTTTCGTATAAACGCTTAATGGTGTTCTTAGAAGGCGCACTTCTCACATTTTTTAATCTTTTAAAAGCACGTTGAGTTTTCACAATTGACTTCTTCTGTTGAATGTAAATTTCAACTATTTCAGAGCGCTCGCGTGGCGTGTATTGTTCCATGGTAAAAATCTGCTTGGACTGACGCTTCAAACGCGGTATGTCATTAAGCGATCTGACATCTCTGTCAAAAGTTATGTCGTTGCCAGATGGGTCCGTCGAATATGGACAACCCTGTATATAATTTGAGCATATTATCAAAACCTCGTGTCGTGTGACTAATACAACAAAACAATGAATGAACCTCCTGATCGTTGCAAAAACAACGGGAATCAGTCTTTCAGTGTTGACAAAACAATAAAATTGAAAATGATATCTCCAGGGCCCAAGTTTTTAGTTATTGTGAGAAAACAGAGTAATGAAACTCTCACAAATGTTTCCCCTTTCCTTATTAAGAAGGTGATAGACAATGTTTGTGCTGGTGAAGTTAACTCATGCAAAAAACTTCGTAACGGTAATATTCTTGTTCACACAAAAAACCTAACTCAAGCCTAAAAACTCATCACTTTGACCTCCCTCTCCCAAAGCATATTAGTTGAAGTTACAGAGCATCTTTCTCTAAATTTCTCAAAAGGTGTTATTTATACAAATGAATTGAGAGAAATACAAGAAGAGATTATCTTAGAAGAGCTTAAAAGCCAAAACGTGTTTGAAATAAAAAAAATTTTAAGAAAAGAGAATGAACAACTCAAGGAAACCGGTTTAATCATCGTAACTTTTGCTACCATTAACTTACCAGAAACAATAAACATTGGATATGAAAAAATTTCTGTGAGACCCTACATACCATTACCAACTAGATGCAAAAACTGTTTTCGTTTTAATCACATAGTAAAATTTTGCACTAACGTAAAAATGTGTCCCAACTGTGGCGAAGAAGATCATATCGATATTTCTCTAAATGAACAGTGTACAAATAAACAAGCATGTATTAATTGCAAAGATAGGAAGGAAATCAACAATAACCATCACGCCTTAGACAAGTCATGCCCTGTGTTTATAAAACAAAAAGAAATTCAGTCCATTAAAACTCTTCAAAAAGTTGATAACAAAACAGCGCTTTCAGTATACAACGAACATCACCACAACAACAATGTTTCTTATGCTTCAGTCGTTCGCTCAGCACCCACACAACCAGCAACTATCACATCTAACGCATTATCTCCGAGCACTGTTGCTTCTCAGTATCCAACCAAAAATTTACATCCAACTATCGATTTATCAACAATTTGCAGCAACAATAACCAACAAGAGCTTCCCAATCCTTTCCTCGATGAAAGTCCCAGTGAAAAATTAAATATACCCAGCGGCAATTTTCAAAGCCAACAAGACCAGCCTATTTTAACATCCAAGCTACTTGGAGGTAACAAACTTAAAATATTTCCAACGAATACTTCCAAGCGACTATTACGCCAACTTAAAAACAAAACTTCTACAAAACCCGTTTCAAAAAACTCGAAAACTTCAAAAATTAAAGCAAGATTGGATTCCTCCAATGATTCCGATTTCGATGACAACATGCTTCAAGACTAACAGGCCAAACTCAACATTTATCTTATTATATTATAGATTTATTATTATTTAATACCAATTATTTTATTTCTATTAATTCATTATGGTTCTAAAAATTCTCCAATGGAACATCAACGGTTTTTTTAACAACTTACACGAGCTTAACTTACTAATTATATCAAATTCTCGAGATATAATTGCTTTACAGGAGACTCATTTAACACAAAAATCGGTAAACCTTAATAACTATAAAAACATAATTCATAACACACAATCGACAACTCACGCAAAAGGCGGAAGAGCACTGTTCATTAAAAATGGAATTGACTTCTCAGTTGAACCAATAACTTCTCATGTATGTGCTACAAAAATTTTAATTACAACAGAATTCAATCTATCTATTATATCTCTCTATTTACCACCAAACTCATCTTTTTCCTCATATGATCTTAACCAACTTATTTCAGGCAATACCCATCCTCTCTTGTTATTAGGTGATTTTAATGCACATAACACGCTATGGGGTTCAAACACCACCAATTCCAAAGGCAAAATTGTTGAAAGTTTTTTTCAACAATCTAACTTAACTCTTCTTAACGATCATTCCCCAACTACTCTTTCAACCTTAACCAACATTGACCTTTCCTTTTGCACCGCGAATTTACTGCCCTTTATCTCTTGGAACACTGATAAACAGTTGCATGGTAGTGACCACTTCCCAATTTATATTTCTCTTAACAATAACGTTGACGATTCAAGCAGTGATTTTACATTTATCCCAAAATTCATCACAGAAACAGCCGACTGGCCAAAATTTCAGGATCTTTTCGATAAAGATCCAATAATCTTTACATCTAATATAAACAAAAATGCTGCTCTGTTTCATAAGAAAATCATCTCATCTGCAAACCAATCTATTCCCCAAACTCACAACAGCAACACCCCTAAATATGCCTACTGATGGAACAGGGAACTAGCTTTACTACGTGAAAACAAACAAACTTCCTGGAATATCTTTAAATCAAACATGTCCCAAACCAACCTTCTTACCTACAAAAAAGCTAACGCTAAATTTAAATATGTAGCGAAACAGTCAAAAAGAGAATCTTTTAATAATTTCACAAGCTCGATTAACCCCAACAGTTCTATCAAACAACTGTGGAAAACTGTCAATAAACTTTATGGAAAAAGAAATAAGCACAATATCAAAACCATTACTTGCCCTAACGGGACCACCCTTGCAAATTCCGCTTGCATCTCCAATTTTTTTGGAAAAAATTGGTCAGAATTCTCTCAGGATAACAATTTTCATGACGATTTCCTTACCGGGAAATTAAGCCTAAACCCTGTTATAGATTATGAAGTAGAGCGAATGGGAACCTTCCTAGAGCACAAAATAGAGCTTGTTGAACTTAACTCAGCTTTAAGTTCACTCAAAGGCACAACTCCAGGGTATGACAAAATACCATATCAAATTTTAAACAATCTGTCAACCACAGGATTTAATTATCTTATTTCCCTTTATAACTCTGTTTTTAACTCTGGAATCATTCCCCAAACATGGAAAACGGCCACCATACTCCCCCTTTTAAAACCTAACAAGCCTACTAACAAAACTGAAAGTTATCGACCTATATCTTTACTACCCTGTACAGCAAAAGTTTTAGAGAAAATTATTTCCAAAAGATTGCAGTGGTATTTAGAAAGTAAAAAATTGATTAACCCCCGACAAGCTGCTTTTAAAACTGGTAGTGGAACTATTGATGCTCTTCTACATATTGACTTCCTTGCAGCCGACGCAGTCTCCAAAAGGAAACACCTGTCTATACTCTCAATTGACTTTCAAAAAGCGTTTGATAGAATAGGCAAACACGTCATAATAGAACAACTTAAGGAATGGAAAATAGGTCAAAAAATAATAAACTTTATTAACGCCTTCTTAACTAATAGACAGTTTAGGGTGCGTATAAGAGGTAACCATTCTTCAACATTCCATTTGCATAATGGGATCCCACAGGGGTCACCTTTATCGGTGATTCTCTTCAATACTGCTTTCGAAAAACTAAACAAAATTTTAATCAGCTATAACTTTTTTACACATTCAATTTACGCAGATGATTTATATATTACTGCCAAGTTTGACACATATGTTCAATTGCAAAACAATTTAAACTCATTTTTTCAGTCCATTCTACCTTGGCTCCATTACTCAGGATCAGCAATATCCTATTTGAAGTCAAAAATTCTTCACATTTGCCGCAAAAGAAATTGCCTTCCAGCCGACATTAACATACTCTCCAATACGATTGAAAATACTAATAACTTAAAAATTCTGGGAGTTATATTCAACAGCAAGTACAACTAGTCTTCTCATATAGACTGTCTTAAGATTGAACTAAACAAAAGGCTCAACCTAATTAAATGTATTGCAAGTCATAGTAGTAACTCGCACCCAAACTGCATTATTAATGTTGTTAAGGCAATTTTACTATCTAAAATAGATTACGGCCTACCTTTATACGGGCACTCATCTCAGGCACAACTAAGAAAAATCAAATCTATTTATCATGCAGCATCACGTTTAAGTCTCGGGGCTTTTCGCTCTACTCCCCTCAAAAACATTTTTGCTGAATCCGGCCTACCTTCAATTGAAGTAAGAACTGAACAAACTACCTCTCGTTTAATACCTAAAATCCTTTACCCTGCTCAGGCACCGATTATTAGCAATATAGCAAATCAAGCAAAAAGGAAAAAGTTGCGCATTCCATCAGCAATATATCGCATAATATCTTCTGCTAATGAAATCGGATTAAAAATTAAAGTACATACTAAAAACTTGAGTAACTTCCCCCCTTGGTTCTTCGTGAAAAGCTCAGTCATTTCAAACTTAATCCAACTACCGAAAAATTCTACTTCTAACGAAGCTTACCTTTCTAATTTTAACTCCATTATCACCCCGTATATACAAGAAAATTGGAATCCTATATATACGGATGGTTCGAAAAATGAATTTAACACAGCCTTCGCCGTTGTTAACACAAATTATAAACTTATTGTAGCAAAACAAATTTTTAACCACTGCTCTATTTTTACGGCCGAAGCCGAAGCGATTTTTGCTGCAGTTAATCACTGCAAGGGTCTTAAAAGAAAATTTATAATCTGCTCTGACTCACTGTCTGTTATTCAGGCAATTTTAAATTTAAGGCACCAAAACGAAATTGTTATTAGTATAAGAGAAGCTCTTACAAAATTTTCAAATAAGTTAAAACTTATGTGGATTCCTGGACACGCAGGGATCAAAGGAAATGATATGGCTGATTTAGCCGCGAAATATGCCTGTACTGGACCTGTCACGTTGAAAGATACATATAACAATAAGGACCTAATAAGACTGATAAACCAATTTAATCATAACAAGCAGAAGCTAAGATGGAACCAATACATACATTATTACAAGCAATTTAATAAAAATGGTATAGCTGCCATCTATCCACGGAATATACCAAAAATTAATTTACAAAAATATATAAGACTTCGCCTTGGACATACAAGACTAACCCATAAGCATATTTTTGACTCGAATTTTGGGACTGAATGCCCATTATGTTACTACGATCCCCTAACAATGACTCATATTTTGTATAACTGCCCTACAACTACTAACGCTCAATTACAGCTTTTTAATAAAATTTGCATTGGAGATTTTTTATCAGATGTAACTTCCGTAAATATAAATAATGTTATTAAAATACTATTAAAGTGTAAAATTTTTCTGCAAATTTAATTTATCCTTACCTCTAGTGGTACTATCCCATACACATTTAATTTTTATCTAATTATGTAATTTTGTACCTAAGTTAGTCTCATTTCTTTTTTAATTTCAGTTTACTAATTATTAGCCTGAAAACATTAGTTGTTATGGCTTGTTTCTTTAAGATAATTTTGTAATTTATTATA
The DNA here is from genome assembly GCA_963920525.1 of Dichetophora obliterata. Taxonomy (NCBI): domain Eukaryota; kingdom Metazoa; phylum Arthropoda; class Insecta; order Diptera; family Sciomyzidae; genus Dichetophora; species Dichetophora obliterata. The sequence continues at coordinate 274,562,723 of OY986435.1, read as the reverse complement.
AGATTATCTCTTCAAATAAATAAATAAATAAATTACAACTTTGCTCAGTGTATTTTTTTTTTATAATTAATGTAAACAAATCATGTGTCAAAATTGAACGGTAAGTTTACAAAAGTTTAACCAATGAAAATTTAGCGTTTAACCTTAGTTTAAACTTTATCTGATATTCACTGAAAAACTTAATTCTTAATTTAAACTTACAGCCCTATTCTGACAAATTAACAAATTGTTAACCAGTATTTTGAATATTTTTATGAGTTTGTTGTTTTCAATACAAAATTTAAAGCTCAAAAAACAAAGTTTGTTAATGAAATTGTCAATAACTGAAAAGCAGTTGACAATTTTTATCAAAATTTTTTATTTTTGAGCTTCAAATTTTGTTTTAAAATAAAAAAATTACAACAAATACATAGAAATAATCAAAATATTGGTTAACAATTTGTTAATAAGTCAGAATAGGGCTATAAGTCGTAAAGTAAACTTAACGATAAACAGAGTTAAAATTGCTCTAAAAAATCGGCCCTTAGTATGTCAAAAATAAAGGAAATGTTCACTGTTTGTTTTTTTTATCACGTACAGAATACTATTATTATTATTATTATTATTATTATTATTATTATTATTATTATTATTATTATTATTATTATTATTATTATTATTATTATTATTATTATTATTATTATTATTATTATTATTATTATTATTATTATTATTATTATTATTATTATTATTATTATTATTATTATTATTATTATTATTATTATTATTATTATTATTATTATTATTATTATTATTATTATTATTATTATTATTATTATTATTATTATTATTATTATTATTATTATTATTATTATTATTATTATTATTATTATTATTATTATTATTATTATTATTATTATTATTATTATTATTATTATTATTATTATTATTATTATTATTATTATTATTATTATTATTATTATTATTATTATTATTATTATTATTATTATTATTATTATTATTATTATTATTATTATTATTATTATTATTATTATTATTATTATTATTATTATTATTATTATTATTATTATTATTATTATTATTATTATTATTATTATTATTATTATTATTATTATTATTATTATTATTATTATTATTATTATTATTATTATTATTATTATTATTATTATTATTATTATTATTATTATTATTATTATTATTATTATTATTATTATTATTATTATTATTATTATTATTATTATTATTATTATTATTATTATTATTATTATTATTATTATTATTATTATTATTATTATTATTATTATTATTATTATTATTATTATTATTATTATTATTATTATTATTATTATTATTATTATTATTATTATTATTATTATTATTATTATTATTATTATTATTATTATTATTATTATTATTATTATTATTATTATTATTATTATTATTATTATTATTATTATCATTATTATTATTATTATTATTATTATTATTATTATTATTATTATTATTATTATTATTATTATTATTATTATTATTATTATTATTCTTTATTCTCATAGTAAAAAAGTTTTGACAAGATTATTAAAAATACAATCACTAGAACAATTATTACTTATAAGAATAGTATTGACATTTAGTATTAGAATAAATAGTGTTAAATGCCACTTCAATAAATATATAAAACTAAATTAATTGTGTTAACATAAAAAGTGTTTTGTGGGGTGAATTGAATCAAACAATATAATTAAAAAAAAGTTATAAATATTAACAATTATTTCTGTCTAAAAAATTAAGAACAAACAAAAATTAGCTAATGGAGCGCAACAAAAATTCAACTTCCGAGTGGTCTAACTCAAAGATCCACAATTTTATTTTTCTTAAGAAAGTACTCAAATTTCTTTCAAGGCGTATACTTGCAGGGAGTCTATTGTAAAGTCTATAAGATAAAATCGAAAAAAAATTACGATAGTGGGTTGTGCGAAAAACTGGAACAGTCACGGTAGAATATTGGTTCGTTCTTAAGTTGTAATTACCATATATGGGATTCTGCATATACCCACTTCTTTTAAAAAATATTTTTAGAACTTTAAAATAATACAGATGCCTTAATGGTAAGTTCTTTAGACGCCTAAATAGATTAATAGATGCAGTCAAGCAATTTACTTTACAGATTATTCTAACGGCACTCTTTTGTAATAATAACAGGGGACGTATATTATTCAGATAAGCACCTCCCCAGCAACTCACACCATATTGTAATCTAGAATGAAAAATCCCGTAGTATATTTTAGTTAATGTACTTTCAAAACAAAAATGTCTTAGTTTATAAAAGCATCGTAATAAAGAAAAAAGATATTTCTTCAGCAATGAAATGTGTGCGGTCCAGGTAAGATGTTCATCAACCATTACTCCTAAATATTTATAGCAAGGAACCCTTTCGACAACAAAGCAATTAGTACTGCAAGGAATTCTACTGTTATAGGTTGAACCCATGTCATGACTCGTATCCGATGTTAATCTAAATCGACAACAATCATAACCATGAAAACTTATATCAATTTCCGGCGATACTATATTACATAAGCTAAAATACATTACTTTAGTCTTCCTGCTAACAAGTAACTTATGTTCTGCAAACCAAACTCTCAGTAAATAAACGTCATGATTTATATCTGCAATTAAGTTAAGGGGGTTAACTGATGCATACCCAATGGCTAGATCATCGGCAAAAGCAGTAACTTTACCAGCAAAATTTAGAGAAAAAAGCGAAATAATATAAACTAGAAATAGAACCGGACCAAGTACAGAGCCTTGGGGAACTCCTATATTTATACATTTAGAGTCACTTAGTTCGCTACAAATTTTTACTCTCTGCTTTCTGCAATTCAAAAAAGACATAAGCCAATTGTAAATAAAGCCACGAAAGCCAACATTATGCAGTTTTTTCAGAAGAATATTGTGGTCAACCATGTCAAAAGCCTTTGTTATATCAACAAAGAGGCCAGGACAATTTTTCTTATCATCAAGACCTTTGTAAATCGATGTACAGAAATCAAGTAGTGCGTCTTCAGTTGAGAGACAAGTTCTAAATCCGTACTGACAAGAACTGAAAAAATGTTGTCTGTTCAGAAAAGCTAAAATCCTCGCCTTAAGGGCTTTTTCAAAAATTTTTGAAATTGAAGATAACAAACAAATAGGTCTGTAATTATAAGTATCTCTCCTGCAACCTATTTTAAAAAGCGGAATAACAATTGCGTCTTTGAGTTGGTCAGGAAATATTCCAGATAGGACACTTAAGTTAAATATATGTTTTAAAATATCAATTATATTTAGTGCAATATTTTTCAGAATATTGTTTGAAATCTCATCAATGCCACCAGAGTTCGAGTTTTTTAAGGATTTGATTATTCTTAGTAGCTCAAGACCAGAAATCGGCTCAAAATAAAAACTATCATTAGAAAAGTGTTCTAAATTGGAAGAAGAGCTTATGCATGCTTCCTCCGGAAATAGAAGCTGCCTAGACGTTGCAAAATGATTATTGAAATCATTTGAAATTTGCTTTATATCAGTAACGATATTAGATCCATTATTTAAAACGAAGAAATCCGCGTGATTGGCTACATTACGATTTAAAATGTTATTAACAACTTTCCATTCTTTTTTTGAGTTACCTTGTGCAATTAGAATCTGGTTTTGATAGTAATGATTTCTACAAGATTTTATTTCAATATTTAAATTTTTACAAATACTAGTATAACGTTGTTTTAAACTGACATTAAACTATCTGAGCGTTATGCGGCATTTTAGAGTAAAAATTTGTTGAAAAAGGACATATTTATAAAAAGAAAATTCATGGATCTTGCACCACTATAACTCACCAATCTGAAGTTTATAATAATTAATTGAAGTTTACTATAATATTAAATAAGAAAATGTTCTATTTTATTTTATATTACACACTTCCGTACACACTTAAAATAGTATGCACCTACAATGTACATTTTTTTAGAACTACAAAACAAAGTATTTCTGTTTTTTTTTAAGGTTTAGTATTATAAAAATAGAAATATGTATTTTGTTTTCTTTTCCTTTATTCCACACACACAAAATTCGTTCGGAGGTCTAATTATCAATTTTTGGCTTCAGTACCTATAAAACTTTAATGTGAATGGCAATAGAGATGATAAAATCGAAAATGATAATATCGAACGCATAAAATTAACCAAAATGTTTTGCGTTAACACGATAAATCAAATTATAGATGAATTCATAATTTCTGTTTTGTGGAATGTGTTGTAAATATTTTTATTAAAAGAAAACTTAAGTAGTTGAATAAAATGACAGATGCAAGAAATTTTAATATAATTCAAGAATAACCGACACCGAATATTCGGTTGAACACAAGTCGACATAAAAGAGAATTTGCGGCGAGAACTGAACTTGATTCCAAAAAATGCTTTTAAAAATTTTTTTAATATTAGATTGTTCGCTGACAGAAGTGTTTTACTTAGTCAGGGGACAAAGTTTAAGACGATACAATAAATTTGGATAGACAATTTTTTTGGCAGAATAAGTGTCAGACCGAATATTCGGTTTCGGTGACGGCCAGTTTCGGCCCATTTTATCAGTTTCGGCTATTCGGGCATGTTGAGGTCATATTAAGGCCGTATTCGGCCAAAACTAGCCGAAACTTTTGGTAAAAATTTCTTGCATCAGTCATATAATTCAAACATATAAATTTGGTCTAATAAAAATATTTACAACGCATTGTACAAAAAAAAAATTATGAATTCTTCTATAATTTGATTTATCGTGTTAAAAAAAAAACATTTTGGTTAATTTTACGCGTTCGATACTATCATTTGCGATTTTATTATCTCTATTGCAATTAATATTAAATTATTACATTTACTGAAGCTAAAAATTGATAATAAAACTTCCGAACATATTCTGTGTGTGTGGAATAAAGGAAAAGAAAACGAAATAATTCTATTTTTATAATGCTAAACCTTTAAAAAAAAAAACAAAAATATTTTATTCTTTAGTTCTATAAAAATGTACATTGTAGGTGCATAATATTTTGAGTGTTTACGGAAGATATAAAGTATGTAATAATTTTTTAATAAAAAATAAAATAAAAAATTACATCATTTATTATTATAGTAACCTTCAATTAATTATTAATTCGATTTTTTTTATTAAATTTTTTTTATGTGTATGAAAGTAGTTTTGTTGCCTTTTAATAAAAAAAAAATATTTGTAAAAACTTAGTTTTTCATATTAATAACCAGTTTCGGTTTCGGCCGAATTTTATAAAATGGTCGAATATTCGGTTTCGGTCGGACACTAGACCGATGTATGTATGTATGACCGAAAAATGTATGAACTTAAACTCTTCGGCCTTGGTATATAACATTTATTATTGCAACCTGTAGAAATGACATATTTTTCTAAGTGCATGTAAAACCTGGCGTTCTAATTGACTTAAAATTAAGTACAAATTGAAGTAACTGTTTTGTTGACTAACCTAAATGTGCAAGTTAGTTTCAACTTAAGAGAACGTAAATTATTCAATGATACGCCATTAAAATGATACGACTTGCAATATTTAATGCAATTGGAATTTGTGCACAAAAAATTAAAATTACTCAACAAACAATATATTATGTTAATTTTTGGCATATATCTTAAATGTAATAAAAGGTCAACATAAAATATTCTGATTCGAAATTTATGGGAACAATGTATTGGCAAAACTATAGCAAAACGTGTACAATAAAAGCTGCTGTTGTTGTGTTAATACAAATACGTGTATGTTTTTTAATGAAACCCCGTAGCAAGAAACTCACAAACACACACAGGAGTTTAAATGGAATTATTTACGTAATTAATTTTACAGAAATTTTTAATGCACCGCTAATTGGCTGCTAATGCTGTTAATGGAACACAACAAGTGATTCGCGCAGTGTAGGAAAACGCAGACAATGCGTATGTGTTTGAGTGTGTGAGAGTATATGTGATAATGCACTCGCAAACTACATAAACACCGTTGGACGTTTAATTTATGTTTCATGTTCGGATTGAATTTATTTATTTTTAATTATAGCGTAAAACGTTAAAAGCGAAACAACAAACAGCGTTGTGAAACGTAGAATTTTTGCTAGGCTCAGATTATGAGCAACATTTTGTATCTGCTACGGTGAGTGCTTAAGGGTCAGATCAGGTCAGCCTGCATGTGCTCTATGTCACTGACAAATAATAGCAGATGTTGGCGCGCTTGTGAATGCATTCCTTGTGGGTACTTCAGGCGCGAGACTCAATTCAGAACATGGCCCAAAATGTCAAAATATGTATTTTGGAACAATGAATTTATGAGCTTTTAATTGATTAAATTACACAATACCAAAACAAAAGAGCAGAAAATTGTGTTAAAAGTGATGTTATTACGTCGCGGAGTCAACTAGTGAAGGGTCGATAAAGCAGTACATGCATGTAATTAAAAAGGGCGTGTTCAAATGTCGCCATTTAAAATAATTACCCTCGACTTACTTGACAGTGAAGTTTAAGCAAAAAAATAAAAAAAAAAACCAAAAACAAAAGAACACACATAAAAGCACTCGTACTCTTGAAGAGTCTTAAAAGTTTTCTTCAGCGGCAGCGGTTTTTTCTGCTTTGTTACCTTGATACAGCGTGACTTTAAGTCTTGCCATACCCATTGTCGACAAAGCTATACTGTAGGCATGCATGTGTATGTGTTGCCACTTTGCCAAGCATTGCCTGCAAGCATGTCAACTTAGTACGCCATCAAAATGTTGCAATTGCCGTCATCGCGTGCAAAGTGTTGCGCGTAAATAAGTGTCATAATGTAAAAGCTAAACAGCTTCAAGATTCTCAGTTTGTTAACGTTACTTAATGACAAAGTATTCGACACAGAAAACACTTTTGAAAACACACACGCCTTAATGCGCTCCACACAAACATACTTAACAAATTTTTCAAATTACAAACAACCACAAACATATACACACATACATAGTCTGGTACATAATTACCACTTTGTTGCGTTGACTACATGACTACAGAATTGATTAAAATGAAAATTAAAATTTTTCATCTTAGCGTTGAAGGATTAAAATTAGTAACCATGCTTCGAAGAAACACTTCAGATGCAGAATTCAGTAACGAGTTTTTTTATTTCCACACTCTTGAATACTTTATGTTTCTTGTATAGGTTTTTTATTGAAAATCCACATTATTTTTAAAGAGTTAGGGTTAGGTTAGGTTGAGGCGGTAGCCGTTTTATGTGCGTAAAACATATCACACATACCTCGGCAAAATTAGACCAATTAGGTCCATTGTGATACCGCTGCACAATTGACCTTCAGTGCGAGTGGGTCCACATTGAGTTTTGGTGAAGCTTATAAGACTTTTCACGCTTGTCCTTAACAGGTCGTCAGGCTCAGAAAAGAAGAACGACACTAGATGTTTGTGCCTTTTATTGCGAGTCAAGTTCGTATCTTAATTAAGCATTACTTTTTACGTAACTAAAGTGCGAAAATAAAAAGAAACGGAAGAGCTATAATGCCACGCCTACTTAAAATAAATTTTAAAGTTTTAAGTGTTAATTTTCACTTGTCTCGAAAAGCGCCTAACGATTTTTATACTATCAATACGTTATCGAACCTAAACTATAACTTGTAAGACTCTGAAGTTTTAAAAAATTATTGTTTAGAAAATAAAATTCCAGGATTACTTTTAAATCAAGTTTACAGGGCTTTTTTTATTTTATAAATTTTCTCTACTTGCAGCGTGGGCCCTTATAATCATCGCAACTAATGAATTAAATAAGAAGCCGTCGAGTTTGCATTTCAGTCAAAAAATGTTTTTATATTTTTTTAATGTTGACTAAAATGTAGGCCCCACCTCGTCGAACGTGTTAGACCTAACAATATCCTCAGACAACAACACTCTGGTCACAAATTGGAGGGTGCTAGCACAGCCCTCCTTCTCGGACCACAATTACATTAGCTTTAGTATAAGCTTTAATTACACTCCAGCTCAAAAGATCTTTAGAAGCCCAATAAACACTAACTGAAACCGCTTCAGAAGCATCATTGAGACCAAATTACCAGCTACTAAACAAATTAATACGGAAGAGGGCATTGAAAGGTCACTGAAGATTCTCTCGGCCCATCTTCTCATGGCCTATCATGCCTCTTGTAAGCCCACGCGAACAAAGCGTAAGATCAGACCACCATGGTGGAGTCCGAATCTTACAGAGCAAAGACGCGACCTAAAAGATTTCTTTAAACTAGCTAAAATAGCTGACCAAGAGAAAATTTGGGGGGAATACAAATGTAGGCTCAAACTTTTTAAAACAAACGTACGCATAGCAAAAAGACACTCGTGGAAGAACTTCTGCGCAAACATAGAAAAAACTGCGGACACAGCAAGGCTCAGGAAGCTACTCTCAAAGCAGCCCTCCATTCAGAGCCAGCTACGCAAAGACAATGGCCAGTGGACGGAGAGCAGTCAGGAATCCCTCGAGGTGCTGTTAAAGGCGCATTTTCCTGGCTGTACCGAAGCTCCTAGCACTGCTACAATACGAGGGCACAGGACAACCCCGTTACAGGTTCCACACGACTTAATAACGTCGGATGGAATCGTATGGGCTATAAACTCGTTCTCGGGATACAAATCTCCGGGACCAGACGGTATAATTCCTGCCATGTTGTAAACGGCTGAATCGCGAGTCGTCCCATGGCTGAAGAATTTATTTAACGGATGTATCAGGCTAAACTATGTACCTGTGGCTTGGAGGACAGCGAGGGTTGTATTCTTACCGAAGGCAGGTAAGAGCAGCCATCCATGTCCGAAAGACTACAGGCCAATAAGTCTGACCTCCTTCGTACTCAAAACGCTCGAGAAACTGATTGACTTGCACCTAAGAAACAATTCAATCCAGTTATCAACCAACCAGCACGCATACACGAAAGGGAAATCGGTTGAAACAGCACTACATTCCCTAGTAGTAACCATAGAAAAAGCCCTCCACCACAAGGAATACGCACTCGGGGCGTTTCTAGATATCTCAGGTGCATTCAACAATGTATCAACCACCGCAATCCTCAGTGGATTACTTGCAATAGAGGCACCACCAGCAATAAACCTTTGGTTAGACAAGTTGCTAAGCTGCAGAAAGGTGCGGGCTGAGTGGGGCACTAAATCCATGGTAAGGGAAGCTCACAGTGGGACACCCCAGGGAGGGGTCCTCTCGCCACTACTATGGAATCTTGTAGTTAATGAACTACTCGAAAAGTTCGCAGGTAGAGCCCCGAGGATAACTGCCTATGCAGACGACATAAGCATTATTATAGTAGGGAAATGTCTATCAACAGTAAGCTCTATAATGGAGAGCACACTCAAAGATGTACTTAGATGGGCAAAATCAGTCGGTCTTAGTATTAACGCAGAGAAAACGGATCTGGTTCTGTTCACGAAAAGGTACAAGATACCACAGTGGATACCACCGAAATTGAACGATATACGTCTCATACCGAAAACTCACACAAAATATCTAGGAGTCGTCCTGGACAGCAAGCTGTCATGGAAAACCAACGTGGAAGAAAGGGTGAAGAAATCCACCATTGCACTATACACATCCAAAAAGATGCTAGGCAGTACTTAGGGTCTCTCACCCTTTCTGATGCACTGGATCTATGTAACGGTAGTGCGTCCTATTCTACTCTACGGGATTATTGTGTGGTAGCCGGCTGTGAACAAATCAACATTCCTCAGGCACTTAGAGAAAACTCAGCGGCAGGCAGCGCTATGCATCACGGGGGCACTGAAGTCAACTCCAACTAAAGCGCTTGAAACGATTCTAAGTATGGACCCCCTGGACATACACGCAAAACTAATAGCCGGAAAAACGGCACAACGCCTTACGGCAGCAGGCAACATGCACATTCAAAATTTTGGACATTGTACAATCGGAAAGGATCTACTTAGTAGCACGGACTACATGGTACCTCGCACGATAGTCAATTCCAAAGTACGAACTCTTCTGGGACCAAACGACTGGTGCAAAGGTATAGAACAAGCACAGCAGGCGGTCAACATATTTACCGACGGCTCCAAAATGCCTACGGGGGTAGGTGCGGCGGTGTATTGCGCAGAGCCTAATATAAGGCAGCCATATAAACTGCCGAACTGCAGTATCTTCCAGGCGGAAATATTTGCCATAAGGAAGGCTGCTGAGATAGCCCTCAGCATGGACACACAACACTCTAACATCAACATTTTCGTTGACAGTCAGGCGGCGATCAAATCCATGCGCTCCGCTAGCATCCAAAAGTCCAAAAGTGTCTTGGCTGGCAGAGATGCACTATGCGCTTCGAAAAGAGTGCGCATCTACTGGCTCCCTAGCCACCAGGGCATTGAGGGAAACGAGATGGCAGACGGTTTAGCAAAGGAAGGCGCCGGGCTGGAATCAGAACTCGCAGAACATGTACTTACTCCGCTACAAGAGTTGTACAGGAACCTCGAAAGAAGAGCCACACTAGCAGTGAATCGTTGATGGAGAGATACGACAACGTGCAAAATCTCGAAAATCATGTGCAATGCACAATGCGAAAAACGAACTCGGTTCATCTTGGCACGCCCGCGAAAAGATTGCAGGACACTAGTGGGCATGCTCACTGGTCACTGCATGACGGCAGCCCACGCGAGGAAGCTTGGCATCACCACGGATGACAACTGCAGGAAGTGCAAAGAACTGGGCACAGTGGAGACCCTGGAGCACCTACTATGCACATGCCCCGCCCTACTCAGATCGAGACTAAAATACCTAGGCTCATTGACGTTCCCGTCACTTAAAGATGTAGCCAGGGTGTCTCTAGAATCCCTCCTAAGGCTTGCGAACTCAACGCAAATCTTTAAAGACTTTTAAAACCAACACAAAGGTTCCTTTTGTTCGCTACCGGTACCACTAAGGACCTGAATTGGTCTATGTGAGCCTCACGAAGGCATCCGGTCTAACCTAACATAACCTAATGTTGACTAACATTAGTCGTCCTTAAGTTCAAATCTTTCTCCTTTCATTTTTTTCACAAGCTTCAAAGATTTTGGGAAACTTGAACACGTCACTCGGATGACTTCTTTTGGTATTTGGTCCCAAATTATCTTGCACTTGAAGGCACTTGAATTGTTCCATTTTTATATTCCTCATATTTGGCAGTTTTTCAAACACGGGAATATTTTTTTGTACCAGTCCTGAAAAGTTATTGCTTTGTAGGCCGGTGCAGGGTCTTGCTGGAAGCAATATGGCTCATTGCCAAAAAGCTCGGATGCATGAGTCAAAAAGTGTGCCGATGAATGAGTAGGGAGCTCTTTATCTTCACATTTTGTTTTGGTGTTCTGTAAGGCCATGCATTTGTTTTTTGTATGGCTTCATTTTTAAATAGCTACTGCTTTAATGTCATATGACTAAATGGCCGATGAGAACGTTAAAGTTCATACGAATTTTTTTCTAGCAATGGTCAAATCATATAAGACTTTATTAGTGGGTTGGTCACAGCTGAATCACTCAGGACTACTGAAGAGGAAATGTAGCGATAGGCTACATAGTGATAGGAGGTGTGATTGACTCTATGCAGAGCTAATGTTGTTGTTGTTGTTGTTGTTGTTGTTGTTGCCTTCTTCAAACTTACTTGACCTAAAAAGTTCACAATTAAATTCATGTAAAAGTTCAAAGTATAAATCACAATTAATTATCATATACATATATAATTTATTTCAGCATGAAGTTACAATTTTCATTGAAAATTTGCTTACTTTCATTTTAGAATAATCACTCTTCGGCCCATGTTCGACCGCTGTACACTCGTTGTATATTCAAGCTTATTACAAAACGGCTTCTGTACAGCTTCTGTTTGGCCAAAAAGTCCTGCAAACGATCCTTGTCAGGCCGAGAAAAATATTTAAAACTAGGTCTTGTTTGGCCTTTGCTTATCCTTAGCTAAAAATCTTTTTATTTTTACTCGCGTAGAGACAAAATTGTTTTAAATTTCTTATTGAAATATTAACTTTTTTTTCTCATAATTTTGTGCATATAAATATCTATGAATGCGAATTTTGTTGTTTCTTTTTCGTTGTATTACTTCGTTGTATAACAGACCCTGGAGGGAAAACACTTTTCACATTTAAGCTGTGGGCATGCCAACGATACAAAATGAAAAATGAATGATTTGACACTCAATTCAACTCATTATCGGTTAAAATCCAACAGAGTATTCATTAAATGCTCCAGTAACGTTTTCGTTTCGTCCGCATAACTGTATGCAAAATACTGCATACGTTTAATCAGTCTTTCAGTCATTTATTCATTCATTCATCCATTCAAGCAATCATTCAAAGCAGCCGTACGTTGTCGTAGGTGGCAGCCAGAACGACTATCAGGAAACGGAAATTGTTGCACTGTGTGAATACAAAATAAAGCATTCATCACACACATTCAAACACACACACATGTAAATCTCAGCATGATATGAAAACTCATTGGATTTTCATATTACATGTGAATTTTTTGTTTTCATTGCAATAACGGTTTTTTTAATGTTTTTATACTTTCTTTATATTTCAACACACTGCTGCCAGCACTTCGTTCACCTAGAATTGCTGCACCTGGGATAAGAGATTAATTGTTTCGGTCACCTGTTAAGAGTCGGCGTTTCCATTTTGAGCTGTACAACAACGCATACAGATGCAAACTACAACCAATGCGCTTCTGGCAAGGAAGCCCGTTCGGTCAATATGGTGAATGAATGGAAATTTTAACAACTTATTGCCAGTTGCTGGCTTTTCACGTGATGATGCTGATTTTCACATTTAAAACGTGACTGGAATCGTGAAGGTTTTCGTAATGGAATACTAGCAAATTTACATAAATTTATTCATATTTTCAATATTATGAAATTTATGTGCTGTGAAAGTCTTTGGAATACGATTTTTTCACTGGTATTTTTAAACATTTTTTTCAAAATAAGCAAAAACTTTGCATCCCGTTTTTATCTATTATATAGAGTTTATTCAGAAAAAAATTGGTTTCTTCAACATGAAACTTTTTCTACAGAACAAAAATAATTACGGCTTGGTCGTGTTGTAAGTATATTAAAAAAGCTGATATTTAATGCATCTTTATGTAAAACGAAGCGATGGCTGAACGTCGTGAAAGAAACGAGCAAGAATACATTTTGATATGCTAAAATGTATTGCTAACCATGTCTCGCATAACGTTCAGCCTTCATTTCGTTATACATAAAGATGCAGTCAGTTTAAATTTGTGTAAATAAAGTATTAAATTTAGTTTTTCATACGTTTAATGAACGATATTTTCTTGTCTTACCTGTTCCGCCCATGTTGCCACGTCTTCTCATTAAACTCAAATCCTAATTAACCCAAATTAATAACTTCAAGTTATCATTTCAAGTGAGAATTTCATTACTTTCGTGAGCAATATTGTCCATCACTGTATATGTTGTGTGTTCCGCCCATGTTGCCACGTCTTCTCATTAAACTCAAATCCGAATTAAGCCAAATTAATAACTTCAAGTTATCATTTCAAGTGTGAATTTCATTACTTTCGTGAGCAATATTGTCCATTACTGTATATAATATGCCTTAAAAAGTCATTCCTTGATGTTTAAATTAAATATTTTGTAGAATATGATAGAAGTGAAATACATCTTTGTCACTAAGAGATCTTGAACAAGTGTAAATTCTTCGATAAAAATAACTCTGTCTAATATAACTGGATTTTATTTTATATAAAAACTTTTTTATAGAAAAACTTTTTTATATTTTAAAATTAAATCATGTCAAATTCTAATTTGCATTATTATAAAGATGTCAGCATCTCAACTTAAAAGAATAGCTTTTACTAAAAGTGTATAGTGTTAGTTAAAGGCGAACTATTCTATTAAAGAATAATGATGTTCTCACTTTTTTAGTGTTTTAACTTAAAAATATTATAATTCAATATTATTTTAAATAAAAATATATCACTTAAACTAGCATATATTTTATTTTCGTTGTTTGCATTGAAACTATTTAAAAATAAAGCAAAATGTTAATGTTATTGTTTTATTCACGTTACCCTATGTAACGTTACGTTACGGCTTGCAGCTCACTGTACACGTTTTCAAATGGAAATTTGCTTTTTAGCAAACCAAGCATGAACTCCGGCGTAATTCAAGTGGAAAATTGCCATCTTAAAAGGAGACCAACTCGCCCTCAGCCCCATCTGACTCCATCGTTGTACCAATAATCATGCCTTCATCCCACTCACCATTCACGATAGTGCTGTATAATGTCTTTATGCAGCTGCGACATGCTCTGGATTCAGAATAACCTGCTTGTACAACAAATACATCAAACAAGGTAGACGAAGAAGACGTAGCTGTTGGAGTTGCCGTAAAAAGATACACATTTATCAAGAAGAATATTTTCATAACGAGTTTCAATTTAATGTTGAAAAAATATTATTATTAAGAAAATAAGAGATACAAATTGTGAAGGTATTTTTATTTTTATCTAGCTATTACTGGTGGTAAGGAATGGTTTAATAGAAAAGGATAAATAACAAACTTGATGTCGAAGATTTTCGCAAATGCTTGGGAATACTTTCTTAAGAAAATTTATGAAATTTCTTGATCATGATGGAGGAAATTTTAATGATTGTTTTTGTGGCACTCTTTGCCTAGAAGCCTGTTAATTCTCTTCAAGCTATGTTATTTTTAAAAATCATCATAAAAAGCATATTTTCTCTCTTAAATTAAAATAAAGTTTAATAGAAATAAATTTAATCAAAAGTACTATCGTCGGCACTTAGAGGTAACGTCAAACGCCTGTAAGAACTTTTTATTTTCCCCAGTAAACAAATAGTAAGCAGAAATATATTGATACTTAAAGAAGGATAGTTTTTTGCCTAAGACTTTGAAATTTAAACTTGACTGTTGATACACATCAAAATTTTGGTGACATAAATTTCTTCATGCAAAAGTAACACGTTTTTGACCAATTTTAGACTACCTCCTTCCACCATGTCACACGTTGTCACAAAGTCTACAAATCTCCCTCCCCCCCTTGAAGGCACATAACACAGAAATTTTCTGGATTTTTTGTTTATTTGTACATATCATCTATCTATTTGTTAGAAGCTACAATCAATTTAGTAAAAATAATGCTAAGGGTACTCAATGCTTGGATTAAATGGGAAAATTGTGTGTAATCTGCAAATGTTTCTAATTCCTATATAAGCTTTCTTAAACATTGTATGAGAGATTAGCGTGAACATTGATCGATCATGCTTATTTCTTCTACCAGATAGTCTAGTAATTTCATGCATCTAGATTTATCCATTAGAGGGTCAGACCATTAGAGGGTCAGACAAAATTAAAATAAAAAATAAAAAAAATTAGAGAATAATTTTTTCCAAACTTGGAGCGGCTTTGCGATCAACGAGCATGTAACGAACTTGCATATAACGACCACTCTAATGTCTAGGTAAGATTAATATTTTCCAGTATCGCGGCCCATGGTGATAGACCCCATTTTGCATTCTTTCAATCAAAGGAAATTCCTGAGCTTTGCCAGCATTGTAAAGGTAACGAGAAATGCCTCCAGAGTTGATTTTTTCGAACCATAATGCACTCTTACCATAGCATACATATATAAAATTAAAAACTTAAGGACAGGTTCATTTCACCTTCCTAATCTTAAAGTACTTATAAGCCTTACATATTTTTTCCACTTTTTTTTACATGTATTTCTGTAACGAAACTTGTCAGGTAAAATAACCTGGATCAGGTAAGAGTATTTTTCCTTGAGTGTGAAAAGACTACCATCGCAATCTTGAAGAAGACCCATGAAATACAAATTGACATCCACCATCTTTTTGTACACTACAAAGCCGCCTTCGGCATCCCATTAAGGAATCACCTATACTCGACCATGTCTGAACTTGGTATTCCTACAAAACTAATACGACTTTGCAGAATGACTCAGCAACACCAGCGTCGCAATTGAAATCGGGAAAGACCTCTCCCCACCATTAGTTACCAAACGCAGTTTCAGACAAGGTGATTCCTTATGTTTGCGACTTTTTCAACCTAACGATGGAGAAGATCATCCGAGCTGCTGATCTGAGATGTAGTGGTACAATATTCTTCAAGAGTTTTATGCTGCTCGCGTATGCTGATGACATCAATATCATTGTCCATAATTCGCGAGAGGTCAGTGCAAGTTGTGAAGGACTTAACTCAAAAAACGATATCAGCGTTGAGATCAAACGAAGGATAACTCTTGCCAACAGGTGTTACTTTGAGATCAGTAGGCACTTGAAAAGCAGAGCCCTCTCAAGTTTTAAGCACAAGTACAAAAAAAAATAATTTTTAGGTGCTTCAAATTTAAACTTGTTTGCTTACATGATACCAATTTAAATACATTTTTTAGAAACGAAAAACCCCAGTTAAAAATTGTTACTTAAACTGCATT
Organism: Dichetophora obliterata; assembly: GCA_963920525.1. Taxonomy (NCBI): domain Eukaryota; kingdom Metazoa; phylum Arthropoda; class Insecta; order Diptera; family Sciomyzidae; genus Dichetophora; species Dichetophora obliterata. The sequence continues at coordinate 274,546,172 of OY986435.1, read as the reverse complement.
ACTCCTACTCTTTATAACTAGCGTCACACTTCGTTAAGAAATAATCGTAAAACGCAGTTTCCATTACATTATAAGGAGCATGCCTTGATTTTTTAATATTTTTTTAAAAAAAAAAAGAAAAAAAAGTACATTATTATTTTTCAGGTATGAACAGTTTTATTAGTATATTTTAATGCAAACTTATATTGCAACAATTAATTGTTCTAACGAGTCTTTCCAAACAAACAACAACAACAACAACAACAAAGTTTTTTCAATATGAAAAGAAAAAATCACTAGCTGATTTTGTTGCAATTTCGGCCATGCTAAAGGCTTCATCAGAAATCTTTGTGATACCCGTGCAAGTGCGCACTAGCGCGCTGCACCACATAGGCGATGAGATTTGAAGTGTGAATTTCTCAGTTTTTCTCCCATTTCACATGCTCACATTTGTTGCTGTATTTTTGCTTTACTTTAGTCTTTATGCTTATGTTATTAATATGGAGTCCAACAGTCTGCTGGAAGTCTTAAAGTAACAAAGCATGGTTACCAGGGCTGTGGAGTCGTCAAAAAATAGTTGCGGCTCCAACTCCGACTCCAACCGCCGAAATTTTTAAAGTACGACTCCGACTCCGACTCTAACTCCGACTCCGACTGCGACCAAAGACAAAAATAAATCAACATAACATTTTATTTTTTAAATATTTTATTAATTCTTTTAATAATAAACAAAATACTATAATAACGAAAACTTAAAATAACAAAACTTCAAATAAAATAACAAAACTTCAAGTAGTTAATCTAAAATAAAAAATTATTTAGCATTTGTTTTTAAAAATAGGATAGCCTCAATAATATCTGGCTTCATCGATGCTCTCAAATCGGAAATGACGATTCTGAGTGCAGAAAATAATCGTTCTACGGAGACTTGTGTCGGTGGCAATGCCGTGGGGATCATAGCAGCATCTTGAATAATCTCAGGGTACTTTGGAATTGCATCTATTATTGCTAAATTTGAAGAACGGTCAAATTTCTCCACCTCCTTTAATGCTTGGTAAAAGTCTATTTTAAATTTTTAACGTTTTTATTCCATCAAAAACACAACAAAAATCAACAAAATAAATAATTCAAATTAAATAAACTAAAAAATAATTCATTACAAAAGATTTAGTCAACTTCTGTAAAAAAAGGCAAATATTTGAAAATTAAAAATATTGAAAAATAAAATTTGAAAGAATTTTTATTTTGGAAAACATTTGAAAAATTATTTTTCGGAGTCAGAGTCGGAGTCGCGAGTTTTCCGACTCGACTCCGACTCCGACAACAACAACAACAAACTTTTTTCAATATGAAAAGGAAAAAATCACTAGCTGATTTTGTTGCAATTTCGGCCATGCTAAATGCTTCATCAGAAATCTTTGTGATACCCATGCAAGCGCGCACCACATAGTGATTGATAGATTTTTCAAAACTTTTTTAACTCTAACTATTTTTGAACTTTTAGGATTCTTTTTTGTAGAAATACCTAAATCGTCCTCTCCGAAAAAACACTTCTAATTAAAAATTTCATAACGGCCGTGTTATTCAAACTAATCGCACCAATTTGTTTGTATATACATAGTCAGAAATCTTGTACTTAAATTTAAACTTTTCTATACTACATTTACATAAAGCTGTAAGTCCACAACAGCTTTAGTTTCAAATCTAGTATTTGCAAAACACTAAAATGTGGTTTTAATACAGCTTTGGTTTAAAATTTAGTACAGGCTTGGATTAAAATATATATAATAGGGCGGGTCAATTTGTATGGACGAATTTTTTGGAGGTCTGGCTCAGCCAAATTCGTAAAATACATGTAATTTCAAGACTTTTTCTCCACTACAGCATATACAAATTCTGAAAAAAAGCTGTGCGGACTTTCGTAAATAGATTTTGTTCTCAATTATAAAATATGAATGTATGAATGTATGTGTATGAATCTATTTACGAAAGTCCGCACAGCTTTTTTTCAGAATTTGTATATGCTGTAGTGGAGAAAAAGTCTTGAAATTACATGTATTTTACGAATTTCGCTGAGCCAGAATTTGACCCGCCCTAATATATATATATAAAAAATAACAACTACCGCGAGACTCGAACGCACGACACTCAGTGTGTAAACTCACTACTCTAACCAGCGGGCTATTGGCCTATACATAACAAGCGCGATAAGCAAACATATGAACCGAGTCTTCCAATATTGAGTCTCAGCTTTGCCAGGCTAACTTTTGACGGGTCTTTATCTAAATTTAGTATCTATATGTACTAGAACTTAGTATAAATTACATTAAAAACAAATTGTAATACAGAATTGTACTTAAATTCAAACCAAAAAGGCTAAAATTGAAACTGAAAAGCTAAAATGGATGCTGTAATATTACTTATGGTTTATATTCAAGTACAGAAGAGTTTTAAATATGAGTTAGCATTTTTAAATTTATCTTAAATTTTAAACTGCAAGGTTTAAAAACTGCAGTAATATTTTAGTGGGACTAAAATTTAGTCCAAGATTTCTAACCGTTAAGAAAATATTTCTATTATATTTTTAGCAATAAGAAAAAAAAATTTAAGTAAAGATCAAAATAAGAAGTAAAATGTAAAGATGTGAAAGATATACGATGGTCAACCAACAAAATTCGAACGTTAACTTTTTTAAATTTAAATAAGGAAAATTACCATTATTTTGAAAAAAAAACACAACAGCAACGCTCGTTTTTAAGCACTTCAAAGAGTTTTTCTAAATATTTATTTTTCTTTACTTTCAATTTTTTTAAGCTTCTTTTGCAAACTTAAAATTAGACTGCTTATGACTTTATTAACTCTTTGCATGAGCCTTTCTATTGTTTTGACCTTTTTTAGCATGGTTGCATTCGCTGCAGTTATATCTGTGCTCATTAATTACAAGCAAAACAACAGTTGCGCAGAACATAAACAAATTAGAATTTAAAACTTTTAATTGCAAATATTTTCCAACGAAATTTATGTCGCTAAATAAAAAAGTTGCTCGCTTACCAATACTAAAACACAAGCATACAAACTAACTTACTAACCCAAAAAGTACCAAACAAGTGCTCTATTGTCAACGTCATCATCATCATCATCCGCATTTCTACTGATGCAGCAACACAAAAGCAAAATAACTCATAAAAATAAATGGAGTAGCCAACTTTCGTCCAAGCATTATATGCTATAGATGCTAATTTTTATTTTGTACTCTCTATTAAAAGATATCTGCTCAAAACTCCAAACTATTTTTTACACTGTTACTATGTAATGTTATGACTAATTACTATACGCAACATTTTTTTTTAAATTTAACTGAAATCTGAAAGTAACTTCATCAGTAATTATGTCCTATTAAAATCATATTGTACCCTTGGAAAAAAATCACTAAATAGCCAAGCGCGTCGGAAGCGAATTTCATCTGGGGGGGGCAGTACAAATGGGGGGGCAGTACAAATGGGGGGCAGTACAAATAGTGGTGCAAAAAAAGTTCACAAAAATTTCTTCACATGAAACATGAAGAAGAGAGAAAGAAGAGGAAAATATATAATACAAAAATATTATCGTTGCAAAAAAACTGATATTTTGAATAACTTTTCCTTTTAAATTGTTTATCTAGCTAAAAAAGTGGTGGGGCAACTGCCCACCTTTCCCCCCCGCTTCCGACGCCAATGTAAATAGCTAAAAATCAGAGCGATGGCATAATTTTTTTATGTCACTTTTATTACATATTTATTTTTTTTTAACAATTTCTTGAATGTTTCATTTAATTAGGGGTCATGCCAAAGCTTTAATTTTCCCTGTTAAAACTGTTATTTAGTTGAAACTAATTACATTTCAGAAAATGCAATATTTATTTTTAACTAACTAATTAATATAAAAAGTAGCGATATTTTTGTTGAACGAGTATTTTGGTATCAATTATAATAAAGAAATGCAACTCTGCACGTTTTCACCCAATGGCCAGTAACTACTTTTCGGATTAAAAAGTTTTTCTTCTTTTTTTTTAATGTTTTGAAAAACACTTTTACTTGTCCTTAATTATCCTGTTTCAACACGCTTAATTATTATTTCAACAATGTGTTAAAAAAATGGATATTTTATTTTTGGGTTTTTTTTTTCATTTTCGCTTTTTACATGTTTCAAATGGAAAAGAACATCATTGATGATGCCGTTGCTGGTGATCTATGTATGTATGTGCCTGAGGATTAAGTTGCGGAACGTCGACATCTGTTTGCAATTAGCTTAATTTAACTTCATCAACAGAGTGGGCTGTGAGAGCAGTGTAGAGATTGTGTAAATATAATAAAGTTTTCTAACTAGCAGAAAATATATGCTCAAACTTTGATTTTTAAATAGTCCAAGAAAACTGAGAAATCTATGGCTTTATTTAATAAGCATCGAATTTATTGAATTTTGTCTAGTTACATGTTTTAATTTCGTGATTATCGTAAATATCGTAATTAGGACAATTTATATGCACAATTTTATTTAATAACTCAATGTCGCAAATCAGAAAGAACTTTTTGAGTATCTCAATTAATAAAAAATCTTAAATTTTTAACATTTTCCTATTTGATTCAAGTTAAAAAATATTAAGTATTTTCTCATTTTGAGTAATGATTTTATGAAGAATTATTGTTATCATATCATGAAACTATTTTTATTGTTGTACTGAAATTATTTTGCAAAATATAAATGTCATCTTTTTATCCCTAAAAGATGTCGTTAAACTCAAAAATTAACAAACCTTGAGAGGTGAGAAATTTATTAGTTTAACTATCAGTTTTCGATAGTTTATATATTCAAAAATATCACCTTAAAAGGATTTTTCGAAATTAGAATTATTTCAAGAGTTATAGTTATTTTAGTGTCGTCAGTTAGACTGCCGAAACTTAACTTAAAAACTTTAAACGTGTTTTTCTCGAAACTACAATTTCCAACACGTTTGACATGATTAATCAAGTTCTAATGGATCGATTAACTTAAAATTTGTTTTGGACCTTTTTATCCCTCTATAGCTCGAATTAGGATTATGTAAAAATTTTGTTTTTTAATATTTTTAAAAAATTCATACTTTGAAAAGAGGCTAAAAACTACTTCTTTCAAAAAGTCGCCATTTTGCGAAAAAAAATTATTTCTGTTTCCCTAGTCCGGGATATAGCAACATTCTAACTACTAAAAAATTCGTTTTTCTTTTCAAATGACTAGAAGGGTTGATATCGTGTCAAGAATATAAATTTGTATTCTTTCTTTTTGTAGGTCGCTCATTCTCATCATCAATTATTCAGTTTTTTATGTTGAAACTAACGACATACAACTAGCAAAACGTTCATTTCTCCTACATGGTATATTCAAAATGTATAACTTAAAATTATTATACGATATACAGCTATAACATATATATATTAAGGCGCCTCAACTTGTATGGAGGAAAAAAAAGTTGTCCGGGTCACCTCCTGAAAACAAACTTTGGTTTATTTTATGATGATTCCCAAAATATTGCAACTCTAGCTTTAGCCGTTCGTGAGCTGGAATGGTTTGAAATAACCTCTAAAAATCGCGTTTTTGATTAATACTATTTATACCACACTACCTTCGGTCAAAAAAATTGTCACAAATAGTGTAAATCGATGAAATACATAGTTTTGTTTTTTTATTTTTTTTTTAAATTTGCCCACACACTTAGTTATTGAGTTATTTGCAGTGATTTTTTCAATGTTTTTTAATGCAGTTTTTATAAAAATATATATAACTCCCATTTATAGCCTGATTTACCATTCCGTGGTATCATTGGAAAGGTACTGAATGCTGCTTTTCATTTCTGTCGTTAATTAACCCTTATAAGCACTTTTATAAAAATGCATTTTTTATCAACACGATAAAAAATTTGTGGTTATTTATTAAGTCGCTAATTAAAAGATAAAAAAAAAACAATTTAGAGTTTTATCAAAGAAATAATTTTTTTTTTATTCCAAATCTTTTCGTGATTCAATTTTACAGTAACGCTTGCGCGATTGAATCTTGTTTGCAATATGTGCAGGTCTGTTCTTATCAATTACCGAAACGCTGGATTGGCTTACCACATGTACAAAACGTTCCATATTTTGTGAATGACATGGAAATTCTGAAAATTGTTTGTTAAGAAAAGCATAGCAATTATTTTAAAAACTTTTCATTACCAGGAATTTTTACAATTTCATTGAAGCCGTGTAGTTCTAATAAGTATTGTTGAGTATAGAACTGGATGCATGGCAGTTCTGTATTAGCTCTTAATTCATTCCAATCTATCATATTTTTATAGGAATCACAGTTGAATTGTATCTTGGGGACATTAAATTGGCGAATTCCTTGTGTGTCATGAGCACGCGATTGTAAAATAATATCGTAGGCTTCCTTTCGTGTCGCCTTGCTCTCATCTGTTACCATTGCCAGTAAAATATTTTCTGGGTGAGCAAAAAATCCATTAATTTGAACAGAGCGTTGTACAATAAATTGCATATCTGCCGGTAATTCGCGCGTCCACTCAATGTATTTAAACAAGTGGCGGCTGCCATGAATGGCTTTTGGTTGGCTTTTTATTAAAAACCAAAATGGTGCGTAGACCCTCATAACAAAAAATGCTAGCTGCTTTAACTTTTCGCAAGCCACAGGCTTCGTAACATATAGCCGAAAAATTCTTGATGCTGTTGTCAACCAGCGTGAAAGATTGAGCGGGCCAGGTTTAATGCTGGCCAAATGTTCATCGCACGCCCCAGCATCAACTGCTCGTACCATAACATAAAGATATTTTTGATCAGCTCGCAAAACCCAGTCATCAATATTTGTGGGCATACAGCCCATCGCAATTGGATCAAAGTTATGAGCAATCTAAAGTTAATATTTTATTGAAATTAACAGTTAAAAAAAAACAACAAAATAATTGAATACAATTTACCGGCACATCTTCGCAGCCCTGTAATGTATGCCCAATTATTCCTGGCCAGTTTTGCGGCCCATTAGCTTTTCCTAACATTTCTTTGAGTAACGCAGTGAATGGCAACTCGTTAAAATGAAAGAGGCATATTAGCCACTGCAAAGGGCGCTGCAATTGTCGTTCTAGGTTACAAATCGCTCCATTAAATTTGCCTGTGTTGGTGCTGGTTCCGTCGCAATTTACAGCGACCACGTGCTCTAGTGAAAACTTTTCAGCTTTCAAGTAATTGACAATATCGTTTGCGATACCAGCACCGCTTCCGTCTACGGGAGTTAAGTAACCAATGTAGTTTGAGCTGGGTTCGCTTACCAGAGTTATATGCTCCTCCATCATTTTAACGTTGCGTGGTTTGCCATTCACAGTAACTTGTTTCAAAGTGCGTTCCCTTTTTCCATCAAAAGAAATGCATTTTAGTATTTCATTGTTTTTTATGTCTCTTAGTGATTTCGCCCTAGCTTTAGTTCGCTCCCTTTGGATTTTGTGCTGATCAATAATTATGCCTGGAATGTCCAAGTCTTTTAGCAATGTTGTTGCGAGCAGAGCCCCAAAGCGATTGGATACACTGGCACGGTCCAACGCAGCACTGAATGTTGGTAAGGAAAAACTTTGTACGCTTGGTCCAAGATCTTTAAGATCTTCCTCAGACGATGATGAATATGGATCATCCACATCCATTTCTCTTAGTTGTGGTACAAAAGTGGCTGTTGCAATACTTTCGTTTTCACTTTCGCTTTCGAAGTCCGTAATAGCATCACATGGGATGTGGTTTTCAACGTCATCTAGCGTGAGCAACCTTCGGCTCGACTGATCAAGGTAAAAATTCCAAACATGCAATGGCATTTGTTTTTCACCTGGGCAACTACAAGACACTCTAATTTTTAGAGCACATTTGCAAACAGAAATTGAAAATAGTTCGGCCCACTCGCTTGCATTGTAATGCGATGGATTTTTTGTGATATCCCGATATAAAAGCGTTAAATTTTGAAGTTTTTTGCGGATCGCAGTCTTCGATATAACCGGAATTTCTGCTCTTTTCCAAATTTTGCTTAAATCATTTAGCATGTTTTGATGATAATTAGATAGCCCGTAAGACCGATTATTATTTTTTTCGCGCAAAAATAATAAATGTTTTATTACATCACTTTTTGTTGGGAATTGATTTTTATTTAACTCGCGAGAAACGAAAAGCATTTTTTTTATGAATAACTTGAACAATTAAGCGATCACAATTCAAAAACTCACATTTATATAATATAATATAATATAACTCATTGTCAAACCTAAAAGTCATGTAAAAGTCATGAGTGACTACTTATAAGAACTGTGGTAAAATTTACTCTTAGCTGTTTTGTCTAAGTACAATAAAGTATTTTCCTATACTTTATTCCAAAGTCCATTTAAAAAATGCATTCTTTATCTACATGATTTAATTTTATTTCTCTTATATTTGAACAAATTCAGGAATTGAGGCAAAGGCCATCACAAAAAAATAAAAATAAAATAAAATGCATTTTTATAAAAGTGCTTATAAGGGTTAATTAACGACAGAAATGAAAAGCAGCATTCAGTACCTTTCCAATGATACCACGGAATGGTAAATCAGGCTATAAATGGGGAAGTTATAAATATTTTTATAAAAACTGCATTAAAAAAAATTGAAAAAATCACTGCAAATAACTCAATAACTAAGTGTGTGGGCAGATTTAAAAAAAAAATAAAAAAACAAAACTATGTATTTCATCGATTTACACTATTTGTGACAATTTTTTTGACCGAAGGTAGTGTGGTATAAATAGTATTAATCAAAAACGCGATTTTTAGAGGTTATTTCAAACCATTCCAGCTCACGAACGGCTAAAGCTAGAGTTGCAATATTTTGGGAATCATCATAAAATAAACCAAAGTTTGTTTTCAGGAGGTGACCCGGACCACTTTTTTTTTTGAGGCGCCTTAATATATATATTTCAAATTTTTTAAAGGATAGGACTTTTTCAGAAATTTAACTTTTACCAAAAAGTGTAAAATTTTTCAGTGTAAAAATCAAATTAATAAAATTTATTTTTTAAATTACAAAACTACACAAAATTTGTACTACATATAAATCTTTTTTAAATTTTTAAGTCAGACCAGTTCCGTATAAATTTAAAACATATAAAGTGTTACAAAATTCTTTGTCGCACTGTAAGATATTAAGCTGTGGATTAAAAAAATGTACATTTTACGTACGTTCATTTCTCATGTTAGTCTATCGCCCCTCAAAGTGTTAACCAAATCGGAGACATGTGCAGTCGGTCGATGCCGTTCTAGCATGGAACTCCCCATATATATGTGTAAAATTCTTATAAATATCTCTATATCTGTAAAATATCCTAACCTTAAATTATAAAATATTTTTGACGCGGCAACAGTTAATATTACAGTAGATTGAGTTGATATTACAGTAGCCGCATAGCTGGGGGCTTTTTCAACGTATCAAAAATATTGCGCTTTTTTTTCTATGATATCATAGAACAGTCTCTAATATTCGAGTGTGCAAAAAATATAAATTTGAATAAATTTCGCTTAAGACTGGGTCTAAGCGGCACATTAGGCACATTAGGCACATCTTGGAGGCATTAATGTTGTGAATGTTTTTGTAGTCATGATCAAAGAACTAAAGCCTCAAAAATTAAAATTAAAAAAGGCATTAACTGAATATTAAATATTTTACCATTATTCTAGCTCATGTTTTTAGACAAATATTCTAAAATAATATGCTTTTGGTTCTTTTGTGATGTACTTTATAAGATCTAGTTAGTAAGTTTTCATGAGGTAAGAGTAACACGGTGCTACAAAAAAAAATCAGATGCGTCGTTGGACACACGAGAGAAGCGAAGCTTTTTCACAGTTTCATAGATTTGATAATGTAATAGTTTTTTATGATACAATAATAATTCTTTTTAAATTCAAAAATTTTTAATAACATAAAGTGAATTAAAAAAGCACACGTTGTATTCACACCAGAAATTTTATTGCATTTCTTTATTATTTTATTTTATCACATGTTACATTAAAGGTATTCACGATCCAGGGCTGCGCAATTGCAATTTATATAGTTGTTGCATTTATGTTGCATTTGCAACTAGCTGTGAGCGTACCTTATGGAGCACAGTGACAACATCATTGTAAATTTAAAAAAATCTTTGAAACAGCAGGAAAAATAGCTAATTCAAACATAAACAAAGTGTTGTTTGGTGGGTTAAAGGTAGATATACTAAGAGAAATCGTGAAAAGCGTTGATGGCTTAGTGGAAATTGCTGCATCTGAACATTTTTAACAAATACATATGAAACTTTTGATGAACTGATAGTTATCAATAAACAAATCAACCATACCATAAAAACCTCAGGCTGCTTCAAATAATCCACTAGTGAATGAATTTCATCAATTTCCCACTTCTTAGTGTACTCAAATGCTTTTGCTTTTCTTCTTTTTTTAAGCGCGAAATGTCAGCTGTTTAATAAGCACATGCTCGAAACCTGTTTATACACAGGGTCGACGCTATGCGCTTGTTTCAAATAAAGGGTGTCCCAACAAGAACGCAATTTTTAAATTTGGCGCCATTCGAAGTGTCATTGTTTGACATTTAAACAATTGCTATTGTTTGCTAGTAGAAGGTACGAGGTTAGTAAAAATGGAGCGCTACACGAATGAACAACGCATTCTCATTGTGAAAATGTTTTACCAAAATGGTGAAAGTTTTGCGGCTACAGTTCGCAAATTGCGATCAATTTGGGGTCACAATAATGCTCCAAAAGAGTCAACTGTAAAGAGATTAATGGATAAATTTTCCGAAACTAGGTCTGTTAGGGATGTAAAGACAACAACGCGCCTTCGAATAGGTCGATCGACCGAAAATGTCGCAGCTGTACGTGATGATGTCGCTCAAACTCCATCCACCTCAATTCGACAAAGAGCTCAGCTGGTGTCTCCAAATCCACTATGCAGCGAATTTTGACGAAAGATTTGCATCTTCATGCATACAAAGTTCAATTGACTCAGGAACTGAAGCCAGCTGACCATGAACAGCGAAGGGAGTTCGTTAATTGGGTATTGGAGAGACAACATGAAAATGCTGATTTTGCCGCTAAAATCATCTTCAGTGACGAGGCCCATTTCCATCTTGATGGCTTCGTCAATAGGCAGAATTGTCGCATTTGGGGTGAGGAAAATCCTCGAGTGATTCACGAGAAGCAAATGCATCCTCAACGTGTCACTGTGTGGTGTGGTTTTTGGGCTGGAGGAATCATTGGACCTTTTTTTTATGAAAATGAGGCAGGTCAAGCGCAAACAGTCAATGGTGTTCGGTATCGTGAAATGATAACCAGTTTTTTCTTGCCTAGAATTGCAGAAATGAATGTGGAGGGCATGTGGTTCCAACAAGACGGCGCCACATGTCATACAGCCAGAGAAACAATTCAATTGCTGCATCAGTCATTTCCCGGTCGTGTTATTACGCGTTTTGGAGATCAGAATTGGCCGCCTAGATCGTGCGATTTAACAGCATTAGATTTTTTCTTTAGGGTTTTTTGAAGTCGATGGCTTACGCGAATATGCCGACGACGACTCAAGCCTTAAAAGAGGAAATTGGACGCTGCATTAATGAAATACCGCAGCATTTATGCAAAACTGTCATTGAAAATTTCATTAAAAGATCGCGGCAGCGCCAGCAAAGCCGCGGCGGCCATCTGCACGATATATTGTTCCATACATAACCTCATTCTGTCTACTTTACGATATAATAAAGTTTCACAATTTTTTTTTAAAATATCTGTGTTTTATTTAAAATTTAAAAATTGCGCTCTTGTTGGGACACCCTTTAGAAGCATGTGCATTAGGGTGTCCCAAAGCTTATGTGGTAATGTATTTTTTGAAAGCTTATGAGGTAATATATTTTTGAGGGTTTTTTTTTTAGATTTTTTGGAAGAGGTGAGTCGTCATTTCGAAAGACAATTGTTCAAACTTCACTTTAATGTACATAAATCAGAAATTTTATCAATTTTTTAATAGAACAGTCAAAATCTACAACACTGCTCATGCCTCTTTTCCTTGAGAACGCCGAAAAGGTCAATGAGACCGCCATTTTGAACAAGATCAACAATTTTTTAAATTAAAAAATATTTTTTTTATGATGAATGAGAGTTTCAATACACCTTAAAAGTTTAAATATCGTTGTTCAATATTTTAACTTTTAAAAAAAAAATCCTAAAAATACCTTAAATTTTCGAGCGCTAGACCACCATCCTTGCCTTAAGTGCCTATGAACATTCATGTCTGAATTCGCAATTAAAATCCACCCGTTCAATGGAACCTTGCTGCTTTTGTTGTTTGGATAGCTATTGCAAAATGATTTTTACTACGTTTCCATGGCGAGTTAATCCTAGGTTGGGTTTTCTTCAAGTTGACATAATGGCGTTTCTAGCTCGATAGTGCTTCCATGCACAACATTGAGTCGAGTTGGACTTCTGCCATTCTATTTGCCATTTTTTTTTTTTTAGTATAAATGTGTGCGTTCAGAAGGTGCAAAATTTACTAAACATATTGAGTCTTTGATCAGTATTAGTTTCCGCTACTTTGTGTGCCTGCTGAACAGTTTCTTACATTTTATGTCAACGCAGTGGCAGAAATATAATAAAATAACAAATAATCAAGAAAACCTCACTCAACAGTTGAGCAACTATTTCATATTCCGAACGCATCCAATCTAACTCAGTTAAATCTAATAAGTTTCGCGGAGTTTCATGGGTTTAACGAAATTCAACTCAACTCGCGTTTTCATGGGAAGTTAATCCCGAGTCAACCTCGACTTAACTTGCCATGGAAACGTAGTATTTGATCGATAATTGTGATCTGCTGCATTATAGCTTCACGCATTCACAATAGAATATGTAGGGCAGCTAATGAAAAATCCCTTTAATAAATTCCTGTCATCTACTGCAACATAGTTTCAGCTAATATTGAATGAATCACATCATACCAGTAGTGGAATTCCCAAACGCGTTAACGACGATTTTCGATATGGTTAGTTAACGAAAACTTTCATTTACTATGAACGTGGCACGTACAATGACCGATAACGACAACGATTGTTACAGTTAAATTTTTGGGAATTCCACTGCAGAAATGGTTTGTTAGGTGTAGTGGTTAGTGTGTAGAATTCTCGATAGGAAGGCGCGAGTTCGATCCTCACGCTTGCAAAGAAATATTTTTAATTTTATATCTTCTTGTTGTAATTGACGCAAGCAAAAAGAGCAACAACAATCTAAGAAAAATATGAATGGAAAAAGTGTCGTTTTTGAGATTTCACTCCAAGGAAATCACAAATGGAGGCGTAAAAAGCTTCGCTTCAAAAATTGCATTACTATTAAAGGACATAGCACTAAAACTTTCTATCCTGGGTTTCTGATCTAATTTCTAGTCCCATAATCCAGTGATTCCAAACCCTAAATCCCGGGATTTTATTCACAAGAAAATATAAAAATTTCCAGCAACAATAAATGCAACGGCAATTTAAACGATGTTTTTTTATCGAAATTACTTGTTCTTTTTTTATCTCCCTTTACCAGGGCTGGGCATTCTAACATCGTCAAATTTAATTTTGTCTTGTTAGTATTAGTGCGCTCTCGTATAGCGCACACTGAGCGAAATAGTTGTCACAATTATCTCGATTTGCAAGTTTGTATGTTTATACCTCCATACATACTGTTATATGTGATTATTTTGTATTTAATGTTCTTATTTTTGGTCATCAGTATGGTTCATTATGTCATCTATGTCAACAGCATATTATTTTAGTAAATAAATTATATTAGTTTACTTGCAGAGGCAAATTAAACATTCTGTTTCTCCAGAAATATTCTCTGCGGAAAAGAAACCACATTCCAATTGAGATTAAAAAATTTTAGTATGTTTGTTTTGTTGTTATTTTAATATTATAAAAGCTTAATATATACGAATAATTAAAATTATAAACTCAAAAAATTAATTAATACAAATAATATGAATTAATAATGCAAAGAATCTCAATAGGTAATATGTAGGAATTATATTAAACCTTCATATATACAAATATTGTATTATTGTATAATTACATTATATTAAAAATCTACAAATAATAAAGTTAGTTTTTTAAGAGTGTACATAAAATATCCGACATAGGTGTTCACAGCATCACTGCCATATCATCAACTCCGGAATCGACTAAAAAATAATGCAATCGCATAAAAATATGCATGATCTGCTTCTAAAATGTAATCAATTCAAATGGATCAAATACTAAATCAATTTTTATTCGAATTACTTTCATTGATTGACAGGCAATGGATGGCAGCCCATATTTTATATGCACTACGTTTTGGCAAAAAAGTATTGCTAAAAATATGTAAGTATATCATCATGACGCAGGCTGCATTACACTTTGCCAATAGGTAATTAATTGCTGCATTACTTTTTCCAGATTTCTGAATTATTTTGAGCAAAATTTTGTACAAATGTAATGCAGAAAATGTTTTGTTTTAAATAGCACGTATTTTGCTCAAAAAGTACCGTTAAGTTTTCGTAGAAATTATAAAATTTGGCTTCTTTGCTTGCTTTACGCGTCATTAAAGCTAAAACAATCGAAGCGTACGCTTGAGTTTGGAAATTTAGAGTTTATTTCGTAAAAAAATATTTTTATCTGTTTTAAAAAGTTAAAAATTGCAGTTATATTCGTCGTTGGAAGCAAATTTAAAGAAGTAAGTATGCGAAAGAAGGCGTTCAGCAGAAGCAGAATTAAAAGGGCCATTAAAAAGGAAAAAACACGCTGTTTCCAACGCTAAAAAATAATTTTGATTTCCCCAAGTACTGGTTACCTAACCTAACCGAAACCACAACTTGTCGTTAACTTAATCAGCACTTAACTGACAGCTAAGCCTTAACCGAACATTGAGAAAGAGCTTTTTTGCTAACTGCTGGTTAAAGTTCTGATTAGTGCTTAACCTAACATTGAGAAAGCGGCCCTAAAATACTTATTTCCCGAATTTTTCTATTTGCAGATATGACAGGGATTGATGAAATTAAGCAAATAATAAATGAGACAGTTGAATCAAAAATTACTTCGTTGAAAGGTGAGTATTTTCGTATTTTATATTATTGAGTGAGTATTTGTATATTACATTACAAATTTCTTTTTCCTCTTTTGCATTAGAGTTCATCGAAAACCAAAATACAGTGATTGTTTGGCTTCTGGCTGAAAATTCAGCCCTTTAAAAAAAGATGCTTTCATCTGATCAAGAAATTTCAAAGGTCGCTGAAAACTTTCCTATCCAAACAACTGAAGAATTAAAGGATCTTGAGAAAAACCTTGACGTAGTAGTGATGCAAAATTACGTAAGTTCATTTAAATATATGTAGAACTTATCCAAATTTTTAATAACATATTTGCGCTTTATAAAGACTGCTGCTGTTCGCAGAATTGTGGCATGAAATGGCTTTGCCAAATGTTTTAGTAAGCTGTTTTCAAAGGATATTTTTTTTAACTACAATTATAATCGAATAAATGAAAAGTCTGCCTTCAAGGACTTTATAAAAGTTAACGATTTACTGTTTCGTAAGTTTTTGTTTTATGGGCCTCAAACGTCATTATTTTGTTACGTTTCCTACCTTTTTTCTTCTACAGGAGCCATCGACAGAGGAGATACTTCGATAATCGACCTTAAGCAGCCGATTCGAAAAGGTTTCAAGCTCTGCAAAAATGCTCAATTCAAAATTTCCTGTTCAAAAAGAAAAAGCGATCACAAAACATCTGAAGATTGAAAAGCTTCAGCAATTTCACTGAAAACACGATTTTTTAATTATTATTTTTAAACCTTTTTTAATGAAGACTTGCTTATTTGTCTAGATTTAAAATAATTTTATCCTATTATAATATTCTTTATAAAAATGCCGTTAAAACTCAACTATTTATTCAAAAACTTACTTTTGAAACATTTTACTGTGAAACAAAACATAAATAAGAATTTTGTTATATATGTAAGCTGAGAAATTCACGTTGAAACTGTGTTATGTGTAACTTAAAGTAAAATTAATTTATTTTTGTTACATAAAAAATATAACAATATATATGACTCTAACTGTTTTTATGATTAAAATAAACTAACGCTCGAAAGAAAATTTTCTCATTAATTTTTCTATTGATGCTAGGTCATTAGTTATACGAAAGTACAAAAAAATTGATTCAGCCTTGATTCTATATAATGCAGAAGGATCCGATTTGCATTACCAATCGCCTTTTAGTAATGCATGGTTATATTTGACATTCATTGGTGCAAATTAACTTCTGGTATTTCATGATGTTATGCATCAATGTAATGCAGCGTGAGATGGAAGGTAATGCAGCAGAAGCCTTTACCGCTTACCGCCAATGTCACGCAATGTTAAATGTAATGCATATTTGAGTAGAAAAAGAATCGAGAGCGTATCAAATGCCATTACTTGCCATCGATGAAGCATCAATTCAGAATGCATTCCATTCGCTGCTCAGAGAGCAGCTCATTGAGCTATGGGGCGCCCATCGCTGCTGTGTACACTTTGAAAGACTATTTTTTAGTTTGTTTTGGTTGTGAGCTAAAAATACTATTTACTAGGCTGTTCAACTTTCATGGAATTTTGAGAGTAGCAATAGTTTTATTAGTATGCCTACTATAGTTTTTTTACTATAAAAATAATATTTTATTCAAAATTTTTAAATATTTTTTGTTTTCATTCTGAAAAAATGTTTAACTTTTCTAAAATATAACGTTTAACGTAATAACGTTTTTTATTCACTTATTAAATAATTTTAATATTTAAAAACTAAACAAATACCCTTAAACCATAAATTTTATGATTTTTATTAAAAAATCATCATACAATTATAGTTATTTTCTTATATAATTTTTTTTTTCGATCTGATTTAATCAGGTGATGTTTATTTTTTCAATCATAAATTTACAAGAGTTTCCACTAAAAATATAAAATGGAATTACAGAATTCGACATTAACTTTGTAACGAACCTCCGGCGCTACAACACTTTCCAGCCAGGGTAATGCTCAGCGGCTGTCCGGGGTTCTTTCCAAGAATTAGGGTTGGAGGTTTTGGTGATGGTCCGCTCGCACTCCTTTTTTAAGGGAGCACTATTCGGCGCGCGGATCGTAGGTGTGGGCTCTGGTTCCCTTGGTGACTGGCGACGATGCTTGTGGTCGGTCCGGTCACGTTGAATTGTCCTCGTCCGATTTGGTCAAAGGAGAGGAGTTCGGTGGTGGGGTTGGCGAGAGTGCAGTTTGCACAGGGATTCGAGTGAGGTATTCTCGTATAGAGATGGGATGGTGCGTGCCAGAATTCGCAGAGATTCGCAGGACGCAACCTTCAAGTTCGAAGTTCTGGTCAGCGCAATGGGTAGGATTAGGATTGAGGAGGTGTGTGTGAAACAAAGTTCGCAGAGATTTGCAGGACGCAACCTTCAAAATCGAAGCTTTGTTCCAGCGCACGGGCTAGGGTTAGGTTTAGGTGTGTGTGTGTGTGAAACAAAGTTCGCAGAGGTTTGCAGGACGCAACCTTCAAATTCGAAGCTTTGTTTCAACGCACGGGCTAGGATTTGGATATGGTGGGTTTATGTGTGTGACAGAGTTCGCAGAGGTTTGCAGGACGCAACCTTCAAATTCGAAGTTCTGCTACAACACGAAGGTCAAGTTGGGATATCTTACGGAGTGGCTTCGTAGAGAGCTGGATGTGTGCGTGACAGAAATCGCAGAGGTTTGCAGGACGCAACCTTCAAATTCGATGTTCTGGTCAGCGCAATGGTCAGGATTAGGATTGGGAATGATGGGATACCTTACCGTCTTGGTGTTGGTTGTCCGTCCGACCTGTTTCCTGTATAGTTAAACTAATACTTCACTATGTCCAGCGCTAATTAAAAAGACGTCTGCTCCGCTTGATGTCTCTCACAAGAATCTTTATTTCAATTCTCAAAATGACTAACTAGTGGCCGGCACCAGCGTCGTGTTACTAATACATATTAATGTTTTATGAAATAGCAACACATGTTTCGGTTGCCCGAGCGAGCAACTAGCTAATAATAATTCATGTTTTCGCTTATTTGCTATGTTAGTGTGTGTGTTGCTATTTTCAGGGGAAACCTTCTGTTTCGCTTATATACTTAGAATTTGTATTACAGGGTGAGTATGTTAATTCATTACTTAAGCGTTAAATACTTTAATGCTATATTTTAGCTTATAATATGTGTTGATAATTTTTGTATATTATAATGTTTACTTAGTTTAAGATAAGGAAGATGATTTACAAATGTTAGTTTTAAGCATCTTAGTATTAGAAATAATAAAAATAATTTGATGTATGTTTTGTTTAGGCTGTACCTACGTAGCAGCTAAACTTTAAATAGTTTCTTATATATAAAATCAAATACCGTGCATGGCGTGATGCGGCAGGGCTTGTTGTAGTTGTTTGGTGTGTTTGCCTGTATTGGGGCGTCTCTTCGTTATCGCCAGTTGCCATGTAGATTATGACGACTTGTGCTGTAACTTGTTGTTGTTGTGGCTACTGGCTCGTGCCGTAGCTGTTGTCTTGAGTAGAAGACGCTGTGGTTGATGTTGATGTTGTTGTTGTTGTTGTTGTCGTTATTACTAGCTCGTGCCGTAGCTGTTGACTTATGTAGTAGGCGCTGTAGTTGATGTTGATATTAATGTTGTTGTTGTTGTTATAGCTGTTGTCTACTGTTGCTTGTTAAACGGCCGGTTCTCTTGCCGCCGCTTATGTTAAGGGCCGGTTGCGGTGGGCCGTTTGTTGCAAGGCCGATTTCAGTGGGGCCGTTCATGGTGAGGGCCGGTTGCGTGGGCCGCGTATAGTGAAAGCCTCATTGTGAGGGCCGGTTTTGACCGTCGTCAAAAGGGGTCCTTACACCCCCCTGTTAGTCCCGGGGAGAAAGCGCTATTGCTCTACCGGATCGTCCTAAACGGATCCGATAGCGGACGTTCTCGATGAGCGTGCTGATGACCTTCCTGGTCCCAGGCTTATGCCGTGCTTGAGCGTTGCGAATTCGCTGTTGCAGTTTGGCTGGCCAAGCTGGGTTGATTCCGTGGTGGCTTTCGATTTGGAGTGTTGGTACTTTTCCGACATCTTGTATGTCGATGGGCTCTGTGGTGCTAAATGTGGCCACGGTCGCGTGTTCGACCTGCGATGGGTCTCCTGTTGTGAGAGCGGGCTCTTCAGGCTGGATGAGCCAACCTATGCAAGATCCAGGGCGGCTTTCGTCGTCCGTGTCGTAATAGCGACCTGTATCGTCGTTGAATAGTTGGGCCGCTGACTCGACGAAGTATGGGGCCGGTTCTAGATCCCAGCCGGCGTAGTATGTTGGCTGTAGGCGGTGTATTTCGTCGTCTGGCTGTTCGCGCGGGTTGACGCATAGTTGCTCCAGGATGCTGATTGTTTGTTGGATGTCTGGGTTTGGCATAAATGATGATACCGTGTATTTGTCGTCGAGTTTATAAGATGGCCAGAGGCTGGCTGCTGTCTCGACGTCTGTTGGCGCAGAATCTGTGTCTGCATCTAGCTGCATGGGTACTACCTCGAAGGCGGCTATGTCGTCGTCCATGGGTGTTGGCATATTTGTGGCATCTGGCAAGGTGTAGTGGAGTTGTGGCGACGTCTAGAATTCCTGCTGGGCTGTGGTCGCGTTGGTGTCTGTTGGTGGACTTGGTAGTGGGATTTGTGGTAGCTGCTGGCTGGCCAATTCCTGCACAAGTTCACTGATTCTCCTCCTTTTGTTGTTGACGAGTTCGGTGGCGAACCATGTGGCGCGCTCGATGTGATTGTGCGGAATGTGGGGGGCGTCCTTCACGAAGTTTTCTACAAACTGTAATGTGTAGAGGCCGCAATCAGTCAAATTTTGTTGTTGGGGCACTATCTTCCTATGACCTGGTAGGTTTTCTGCGTTAAATGATAAGTGCTTTTGCTCCGGATGTTTCGCGCGCATCTTTTGGGTGAGATAATCGCGAATGGGCGCAAACACGTGTGAATGGTCGGTGTGCGCAAGAGAATCGAAAAGTAGCATCGCTGGCGGTGCTGATTGCTGTGTAGTGGGCATTGTTTGTTACGACGTTTTTTTGGTTGATGAATTTTTGTGACGGTCGCATTTTGGTGTGGCGATCGTGATTTACGGCATTTGATGCTTGCTGAAGGTGTGCCTGTAGGTGGCTGGCGTTGCTTCTGGGCACTTGATGGTCAGTTGAAGAGTGGCAAAATCTCTACTTGTGCCACTTGAAGATTTTCTCCTTTGATGGCCATGCGGTTGGCATGATTGTAACCATATCTTGTTGACGGCAGGGAAATGTGGTGTGATGGCCTAGTATGATGAACCGTGACGTCACACTTCCTGCTGTGCTGTGACATCTTGATGGCACTGTGCGTGGCCATGATGATGGGGTTTTCCGTATTTGTAGTAAATTGCCTTGTGTGTTTGGTGTTACTACGTTGCCTTTCGTATGATGCTTTATGGTGACCTGGCTGCAGGTGCACGTAGCTGTCATTACGAGTAATGGTGCTCTATGGTGACCTGGTTGCAGATGCACGTAGCTGTCATTACGAGTAGTTGGGGTAGTTTTTAGTGCAGATACGTGCTGCAGGTCCTAGTTGGTATCGCAGATGGTGCTGCGGGTCCCTTTTGATGTCGCAGGCGGTGCTGCGGTGGCACTTGATGATGCAGGGTCTGTGTAGCGATGCAGCTTGGGTGCAGTCGTTGTTGTGTAAACCAATTGATGACGCAGTTGGGTTGCGGGCTTCCAGTTGTTTTGACGCGGTTAGGGCCGCGTTGACTTCCAGTTGTTGACGCGGATTAGGGCCGCGGTGACTTCCAGTTGTTGACGCGGATTAGGGCCGCGGTAGCTTCCAGTTGTTGACGCGGATTAGGGCCGCGGTGGCTTCCAGTTGTTGACGCGGATTAGGGCCGCGGTAGCTTCCAGTCGTTGACGCGGATTAGGGCCGCGGTAGCTTCCAGTTGTTGACGCGGGTTAGGGCCGCGGTGACTTCCAGTTGTTGACGCGGGTTAGGCGGTGGCTTCCAGTTGTTGACGCGGATTAGGGCCGCGGTTGTTTCCAGTTGTTGACGCGGGTTAGGGCCGCGGTGACTTCCAGTTGTTGACGCGGATTAGGGCCGCGGTGGCTTCAAGTTGTTGACGCGGATTAGGGCCGCGGTGGCTTCCAGTTGTTGACGCGGATTAGGGCCGCGGTGACTTCCAGTTGTTGACGCGGGTTAGGGCCGCGGTGCTTAAAACATGTAGACTTATGAGGAAATGTAGCGGGATTCGTTGTCGGAGAAAACTTCGCTGATGTGTACTGCTCTGCGGCGGGATTCCTGGGTCCCATATCCCGTGTTGTGCGTAAGTCTTTGCTTTAGGACATTGTTGACTCACTGTTTTAGTTGAAGAAGTGACGGATCCTGTAGTTGCAGATGACCAGTCGTCGTCTGGGTCAGGTGGCTGCGTTTTCCAAGACTTTCCTGTGACGTATGAGACGTTTGGTATGAAAACTGCATGCGGGAGCGGTAGCGCTAGTAGTAAGATCATGAACATCGGAAGTAGTTGTGTAGGTATTTTGATATTATTGTTGCGTGGCGCTGGTGGCCTTTTAGGATGTGGTTGCAAAAATGGTGCTGTTGGCCGTATGTGTTTGGCCTGCCTATCTGGAGCTGGTGGCCCTTCGTGACTTCTCTGCTTGTCAGGCGCTGGTGGCCCTTCGCGATTGTGTGGGTTAGGTGACAGCTCTTTCTGGTCCGATTGCTTGAACGGCGTTGATAGTTCATGTGTTTTCTGCTTGTCTGGTGCTAGTGGACCTTCAAGGTTATCCTGTGTACTTGGTGTAAGTGATTCGTCATCACTTCGAATTACACACGCTTGGATTTCTGGCGGGCGTGTGTGTTGCGATGGTTGGCCAGTGGGTGGCGTGTGAAGCTCTGTCTGAAGTATCGGCCGGCCTATGATGTCATCATCGTTCTGCTGTTTATCTTTTGAAGATGTGGTTGAGATCGTTGATTCTGTGGCCTCTGTATCTATAGCTTTGGTAGCTGCTTCTATAGATTTTTGCACCGCGTGTGTGGGACTTGCAGTAGAATTTGTATCGAAGATTTTGCTTTCTGCGCAGCTGGACTCTGTAGACTGATCACTAGTAGTTGAAGTGGTCGCAGATTCAATGGTTTTGGCGATGGCCGGTTCAGCTGCTGCTTCTTCAATTTTGGGCAGCTGGTTTGACACTGGTGGCGTATCTTCAGTAACTGCTACGTCCGTATTTAGTGACGTCTCTTCGTTTTGCGGATCATTTTCTTCGCTTTGCTTGTCTGACACTTCTGGTTGCTGAAGAGTTGGCGTTGGCTGCGTCTTTGGTTCATCTAGCTCCTTCCCTTCTGGCGTTGTTACAACTTTGCTTTTCGGCTGTTGCGATGGTGCTACAATAGTTGTCGGCTCGTTGGTGCTAGGCGTGGTGGGCATCACCGTGGCCGCTGGTTCCGATGCAGCGAGAGTTGTTTGAATTGTTTGCGGTTTGCTGTATAGCATCTGTTCGTTTTCCTGTTGGTTTTTCAAAATGTCTTGTTGTCGAGCTTTTCCCGAATCCGTCGTTCGTGTGTGGAAAGCGTCCATGGGAGCTTTTGCGTCGAGTGGCGGAACTTCAGGCTCGATTCGGTGTGCCGGTGGCTTCGAAGTGGGTTCGGATTGTTGTGGCTTAGGTAGGCAGCAGGTACAGGGCGGCATCTGCCACTTCGTGAGAGATGGGAGAAGTTGTGGATAATCGCAACTTTCCGGCGCTCGTTTTTGTCGTGAGGTCGGTGTAGCAGATTTCTTAGCTCTTCGAGCGGTCGGTTTTGTAATGGTCGGCTGTTTTGGTGGTGCCGGCTCTTTTCGTGGCTCGCTGCGGGCTACTTCTTTAGCTTCCTGCTGGTACTTTAGT
This sequence comes from Dichetophora obliterata, assembly GCA_963920525.1. Lineage (NCBI taxonomy): Eukaryota > Metazoa > Arthropoda > Insecta > Diptera > Sciomyzidae > Dichetophora > Dichetophora obliterata. The sequence continues at coordinate 274,523,167 of OY986435.1, read as the reverse complement.
TGGAGCTGCTGCCGTAATTCTTCGAACATTTGCATTCGAAACTGTAGGGGGGTTATGCGGTTTCCTGCGACTCGTTTTGGGGTTTCTACGTCAATGACAGCTGGGGATGCTTTCGGGGTAGGTTCCGATGGCCGTTTCAGAGGTGGACAATAATTTCCGTATGACATCGGTTGTGGTTTTGGTGTTGGCAACGTTCTTATGGTCGTGAAGAGGACTGGAGCTTGGGTTGGTTGTGACGTTGTTGGGCTCGTAGGCGGTTTTTGATTACTGCGATTTGTCTGAGTGGGGCTGTTGGGAGAGTTGATCACGCCTGCCCCTACTGTGGGCGTGATCCGTAAGCGTTTCCCGAATTTCGTCGACAGCATTGGATGGTGCGGATATTTCGCTTGCCGCAGTCCCAACAGAACATGACTCTGCGGTTAGTGCATCGGTCAGAAGAATGACCCTCTTGTGCACACTGGCGACAGGCGAGTGCGCTAACCCTGGTGTCCTGCTGTTGCCTCGGTGGCTGGTACTGCTCTTCTCGTGGTTGGGCTGGGTACAAATATGGCTGTCGTTGGTTTGCTGACGATTGAGCACTTGCCGGTTGTTGAGTGCGCCTATTACTGATGCCTTCGTATTCTTCGGCTAGGTTGGTGAGTTGCTCTAGTGACGAAAAATCTCTGCGGCGTATGTAGAGTTGGTACTCAGTACGCATGCCTCGATACACTCGTTCCAACTCTTGACCTGGCGTATAGTCAAGATGGCGCATCATGTTTTGGACGGCTAGGAGGTAGTCTTTAAATTTCTCCTGTGGCCGTTGAAATCGTCGTCGCACATCGTCCTCCAATTGTTCTACGTACCGTGGTGGCAAGAAAAATCGCAGAAAGTCTGTCTTGAACTGTGACCATTCGTCCCATGGTCTTTTGTTGTTGCGGTACCAAATTGCCGCTTTGCCTCTTAACAGTTCAGGCATAGTGCGGGGTATGAATTTTAACTGGATGCCATACACTTCGGCCAGTTCTTCTATCTGCTCAACAAATCCGATGGGGTCTTGGTTGCCATCGAACTTGAGCGACCACTTCCTTACCTGGTCGATAACAGCAGGTTGAGCTGATCGGTAGATCGGACCTTCAGACTGAGGTGCCATATGGATGGTAAGTTGCTCAGGTGCAGGTGTCCTCGATCGTTTGGCGTCTGCTGGAGTGTCGACGGTTATCCCGATCCCGGGAGATGTGGCTCGCGTATGCTTGGCTTCAAGTTCTTGGAGCCGGTTTACAACTCCGTCTGGGTACGCGCCTTCATGTACGAACGCCGCAAATTTCTTGCGTTGCTCTTCGACGGTACCGGTGTCATCCAGGTTGAACTCCTTATTGTACGCGTTGAGATCGTCCTTTCGTAGATGGTGGATCCAGGAAGTACGGATCATTGTAGGGCGGTGAGATCGTTGGTTTGCGAAAATGTCGATTGTGCTTCCGCAATTTAGTTAGCCGGTTTCGGTGTGACGTTGGCCGAGTCTATGTGCTTGTTTGCGTTAAACAAGTTCGATGAGTTCGATGAATGCGTTTGCGTATTGTAGAAGAAGTTGCTTTGGTGTGTTGAGATGGTTCTTGTTTTGTTTGAACCTCGTGTTCGGCGTGCCAGTATGATGAGTGTAGCGTACCGATTTTCTAATTAGGTTTCGTTTGGTTAAAGATGATTTTACGAATGTTGAATGATGATTTGTAGCATCCCGCTATCTTTTATTTGTTTGTTGTTTGGTTAAAGTTGATTTAAAATTCTTTATATGATGATTTGTAGCATCCCGCTATCTTTTATTTTAGTTTTAGTGTTTAAAGTTGATTTAAATTCTTTTGATGAGTTGTAGCATCCCGCTATCTTTTATTTTAGTTAGAGTTGATTAAAAATTTTTGGTGATGATGTGTAGCATCCCGCTATCTTTTATTTTAATTTTTGGTTAAAGTTGATTATGTACGTTGTACGATGATAACTTTTCTTTGTTGCAGTTGGTTATACTCGGGTGTGTCACACGAGTTCGACGAAATATTTCTGATGAAGTTTTGGAGCGTTGAGTTCGCTGCGTCTTTCTCAGAAGCGTCTTTGTGTGTCCGTCTTGAGACGGTTGATGAGGATCACGTTTGTGGCCTTCGTTGTGTGTGAAGACTGGTGGTCCTGGGTTGTATTCTTGGACTCTGCTTGCGTAGTGTTTTCTTGCAGAGTCCCTGTTCGGGCGCCACTTGTAACGAACCTCCGGCGCTACAACACTTTCCAGCCAGGGTAATGCTCAGCGGCTGTCCGGGGTTCTTTCCAAGAATTAGGGTTGGAGGTTTTGGTGATGGTCCGCTCGCACTCCTTTTTTAAGGGAGCACTATTCGGCGCGCGGATCGTAGGTGTGGGCTCTGGTTCCCTTGGTGACTGGCGACGATGCTTGTGGTCGGTCCGGTCACGTTGAATTGTCCTCGTCCGATTTGGTCAAAGGAGAGGAGTTCGGTGGTGGGGTTGGCGAGAGTGCAGTTTGCACAGGGATTCGAGTGAGGTATTCTCGTATAGAGATGGGATGGTGCGTGCCAGAATTCGCAGAGATTCGCAGGACGCAACCTTCAAGTTCGAAGTTCTGGTCAGCGCAATGGGTAGGATTAGGATTGAGGAGGTGTGTGTGAAACAAAGTTCGCAGAGATTTGCAGGACGCAACCTTCAAAATCGAAGCTTTGTTCCAGCGCACGGGCTAGGGTTAGGTTTAGGTGTGTGTGTGTGTGAAACAAAGTTCGCAGAGGTTTGCAGGACGCAACCTTCAAATTCGAAGCTTTGTTTCAACGCACGGGCTAGGATTTGGATATGGTGGGTTTATGTGTGTGACAGAGTTCGCAGAGGTTTGCAGGACGCAACCTTCAAATTCGAAGTTCTGCTACAACACGAAGGTCAAGTTGGGATATCTTACGGAGTGGCTTCGTAGAGAGCTGGATGTGTGCGTGACAGAAATCGCAGAGGTTTGCAGGACGCAACCTTCAAATTCGATGTTCTGGTCAGCGCAATGGTCAGGATTAGGATTGGGAATGATGGGATACCTTACCGTCTTGGTGTTGGTTGTCCGTCCGACCTGTTTCCTGTATAGTTAAACTAATACTTCACTATGTCCAGCGCTAATTAAAAAGACGTCTGCTCCGCTTGATGTCTCTCACAAGAATCTTTATTTCAATTCTCAAAATGACTAACTAGTGGCCGGCACCAGCGTCGTGTTACTAATACATATTAATGTTTTATGAAATAGCAACACATGTTTCGGTTGCCCGAGCGAGCAACTAGCTAATAATAATTCATGTTTTCGCTTATTTGCTATGTTAGTGTGTGTGTTGCTATTTTCAGGGGAAACCTTCTGTTTCGCTTATATACTTAGAATTTGTATTACAGGGTGAGTATGTTAATTCATTACTTAAGCGTTAAATACTTTAATGCTATATTTTAGCTTATAATATGTGTTGATAATTTTTGTATATTATAATGTTTACTTAGTTTAAGATAAGGAAGATGATTTACAAATGTTAGTTTTAAGCATCTTAGTATTAGAAATAATAAAAATAATTTGATGTATGTTTTGTTTAGGCTGTACCTACGTAGCAGCTAAACTTTAAATAGTTTCTTATATATAAAATCAAATACCGTGCATGGCGTGATGCGGCAGGGCTTGTTGTAGTTGTTTGGTGTGTTTGCCTGTATTGGGGCGTCTCTTCGTTATCGCCAGTTGCCATGTAGATTATGACGACTTGTGCTGTAACTTGTTGTTGTTGTGGCTACTGGCTCGTGCCGTAGCTGTTGTCTTGAGTAGAAGACGCTGTGGTTGATGTTGATGTTGTTGTTGTTGTTGTTGTCGTTATTACTAGCTCGTGCCGTAGCTGTTGACTTATGTAGTAGGCGCTGTAGTTGATGTTGATATTAATGTTGTTGTTGTTGTTATAGCTGTTGTCTACTGTTGCTTGTTAAACGGCCGGTTCTCTTGCCACCGCTTATGTTAAGGGCCGGTTGCGGTGGGCCGTTTGTTGCAAGGCCGATTTCAGTGAGGCCGTTCATGGTGAGGGCCGGTTGCGTGGGCCGCGTATAGTGAAAGCCTCATTGTGAGGGCCGGTTTTGACCGTCGTCAAAAGGGGTCCTTACAACTTCTAACTACACCCAGAGAAAAAACGTAGTAAATCTTAATATTCACACTTCGATTTAAATATTTTCGCCTATGATTTAGCTTCAAAGTGTGAAATATTTATTCTAAAGTATGCCCACTTTGATTTTTAAGTAACAATGAAAAAGTTAATTGAAATAATTTTCATACTTAATACAAAGTATATAAATACATATTTGAAATTAAGTGTTAAAATATTAAATTTAATTATTCTTCACAGTAGACACAAATATTTTCCATAATCATTTAAACTCAAATATATATTATATTTGGTTTAAACTGGGTTCACAATTAATTTAAATATTTTGTTACTAATATCGAAATAATTTTTTTTAAAATTTAACTATTAAAAATGTTGATTCAAGTGCATCCATATTAAATCCGAAATGTGGTCGAAGAAGATTTAAATATACTTGTATTTTATTATAAATATGTTCGACTTGAAATCAATTCATTTTATCTGTGATTTTAAGTTTGATTATATTGAATTCAATTATTTTCGTACTAATATGGAAGTTAATTAATTTTTAATTAAACAATTTGTAACTTTGATTTAACTTTCATACCTATTTAATTCGAAGTGTGGTCGTATCAAGTTTTAATATGTTGCATAGTTTAATTAAAATATGTCCATGTTTACTTCAATTATTTCAGTCTTAAGTTTTTCTTGTTTCATCTGCAGTATATTCATATTTAATTACTTCGTAGGGCTTTTTAAATTAAATATTTCAAAATTTAGTTTAAATATACTTACCTTACATACTTACCTGCATTTTTAGTTACTTTATTGAAAAAATTGTGTAAAAATAAAATCATTTAACTTAAACTTTTTTACTTTTTTTATTTGCAATAAAAATCATGTTTTTACATTTATTTTATAAACATAAACATTGACATAAACGTGAACATAAATTTCATATACATACAGTGGGAAAAATAAGAACATGGTTAAACTTCTAGCCTTTTTAAGAGGTTCAAAAAAGTAGATCAAATTCAATATTGAGATTTTTTTTAAATTTATTTGTAGTTAGCACACACCAGTTGGTTTTATTTGTTTAAAGCTTTAAAAGTACTTTCTCAGTTTGTATAGTATACGAGTTGTTATAAATTAAACAAAAAATAAATGAAAAAAATAAATTTCTTATTTGCTTTAAATATTTTTTTCTGCTTAAACTTATGCAATTAATTATAAACTTAAAGAGATTTGAATTTAATGTAAGTTTTTCCACTATTCATTTGGTATAAATGCATTGGATAAGACGTAAAATATGATATTTTTTATAAGTGTGTTCGGGTTAGGTTTTCCTATTTCATATGCTTGTAGATGGCTACAAAATCTTTGTATTTCTATTTCATTACATACAACATATACTGTTTCTTCCTCATAAAAAAACAAAAGTAATTTAAGCAATTTTAAATCATCGTTGTTGTTTGCTAAATAATAAGACTTTTTATACAAAATTCCTTTATATTCGAGTTCTTCGCAAATTAACAAACTATTTGATTGAAAAATGTCAGAACTCAAATTTTTCAAACACGCTACGTTTGTTATGTTCATTCTTTTAAATGCAGACTTTTGAATTACAGGTGGAATACCCTTCTCGTATACTATTAAAAAATTTGAAATTTTAAGGGACAACTTAATTGAAATAGAACGGCAAGGATTTACCCTGGAGGTAATTGAACTTAAATAGGATTTTTCCTCTTTATGTTTGGCTTCAAAACGCATTACCCAAGCATATTTTAATGGCCCGCATTTCGATATCGCTGACGGATAATGCACCATAAAATGATGCTTTGGTTTAAGTGTAGAGCCATAGAGTTGAACATATAATTCGTGATGTGATCGAATTTTTGTTTCTAAAATCTTTAAGTCATAAGCAGTAAATTCACTTTGGAATAACATGTCTATTATATATAACAATTTTGTGAATAATATCCAGTGATAATTATTTTCAGGCACCAAATCCCCTATCATTAATGGTAAAAAAGTGGCAAAACAAAAAATTTCAGTGGCTGTCATTTTTAAATTATTAGTTTTTAACTTGTTCAACTCAATTGGCACCGAAAAGTTTCCAACTTCTATTTCAATATATTGTTGAATTTTTTCCTTATATTCTTATTTGTACATTACAACCGTATTGTAACCCTTGTCTGCATTAGTAATTATGATTCCGTCTTGGTGTCGTCTCATAAACTTTTGAGTGTTTGAATATTTTTAGTATAAATAACGATAACATTTGGATTTCTAATTTAAAAATCAAGAAAGAGAAAAACAAAATATGCAACTCTTTTTGTCAAAACGCAGAAATGTATTTTAAATCATTATTATAATAAACTATTATTTTAAAATTTCGGCTTTTCAAAATCCCGAAAAATCCCAAGATCCCGAGATCCCGGGATCACAAATAAAATCCCGGGATTTGCTAAATCCCTTCGGAATTGAAAGCCCTACATATCACATGTTGTAGATCTGTTGACGGATTCCAGGATTTGCTATCGCTAAATTTCGATCGCTTAAAAGTGCTAAATAATTTTTAGCGAATTTTGGCGACACTTGCGATTCTGACTCACAAATCCTCTCCTATTTTTCGTCGCTAAAATTAAGCCATGAACAAAATGAACCCGATAAAAAACAGTTGACTTTGACATTTGTTTATTGCTAAAATGTAGCTAATTTGTGATTTCGAATGTTTTTAGTTTCCTAAAAATTGCTAAAAATTTTAATTTTATTTTCCGATGAAGCCCATTTTTGGTTGAATGGGTACGTAAATAAACAGAATTGTCGTATTTGGAGTGAGGAGAATCCACAAGCTTTTGTAGAAACACATCCACATAAAATTACTGTTTGGTGCGCTTTATGGGCTGGCGGAGTCATTGGCCCATATGTCTTCAAAAACGATGATGGTCAGAATGTTACTGTCAACAGTATACAGTACATGTGAACATGACAGAATAGGAACATGATTCGAAGTTTTTTGAGGTACGCTCAATTAGCTGGCATTAATCTTGCTGATATGTGGTTCTAACAGGACGGAGCCACATGCAACACAGCGGGCGCTACAATTGATTTACTCAAGGAAACTTTTGACGAAATTCACGAAATGGCCCAATTAATTGGCCTCCAAAACGTGTGATTTAACCCCATTGGATTATTTTCCTTGGGGTTATGGAAAATCACTTGTCTACGTCGATAAACCACAAACAATTGAATACCTGGAAATCAACATTCGAAGAGTTATCGGCGAGATATGGCCGCAGATGCTGCTTAAAGTTTGTGAAAATTGGTGTTCCAGATTGCGCCTTGTACGCGGCAGCCGTGGCGGCCACATAGCCGAGATCATATTTAATTAGTGTCATAAAATTTTCTATTCAATAAAGCCCGTTTCATTGATATTAATAATATATTACTATGGTTTATTATGATTTAAACTTGTGTCACTCTACAAAAAACATCTTTTATAAGATGCCTTCATTGGTCCATAGGTTATGCCTTCATTGGTCCATTGGTCTTGGGAGCGTTCATGTTGACGGTTCTATTAAATATGTTTTTATAAATAATTTTAAAATTAGTGTTTTTTTTTTAATGCGGATGACTTTCTTTTATTTTCCTATTCGGAAATAACCTTTTTAATGTACATAACTATCTCAAAGATTCTGAGGGTAATTGAATGCACAAAACATCAATGGCATGTCGTCTCAGATCTGAAAATCCTCTCTATACTGTTTGGAATGCAAGGAGGATATACTTAGTATCCCTGCTATCTTTGTGAGTAGAACAGCGTGAGAAGGAAATCTACAAACGCAGTGAGTGGCCACCGCGAAAGTCGTTTATGATTGGAGAAAGTAATGTTGTCAACACTCCTCTCGTGCAAGCTGTGAAGTAAGTACGGAAACAGACCTATTAAAGGTATGTTGTGGGAAAACTAAACTTAAAAAATGGCAACAGGAGAGTCATATGGTAAGAATTAAAGAAAATATTGGTAAATTTAGTAAATGCATAGATATAATTTGCCGGTTTTTCAGTTATTCAGGAAGATCCGAGTGCAAAGAGTGTGCTGCAACTTTGGAGCTCGGAAAATACAAAAATGATGCTGCAATTGTATTTTGTACGTAAAGAAAAGTTTCGCGACCTCAAGTTAAAAAAATTCCCTGGGATAACAGACGATATAGTGGACAGAAAGAAGAGAAATATGAAGAAAGCCTATAGGACAATTAAAGGCAACATTAAAACTGGCCGAGATCGTGTGTCCTGGGAGTATTTTGCAACAATGGAAGACATTTTTTCTGATGATAGAACCATCATCATTGGGCCTACTATATCTTCATTTAGCACGCAAGAAGGTATTGAAATATTGCATTAAATTTGATTTCGGAATACGCATGTGCTTTTCAACAGTCAACCAATTTGGGCAGTGTTTTGCTTGACGAAGAGTCTGTCGGTAGCTGTTCAATTTCTCGAAAAAAAACAAGGCTTCTATGGCCAAAGAAAGCTACCATCAAAGAAAAAAAATTATTGGGATGACGACACAGCGGACAGAGGAAATTGGTGATTTAAATGTCAGAATAGATGATGCAAACACAATCCAAAAAGAACGAAATGATTTGCTTCAACAATTTCTAGACACATTCGGTTAATTCTTTGACTTAAGGCAGCTTTGTCCGTCCATGGGTCTAATAACTGCATCCTTGAACGAGTGAGATCAATAAAATTTACGCTGTAAATCGGATAGATTTTACTCGATCAAGAATGTTTTAATTCTGCCTCAGTTTCTTAATAAATATCTGATTTCTGTTCGGTTCATATTTTTCATATTAAAACTGTAAATACATATATTTATTTATTTAAATAAATTAAAAGAAATTATAAATTAACATTAGTTTATCATTATTTCATTTCCTTTTCGCTAAAAACTGCATTAAATATTTAATTTCATTGAGTTCCATTTCTAGTCTTTTCTTCAAAGAGTTTACAAACAAAATCAGCTCTATTTATAATAAGTGAGCGCACGTAGCATTGAAATTGTTCGCTAGCAAAAATGGCGAGCGCTTACCGAACAAGTTACATGTACTAGCTCGTTCAGCAGACTTTTAGTCAACAGTTGTGTTTTAGTTCTGCAGAGCGCGCCCAATGTTTTTTGCAATCGGTAATCACTTCTGAGCATTGGGAAAATTCCGAATACAAAAATAAAAGAAAGGGTAATTTTTATATAAAAAATTCTCCAATTTTAAAAGAAATCATACAAATATATATACACTGAGGAGCAAAACTGTAATATGATGTAACACTTCTCATTTCAGCAACCGTTATCTTCTCTAAATTATAACTAATTATATATTTTTATTTAATAATGTTATTGGTGCACTTATACTCGTTCTCTTAAACCGGTTTGAAGTTAATCTAAAACAACGTAAAAACTAGCAGACAAAAATGTAAAAAATGGCAAATGTTACAGTTTTGCACTCATTTCTTATTTATTGTTTTTTTAACGATTTTCGTGACAAGAAACATTATTAATAGCATGCCCAGTATCCTTTTGCATATTTTAATTCCTGGATAAGATTGGGCGTACCTCCTCACAAATTCTGGTGGTATAGCCTCCCAAACATTCTAAGTTCGCTCCCACAGCTTATTTACTCCTTTGAGCGGAGTATTTACGTAAATCAACATATTCTCGATTGAATTCATGTCCAAAGATTGTGGAGGCCATTTCAAATTAGCAAATTTCTGTTTTTGTATCCAAACTTTGACAACATATGCAGTGTGCTTTGGATCATTGTCTTGCTAAAAAATTACTTTTTCAGCAGCAAGACCCATAATTTCCACTACTCCTGGTAGATTTTGTTGCAGGATGGACAGGTACTGTTCCTTACGTATAATCCCGTCGATGCGTATTAAGGGACCAACTCCATTTTGCGAAATACAACCCCAAACCATTATTGACCCACCACCATGTTTCATTGTTTGCCTTACATGATGTGGTTGGGTTGTATTTGGGTCATTGGTCCAATTCCACGCACGACAATCTGATTAGAAACAGTTGATTTTAGTCTCATCAGACCAAAGAACCTAAAATTCAAAAGAACAACAAATAAAAAATATTGCTTCACAATGTAAGTTAAAAGACTCACCATATCCCAATTTGCGACTGTCGAGTGTTCGTGCGCTGCAGCAAAATCCTGCCTTAACCGCACATGTCTTTTGGTCAGCATTGGTTTTTTTTAAGTAAAAACTTCTTTAGGGGCGTTGAACGATTTTGGTAGAGGGTAAATCTTTGGTTTGCCTCATCGTATTTTTCCGAGGAACTCTCGTCATCGATACAGACAGCAAGGATAACAAGATAGGTAAATTAGAAAACATAACCTCAAAAATCAACAATGATCGTCACTCTTGTTCTTAATCGACCGCAAGCTTACAAAGAAATCACTTGGCAACTCCTGATATTAATGTATATAATCTGTTTGTTAGTATATAAATACTTAAGTTAGGTTGCAATAAGATGTTTGAAACCAAAACTTATTATTAATTCGCTTTATATTGGTCTATATATGCTTTTAAAGTTTGCAATTTCTTCAGTTGTTGTATTTGTCAACATTTTTGACAAAATTTCTTTTACTCAAATAGCCGCTGTTCATGGTGAGATTTAAAAATGGATCGATCTTCTTCTTTTTCTGCTTTTTTCCGCTGGAAGTTCGTTTGCAAACAAGAAAAATAATGTATGGATTGAGTGTTTTAACACTTTAATCTTTAAGTTGTGATAAAGGAATATGTTGAAAATTCAAATAATTAAATGCATGCTCTTATTGTATTACATATTTTCAAACAAAGTTTGACAATTTTCACACTTGTTGTATTTGTCAGTGGCTTTTTATTTTCACCACAGCGCCATTTTATTTTCAGAGTTGTCAACTATCATTGCTTTATTAATAAATTTTTTCATAAAAGGTGTGTGTCAAAAGGAAAATTTTCAGTCGTGGTAGGATAGAAAATATCAGGATGAATAAAATTTGTGTGTGTTGAAATAAATTTGTCTTTTTTGCTGTGTCAAAGGACGATGAAATTTTGACAGTTACAAATTTTGACGTTTCATATTTCGGTCGCGTTTTAATGCATATATTTTTTTTAATTTGCATTTTATTCAATTTGCGACATACATATTTAATTCGAGTGCTTGTACTTGCAACTTATTTCGTAAACGCGTAATATTGTAAGCTTAAAAAACTTGAAAAGAACAAAACAATAAAAAAAATAAGGGAAATGCTTGAGTTTGTGTGTGTGTGGGCCAACGATCACCCGGTGCATCAGCAAGTGCAGCAAAGTTAAATTGGCTTTCTTTGCTAACGAACGTCTTCCAAGTGCCAACACCAGCAGCACAAGCAAGTGCAGTGCAAGATTTGTTGCTAGCCAACATCCTCCAAGTGCCATCACCAGCAGCACAAGCAAGTGCAGCGTAAATTTCTTGATTCTTTTTATTGCCAACGTTCTCCGAGAATTGCCACGAGCAGCAAAAGCAAGTACAGTACAATTCAATTGACTGGTCAACTCTCCAATATTTCAGAAGCACCATTTCAGCATGTCTCAAGCGCAGAGGCAAATTTCTGCCGTTATACTCCGGCGTGAATTGAATAAATTGAAAGCGGAGAATTTGTGATTCATTTGCTTGCGCTGCTGGTGATAGCACTTGGAGGATGTTTGCTAGCAACAAATTGTGCACTGCACTTGCTTGTGCTGCTGGTGGTGGCACTTGGAGGACGCTCGTCAGAAAAGAAAGCCAATTTAATTTTGCTGCCTTGCTGATGCACCGGGACATCGTTATCCCACGCACACACAAACTCAAGCACTTTCGTTATTTTTTTGAAGTGAAAACTTCTTTAGGCTCGTTAAACGATTTTGGTAGAGGGTAAATCTTTGGTTTGCGTCATCGTCATTTTGCGAGTACCTCTCGTCATCAATACAGACAGCAAGCAGGTTTTTAAATGACGCTCTTGGATCTTGACTACAAGGCGCTCAGCAAATGTAGCAAGCAACCATCAATAAGTTCCTCTGCTGACGCATGGTTTTTTTCCCTCCCTTTGCTCCTATGCGAAACATTGAATGATATTGTTTTTTCAATGTGTATGTAGACCTGCTGTAGGTTAAAATAAAATAAATTTAAAATTATTGATATTTGGTTTTTGTTTGACTGGCCGTGAAGTCACTTTTGATGCCACCACTTGAGATTTTGCTACCAGGCAAACAGAAAACATAGCAAGCAAAATGCGGTTTATTTTCTGACGCCGATTCGTTCATCCCCTCTAACGTTGCACAACGGCTGTAAACCTTTCCATTCTTACTGCGTTGTTGTTGTAGATTTGCCAAGATCACTTAAGATCTTGCTAGCAGGCAAAAAGAAAATATAGCATGCAAAGTGCTGTATATTTTACGCCGCCAATTCGGTTCATCCCCTCTAACGCTGCGCAACCGCTAAGATCTTGTTATTCTCTTTGCGTTGTTGTTATAAATTTGCCAAGTAGTTATTGTTGTACAGTATGTAATTTGTAGATGTTTATTTTTAGCTTCAGTTAGCATATGACATCGAATTAATTTAGAAAATTCTATTTTTTAAACTGTTTAGCATCAATTTCTTATATGAATTATATATAATTTATATGCTATATATATTTCTTAATTTTAGAATATTCTATTTTTAATAAACAACGCCATATAGATATGATGAACATTTATATTGTGTTAGTGTTATGATATAAATAGATATAAATAAGCTTTAATTTTTTAAATTACTTCTATAATGGAATAATTTAAATAAATTACTTTAATTATATGTATTTTTGATAAGGTTACACTTTTGCTTAAAAAAATAGTTTCAGTAATATATAAAAAATTTTATAAATTGCTATAAGCTCTTCACAAAAGTAATTCTAATTGCATATGCCGACTGTAGCTACACAATTAGAATTCACAACGTCTACAAACAATTTCCAGCTAACTGCGCCAACAACAATTACCAAGGAAATCTACAAACAAGGACGCACAGAGAAGAACAAGATCATGGCGGAACTTTTAGATTTTTTTGATTTTCATCCTACATGTCCGTCCGACCTGTCAAATCCATCCTACATGTAGGATAGTCCGAAACCCCATATTAGAATAAAAATTGTTATATAGCAGTAAGGCGGTGCGTGGCAGGACAACGTCTTCCAGGGAATACTAATATTTTATATATAGGTTTTCGCTTCGGTCGGCAGTCCAATCACTGCTATACTTTTTTTCTTCTCTACTGCTTTAACGCCCAATTTCGTAATGCTTCGCCGAGCTGTCCACTGACTATCACTGATTTTTAAGATTTTCAGGAGTGACTGCATCGTTGCTGGTCACCAAGTTCGGAAGATGGCGGGCCTCACGGTCGCTAATTTTTCTTGATCTACCTCCTTTGTTCTTAAAAACACTTTCCAGTATATTTTTCCCTTATGCGTTGCACTGTCATGTGGCTTATTTGGAAATATTTTACCACTTTTCTAACTGACTCCCCCATTCCGCAATAAATTTTTTTATTTGAATTTTTTTTCAATATTGATTATACCGCTTGCTTATATTGCCACTTTATAAGTACATTTCAATCAAGAAAAGGCTATTAAGCTTCAAAATAAGCAATAGATAACGGTACAATATAAAATTGAGAGTGAGTGCAAAACTGTAACGTTTGTCCTTTTGTACCTTTTTGTCTGCTAGTTTTTTGTTGTTGTTAGATTAACTGCAAACCTGTTTGGAAGAAAGAGTACAAGTGTACTAATCAGATTATAATATAAAAATTTGTAATTCGTTATTGTTTGGAGAAGATAACGGTTGCTAAAATGAGAAGTGTTACAGCATGTTACAGTATTGCTCCTCAGTGTATATAATGGAACTGCCAAAGTGGTACATGTATGCTCCCAAGAACCATTGAGCAATGAAAGCGTAATTTCTTATTAAAAAAACAATTTAATAACTCAGTCAATTTTCATCCGATTTTCATAAATAAACAATCATTTTAATCTTAAGGTGTATTTTCAGAAAATACACGTTGGCAGTAAATAATCGTCAAAGTTGAAAAAACTGGAAAAAAAGGTAAAAAGGTTAGGTTCGGCCTATTTTTATAGTTCTCGATGTACATATATTGAAGGCTTTATTTTTTATCTTTTCAAAACCGTTTTTAAATCGAAAATCGGTTAAGAAATTGCTGATTTAATGAGTGTTTAATATGTCAAAAATTGATCCATAGAAGCTCGGTCAAAATCCTTTTTTTTTATTTTGTTTTTATTTTTTATTTTTTTTTTTTTTTTATTAACAATTCCAATTTGGCGGTGTATTAACAATTTCAAGTATGATATCATCTTTATCTCGACCAGATCTACAACCAGTGCTACGTCACTTCATAAGTACATTTTCACTGTAGCACCGTGTAATTTACTGCCTACTCATTATTCATGCAGCCTGCGGTGAAACATATTCTGCAGCATACGTGCTTTTAAAAATGAAATTGAAATTGTTTTTTAATGATCTTAATAAAAGTACTTTAAATTGGAATATTATAATAAGCAAATAAATATAGATATTAACCCCTTTAATTCTTTTTGTACCTAAAATATGTTCATATGGTTTCATTGGAAATCATATTCTATTATTTGACTTACTTTAATACATCAATGTATTTAGACCTACAACAAAAATAAAATTATTTCTCAACTGTGATCAGTATATATTTCGCATGCTTAATATCAGAGCAATTTATAACCAAGAATAATTAAAATTTATTTTAAGTCTTTTTAAATGTTTGTCTTAAAAAATTTCCTTTAATCGCACTCCTTTGAAGCCACTTAAATGTCTTTCAAAAGCGTACAGCAGAAAACAAACAACAAATAAACAAAAGCAATACTGCGGTCAAGGATTTTATTTACCTGCTGTAGCAAAAGGAGTAAGCCGCGTGCCCATGCGGCAACGTGTTCCTGGACAGGATGCAGCATGCAGGTAACAGCAACAAAATACCCGGAAGGATACGGTTAAATTAATAGACAACAACACAATCACGCAAGTACATACGACGAAAGCGATTCAAGCTGCAACAAGAGCAGCAGCAGCACCAGCAACAATATTAATTAACCCTATCACGACGTCTTCCTGGATTTTAATTGCATTTTCCGATCCCTCTCGCCATCAGACCGACTGCAAACTGTTTTCTCGCTGTTCTTTTTTTACAGGTATCTTTCTGCTGCTCATTGTTGCTGCTAGTCTTGCGGACTTTGTCGCTGATAAAGAATTTATTTTTACTATTTATAACTTTAGTTTTGTTTTTTGTGTTTGTTATTTTGTTCCATTGTTATTTTTTTCAATTATAGTATTTGCAAGAGGAAGCACCTTTGCTTGATAACAAGCAGCAGCCGATTCAGAAACAGCAACAGCTTAATATCATCGGCAACACTTTGTGCTTTAGCTGCTTGTCACAAGCACAAGCATAGAGTAGCAGCTGCTACTGCATTTAACTGAGCTGATGGTTGGTGTTGTTATGGCTGTTGTTTTTCTTACCACATCTGTTGTTATTGTTTGCTGCCTGCCCTTAACATAACAACAATCCTTATGTTGGGTAAAATTATAACAAACAGATAAACACATGAAATTTTTACTATTGCAATAATAACACCAGCAACAAGACAACACAAAGCACTGATTGTGAATGCAACTGCAACACAGTCAGGTTTTCACAAGCCACAAGCCATTTAATAAAAGTCATAATCATGGCAGTAGCAACAGCAAAAAAATTTAATGGTTGTACATCAGCAAAAGTTTTCGGTTGCAATGATTTAATTTCAGTTGGTAAAGCAGAATAACAAAGAAATTGTGCATAGAAATTTAATCATTGCTAAAATCTACTGTCTGTATTTATGAGCTCTAACATCTGAGCATCGTATTTTTTACACTAAGTTAATGACCACTTTGTGAATTTAAAAAAGTCTATGATATAATGATACCTTCCGTTTTGAACACTATTGTTTTGATTAAGTCAACTTAAATTTTCAACGATTCGGTTTAATATTTATAAGAAATAATTTAAATAAGTTGGAAACCTATAAACAGTGATGTGGAACGAAATAGGGACACCTGAATTTTTATATTTAAAGCTGCATAATTATATACAAGGTGCCCCAGATATAGCAATAATTCCCTCGGGTGGTGATTCTCATTGATTAGGCTTGAATAAAACTATGAGGATCACCCCTTCCACTCTTAGGAGCTAGAAATTGAAAACTTGAAAGTACATATGTGACATTACGTCTTACTCTATATTTTATTTATCTCTTAACTGATCTCCAAAGTCAAAAGTATCTTGTAAAAGAGACTTCATGACATTCAAACCAATAATAAAAAAAACGTTTTCTATTCGCACCTCACGCTAACTATTTAACGTGTTAAAAATAAAAAAGTAGTTGTGTTTGCATTGAGTACTCGAGTACTATGGCAAGATAAAAAACCAAGTCAATAGAAAACTTTATCATTAAAAAAAAATTATATCATAAAAATATAAAAAAATAAAATTATAGCAGTGAGGGGACTGCCGACCGCAGCAAAAACATATATGTAAAATATTAGTAATCCCTGGAAAACTTTGTCCTGCCACGGACCGCCTTAATGCTATATAAGAATTTTCATGCTAATCGGAAAAAAATTTTATATTTTCACCCCTCAACGTTTGATTATTTCTTTCAAAATATTTTTTTATTCAGATAGAATTTTTATTTTATAATTACACCAAACTATATTAATTATTTAAATTGAATATTGTTGATATAAAAATAAAATACTGGGAGCACTATTGAATGAAGAATAATCCTCGAAAAGGATATTTAATTTTTTTCTTTCAGTGTATATGTAGACCTGTAGCTAAAATAAAATAAATTTACTTATTTTTATACATGATATTTTGTTTGATGGGTCTTGAAGTTTCTTTTAATGCCTCCATTTGAGATTTTGCAACAAGAAAAACAGAAAACATACCAAACAAAGTGCAGTTTATTTTCTGCCCCCAATTCGGTTCATCCGTACATCCAGTTCATCATTAATGCACAATATTTTCATCTTTTACCACTTCATTATATTTTAAATTATGGGTTTTTATATAAAAGACAAAATAAGACATAAACAAAAATATAAATTAAACTTATTGAAATAATTAATATACACTTAAAATACATAATAATTTACACATACATAAAATTTGTTTTTACATACATTTCATTGAACTTCATTTACATTATTTTCAGTTTGCGTCATTAATCATTGCATTATATTTTTAAAAATGATACTATAGGCTTATGGTAGCTGAAATAAGAAACTAAAAATTTTGGACGATGCAGTCCCACTCATGATAAAAGTATTATTAGATAGCCTTGACAACTACTTATTTTCTCACGAGCTGCAATTTCAAACAAAAGAAAACAATATAAGTGCGTGTGTCACACACATTGGTAGCTTACAGCGGAGTCAATAGTTGGCAACTGTTTTTTTTAAATTTAAGTGAGAAACCTTTGCAATTAAATGATCCATTCACAGCACACGTTCGCTATTTTATTTTCTCTTGCTTGACATTCGATGGTCAAAACAGGAAATGTCACTCCTACCTATTACTTATTATACCATGTTCCCAGTCAGAGAAAATGCTTGCGATATTTATAAAACTACAAATGTTTTTATGTCGGTCATGAAACTCAAATACACGCTCTTGAATATTGGCTACCAGGCGCTCAGCAAATGCAGCAAGCATGGCAAAATTAAACAAGGGCGGAGAGCCGGTGACCGAAACTGTCAAAACGAAGTTGACATTTCATGCAAAATCTGCAACCAATAAGAATGCAATATGAAAGCAAGAATTGGCAAATATATAAAAATGGATGAGTTTGACAGTTATGGTCACTTAGAACGAGAACACATTCAGCCTTAACACTACCTTGTCTAATTCTACTATGGCAGCAAGCAACCATCAATAAGTTTATCTGCTGACAAATCGTTCCTTCATAAAGAAATCATGAAGGATATTTATTGTTTTTCTGTCAATGTATGTGTAGATCTGTAGCTGAACTAAAATACATTTACAACAACAATTACCAAGCAAATCTACTACAACGACGAACAGAGAAGAGCAGTATCACATCGGTTTCGAAACGTTAGAGGGGATGAACCGAATTGGCGGCGGAAAATTAACAGCACTTTGCTTGCTATATTTTTTGTTGCCTGGTAGCAAGATCTCAAGTGGAGACATTAAAAGAGACGTCAAGAGCTCTACATATACATTTAAAAAACAGTAACATTCAATAGCTGCCTTCCCGTAGTCGCTGATCTAGAGCGCTGATCTATTTTGTTCACAAAATTAAAACAAAATTAAAACGAGTTCGATTTCTAGCTCTATTTCTGATCTTAAAATGCTGCAAAGTTTTCAGCATTTTTTATCAAAACGAACATAGTTGGCAAATCTAAATAACTATTCATTTTCCTATTTTGACTTCTCACCGCTCAATGGGCGTTTTGGTATTGTTGTTTTCTTTTGTTATTATTCTTAAAACAGCTGTTTCAAGACTGTGATGACAAATTGATATGAAGTTGAACTAACGTTGTTTTACTGAGGTTTGATCTGATCTAGTGCCACGGTAATGCAGCTAATGTTTCGCAGCGGAGCAAAGGGAGGGGAAATAACGATGCGTCAGCAGAGGAACTTATTGATGGTTGTTTGCTTATGTTTTCTAAGTTTCCTACCTTGTAATCTTTGCTGTCTGTATTAATGACGAGAGTTACTCGGAAAAAGACAATGACGCAAACCAAGATTTAAAGAAGTTTCCTCTTCAAAAATTATTTATTATGCGAGATATCTATTATCAAAGTTTGATTAAAATTTTTTTTAAAATTTAGTTGCTCGTAACTTTCTTAAAGGTGACTTTTTGCAAAATGTTTTATAGACAACTTAATGCTTATTTGATTAACTTCTCTATAAGTTATAAACTTCTGAAATCAGATAAAAGATACATTTAGTATGAAGTAAAATGTAATGACACTTATTTTCCAGTTTTTTTCTCTCTAGCTCTCATTTTTTGGGGTGACCATTATCCTTGCTTTTTTTACTCAAATAATTATGGGAAATCACTAACCGAGAGAATTAATACTATATATGGGGCACGTTTTATATAATTCATGCCGCTTTATATAATTCATGCAGCTTTATATATAAAAATACAGGCGTCCCTTTTTCTTTGCACATCACTGTATATATAATTTATTTGAAAATAAGTTTCAGTAAGCGATTTTCGAAGCAAAAATTTTTACGCCTCGTTTTGTGATTTGCTTGAGTGAAATCTCAAAAACGACACTTTTTCCATACACCTTTTTCTTAGAATTGTTGTTGATTTTTTACTTGCGTCTATTACAACAAGAGGATATAAAACTAAAAATATTTCTTTGTAAGCGCGATAATCGAACTCGCGCCGTTTCGATCGAGAGTTCTACACACTAATTCAGCACAACAAGCGACATGTCTCCATTCTGTCGTTGTAGAGATATGTTGAGCGACTTGATTTTAATAAACGTGACAGCAACAGACTTCAGCAGCAAATGTTTTAAACATTTGATATTTACAATAAATTTTTTTTTTTGGATTTGTGCTCATTTAATATACATATGTACGTAATTCTATAAATGAAAAGTGACATTTGGGGCTCGTCGCCCGTCACAAGCTATGTGTTCGGGCTTTAACCACTACTCCAAAACCCTATGTGTTATGACGTTAATTCATTAAGTATTAACTGAAGCTATGTTGCAGTAGATAACAGGAATTTATTAAAAGGATTGTGCATTAGCTATCCTACATATTTTATTGTGAATGCATGAAGCTATGGTGCAGCAGATCATAATAATCGATCAAAAGCATTGTGCATTAGAGGGTTTCGGACTATACTACATGTAGGATGGACATGTAGGACGACAGAGTAACGGGAAAGTCTGTTCGAATTTTCGAACTATCCTACATGTGGGAAGGACTTTATTATTTTTAGCCTTCAAGAAGATAGCATCGTGCAATGGCAAAGCAATTTATTGCTGTTTTTTAATTTTAAGAAGTTTAGTTCTATAAAGTTTAATGAACTCCTTTTAAAAACAGTATGCAATCCACCTGCCATTTTTATATATTAAACATTGCACTTTGTTTACGTTTTTCTTTATATGTTCACTCCACGACTTTTTTTAGAATGAGAAAATGTATGAATTCGGATGATATCCCAAATACTACATGTAAGATGGAACGCCACAAAAAATCAAAAGTTTTTGATTTCCATCCTACATGTTGGAACAAAAATTGTGTTGAGTGTATATTTTAATTGCGCATTCAGACATGAATGTTCTTAGGCACTTAAGGCCGGTGGTCTAGCACTAGATAATATAAGGTATTTTTAAGATTTTTTTAAAAAGTTAAAATACTGAACAGCAATATTTAAACTCTTAAGGTATATTGTAACGCTCATTCCTCATAAAAAAATTATTTTTGAAAGTGTTTCTATATGATCTTGTTATTTATTATGTTGATTTTCTATGATTTAAATACAAATTCCAACAGAATGTTGGACTACATAATAACATAAGCATAAACTAAAGTAAAGCAAAAAAAGTACAACTACAGGAAATATGAAAAGGAGAAAAACTGATAAATTGACACTGAAATCTTATCGCCTCTGTGGTATAGTACGCTAAACTGCGCTTGCACGGCGACCACGGCCCGGGTTCGATTCCCGGCGGTGGCATCTTAAAGAATTCTGATGAAGCCTGTATCAGGGCCAAAATTGCAATAAAATCAGCTATGATGTTTTCCTTTTCATATCGGTAATGTTGTTGTTGTTGTTGTTGTTGTTTCTTCGGAAAAAATTCGTTAGATCAATTAATTGTTCTAACGAGACCTAAAGCTCAATAAACGATTTTAAACTAGAATTTGTATTTAAAATCAAGAATGATTTAAACTATCAAACATTTAGAATTTGTATTTAGCAGCCCTATTCTGGCAAATTAACATATTGTTAGCCAGTATTTTTAATATTTCTATGTGTTTGTTGTTTTCAAAACAAAATTCAAAGCTCAAAAAACAAAATTTTTTAATGAAATTGTCAATAACTATAAAGCAGTTGACAATTTTTATCAAAATTTTTTATTTTGAGCTTCAAATTTTGTTTTGAAATCGAAAAATTACAACAAACACATAGAAACATTGAAAATATTGGTTAAAAATTTGTTAATTTGCCAGAATAGGGCTGTAAATCAAAGAAAATCAGCACAAAAAATAATTTTTATAATTGAAAAAATTGCTGACCTTGTTCAAAATGGAGCTCAATGAAACGCCCTCGAGGAAAAGAGCCGTGTAGATTTTGACTTTTCTATTTATCTGAAAAATAAAAGCCAAGAATATTATTAATCAATAAATGAGTGCAGCTATGGCTGGCTCTAGAAAAAAAATATTGAAATTTGACAGAATAACGCACTTATGAAAATTAAGTTCTTAAAATAGCTACTTTTCTACCGGTTATTAAGTGTAAAATATACGATTTTTTTAATTAAAACTGTGATTATAGTTTTAGCTTAATTTTGATAGCCACCGATGTTATTGATTCAGCGGAATAGTTTTTGTTTTTTCTACAACACCATGCCGAAAAAAGTAGTTTCGAGATAAATGAGTATAAAGAGAATAAATCTATACGAAATACTATGGCTATATCTACATATAAATACCTACTAAAACGGTTGTAGAAAAGAAAAGAACGTCAGAAAGACTATACTTTTCAAATAAAAAAAAATCAATTTAATAAAAATTGATTGATATTCTTGATAAATATAATTTGGGAATGATAAGCTAATGAAATATTTGCACAACACGATTTGCACACGAAATATCGATGACATTACATCTATATAATATACGTTTGTAATTTTAGTTATTAAAAACCAATAATTTCATACACATTTACAAAAATAATTTAAAATTAATGTAAAATAATAATGCAAGGTAATACAATTTACTGGTGGGAATAATATTTTTTAGTTGATATTATGGTATTTAAAATTTTTACATTTAAAATTATTTTTTATTAAAAAACCATTAAATTTTCATGCTTATGAAACTGCGAAAAAATTTCGCTACTCTCGTATGTCCAGTGACGCATCTGTTTTTTTTTTATTAAGAAGTATAATGATATAACTTGTTAGGAATATTTTCTAAAGATGTCAAGCCATTTGGAGCAAAACTCTTAAAACTGTCAACTATACAACTCCCATCTAGACATAGTATACTTTTTTAAAATCGGTTGCTAAAAGATTTTTCAAAAATTTTTTTTAAATAATCTTTCCTAAATTTTACTTATAACCTAAAATTTTTTGGTCAAATATACAACACTTTTTTAAAGTTTCTTGAAATACACGCTAATACTGGTTCATTGGTTTTCAGGAAAATTTGTCAATGAATTCTTGAAATGTTACTTTTAAGCACATATTCTATTAAGAAAGTTACCAGGAATGGATAAGTTAAATTCTTGCCTAAAGTTTAAATGGTAAGTTAAAAATACAAGCAGTTTTTTGCGACTTTGCTCGCGAGACATAAGCCATTTATTTTTAATAATTTTATAGTAACAGTGAGTAACGCAAATGACAGCGATAAATGTTTTTGAAAAATTTTAAATATTTGTTACTGTTATAGAAAATTTGAAATTTCTGTACTCGTAAGACTCTCTCTTTCTCTCTCTCCTCTCTCTTTCTCTCTTTTTTAAACGGAAATACAAATTAGAAATTAAAGTTAATGTCAAAATCAAAAAATACAGATTGAATATGAATGAAATATTGATATGTCAAAAAGGATAAAATTTTTGGTGAGACGTATTTTTTTCTCATCTACTTCGATATATTCACGGTGGCCGTAGCCTACTGGTAGAGTACGTGGCCCGTAAGCTTAAAAACCGCATTTCAAACTCCAGCAATTAATTTTTCTGTTCTGCTGCCGCCTCTCTGGCAATGCATTATTGCTCTCTGCAGACAATGGCAAATCTGCCATGTAAAAATTCCTGAGAACATAAGGTCTTTGCAGGACCGGCCGACAATCGTAGCACTCGTAGGTCCAGGTCTCAATCATTGGTGTTCAAATATTTTATAACTCGCACAACACAATTGGTCAATTGAAGCTCGATCAAAGTTCTTTCAAGGGCTGTTCACACACCACTCTAAAGTTTTCCAAAACTTTCACTTGCGCACTTTAAAGATGTTCAGACATCAAATCTACTTTAGATAAAAGTACCTCTTCCAAAGGGATTAACATGTTAGACGAACTTAATGCTTCGGTAGTTGCTGTAATAATAACCAGAACAACTCAAGCAACTTGAAATGAAAAAGACAAAAGCCAAGCGAAAAAGAAGGAAAGTAAATTCATTTGTGTTAAAAACGTACGCATTTCCAACAATAATAATTTCCACAAACAATTCTAAAATGGCGACCGCATTACTGGGCTAAAATTGTGCACCATCTGACGGAAATAGTAACACGTTCGCACATACTTTGTTAAGCGTGCTGGTATCGTGGTACATATAAACGCTTGGTTGTTCGCCTGATGAAAGTGGGGCTGAAAGAATAAAAGTACGATGGGTTGATTTAAGAGGAATCCGTGGTAGGGTGGATTTCAAAACGCAGTGCATTGTTGTCAACACATACACTAATGTTGGATGCTGGAAAGCATATCTGGCAACTCTGCATTTTAGTTAAGGAAAGCAGCACACTAGAAAGTAAGCGAAACACTAACGAACAAACCTTCTTTTTGCACCTTGCAAATATAACTTGTTCCTGTTTATCATCTGGTCGTTGTTGTTGTTTTTCTAGTTGTTGTTTTGTGTTCTTGTGCTTCGCTTGTTTGTGCCAGAAACAGGAGTTGCTGATGTTGGAGCTGCTAGACGCAGGTTGTAACAAGAACTTCGAATGCGATTTTAGTGCGGCACGAGTGTGGCACCTGGCTTGGAATTCTATTGTACATCATGGAATGCTGCTGCTGCTGCTGCTGCTGCTACATCTGATAATATCTTAACGAGCAAAATTCGTGTTAATGGGTTTAAAAGTGTCAGGAACTTTTATTGGACGGCAAACGGATATGGCGATTGTAAGCGCAGGAAACCGGAAGTGGTTAATGTTTTAGCGGGTTTTTATTCAACTCTTTAAGTGGTCCAACAATAAGAATAGGAAGCCAAAAACATTTACTTAGATATGGACTGAGCATGCTGCAGGAATGGCAGAAAATAAATTAAGTCCAATGAGAGCAATATTGCAGGATTTCATGCAGTGATGAAATTAATTCACTTATTTCCAATTTATAACATACTAGCAAATACCCGCTGCTTCGCCTGTGATAAAAATATTAAATACCATGTAAAAATTTGAAATTTTAAACTTAATGTTATTAAAAGAATTGTTTTTGTTTTGTTAAATTACGAAAAAAATGGTATAAATATGAAAAAATTACTTAATATAATTTGAATACCTTATTTTAACAATAACTGCTATGCCGTTATTACGGCATCAAACTTTTGGCGAAACCTGGAAAATTATAGATTTTCTCAGTACAACGCATTTCTGTATGAAACCTTTTTCGAAAATATTTTGTACGAATAGTATGTTAAGAAAATTCCCGTTGTATTGACATCAAAATCACTGTGATATTTCAAAAATTATAGATTTTCTCAGTATAACGCATTTTCTTAAGCCTCAGAATGAGAAAAAAAATTTAAATTTCTAGTTTTGACTTAGCAAGCAAACATCTCCGTCATTTTTAAATCGATTTCCATAAATTTTTTTTGTCTGAAAGTTCAATTAAGTGAATTATGAAAATGAGAAAAGTTTTACCGTTACTGCACCAATGCAATATTTAATATTGTTTTCAAAAATTTTCTAAATATCAAATTTGTGCTTCAAAATAGGTCAAAAGTTGTTTTTGTTCTACATTTGTGACGTAGAATTACGTCTTACAGCGCGGTTTGTATGGGGGTCATTTTCACAAATTTTTCAAGCACATTTAGAAGTTTAGTTGACAATTTGGGGTATACCTTTAGCATTTGATATTCATCGTACCAAGAACAAATATATGCCAAAATATCAGTTAGAGTACGAATGAAATGAATATCTAACTTTGGATTTTGTCACTTCTTTAATAAGGTCACAAAACAGCAAAATCTAAGAAGAACGAATTCATATATTCATATGAGAAATACACAAGCTGCTTCAGTAGCTGCTAATGCTGTTGTTATTGTTGTTGTTCGTTTGGTTCGCAATCGTGTTATTTGTCGTTGTGCTGCTTTTGTTGTTGTTGTTGTCGTTGTTATTATTATAATATATGTAAAATGCAAGAATGATAGAATACAAATATTGCGCCGAAGACAAGAAAATGAGTACAACAAAATTGTCGTTCTGCGCATGTACGTCATAATATCAATGCTGTTTTGGAGAGCGTTAACTTTGCATACAATTTCTACACAGAAATGAAAATTGCATACATTTTAGTTTGTATAATTAAAATAAAAGAATTAAGAAGCAATTTATTGGAACGAGAAGAAGGTAAATTTATTAAGTACTCTTTTGCAAACATTATTTTTACTAATATTTTATTACAGCCAGTAAGCAGCTAAGTCAAAGAAAATTTGTCTGAGAAACTAACTTCAGTTAGCATTATTTTTTGACGTGGATTTTATAAAAATGTTCATTACGAGTTTAATTGATGTAGTTTAAACATTCCCAGATATTTTATTTCCATTAATTTTCCTGTGAATTGAAAGGACAAATAAATGATAGTTCCAAGTTTTTAAATAATGAAACAAATTTTGTTAACTTAATATATTTTTAATTAGTTTTTATGATCTATTGAATAATTACATGAATTAAGATTGTGAAGCTTTAGATCAAGTAAGTTTTCAAGAAGGCAACAACAACAACAACAACAACAACTCTGTATAGAGTCAATCACTAAGCTGACTAGACAGTCTGTTTCGGAAATCGCTACATTTTCCTCTTCAGTAGTCTTTGAGTGATAAAGCTGTGATCAACTCACTGTTTAAACTAGCATATGAATGTACAGATTTTGGAATTCATTCTTATGAATTGTATGGCTGCTAATCATATGACATTTCAAAGCAGTAGGCTATTTATAGATCACCGCCATCAACTCTATCAAGGGTTGCCATCTGTTCTAGTTGCTTCTTCATTTATTTAAATATTCATTGGTGTTCGATAGCTTGTCGAAATGCACCATAGAAATGAAACGAGTTTTTGTTTCGCCAGAAGCTTCCCAGTGGGCATTTTAGCTAGCGATACGCAAAAGAATGCATGCTAGTAGTGCTCTTATTGGCGTCAATATACCTTCCTAGATCGCTGCATTGATGAGTGCTTCTGTAAGGCCTACCTTTTGAAGGTTTGGAGTCTTTTTCTGTTATTTTATATACAAACATTTTTAAAATTTTTTTTAAAAATTATAAATGATCAGATCAATTAAAAAAAAATCAAATCTTAAAGAAAAAACAAAAACAAAATATTTTTTTTTCTGTCCGAGTTGGGACGCGAACCCAGGTCTCCGAAATCTAACACATTGCATATCACATTATATGAAAACTTTTATATGGAAAAATTCTATATGGAAGTCTTTTATATTATTTTTGTATGAAGAAATTTACAAAAAAATTCCAAAAAACTTTTAAAGGGACAGAAAAATTTGTAAAAAATTGTAGATTTTAAAAAAAGTACAAAAAAAATTTTTTTTGGGCCGAGCTGGGTTGCGAACCCGCGCTCCCGAAAACTTACTTTCATTTGTAATGATGCAAAATAAGCTAAAGTTTGTTAACAACTGAGGTGGACGAGTGGGTAAGATGCCAGACCGCCAGCTGAGAGGACTCTGGTTCAAATCTGGAATATGTCAAAGTTTTTTTTTATTTCAAGTTGATATTTATATTGCTTTTCTTTCTAATGTACATTCTAAAGAAGGGCTTCTAGCAGGCTTCTAGCAGGCTTCTTTAGAGTCGCGAGAGCGGAAGGCCTAGAAAATTTTCTCGTTCTATATAAAAAAGCTTATGGGCTTGGAAACGAGCACGGAAGGGCTAAGAAATCCATATGATGGCCTGCTAGAAGCGCTTCAAAACCTGCTTTTGCCCACTGGGTAGTGGTTCTAACTGAAAGGTGGCTATTTTCATAACCAAATGTTCAATTACACATGACTTTGACCGACAAATCGATCAATTATTAGATTATTTAACTAATTTGACATTAATTAAACTTATTTGGCCGTGCTCCGCCATAGTTAAGTTAATAAGTTTTTATGATCTATTGAATAATTACATGAATTAAGATTATGAAGCTTTAGATCAAGTAAGTTTTCAAGAAGGCAACATGATTGTTGTTCTTGTATGGCTTCCCAGGAAGTAAGTTTTCAAGAAGGCAACATGATTGTTGTTCTTGTATGGCTTCCCAGGAAGTAAGTTTTCAAGAAGGCAACAAGATCAACAATCATGTTGCCTTCTTGAAAACTTACTTGATCTAAAGCTTCAGAATCTTAATTCATGTAATTATTCAATAGATCATAAAAACTAATTAACTTAACTATGGCGGAGCACGGCCAAATAAGTTAAATTAATGTCAAATTAATGAAATAATCTAATAATTGATCGATTTGTCGGTCAAAGTCATGTGTAATTGAACATTTGGTTGTGATAATAGCCACCTTTCAGTTAGAACCACTAGCTTCTGGCGAAGCAAAAACTCGTTTCATTTCTATGGTGCATTTCGACAAACTATCGAACACCAATGAATATTGAAATAAATGAAAAAGCAACTAGAACAGATGGCAACCCTTGATAGAGTTGATGGCGGTGATCTATAAATAGCCTACTGCTTTGAAATGTCATATGATTAGCAGCCATACAATTCATAAGAATGAATTCCAAAATCTGCACATTCATATGCTAGTTTAAACAGTGAGTTGATCACAGCTTAATCACTCAAAGACTACTGAAGAGGAAAATGTA
Source organism: Dichetophora obliterata (assembly GCA_963920525.1). NCBI lineage: Eukaryota > Metazoa > Arthropoda > Insecta > Diptera > Sciomyzidae > Dichetophora > Dichetophora obliterata. Next base: position 274,494,933 of record OY986435.1, on the reverse strand, counting down.
GCGATTTCCGAAACAGACTGTCTAGTCAGCTAAGTGATTGACTCTATACCGAGTTGTTGTTGTTGTTGTTGTTGTTGCCTTCTTGAAAATTTACTTGATCTAAAGCTCACGAAAATGAATTTTATTACTATAGACTAGCTGATATACCCGGTGTTACTCGAGAGTCATTTATATAAACATTTTAACATACACACTTCACTATTAAATTTTTTTTAAATTCTGGAATAATGAAAAACATGTTGAATTTTATTTGTAAGCTACCGTTAGAAAGGTAATTGAACTAACTTTAATCCAAAAAAATTTTGGAAAATTTTTGTTGTTGGTGGTTCCATCTCTTGCGGTGAGCTAATTGAATTCAAAGAAGGGGTACGAAAAACATATTTTAACACATTTGTAGATTTTTGGGGATTTTTTCGAAAAAACTGCATACATTTTAATTTGATATCAAATCGAATAGTTTTTAGCCTATGGCGTTAATAAAACTTTTATAAATTAGGGCCACCTTAATGTACATTTACACAAAAAACAGTATATACATATATTGTATTTATTATAGTATATTTTCTTAATTTCTTAAAATATTATACTAAAATCTTGGAATAAATCTTAATAGAAGCATAAAAAGTATTAAATTTTGTAAAATTTGTAAAAAGTATTAGTAAAAATTGATTACAAAATTCGTAAATATACCTATATTGTTTTACATTTTTTTACAGTTAAAATATTAAAACGATAGGTATAAAGTAACTTAAGCTCAAATTTTGGCACTCGATTTGTTTTGAGTTCTACATGGTTCAAGGGAAAAATATTTTGCCACACCCTCTTTTACTGCCTACAAATCAACAAAAATGCTATATTTTGGACGGTTTTGGTTGTATTAGACTAAAATTTTGTAATTTAGTTTATATAGATACGTTCGGCAAAATGGTGAAAATATAAAATGTTTTTTTTCTATTAGCATGACAATTCATATATGGCAGTAAGGCGGTGGCAGGACAACGTCTGCCGGAGAATATCTTTAAACAATAAATTCTTCTGTACATGGCTTTCTCACTGAACTCCTCCTAAACAGTTAGACCGATTTTGAAGAAATTTGGTGTTTGTATTTTGTTAATTCAAGTTAATTTTATTTACTAAAAGCATTTTTGTTAAAAAAAATTTTTCAAGTCCTGACTAATTATAATTTCATCAGCCGAATCATCAGAATTTCGTCTTTTTATTGGTCTATCCAAAGTAGCAAGCAAAATATTGCTACAAGGAAATTGTCCAGCTAGAAACAAACTAAATTCGGCAACTACAAGAAGATGGAAGAAAAAAACACACACATCACATACACATAAATAATAACCTGTAAAATTTGTATCAAATATAACTTTTATTCTCATTAATTAAATCTACAATATTTCTTTGTTTTATTTTAAATTTATAAAATACTGCTAGACCGATTCTATTTTATTGCTACATTTTTTTAACTATCCAATAATTATTTCATTAGCCGAATCAGAATTCTGTCTTTCTCTTCAGCTAATGAAATATCTAAAAATCCTTCTCTGCAGCAGCAACCAAAATAAAGATACAACAAAATCACAACAAAAATGTCCAGCTGGAAAAAAAATAAATTCGTCAACCATGCACATGCAAATAAGAAGCTGTAAAATTTTATTTTCATTCATAATATATGCAATATTTCTTCAGATATTCGAATAAGAAGAAACAGGCAAGCACATTAAAAAAACGGTTTTTTTTGCTCCCTTGTGCACGCAGCCAAAATGATCAAAATATAGAAAACAAAATGTAAACAAACTCGCACTTTTGAAGGGGTATAAAATAAATGTCCCATCAAAATATCCTATTCTGTCGATGGATGGCTAATATTAGCTAGCAAAAAATAACGAGCGACGAGTGAAATCTCTTATAGATATATACTCGTTGGATCAAGTAAGTTTGAAGAAGGCAACAACAACAACAACAAATTTGTTTTTGAATAATTTTTATTTAGAAGATGAAATGTTTTAAAATAATTTTGAATAATCTATACTTACGATACTATCGAAACTGTCTTTTATTAAAAAATTTCCTTTTCCCTACTCTTTCACATGACACATCATTTATTAGAAAAAAATGTCTTAATTTTGACACATAAACAGTTCCTATCATTAAAAATAATTCAGCCACCTTCCCCCTATGATTTTTTTAATGAAAATTAATTTGCTTAAAATGTTGTTTTTATATTTTTTTTTTTCAATATTTTACAGCCTAAAAATTAATTTCTGTGAAAAACCATTACAAAGTTTTATACATAAATCTATGTTTTGCCCTTATCTATATATATATAGTGGACCCAAAAGACTTTTCCTGACCCAATTCAATGAATTAATCGTTTATGATCGTTTTGGAAATTTGTGAAAGTATTTCCCGACAGACGTTGACCTGCCACAGACGAATGTCTTACTGCCTATACGAATTTTCATGCTATTCGGTAAAAAATTTTATATAATCACCATTTTTAGTACAGTTTTATAGTTATTAACCTAAATTTTCAAGTTTTAGTCGAATACGACCAAACCCGATCAATATATACTATTTCCCTACTCTTTCACATGACTCTTTGCTTCACTGCACGCTTATCCCCCAAAAAGTGGACGTAACTAAAGTGGGTCACGCCCATTTTTAGTAAAGTGTTACAAATCTAACACGAGTATTACGATTAAGTTGGAATAAAAAATCGTTTGGTACCTATATTGTCTTAATCGGTTAAGTGGTTCTCGCGTGGTTGTCGAACATCCGTGCATTTTCACGCATTTATATGAAATTTCATCTTCAAGGTCAAAATCGCAAAAAACTTTAAAAAATGAGCGAAAAATGGCGTAAAAAGCTTTTTTTTTTTATTTTCCGCTCTTACGAACAAATTTACTTTATGAAAAATGCGCCAATTTTCTTTAGCCTGGTAGGGCTTACAGCGCAGATTAAAACCCCAAAGTTTTTTAAGGAGGCCGATCCAACTTCTTGAGATATAGGCCTTTATAGCTTGAGTGTATATTTATTTATTATATATAATCGCTTATATCTCACCCATTTCTTATCCGATCTGGTTGAGATGGGTATTGTTGAGAATACCTTTGAAAACGCTATAAATCTGTGCAAATTAAAAAAAAAAAATTTTAACCTCACTTTTTTAATAAAAATCTGGTTTTCTCAAAAAACAGCCCTAGTAAAAAAAAAAAATTCAAGTTTAAGAAAATAAGCGATTTCTTCAAAAAAAGTTGATTTCAAAACTTTGAACGTAAATAATTGTCAGTCAGGAGGCCGAGTGTGTGAGTACACTGTACCTTACTGATAGTAAGTGCATTCTAATAAAAATTCTCAAGCTGGTGTGTGAGTTCCCGTGCCCAAACTGTCAAACAACTACTTGGAAGCAAACATATGCATTGAATTGACATAAAAACAACCCAAAATATAAAAAAAATACCTGGAAACACATTTTAGCTCTTGTCATAGAGATGAAATTGTGAACATATAAAATCAAAAAACTTCTATCAAAAAACTACCTGGAAGCAAACATCTGCATTGAATTCACATCGTAGCTCTTGTCATGTTTAATGTCTTGTATGTTTAATTAACGCTCAAAAATGAAATATGCCTGGCCAGAACCATGTGTTTGTCCAAGGGTTAACACCGTTTAGGTAGCGCTTAGGTATCACGCGATCACGCACCGACCGCAGCAGCACAAGATGCAGTAAGCAATGCAGTAAGCTCAGCACACGCAACAAGGGACGCAGCACACAATATAAAAGCGAGACAGCGCTCACACCGAGGCATAACACAGCGCGACGTCAACGAGAGCTCAGCGGTGAAAGTTATAAAGGGAAAGTAAAAAAAGTAAAAGTTCTGCAGCACAATTCGCACACAACATTGGCAACTGACAATTTCAATAAGCAGTGTGAAAATATTGATTTATTTTGCTACGTTTCCGGTCATCAAATTAGAAAAAAGTTCTACAACATTGCAAAAGGAAAAGAATCTTTTAACTAGGCAATTCAAAAAAGCAGATAAGTTGTTTGTCGACAAAGTAGACTTGACCGGTGAAAATTACACACCTGATACAGTGTGTCGCCATTGTTATAACAATCTCATGGCATGGTTGAGTGGAGGCAAAAATAGTATGAAGTATTGTAAGCCGGTAAACTGGATTAATCTCCCAGGTGATCATGATGAAACCAGTTGCTATGCATACGTAAAGACACATGTGGTCTAAATCGATATGCTGAGAGGAACAAAAGTTATAAAGCAACTGTAACAGCTACACTACCAGTGCTTGCACCTGAAAGTTTTGTATCACCAAGGTCGCCAACTCCAGATCGTAGTACAGAATGTATAGGAATGACTATAGCAAGTGGTGTTACTTATGAAGATCCATTTGATACCGATTATGAGCCCCAACAGGGAAGAGATGGACCACAGCTAATAGCACAAATGGAAATGGAATGGCCATATTGGGACTATCGCAGCGACAGCCATATTTTTGACAGTGTTTTTAAAGCAAAGAAAACTCACACATAATAATGTGAACTCTACGGCGTACCGCAAACGGCAAGCTGAATTTCAGAGCCTCTACACTCTAAATGATGACAATTCGTTCGCTTACTGCAACGATGTAAAAGCTTTGGTGGTAAAAATAGGAATGAACTACATCGCTAGTGAGTGGAGATTATTTATTTATGGTTCTGTTTCAAGCTTCAAAGCAGTGTTGTTGCATGTGTCGAACCGAAAACCTTCCATTCCGCTAGCAATGGTTATTAACATGAAACAAAGATATAATGGAAAACATGAAAGATATAATGGAAAAAATATGAAACATTGAAAGATATAATGGAAAAAATAAAATACTACGAAAATAAATGGAAGATTTGCTGTGATTTGAAGGTCATCAACATTTTGCAAGGCATCATCGATGAGGGCGGCTTTCCAAAATACTTTTGTTTTCTTCGTAATTGGGATTCGCGCTCACCTCTGAATCAATACTAATGTAATTCGTGGCGACCGTGGAGGAACAAATGAAACTACATAAACTGAGGAATGCACCTTTAATAGACAATACTCAAGACATCTTGCTGCCACCGCTCCACATAAAATTGGGAATTGGGAGGTGTTGTAGTAAATTTAAAACGAATTTTTGTTCACATCATTGTACTATTTTCACTCTGTTAATGTTTTCTTTTCTGTCTTTATTTTTTGTCTTCATTTAACAGACGTACTTAATGGCCCTGACATTAGAAAACTATTCAAGAGCAACTTTGAATCATCGCTTCATGATTATAATCAGTCAATGGCATGGATTTACCTTCAGCGTGTATGCACCAGAATCTTGGGAGGGGATCGAGACGCGGAACCGGAAGCAAGAGAATGGGTGAAAGAAATGATGTATTATTTTGAGAAAATCGGCACATCGATGACATTAAAGCTGCATTTTCTTCATTTTCATTTTGTCGATTTTATCAAGCAACTCCCTACTGAATCCGATGAGCAAGGAGAACGGTTTCACCAAACCAAAATGCCCATGGAAAAACGGTACAAAGGCAAAAAACTCGACGCATTGCTTGCAGAGGTAATATTAATTTTATTGATGCATGTTTTGCATTCCTTTTTTAATGTCTTATCTAATTCATTGTATGTAGGTGGAGTCACAAGATCACCCTGTATGATGTTAAAGAAGTATCTGAAGAAGAAAAAGCTGATGATGGAGGGCAGTCTGAAAGTCACGTGCCTGTGGACACCATAAGTTCTGAATCAGAGTCAGATTCGGACGACGATTTGGATCCACAACTTAAGAGAGTGCGATTTGCAAGTCCAGGGCCATCAACATTATAAACATAATACGCATATTTTTTTATAATTTTTGTAATAGATAGCATAGTATTGTAGTGCCATCCCTGCTGAGATACTAATCCCTACAACAATGAATCATTATTACTAACTATCTATGCTACTACTCTTTCTTACAACCCTAACTCTTAATGTCAACTCATACCACCTAAGAACTTAGATTAATAAAATCAGTAATAGTATAACAATGAAACCTGCAATATGCCTTTTCACTTACTGGAGAAGGCTTTATAGTAACAAATGAAATTAAAAAGTTTTCGGGAAATTTTTCACTTTTGCGGCTACCTAAGCGCTACCTAAACGGTGTTAAAAATCATTCCTAGGAAGTTCATATGTTGTGTAAAGTTGTTTATTGAGATCTTAGGTTCATTTTTGTAGTTAATTATTTCCTTGAATTTTGAACGGTTTGCTACCTATGGACCTGAACGGGGGAAAAAAGGTAAAAAATTGAATTTTTAAAAGTTTTTTGCGATTTTGACCTTAAAGATGAAGTTTTTTTAAATTATATGTTCACAATTTTTGTTCCTCATGACAAGAGCTAAAACTTTGCCTCAGAGAGTAAATCAAAATTCCAAACGGTTTGCAAGATTTGAGCTTGAGAAAATTTTTTTGCAAAAATGACACCGAGGCCCCACATCTTTGGAGGCCCATAAAAAAAACCTGGAGGACTTTGGGCAAAACTGGGAGACAGGGGTCTTTTTTTTGGTCTTTTATCATGTAGTGGTGTTCGTATATGGTCATTTTGCCATGACTTATAAAATTGCACACTGTGTAATTAAATAAAACACCAACCCTGAAGGTAAGCCACAACATTAATAATTATCATAAAAAATATCACAATACTGCTCAAAATTTCATGGGTTTAAAATAGTAGACATTTTCTTTATTATGTGAACCCCCAAAATCTATGTGGACTGAAAACTAATTTGAATTCTTAAATAATAGAGCCCAATTTAATGAAGCAAGTACTTCAAAAATAAAATTCATAAATTAGTGTTTCTGCTGTTGAAATTTTAAATGTTAAGTATCTTAAGACTTTTATACATCAATTTGTCTAAACAAAAACGGAAAAACAAAAAAACGGAAAAACAAAAAGGAGCTGCAAGAAAAAAACGAATGCTTGACAGTAGATTTACGAGACATTAAAAGGGATTTGATGAAAATGTCTGCATTAAACCAACTAATTTGATAAGAAGCAAACATTTTTAAAGGACCTACAGTATCGTAGTGCCCCTCCCTTCATCTCATTTTTGATATTTTAACATTCTAAGGCGGTGGCCAGGATATGCTAGCTGGACAAAGGGTTAAACTGCTGTCAAAAAGTATTTAACGAGCAGCTGCTAATGGCTTCATACAAAAACCAGTAGCTAAAGTAAAATCAAAGGCGCCGAAAAAACAATACCAAAACAGAGTGGACACCAACAAAAAAAAAACAAGACAGTAGGCAGGAAATTAATTTTTTATGTGGAGTTTAAAGTTTGAAATAAAGTTAAATATTCTGGCAATTTCTATGTAGAGGTTGATTTACTCACCAATTTCAGTACTAAATAATATTTCTTTACTTTAACATTAAACGTTTTTTTTTTAATTCTTTATCAATATCCAAATTTTAAGAATCATGGCAGAATTAAGAAGGAAATTCAGATTTTTTAATAGTCTAATGCCAATATAAGGTTTCCAAAAAATTATAATTTAGAAAACGTTTACCGTTTAAGTTTTTTTTAACATTTTAATTTTTCCAAATTCTCTCATTTCGAATTTTCCTTACTTAATATTTAAACGAGTAATTTTCTCATTTAATAGTTTTCATCGCAATTTTGAAGATAATTTTGTAAAGTTAACTAAAATTTGTATCCATTTGTTAAAAAAACTTAGTTTTAAAATTATAATTCTTTAAAATAAATTAGTAACTGAACTTAGCAATAACTATTTCTTAGAATATGCACAGTGGCGGATCTAGAAATAACTAATGGGAAGGGGAAGGGGAGACTAAATAAGCAAATTAGTTTTTTTATAATATTTATAGATGCATGTGTACACATATTTTTAAAAAATTAATTTAATTTTTATATGAAAAATGAGTATATAATTCAAAAGCATATTAGAAGATAAAAAGTTTACTAGTTTGTAGGAATTAAAAGCTTAGACGTAGCTAAGGATTATACTAAAATTTAAATTCTTATGTTCTTTAACATCCCAATTCACGTTACTAAGACGAAGATTTTTATTATTTTACAAAAAATATACTCGACTTCCTTTAGGATTATTTTAATTTTTTTGTGAATGTTTAAAAACCATTTAGCCGATTTTCTATCAAAGTTAATCTTAAGCAGGTTTTCAGTCTACTTTGTACTGAAAAACTGAAAACATGGAATAACTGCTTTCGATTTTAAAAGCATCAATATGCAAAGAAAAAATTTCCATAATCCTTGGTCAGAATCAATTTTATTCTCTCCATTACTGTTTTTAGAACCCCGCTTGTAAAAATTTGTCGGTGATGGCATTGTAATGCAGAACTGTAAGTGGAAACAAAATCTTGTTTGGGCACACTTCTCGTTTGTGATCACATTATTTTCCTTTCTTTATTTAAACAAAAGTTTGCTTTATTCTTTTGTATAGCAACATCGTTTTTTTAACAGGATGTTTTGCAATGAAATGTTTTGGTAAAAATTATTAATTTTTATGTTTAAACCAGAACAAAGTTTTATGTTTTTAGCGACGATTATTTCCGTGAAATTTTTTTGTTCTCTTTAATTTTGTGCGTCATTTTTTTGTTCTCTCCTACCTTGTGCATACCTACTCCCATCGTCGCTTACTGTGTAAGTTAGATGTCATAAGTGTTTTAGCGGCCATGTCCAAACAAATGTAATTCAGAATTATATACAGGCTTTGGAGGCCCCGAAGTTGCATTGTATTCAAGAAATAATTAGTAACGTTATATGTCCATTAACCACTGGGTTTTGCATAGAACAATCGTTGCCACAAAACTATTTCGGCTTTCAACTCTGCTTCTGTGTACAAGTTCAAACTGTTATTATATATTAAGGCTGCTATATTAATTACTAAATAACAAAATTACTTTACTGCCTAATTACCCAATCACCCAATTTAATCACCCAATATAAATTGAAGGAAATTTTGTCGCGTGGGTTATGCCGCGTGAGTTACGGTAAATATTTTTTTGGAAACCTTATATATATTTAAATAAGCAAAGTCCAAAGGTAAAAAGGGTTTATTTTGAAACTTCACTGTTTTCCCATTATTTAAAAATTAAAAACAAAAACAAATTATATGGGAAAATTCGCCGAGTTTTTACAATCTAAACTTGCTTGTAAAAAACACTTCCTTTTTTTGTCGCGCCCATATTTACCACTGCCATTCTTAATTAGTTACAGAAACAACAATTTTGGTAAACCATACCAACTATGTCTTGTAAGACATACGTACATAAGAAATTTTTTTTACATTAATAACATAAACTGCCGAGAAAACGAAGCTTTCGAAGTCGTACGCATGTCGCTTGAGTTACAATGGAAATGCCCATATAGGTTAAATAGGATGTAGGTTATTTTAATATCTTCAAATCTTTAGATATTAATAAATGCAAATGCAATTGTAACAAAATGTACAGGTATTGCGATTTTTGCAGGTAAAGAAAATTTTTGAAGTGAAAACTTCTTTAGGATGGACGATTTTGGTAGAGGGTAAGTCTTTGGTTTGCGTCATCGTATTTTTCCGAGGAACTCTCGTCATCGATACAGACAGCAAGGATAACAAGATAGGTAAATTAGAAAACATAACCTCAAAAATGTTTGCATGTATTTGTGCATAAAAATATCAACAATTATCGTCACTCTAGTTCTTAATCGGCCGCAAGCTCACAAAGAAATCACTTGGCAACTCCTGAAATTAATGCATATAATCTGTTTGTTAGTATATTAATACTTAAGTTAGGTTGCAATAAGATGTTTGCAACCAAAACTTATTATTAAATCGCTTTATATTGGTCTATATATGCTTTTAAAGTTTGCAATTTCTTCAGTTGTTGTATTTGTCAACATTTTTGAAAAATTTGCTTTTACTTAAACAGCTGCTATGCATGGTGAAATTTAAAAATGGAACGATGTTCTTCTTTTTCTGCTGGAACTTCGTTTGCAAACAAGAAAAAATAATGTATGGATTGAGTGTTGTAACATTTAATAGCCCTATTATGATTTACAACCAAACTGAGTTGGGTTGTCTACAACTCAACTCAACTTAGCACACCACTGGAATATTTGTTGGTATTATGGCTTACAACCATTCTAAGTTGAGTTGTATGGAATGCTTTCAAAAATTGTAATAGAATTTAATGCAATTTTTACAGCCGAATATATACAAAAACAGCTTTTTTTATTTTCACTGTTTTATCTATTAATGCAATTGAACAGGGTTTAAAGAAAAAGTTTAAAAGAAATTTTTCAAAATTTCTATTTGGTTCTTTGCTTGTGTTTTAAAAGCATTGAGACGCTCTTCCTCAATGCTGTGTACTTTGGTAAATCGCCCACGGCTGGGATTTGGAACAGTTTGGCTAGGTTGTGAAGATTGGCTAGGATTAGTAGGCGATCGGTGATGCTGTAGAGATGGACTTGTATATGTAGGAGAACGGCTTAGATGTGCAGGTGATCGGCTAGGATGCGCAGGAAATCAGTTAGGATGCACATGAGATCGGCTAGGATGCGCAGGAGATCGGCTTTGATATGCAGGAGATTGGCTGGGAAGAAGTGGAGATCGGCTTGTGGTTTGAGCACATTGATTGGGCAGTTGGCAGTTCAAGTGGTTATAATCATTTTCCCTTTAATCAGCATTTGAGGATTGAAATGTGAATTTGAAATGTGAAAGGTCTGCCTGGCGGTGTTAAAGTATTGTGGAGTTTAGTCCAATCGGCAACACTTCAAGTGGAGTCAAACTAATCTCTTGTGACGGACCTCCTCCTGTTGCGGAAATATTTTGTTTGTTGTTAACCAAATTTCTTTTCAAGTTGGTATAGTTGTTTAAAAATATTTATTAATAAAATAATGTTTTTGCAAAATTTTCTTTTATTTATTTTACTTATAACAAACCCTTTGCCATTCCTGTGGAGAGCGTGTTGGAGGCCCGATGCTATTGAGCTCAACAGTAAACTTATCCCAGAGCTCATTGGTCAGATGCTTGCTAGATCCAAAATGCCCTTTTACCTTAGTCACATCTGGATACTTCTCTAGCAACGAAACCATCCTATCGAATTGTTTTTTGGTAGTTACTTTCCTAAATATTATTTTTATTAATAATTGTTGCAACTTACAAGTTATTTGCCACTTTTCCTTTATAACACAACCAGCAGACAACCTCACAAATGCCGTTGTAAAATTTTGACACTTGACACAACCGCATTCAAGTTCGGTTGTAATTCATAATGCCAAAAAGTGTACATACACAACTGGAAAGACAACTTTGCAGTTAGAAGTTTGGTTGTGTTGTAAATCATAAAACCGATTTTTATTTGACAATTCAACTTTAAGCAAAGTTGTAAACCATAATAGGGGCATAAATCATTAAGTTGTGATAAAGGAATATGTTGAACATTCAAATAATTACGACTAGATTCAAATATTACGGTAGGATTGAATATATCAGGTTGAATAAAATTTGTTTGTGTTGAAATAAATTTGTCTTTTTTGCTGTGTCAAATGGACGATGAAATTTTGACAGTTGCAAATTTGGACGTTTCACATTTCGATCGTGTCTTAGCGCAAATATTTTATTTAATTTACATTTTATTCAATTTGCGACATATTTCATTCGAGTGTCTGTACTTGCAACTTATTTCGTAAACTTGTAATATTGTAAACTTAAAAAACTTAAAAAATAGCAAAATAATAAAAAAAAACTAACGAAAGTGCTTGAGTTTGTGTGTGCGTGTGTGTGGGCCAACGATCTCCCGGTGCATCAGCAAGTGCAGCAAAGTTAAATTGGTTTTCTTTGCTGGCGAACGTCCTCCAAGTGCCACCACCATCAAGTGCAGTGCAAAATTTTTTGCTAGCCAACATCCTCCAAGTGCCATCACCAGCAGCACCAGCAAGTGCAGCACAATTCAATTGACTGGTCATATTTCAGAAGCACCATTTCAGCATGTCTCAAGCGCAGAGGCAAATTTCTGCCATTATACTCCTGTATGAATTAAATAAACTGAAAGCGGAGAATTTGCGCTTCATTTGCTTGTGCCGTAGCTGGCGGCACTTGTTGGCAGATGTAAGCTAGCAAGAAATTTGCGCTGCACTTGCTTGTGCTGTTGCTGGTGGTACTTGGAGGACGTTCACCAGCAAAGAAAGCCAATTTAACTTTGCTGCACTTGGTGACGCACCGGGATATCGTTGGCCCACGCACACACAAACTCAAGCACTTTCGTTATTTTTTTGAAGTGAAAACTTCTTTAGGCTCGTTAAACAATTTTGGTAGAGGGTAAATCTTTGGTTTGCGTCATCCTCTTCGTCATTTTGCGAGTAACTCTCGTCATCAATACATACAGCGAGTAGGTTTTTAAATGACGCTCTTGGATCTTGACTACAAGGCGCTCAGCAAATGTAGCAAGCAACCATCAATAAGTTCCTCTGCTGACGCATCGTTTTTTTCCCTCCCTTTGCTCCGCTGCGAAACATTGAATAATATAGCTTTTTCAATGTATATGTAGAGCTGCTATAGGTTAAAATAAAATAAATTTTAAATTTTTGATATTTGGTTTTTGTTTGACTGGCCCATGATTCAATTATATATAAGGTTGGGTAAGCTGAGAGCACATATCTCTCGGCGAATGTCAGAAACAGCTGTTTGGTGTTGTTATCTTTTACTTTGACATTCGCCGATCCAAATTCCATCCATCCAGCGTTTTGGTTTTAAAATGTCACTGGGCACTTTAAAAAAGGAAACGTTTTCCTTGTTCCAGTAGTTTTGGCGAATGGCGTACTTTTTCGGCATTTTGAGGTAGTAACAAAAACTCAAACTCCAAGAAAATTGTTTAAAAATTATTTGAAACACAAATTTAATATTAAAATCCAATAGTTTGACTACTAGTCAGATATTTTAATTTGATTGTTTACTTGTCTTTTTTTGTTTTACTTTGACATTTTGCAATCCAAGTTTTGTTGTTGTATGAGAACAATTTCATGGTTACTTAACCTTATATATAATTGAATCATGGACTGGCCGTGAAGTCCCTTTTGATGCCACCACTCATAGTACAACTAGACAAGGTAGTGTTAGGGCTGATTGTGTTCTCTTTCTTAGTGACCATAACTGTCAAACTCCGCCATTTTGGTATTTTGGCCAATTTTTGCTTTCATATTGCATTCTCATTGGTTGCATATTCTGTATGAAATGTCAACTTCGTTTTGACAGTTTCGGTCACCGGCTTTCCGCTTTAACAGTCCTTGTCTAATTTTGCCATTCCACCACTTGAGATTTTGCTACCAGGCAAACAGAAAACATAGCAAGAAAAATGCGGTTTATTTTCTGACGCCGATTCGTTCATACCCTCTAACGTTGCGCAACCGCTGTGAACCGTTCCATTCACACTGCGTTGTTGATGTAGATTTGAAATGTAATTGTTGTTTTACAGTTAGCTGGAAATTTTTTAGACTTTTTTAGCTACAGTCGGCATATGACAACTGATTTATTTTACATAAGAGTTTAAATCAATTTTTGAAATTTTGTATAAATGGCTGAAGCTATTTCTTTTAACTAAATGTGCTACCATATCAAAAATATATACATATAATTCATATAATTTTGTTATAGTGTAAGTAAATTTTATTATGTCGAAAATACTTTTAAGAGAGTACGCTTTTAATTTTCTCCGAAGTAATGCTGGACATTTCAAAGCAACAAAATCTACATACGTACCACAGTCAATCGTAACAACAACGTATTGTTGTGAGCCATCATAAAGCTTGAAACTGTTGTGTCTCTTCTTGACTGTTGTATCTACTCGAAAGAAGACACAGCAGTTTATTGCTTTACCGTAATAGGAATATTAGTTTCTGAAGATCTGATAAAAAAACTGTAGCTGGTAATTGAGTTACCATTCTCATTAAGCGCATGAATAGAAATAAAACACATGGACCGAGAATTGATTGAATTCATTTATTGACTAATGATTTTCCTTCTTTTTTTTACTTACTATACAGTAGGTTTTTTTTTATTTTCCTTACATAAATTTAACAATCAGAATTTTTCATTAATAACTGCTGAGGTTTGGTAACAACAGTTGCTTAAATAAGTATATTTAATTCGTTTTAAGACATATCTTAATACAGTGTTTTTATATATTTATATATATATGTAAATATAAAGATATTTAATATAATTATGCAGATTCGTTCTTGTCTTGCATTTTAACTTACATATTCATATGTACTGATGTGTGTACTTAATTATAAGCTATGAATTTAATTCAAAACCATTATCTGGCAATAGTTAACATTTGTTGTGTCATCTCATTAGTACAATCTTAAAAATTTATTTACAGTTTATTCTTGAAGACTTCTTCTTCCTGTTTTTTTAAGTTATTTAAGATTTGCTGTTAATATTTTTATAATTTTGTTTTCTTGGTGTGCATATACAGATTATTTACATTTACAATTCAATTAAATCTTAAAATCAATATTTATTTTCATACGGTATTAGTTAAGTTTTGTGTGCATAACATTTAGGAATTTGATTATATTGTATTATAAGTATTTTTATAAGAATTTGCTTAAATCTTGTGAGTTTTATTATTAAGGGGCCGCATAGTTTATTTAAAAATATATAATTAAACCAAAGCTGAATTTGTTTCATAAAGAGGTTTCTACACCTACATGTAGGTGTAGACCCTCGGTATTTTAGTTATATAGAAACGCCATTTATTTTTCTGTATTTAATATACATATTTGGTATTTATTTTAAAGAGAACAAAATTTTTGGAAACAATTTTTATGAAAAAATTATTTTTGATTGATTAAATTTGACAAACCTAAAATTATATTTTTTAAACGCAATTATTTTGTAAATTGATTTTGTTGTGTAAGTGGTGTGTGTCTTGTGAAATTTTTCCCATATATTTTGACTTAAACAAAAATTTAGCAAATTACTTTTATATGGACTTCACCTTTTTTCTCAGTCTACATAAAAACTTCATAAATTTGTTATTTTTAAATCATCTATCTTATAGAATTCGCTTCAAAATTTTAATAATATGGAAATATTTTTGAGCTGCTGCAAAAAATGGCCCCTTCTAGCAAAGTTTTTTAATTTTTTTTTTTTTAGAACTAGTTCCAAGTTAATGATAAATTGTTTTTTAAATATATTGCTTTTAGAAAAATACAGTTAAGGGTTTATTTTGACATTGTAATAAATGTATTATAAAATAATTTTAGAGGTTTCAAAAATAGTATGTGTAACATACAATGGCACACTTAAAGTAATTGCCATGCTTAAATGAGCTAAATAAACAAATTTTTGAATTGAATTCTTTGATAAACCTTAAGCTATGAATAAATTTATTAGGTTCTTAAAATTAGATGTAATCATTTAACTAACGAAGTCTTATATATGTACATAAGAATTGATTTAATCTAACTAATTAATGTGATATAGTTGCTGCATTGCTAAACATCGGAATAATACAGGATAAACCGTAAACTGATCATAAGAAACTGCAGCGAAAGGTTACCAAAGTCAGTATCACGCACAAAAGATAGGAAGTTGTTATTGAACCGGCACCGGAACCTTTAAACGCGACAAAAGCAAAAAATTGGAGTAAAAGAAGAAACAGTTGAACATCAGAAAAAAGTGAAACATTTATGATATGATTGAAAAACTGTTTCTTACAGACAGCTTCAGCTCAACACATTCAAAGAGGACCGCCATCACAAAAAGAAAAAAAAACATAAAAACTGCCCTACCCTGGATACTCACCGCTTCCTGCATGCACCAGCATCTGATTGTTCAGGTTGTCATGGTGTATGAGCAGTGCACTGAGTGACGTCTCACGCTTAAGTTCGGGAAATTTTTCAATTTCCGCAACACACTTTAGCTCCAGACTGTGACCGCCATTATAGAAGAAACGCACACCGTTCAGATAGAAATGGACCTGCAACTTCTGACGTCGCAATATGTAATCATGTGCTGGAATGCTGTTGTCAATGCTGGGCTGTAGCTCGCCCAACAGAGCCTTGAAGGACGAGCAAACAAAGCGAAGCAGAGTTAAAAAAAATATTAAAGACCGTTTGAGAATAAAGTTTGCGAAGCGTTTAAAAAACTGTCTTTCCGTGTTGGTGTTTTTTAATCGCTTAAACTGTCACGCACCTGTTCGCCATTGATGTACCATGTCAGTTTTGTTGCTAGACTAGAGAAGTCCGATGTGCAAGTGGCGCTGACAAACTCCTCCAAACGATACATCGAATTGAAACTTTCGATGAGTGGATCACTTTGCGGAAGTGCTGCAAAGAAAATTGTGGAGTACAGATACTAGTTTTTCTTTTAACTGCTTGTAAATTTTGAAATTTAAGAAAATTATTCTTCAATTTTAATATAATCTATACTTTTTGGTGTGCTTGATTTATAATATCATGATTATAAAAACGAACTTTTTAGATTTGGATAAAAGAGATACAATTCGGTTGATGAACCTACCTGATGAACCCAAAAAAAAAAAAAAAATTAAGTCAAAAACGGAAGATTGAAAAATTTCTATGTCCAGTTCTGAAGAACAAAAAGAGAAAGAGAGCGGTCCTGCCTCTACAAGAGATAAAAAGATTAAATGATCTGTTAATGATTCGTAACAACTAGCCATAGAACTAAAAGTTCTCAGACATTTGGTACTTTTGTGAAAAAGCTTTAAATTAAAAGTAAAAAACTTTGATTTTTCATCAGAGCAAAGTCACTGCATATCTTATACCAATGCAAATTTTAGTTCATTACCATAAGTGTATGAAAAAAAAAATATGGAGAAGTCAAATTTGCAAACAATGGATAAGAAAAAGTTGAACTCCTTTATATAGAGTCGACAGCCACAGAAGCTCCCTCTCTCTTTTAATTGTAAAATAATCTATTATTGTATAATTTTAAATTTATTGAAAAGTAACTACTTTTAGTCCAAAAGCATATGACTCCTTTAGAAAACAATTAAAAAAGGTTATAAAATAAAAATTTACAAGAATCCTAAAATATGATTAATTAAATAAATTAAATAAGATGTCGTAAATTAGGCCAAAATATACGAAACAAATTTATTGATTTTTATTCGAGTTCTTATCATGCATTCACTTTTGATCGTTTAATTTAATATCTCCCGCTTCTTACCTGCAACTGTCATATTGCCCTCTCTTGTTGCTAGATTAAAATGTGGTGCATCGCCGGAGACTTCACATCGATAGACTCCAGTAGACTTGGCACCCAGCAGAGTGAGTTCAACCCGACAGGTTGACTCGTTGCAAAAATGTTTGCCTTCTTGCACTTGTACGCCGGTATCGGGAAATTTCAAATATACAGGATGCATCATAGGTGAGTACCTAGAGAGCATAAAAAAGAGAATTTATAAATTTATAATACATTTTTACTTAAATTGTGGATTTGTACAAGCAATTCAAGTGTTAAATTTTCCATGCTAAATACAAAATTTTTCTTTTTTTTGCCAACAAGAATTGAGTTAGGAAGAAGTTAAATATTTGACTTTTCGAATTAAAAAATGAATGCAAAAATATTTCTAGTATATATATTTGATTATAAATAGTCAAATCTTTCTTAGCTTTGATTTTGGACTTTTTAACGATGATTTTCAGAAATGACATATATGTCAGTGAAAATATATAGGAACACCTGCAATTTTATATTTAAAGCTGTATGAATTATGCCGCAGATATAGACTTAACTCCCTCGGGTGGTGATTCTCCTTGATTAGGCGAGTAGAAATATGTAAGAATGAGTTTCACCCCTCCCTTTTTTGGGGCTAGAGAGGAAAAACTTAAAAATATGTGCCATTACGAATATAGAGTAATATATTTAATCTATCTGTATTTAATGTTTCTGTATGTATCTTTGGAAATCGGCATCTTTGCATCTTTGCCGATTTCCAAAGTTTATATTTTGTCGAGAAGAAAATGAAGTTTACATTAAGTTAAGTATAAAATATTTTGCATAAATTCACAACTAAGGGAGTTATGAGCAACTACAATGTAAAAAGTTTTTGTTTCAGCTTTGATAATAAATATCTCGATTACCAAATAAATTTTGACGTAGAATTACGTCTTACAGCGCGGTTTGTATGGGGGTCATTTTCACGAATTTTTTCAAAGTAATATTTGACACTTTGGGGTATACCCACAGCCTTTAATATTCATCGTACAAAAAAAAAATGCCAAAATATCAGTTTTAGTGAGAATAAAACGAATATCTAATAAAATAGCAAAATCTAAGAAGATGAAAAATTCATAAATTCGTATGAGAAATGCACAAGCTGCTAGCTGCTTAGCTGCAGTAGCTGCTTAGGATGTTTTCAAGGTTGTTGTTGTTGTGTTTGCTTGTTTGGTTCGTAATCACGACGTTCGTTGTTGTGCTCCTTTTTTTCTTGTCGTTGTTGTTGTTTTTTATTAATATGTATGTAAAACATACATATCTAAATACACATTGCGTTCCTTTTTTTTTGTTTCCCAGATAGCCAATCGGCTCTGTTGAAAACGGTGTGCACTTTTAAAAGCACTGAAGCGGACCGTATCGTTGTCAGCAAACTATACATTGGGTTACGTATAAGCGTACTATTTATTAAGTTGTATAATAATGTTGATTTTCTATGATTTAAATACAAATTCTAAATGTTTGATAGTTTAAATCATTCTTGATTTTAAATACAAATTCTAGTTGTTTGATAATTTAAAATCGTTTATTGAGCTTTAGGTCAGGTTAGAACAATTAATTGCACTAACGAATTTTTTCCAAAGGTACAACAACAACAACATTTTCAATAGGAAAAGACAAACATCACAAGCTGATTAATTAGTTAGCTGATTGATTAACTAGTTTGAGCAATTAATTGTTCTAACCTGACCTAAAGCTCAATAAACGATTTTAAACTATCAAACAACTAGAATTTGTATTTAAAATCAAGAATGATTTAAACTATCATACAATTAAAATTTATATTTAAATCACAGAAAATCAACACAATAAATAACAAGGTCATATAGAAAACTTTAAGTTGTATATTAAGTTTATTTGTTTTAAAGCAATTGTAACCTTTTCCTGGAATGGTTTTTATTAAGTTGCAACAATAAACTAAACAATAAACGGCAATTCAACTGCACTACCTTGATTTCAATACAAGATTCAATGCATATTTTAGAGTTTTTTGGCGAACGGGTGAAGAAGAGAAGGAAAAAAGACAAGAACAAACGACGCATCAAGCGAATTTGACATTAAATTCGATTCTTGATAAAAATAAAAAAGGACTTTACAATTATATAGAAAACGGTTTAAAGGTACAAAAACATGTCGTTTTCATACCAGAAAATCAGACGCTGACGTTTTAAGTACCGTTTAGCTGGAACAGTAACACTCATGGCTTGTTGGGTTGTAATGCAATAGAGAATACAGATGCACGTAGCTAGAGAGCCAGTATGTGGCTACAAAAAAATGTACTACTACTAGCCAAGGTTGCCAGTTAAAATTTAAAACAATTCCGACAAAAAGTTCCCTTTTTGACAGTAACATAAATTAAATACAATAAAAACTACCATGGTAAAGATAAAACAAAAAAGTTTCTACCGAAATAAAAGAGTATCAAAAAAAATCCCATGATCATTAAAAATTACCACAAAAATACCATGCGTTTTGAAAATACCACCACAAATTCCTTATGCATTTAAAATTGCCACAAAAATTTCATTCGCATTAAAATATTCCACAATAAGTCCCATATGCACAAATAATTTAAAAAACATTAAGAAATACCACAAAGAAACTTTGCTTACTAAAAAAAAAAAAAAATGTAAGAAGAATATTACCAAACTCCCATGGAAATTTAAATAATACCCCGCTGAATTTCCACGCCAGTTAAAAAATAACACGCTGAATTAAAAAATTTAATAGGAATTCCCAGAAACAAAAGTTCCTAAGGGCAATTAAAAATTACCACGAATGAGATTTTTCCAACATAACTGGCAACGTTGCTACTAGCTGCTGATATTGTTGTTTTGGTTCTGCATGTGCTGCAAAGGGCCGTTTTTCACTCGGCAATTCTATGAGCAATAATTGCTTTCGCCGCAAGTAGTTTGTTGACTACTCGGGTTTAAATGGGACTTTCGTAAGCCCCTCATGCGGGCAAATAATCCACAAACTGCTTGCTGCAAAGGCAATTATTGTCGAGTGAGAGCGGGAATGAGATCTTGCTACCAGAGCAATAATTGCTTTCGCCGCAAGCTCGACAATTTTCGTGTGTAACGAGTGAAAAGCGGGACATAGTAAGCAAAGTTCTGTTTATTTTCTGTTCATCGACGATTCGGTTCATCCCCTCTAACGCTGCTCAACCGCTGTGATCATGCTCTTTTCTGTGCGTCGTTGTTTTAGATTTGCTTGGTAATTGTTGTTGGTTCAGTTAGCTGCAATTTTTTTAGATGTTCTTAGTTTTTACTCGACATGAACAGCTGTATTTGACAACTAGCTCGCTTTTCTCTGCTTTCTACTTCATTCCTCTCCGAGTCGGCCCTACCTGGTTATTCTGCCATGAGTTGGAGTACGAATAAAACGAATGCTTATTTTCAGCATGTATGTACATATACTACTACGCAAATTTGCGCATGCGTTACTAAGCATGCGTTGTGCATTAAAAACTACATTTATTTTTTAAATACCATAATAAATTCGAATTATTTTTATTATGCATTATATTCTTTCCATATTAAAAATTTATTTTGTTAACTAAAATTTTAATTTTAAATTACTTTTAAAAAATACATACATGTTTATGATCTTTACTACAGGAAAAATAAATAAATAAATTTACCCATATTTATTTCCATTAATTAAACATAACTTTGAATTACATTTAGTTTTAACCAACACAACAAATGAAAAAGAACAACGAATTCATCACCATAAATATCAAACGAAAACTTTTTATAAAACAAAACGAATTTTTACATGAATTTAATTGTGAGCTTTTTAGATCAGGTAAGTTTAAAGAAGGACAACAATAACAAATTTGTTTTTGAATAATTTATATTTAGAAGATGAAATGCTTTAAAAAAGTTTTGAAATTTACGACACTATTGAAACTGTGTCTTTTTTGATAATTTTTATGGTGTAATTTTGTTTTGATGATAAAGTTTTCTATAAATTGGGTTTTTAATATTGCCATAGTACTTGAGTACTCATTGCAAACATAACTATTTTTTAATTTTAAATTACCACACGTAAAAAACGTGTCATTGGTATCATTGGCATCATTGGTTTGAAGGTCATGTAGTCTCTGTTTCAAGATGCTATTGACTTTGGAGATCCATTAAAAGTTTAAAAAATATAGAGTAAGACGTAATGACACATTTTATCAAGTTTTTCCTCTCTATCCCCCAAAGGAGGGGAGGGGGTGAACATCATACTTGCATATTTTTACCCGCCTAGTCAAGGAGAATCACCACTCGAGGGAGTTATATCTATATCTGCGGCACCTTGTATTTAATTCATGCAGCTTTAAATATAAAAATACAGATACTAAACTATAACAAACTATTTGTATCTTATTTCTATATACATAAGTCAGTGAGTTGTAAATATGAAACGTTTGAATAATTAAATGTTACTTTAAAAATAAAGGAAAAGTAAAAGATTTAAATGTGAAAATAATTATTGTTGATGCATAGGATTTTTTCGCTGGAAAACAAAAACCCACAGCTAAAAATATAGAACCAAATTTATAATTATAATTTATTCTAAATAAAAATGATATCTCTGGATTTTTAAACATATGTTAAAGGTTGAAAAAACTCTGTAATGGATTAGGATAAAATATTAAAAAAAAATTTAAAATACATTTTTTTTTAACGAACAGTTATTAGATAAAATTGCTAGAACAAGAATTTACTTGCTTCTACAAAGAGAGTTTCATAGCTTTCCAAGCTCTTGGAAAACTGTGATTGTTCTTCCTGTTCAAAAAAAAAAAGCAACGAATGAAGCTAATGATTTTAGGCCAATTAGCATTTTTTCGTCATTATCGAAAATTAGTGAATCTCTAATGGCTTATCAAATATCTCACTACCTACTGCAACATAAACTGTTATCTCCACAGCAGTCAGGCTTCCGCGTTGGAAATAGGAGTTCTACTGCTATGATTAAGACTTAAGAGACTGGTATGGCAATGGATCAGTAACTCTGCTAAGCTTAATCGATTTTTCAAAAGAGTTTGATACAGTTAATCACCCTTTACTATGTTATAATCTTAAATATATGTATGGTTTTGTGACAGCGTGTGTTCCTCCTGAACAACTATCTCTCCTGTCGAGTACAGAAAGTTAAGGTCGGAGAAAATTTTTCGAGTCTTTCGTCTGTTTACAGTGGGGTTCCTCAAGGATCGGTACTAGGTCCTCTTTTATTCTCCATTTTTTCAAATGATATTTTCATCGTTTGCAAGCATTCTTTATGCATGCTTATGCTGATGATATTCAGCTATATCTCTCCAGTAGAACTGGTCTCGTGAAAGATCTGGTATGCAGGCTTAAGGACCCATTTAAGTATAACATCGAATGTACAACATCGTTAAAATATTCTCCAAAAGTTTCAAGTCAATTGAATAAACAATGTTGCATTTATAAGCACAAACGTCCGAAGAGAAGACAATGAATAGTCTACGTTTGTAATCAAAAAACAGTTTTTCAACTGATTAAAAGCTCAAAAAGTTTTAGCAGAACTTCAATTCATTTTTTGAAGTGAAAACTTCTTTAGGCGCGTTGAACGATTTTGGTAGAGGGTAAATCTTTGGTTTGCGTGATCGTATTTTTCCGAGGAACTCTCGTCATCAATACAGACAGCAAAGATAACAAGATAGGAAAATTAGAAAACAAAACCTCAAAAAATTTTTCATGTATTTGTGCATAAAAATATCAACAATTATCGTCACTCTTGTTCTTAATCGGCCGCAAGCTTACAAAGAAATCACTTGGCAACTCCTGAAATTAATGCATATAATCTGTTTGTTAGTATTTAAATACTTAAGTTAGGTTGCAATAAGATGTTTGCAACCCAAACTTATTATTAAATCGCTTTATATTGGTCTATATATGCTTTTAAAGTTTGGCAATTTATTCAATTGTTGTATTTGTCAACATTTTTGAAAAATTTGCTTTTACTTAAACAGCTGCTATGCATGGTGAGATTTAAAAAGTGAACGATCTTCTTCTTTTTCTGCTTTTTTCTGCTGGAACTTCGTTTGCAAACAAGAAAAAATAATGTATGGGTTGAGTGCTGTAACATTTAAATCTTTAAGTTGTGATAAAGGAATATATTGAACATTCAAATAATTACATGCATGCTCTTATTTTATTGACAAAGTTTGACAAACAAAGTTTGACAATTTTCACACTTGTTGTATTTGTCAGTGGGTTTTTATTTTCACCACTGCGGCATTTTATTTTTAGAGTTGTCAACTATCATTGTTTTATTAATAAATTTTTTCATAATACGGGGGTTACACGAGACAGTACTGTTAAGACAGTGAAAAATACGTTTTTATTGTCTACAATAACTTTGTTTCTGTGAAAAAGAGTACAGACAGTTGGTAAGACAGTTGGCAAGACAGTAGACAAAATAGTAAAAAATTTCTATTTTATGAAGAAAATTTTTGTTAAAACTACGAGTACGCCAAAGTATTGCAAATTTTCCATTAATTCTATTAAATTTTCACGTATTCTGTCACTTGATATGCTAAATATCAATCTACTTTCCTAGCTACTGTCCCGCCAACTGTCTACAAAAAACTTAAGACAGTAGAGCAGACAGTAGCAAAATTTAGTGTGTGTGGGTAAAAATTTGTGAATGTGTTTTGACTGTCTTAACAGTACTGTCTCGTGTAACCTCCGTGTAAAGGGTAAGTATTAAAAGGAAACTTTTCAGTCGTGGTAGGATAGAATATATCAGGTTGAATAAAATTTGTTTGTGTTGAAATAAATTTGTCTTTTTTGCTGTGTCAAATGGACGATGAAATTTTGACAGTTGCAAATTTGGACGTTTCACATTTCGATCGTGTCTTAGCGCAAATATTTTATTTAATTTGCATTTTATTCAATTTGCGACATATTTCATTCGAGTGTCTGTACTTGCAACTTATTTCGTAAACTTGTAATATTGTAAACTTAAAAAACTTAAAAAATAGCAAAATAATAAAAAAAAATTAACGAAAGTGCTTGAGTTTGTGTGTGCGTGTGTGTGGGCCAACGATCTCCCGGTGCATCAGCAAGTGCAGCAAAGTTAAATTGGTTTTCTTTGCTGGCGAACGTCCTCCAAGTGCCACCACCATCAAGTGCAGTGCAAAATTTTTTGCTAGCCAACATCCTCCAAGTGCCATCACCAGCAGCACCAGCAAGTGCAGCACAATTCAATTGACTGGTCATATTTCAGAAGCACCATTTCAGCATGTCTCAAGCGCAGAGGCAAATTTCTGCCATTATATTCCGGCGTGAATTAAATAAACTGAAAGCGGAGAATTTGCGCTTCATTTGCTTGTGCCGTAGCTGGCGGCACTTGTTGGCAGATGTAAGCTAGCAAGAAATTTGCGCTGCACTTGCTTGTGCTGTTGCTGGTGGTACTTGGAGGACGTTCACCAGCAAAGAAAGCCAATTTAACTTTGCTGCACTTGGTGATGCACCGGGATATCGTTTGCCCACGCACACACAAACTCAAGCACTTTCCCTATTTTTTTGAAGTGAAAACTTCTTTAGGCTCGTTAAACGATTTTGGTAGAGGGTAAATCTTTGGTTTGCGTCATCCTCATCGTCATTTTGCGAGTAACTCTCGTCATCAATACAGACAGCGAGTAGGTTTTTAAATGACGCTCTTGGATCTTGTATACAAGGCGCTCAGCAAATGTAGCAAGCAACCATCAATAAGTTCCTCTGCTGACGCATCGTTTTTTTCCCTCCCTTTGCTCCGCTGCGAAACATTGAATAATATAGCTTTTTCAATGTATATGTAGAGCTGCTATAGGTTAAAATAAAATAAATTTTAAATTTTTGATATTTTGTTTTTGTTTGACTGGCCGTGAAGTCCCTTTTGATGCCACCACTCATAGTACAACTAGACAAGGTAGTGTTAAGGCTGATTGTGTTCTCTTTCTTAGTGACCATAACTGTCATACTCAGCCATTTTGGTATTTTGGCCAATTTTTGCTTTCATATTGCATTCTCATTGGTTGCATATTCTGTATGAAATGTCAACTTCGTTTTGACAGTTTCGGTCACCAGCTTTCCGCTTTAACAGTACCTTGTCTAATTTTGCCATTCCACCACTTGAGATTTTGCTACCAGGCAAACAGAAAACATAGCAAGCAAAATGCGGTTTATTTTCTGACGCCGATTCGTTCATCCCCTCTAACGTTGCGCAACCGCTGTGAACCTTTCCATTCTCACTAGGGATGCAAGCGATGCATCGATAGTATCGTCATCGACGATATATCGTTCATAAACATCGATGTCAACATCTATGTTCTTATGAGCGAAACATCGTCGATACATCGGTCTGAAAAGGAAAAGCATCGATATCGTTTGCTCATTTTTAGCCGATTCACAATTTGAAATCTGGAAATACCACTAAAAGCTAATACTATGTTTACATCTGATCGAAATCTTGAGATTTTGAAATAGTGATTTCAAAGTGTTTCCATCTGGCATGTCATGACAGCTAGATTTCATTTGACAAATTAAGTCTTCATTTGATACATTGAGGAATAATCGAATCGTGAAGGAGTAATTGCATTATTGCATTTATTTTGCCGTTTCCGAAGCTCTTAAATTTTTTTTCTCCAAAATTGCCACTATTAAATGCTCCTCACTGACGCTCCTAGCATATTTATTTTCATATTTGCTTTATCAAAACAAAGGCATTTTTCATTTTTATTATTATTATTATTTTTTTTAAATAAATAATTAGATATCATTACCAATTGTCAATATGAAAAATTTGACATAGGCTGAATAGTGCTGGATACTGATATAACTTATCAGGGATACCGCATTGCATTTTATTAGATTTTGTATTAGATTTTGTTAAAATCACAAGATTTTAAAATCTTAAACTTGTATAGAAAACTCTGTTGATTTCAATATGAATTTTACGAAATCTCACAAAATCTCAAGATTTTGAGTAGATGGAAACATAGTATAACACACAATAATACAAAAAATAAATATTCTGATGCATATTCAATAGCAAATGTAGGCGAAACAGAAGTGCAGATGTACCTGTAGTCTCCTTTTATCCCAATGGAAAAAGATGCGATCGAAATTTGGGATGACATGAAATCTCTATTTTCAAAACTTGCGAAGATTTCTTTTTAGATCTTCAGAATAGAGCCCCGGTGTGTTTTTGCTTTGTAAAGTTTATTGAGTTGCAAAATTAACTTTAGGATAAAGTAATGTTTAGTGGTCAATATATGCAAGAACAGGTAAAAACAAGAGTTTAATTTATTCGTAACCACTAGAAAAAGTTACTATTGGTTACCAAAGTTTTAAGCTTAACAAAAAATAATGGAGATAATTATGGGAAAGGTCTATAGGTCAACATAGAAATTCTGAGAACTGCTTCTTTTCCAACACTTTCCACGTCAAAAACTATTCACTCAGAAAATAAAAAATTTTATCAAATTACTGAATGTCGTAATTTTAAGAACGTAAAACATTTGAGGTATGAAAAAAATTACGAGGTATGAAAATTGGATATTTCGAATCTTAAGGCGATATTCTGTCGTACGATGTAAAATAAAATTGGTAGCCGGTGGGAATAATTTTTTTACCCGACCACAACGAAGCAAAAGGAGCGGTATATGTGTTTGACCGGTATCCCAGTGGGCATTTTAGCTAGTGTTACGCAAAAGAAGTCATGCTAGTAGTGCTTTTAATGGCGTCAATGTACCTTCCATGTTCCCTGTCTTGATGAGTGCTTCTGTAAGGCCTACCTTTTAAAGGTTTGGAGTCTTTTAATAATTCCACAATTGTTAAAAAACAATTTTTTTAGTGACATAACCAAATGAGGTATCGTTAGAAGCATTTTGGTCGTCTGGTGAAGAAAAGTTATGTGACGTAACATTTAGTTGAATATGGCGCCCTCTAGAGGACAAAAAGTTAACTTAACCCGAACTTCTAAACTACCCTAACTTCTAAACCACTTATCGTAATTTGACAAATGAGGTATCGTTGGAAGAGTTTTGATCGTTTTTATGTGACGAAAATTTATGTGTGATAATTTATGTGACGTAACAAAAAATTGAATATGACGATCTCTAGAGGACCGAAAGCCAAATAAACCCCTATTTTCTAAACTACTTATTTTATTTTTATGAAGCATCGTTGGAAGCGTTTTCCGCGTCGGTTGGTTATAGGATATGTGACGTCACATTAAATACAATGTGGCGCCTTCTATAGGTCATAAAGTCATGAACTAAAAAAAAATTTTAGTAACATAATAATTTGATCATCAAACAATTTATTACTTGTTATTACTTTCGATTATATAAAAATTATATCCCCATAATAATTCAAATATATAATAAGTTCAAAAAACTAAAACCCGACTACTCAAAATCAAGCTCTAAAAAGTATGAAACAAGAAAATATTCTTATCTGAAATTTTTATGTATAAACCACGGTAGAATAACCAGGTAGATGCACTATAAATACGCTCTCTCCGACAACAAAACAATAACAAAGGCGTAATTGTAATGTCAAAATGAGCTGTTTTGAAAATTATATCAATTTTGACTTTTTTATTGGATGATTATTATGAATTGATTAATTATAATCAATTCTTAATTATAAAATATATAATTATTTTTTGCACTACACAGCTGTTCTTCCGATTAGCAACTAACCGGATCCTCAACTTGCCATTAACTTAACCGGCACTTAAGACCTAACCGAACATTGAGAAAATGCTTTCTTGCTAACAGCCGGTCAAAGTTCCGATTAGTGCTTAACCGGACATTGAGAAAACGGCCTTTAATGTAGTAATTTTGCATGTTCCTTATTGCCGATCGGATCGAATTAAAAACGTAGCTGCAATCTTAAGGACAATTAATTTAATTTATTTTTTCAAAGTCCCAGCAAGTTATTAATTACATTTTAAACATTATAATTTGAAAATTACACAGAGCACAATTACTTGCAACACAATACATATAATTATTTTAAGATTTTTTCTTGAATTTAGCACATCCGTTTCCATTCCGGTGGACTTAAACGTAAATAGCATGTACTCCCAAGTAGTTTATCTTGAGTATTTCAATTGCGGTAACTGCAAATGTTTAACGACAACTCAGGTTTGACAACGGCTTTACTGGACTGCCTATAACTTCCTCCCGTCGCGATAATTCCAAAACAATTCATAAATTGTTGGCAAATAAACAAACAATCGTCGATTTCATTTAATAAATATAATTTTTTCAAACAACAATTTTACTTGTCAAAATATATTTTGACAGTTTAAAGAAGCCGTACATAGCTTTACAAATAAATTGGTTACTGAACAATCGAAATAAGTAGTCGAATGAAAATTATATTAAAAGTAAATTTTCATTTGCTTCATTTAAGGCAAAACTACAATTAGTTATATATTATATCTTAAAACACGGCTCATTTTATAAAATTTTTAAGATTTTTGTTTACTTTTTTTACATGTTCATACATAAAATCTGGGTACTCAATTGATTTATACGGTTACAAGTAAATTAAACATCCCTATGGCTGAACGAATAAACATAAATTGTCAATAGTGACATTATAGTTAAGCCAATGTTTTGCTCTCTCGTTTTTTGCTCTCCAAATTGCATCTACCTGGTTATTCTGCCATGGTATAAACCAGAGATAAAGAGATGGGAAACTCCGTTGGAGAGGGATAGCATTATGTTCAATTTTACGTTAAATTGGCTCCAATACTAGCACAAAACACTTATACTATGTCGTAAAATCAACGGAAAACAACCCTGGCTTGTGGTAGATTGAAGAAATTCACCAGTTACGTTTGAGGTCCGATAACTGTAAAACAGCATATTATTACTGTAAAACAGCATACAAAAGACGTCGGAAAAGCAATGGAAAACATCCCTGAAAAATCATGGTGAAAGAATAATTACACCATAGGAATCTGTGCAAGCAGTGTTGCCGCTTGGAAAAATGCATGGATACTTTTTTAAGCCTCAGTTTAAGTTTAAATACTTTTTTAATAAATAATTTTTATATGAACATATGTTTTTATTTGCAAAAATATAAAAAAGGAGGCATTTCCTTAAATTCGACAAAAACTTTAAGAAAAATTATGACATTGAGACATTTTTGAACATTACTTTTTTTTATCAAAAAATGCATTAACGCAACCTCTTAACAAAGAACTTTAAAATTTTGTGATAAATATAATAAGTCTGCCTCATAGGTCAGCTGCTGCTGAATGATTTTTTTCTAATTTAACACTTGCTATAAACGATAAGACTAGTCGATTTTTTTTTGGGAAATGGTAAAGGTATATTGTTTTGCAAAATACTTAAAAACGAATAATTTTTAACTTTTAAATTTAATTTAAATATAGGGCAATAGCAACCCATTTTATTTATATTACACTTAACTGAATAAGCTATTAAATTACTTTTTTATGTATTTATATATTATTTTGTATCATAGCTGTTAAATAATTATTATTAATCGTATTCATTAGCAATTCGATTATTTTTTTAGAAATGTGAAATAATTGATTCAGTACAATTATTTTCTGTTTGTAATTGTAATATAAAATAATTACGATTTTTTCAGATGACGAAAATAATTAAAAATAATTAAAAGTAATCAAGAAAAATAATCAGACTACTTTTAGAAATTTTGTTTGATTCTTTTTTATTATTTCAAAAATTTCAGTCTAAAATACTAAAATTGTTGTTGTATTTTTTGATAAATTAACATAGAAATTGTTAAACAAAGATTGTCAAAAAACAAGAACGAAAAAATGCATTACAACATTTGCTCCGTTAGTTTTGTCAATCACTTTTTTCTTCTTTCTTGTTTTTTAAAAACTTTTTAATGATTATTTACATATCTATTTCTTTATAAATAAAATTTTGCAAAATATTCCGTACTTTAAAATAAAATTCTTAATAATCAAACAGCATCAACGTAGTAGTAGTACTTTATTGAGTTTTTAATTAATCGATATTACAAAATATATATATATAAACAATTTTGTATTTGTTACAGCCGCTAATGCTGTAATGTATGGCCTGCCTGGTCTGTTACACTATTAACTAAATTAATAATCAAAAGCCACTTGGCTATAATATTATTACAGAATAATTTACTCCTGCTCAAGGAGTATTTTAACATTTGCTTTTGACGATTATCCTAAAAGCATATGTGTGAAAGAGACAACGACAGCTTGTATACGGCGAGACATATACAAGCACTAAAAATACTAAACATTTGATAAATTACATCAAATAGAATTATAAAAATACGCAATCACTAAAAATATAATATATTAAATCATTAATGTTATGGTCACGATAATCACTAATAAAATTCAGCCGTTCAGTTGAATTCAATTGCAGCGGCTAGGTACAGTTCGCTTCAACTCGTTTAGAATGTCGTCAAGTATTCCTCTTTTTATAAAACAGTACTATACAAGCCATGTATAGAATTGGCAGCGGTAACAGAGAAGGAACCATGAACACAAAATTCATACTGTAGCTCCCAACATATTTGTTAATAAAACTTATTAAGTTTTTGTATAACTGTTATTCGTTTAACTGTGTTAACTGAAAAAGCCGTATCAGCGTATGGGCGATTTCAGTTAAAAATTACTGGTTGCACTTCACAACCTCACCGTTGAAACGATGCGAGTCGACCTCAAACAGAATCAAAAATAATATCTATAAGTAGTTGGATTATTTTTTCTTGATTACTTTTTATTCTTTTTGATTATTTTCCTTATTCCAAGTAGTCGTAATTATTTTTTGATTACTTTTAATCTAAATCAATTGCTTATCAAACACATCTCATCTCCCTTACGGTTATAAGGTTATGATTATAATTATTTTTAAAGTATAATAATATAATCTAATTGTTTATTAATCGTAATCGCAATTTAACAGCTATGTTTTGTATATAGTTTTTTGTATAAATATCAAACCTTTAAAATTGATGTAATAAACATAATTTATAAAAAATATAAAAATAACACAAAATATAACAGACTGAAGTACTGAAATGTACATATGTTCCTTGTTAAGTCAGTCGCCGGTAGTCTAAAATTGTTATCTTTTTTTTCTTCTTCATCTTTCAAAAGTATAGTTTTTGAGAATTCACCGTAAAAGTTGTGTAAGAATACTGACGTTATCTCCGCTACTACATCCGTTTTAGTAGGTGTCGAGCGCACAGCAGAAATATACATACTCTTTACACTCATTTGAGTGTAAAACTACTTTTCAACTACTATTTCAAAACTACTTTTTTCGGCTATGTGTTGTATCGAAAACAAAAGCTATCCAGCCGAATCATGTGAAATTTTAATATGTTATTCACATCAGTGGCTTTCGCTATCAAAATTTAAAAAAATCGTATATTTTACACTGAATAACCAGTAAGAAACCCTGTTTTTAGAACTTAAATATTAAAAGCGCGTCATACTGTCAATTTTCAGTGTTTTTTTCTAGTCCCGGCCATAGCTGAACTCTATTACTAGAAGACTAAATATCAACAACAGTGACGAAGATCTTTATTTGAAAGGCTCTAATTGAGCACCTTTTTGAACATAATTAAACAATTTTTATGAGTGTTTCAATATACCTTTAAAGTTTAAATATCGTTGTTCATTATTTTAACTTTTAAAAAAATAAATCCTAAAAATATTTAAAATTTTCAAGCTCTAAGTCTTAATATTATTATTTTTTATTTCATATATGTATAATATACATTGTATATGCTTTGTTTCTCACTATTACATTTTAACAAAACTATTTGTTAGGCTTCAAATTAGATAAATAGAATTGTTATTAAAGCTTAAACAATTGGGTTTCAGTACTGTAGTATGTGGATACTTTTTTCTGAAGTGGATACATTTGTGACCTTTTCATGGATACTTTTTTTAGAATCGTCGCGGCAACACTGATCTGAGGTGAACTCACGTACACAATAAATGAGTTTCACCAAAGTACATAAAAATGGAAAAAACATATGTTTTGACGTCACAAAATTTAAGTTTCCTATCTCTTTATCTCTGGTATAAACTATTTATTATTTTTGGAGACGTCGCATCAAGAGGACGACATATGACCTTACATTTAAAAGGTGACATATGTCAGGTGGCGTACGACTTTTTTGAACTTGTTTTTTTTTCTTATATGTTGGCCTCACCGTATCATATCCGGTGAGATAATATGTCACCACGCGGCATGGAAGGGCCTTCGCGTTATGAGACCAACCTGGTTCCAAATGGCTCTCAACGTGTTAACACTATTCGTAAGTTCAATGTATTTGACGTAGGAATAATCGAAAAATAATGTGAGATTGCAAGAATGTGAAGAAATTGTGTTACCAAATTGAAACAATTTCAATTTGATCTAACCATAAAGACAAGGAAGCTATACGGAAAACAAAGTGCCTCTACCTTCTGATCAAAAAGTATCCGAAATTTTTCATTCAAAAATATTGTCAAAATCTTTATTTTTTTCAAGATTGGTACACCTGCCATCTGGCGCTCGAATAGCCATCTGTAAAGAGTTTGTGCGTAATAGTTTTGCAAACAAGTCAGTGTTTTTTGTGTTCTGCGAATTTTGCAATGTCGACTTTAGTTGAGCAAAGAGTTTGCCAAAATGTTTGTGTTTTTTTAAAAAAAAGATCATGCTTTCGTTAAATATGTCAACAGTAGCCTACGGGGATTCAACAATTTCGAAAACACAAGTGTACGAATGGTACAAACAGTTTAAAGCGGGCCATTCTGTGGCTTATGATTTGCCTCTTTCTGGTGGTCTATCCACCAGTATCATTAGCGAAAATATCGCTAGTTAAACAGAGTTAACAGCCAATCTTGGTGTCTCGTTCGGATCGGTGCAGAGCATTATGCACGATGTTTTGTGCATTAGACTGATGAGTTCAAGCTAAAAACACGAAGAGTCGATCATAAATAAAGATTTTGTTGACCGTTTGCTTTGATAACCGAGGTATGGTTCACATCGAATTTCTCCCCACAGGCTAGATAAACCGTTTGAGGTAAAATATTCGTCGCAAGTGGCCAGAATTATCGAAAGACGGGATCTTATCACTTCTAGTTAAAAAGTGGTGAAAAAAGTAACAAGATAGATACATTTTATATTACGCAGAATGTTTCTTGATGTCGTCGTCAAGGAAAATTTAAATTGACTGTGAAAGTTCGTGCCAAGAGTTTTAAATTTAATAAAATCTATTTACAGAGGTCTTAAGACAGCTCATTGCATATCGATTCAATTTTTTTTTCTATATCAAGTGCATCAAATCGGCTTAGACTTCATTGCAACAGTTTGCAGTTTAACAACAGCTTATGTGGCCAAACAGTGTTTCGCTTACTATTCCATTTCGTCTAAGTCTAGCTATCGAACCATTGAAAATAACGATTTTCCAATAACGATTGATGAATTTTCCATGCTATAAAACGAGCGTTTAAGTTTTTGTAATTAACTCAGACATAGGCTTTGAAGGCACGTGTGCTAGGATTAGAAAACATAATAGCTCGTTGACTTAAGCTTCGTTCTGGTTTCTGCATTGAAGCACTTTTACGGAAAAACAGCAGCAGCAAAATTAGTATTTTAATTGCATCACGTGAACATAACATGGAACGAAAGCAGGAGGTGAACATTGCAGAAGGGTTTATTTTCTTTCTAGTTGCAGCACTTTACCTTGAAGTTGCAATATTATTTATTGAAGAATTATTGAGGCATTGATTGATGTTGATGTAGCAACGGTAGTTTTAGGTTTCAATAAACAGGGAGTTTGGTGAGTTCGGCAAGGATGGCTGTGAGTACTGTGTGTTGCGGTACTTTAAACTGTGTTGTCTCATCAGAGCTCTTTATGTTGTATGCACTATATGCAGTGATTCTGCTGGCAGCATGTATTCTTATAGGAACTTAGCTTTAGATATCAGCTCAAGGCCTTCCAGTTCATTTAATAGTGTGCATATATTTATAATGCGTGGCCAGGGAAAATAGTTACTGAAGGGATTCTTTTAAAAAATAAATTAACAAATTTAAATTTTATTAATAAATTAAATACAACAATATTTTATGTCAAATTTCTTAAAATAGAGGTGACACTAGAGAAAAGGAGTTTGATACTCGTGGTAATTGTTGCAAAACTTTGATTTCTTTATATTTTGAGCGGCGTGTCTTTTCGCCAATTAAAAAAATAAAAAATTTGTAGTTCATATGTATTAAAAAAAATTATCAAGTATGTTATTTAATTTAACACTTTAACTGATATGCAGTAAAAACCCTTAAGAGTCTGATTTTAAGCAGAGTCTTAAATTCATATTTAACTCACCTAAAGAACTCCATTCCATCTTTGTACCATTTCACAGAATTCAGTGTATGTCCTCGCATGTCATAACCGCAGGCAAGTGTCACATTATCGCGAAAATCCACAATTTCGGGTACATTGATTTCGGTCACAGAGAGACCGAAAACATATTGAAAGTCTAAATAGATAAAAGAAAAAAAAAATATTATTTAAAATTGTTGATAACGATAATTTTACAAAAAGAAAATGAACTAGCTTTTGTCCTATCAAATTAACAGTGTTCTATGGAAGGTACACTTAAGAAAAGCAAAATACTGCCTAATTACACAAAATTGTCTATGATTTTTTAGAAGGTTTCGATTTTAGAAGTTTTTGTACATTACAATTTGAATCAGTAGTGATTGGCGTTCTTTTAAATTTTTATAATAAAATTTCTTAGCTAAGAACTTAACAATAAGTCACTTTAAATATATATACATGGAATGACTACCAAAGACGAATTTGACTACATATAAACTATTCTGAGACAAGATTTTTTGTATTAGCGCTTATTGGCCACATTTTATGAATATGTTCAAACATTTGTATTTGAAAATGTTTAAACTATGTATTTGCATACTGTCCAAATTTAAGCAAAATTTAAGGTCACAGGAAGTTTCACAAATACAACAATAATTGAATACATATGCATGGAAGCATGAAATACAATTTTACATCACAGATTTTCATCTTGTTTCTTTCAGTCAATGTCCAAATACGCAGTAGACGTAAAACGCTTTATTGAGATATTTGTATTTAACAAACATATCCCAGTGGGCAAAAGCAGTCTTTGAAGCGCTTCTAGCAGGCCATCATATGGATTTCGTAACCCTTCCGTGCTCGTTTCCAAGCCCATAAACTTTTTTATATGAAACGAGAAAATTTTCTAGGCCTTCCTCTCTCGCGACTCTTAAGAGGCCCTTCTTTAGAATGTACATTAAAAAGAAAAGCAATATAAATATCAACTTGAAATAAAAAAAACTTTTGACAATTTCCAGATTTGAACCAGCGTCCTCTCATCTGGCGGTCTGGCATCTTACCCACTCATCCACCTCAGTTGTTAGCACACTTCAGCTTATTTTGCATCATTACAAATGAAAGTAAGCTTTCGGGAGCGCGGGTCCACGCCCCAGCTCGGACCAAAAAAGGAAAATTTTTTTTTGTATTTTTTTTAAAATCTAAATTTTTTTACAAATTTTACTGTTCATTTAAAAAAATTTTTTGGATTTTTTTTGTAAATTTCTTCGTACAAAAATAATAGAAAAGACTAAGTGCATTATTCTGTACCACGAACAAGCACACCAACGATGAGAAAGACACGAGATGCAATACAAATTTGTATGGAAGAAAGTATTACTGCTAGCAGAAGTGTGCTGCTTCGTGATACAGAATAATGCAGTTAGAATTTTTCCATATAAAAGTTTTCATATAATGTGATATGCAATGTGTTAGATTTCGGAGACCTGGGTTCGCGTCCCAACTCGGACAGAAAAATACTATTTTTTTTTGTTTTTTCTTTAAGATTTGATTTTTTTTAATTGATCTGATCATTTATAATTTTTTCAAAATTTTTTTAAAAATTTTTTCATATAAAATAGCAGGAAGAGACTCCAAACCTTCAAAAGGTAGGCCTTACAGAAGCACTCATCAATGCAGCGATCGTGGAAGGTATATTGACGCCAATAAGAGCACTAAATGCCCACTGGGATAGTACGGCACACATACACGTATCAAACACACACTCACATGACTGCGGTCTTAAGGCTTAACAGCTTAACTTAGTTTTTGCAACTTTTTTAGAGCACTTTTATGTTAGAATCCATATATGTATCAACAAGAGTATATGAAATATTTTTGTTCTTATTTAAAGAATATTGCAAATACATATCACAACAAGTAAAAAACAACATTTAAATTCCTTGGTAGTATCAAGTGTAGTAAGAAGAAATGCATAATTTTTAATAGGAATCTGTATGCCTCTAATTCAAAACTGTTTCTGAATGTATTATGTACTTAACTCGAGTTGTGATTTTTTGTAAACATTTTATATACAAGTATGTATATATGAATCATTTGTTCTTCAGTTTAGTTATTCTTCAAGTTATATTTTACTTGGTTTTTTATTTTTTATTGTAAGTATAATTGATTATTATGTAAAAACCTAGTTATTAGGATAAATAGTTCTCTATAGATATTATAACAAGATTACGTAGATGTTAGATATTAGATAGATTTTTATGAGTTTTAACTTAATAAAATAGATTGATTTTAAGTAGGCTGTACTTAAAAATAAATTATAAGTTTCATATTAATGATTATTATTTTATTATATTCCTCGTAGGAGTACAATGGTTCTGAAAATTTCATGCAAAATAAACAAAAAATGACGAACTGAAGTTCTCTATACACATATAGGGTGTTCATAAGCTGTGCTATCATGTCATATTGTTCTTAAATTTTAGAACTAAAATTTATAAGATAAATAAATGCAAATAAGAAACAGCTGTTTATTACGACATTTCAATAAACACAGCTTTCAGAATTGTAATATATTAGTATTTTTTTTATATGGAAGGCAATAAAATGTTTAAGCTAGTGTAAAATTTTAGGACAATATGACATGATAGCACACCTTATGAATACCCAAATAATATCAGCGTGTTAAAATCAGCGACTTTTTTGCCGCAGTGCGAATCTGTGCAATGAAGCGCGACTCTAAAGGGCTTGAAAAAAACTTAAAAAAAAAAATTTAACATAGCGCCAACTTTTTGCTGTGCTCGCGCTTTCTGATTTGTAACAAAGGCAACACTAATTTTCGTTCGCCAATATTACAGTTCCTTTCTATAAGGGCTATATTATGGTGGCAGTCACGGGCATACACCGATACTAACTGCAAAATGAAAGGTTGAGAGAAACTGTGAGGGCGTCCTATTTTACCATTACGTCCACCAATTGGATCGGCAGTAGATTACGTTTGCCACTCGGCTATGCTTTTTAACAAATTTTTCGGAATAATGTACCTACCAAATAAAAAAATGTACCAACATTTCAAAATGTAGATGCGGAAGAACATTTAAAAATAAGTTTTTCGATTACATCAAAATACGTCAAAATGGTCAATCTGATATTGATGGTGATGAGCTGTGCAATGAACTTCGAATTCTTGATAGAATGTTAACAGACAAGAACATCAATCATATCATCGATGTCCTCAACATAATCACATAGAAGTATTTTCAAAATATACTTTCAAATTCAATGGTTGCATACCGAAATTTAATGTCGATTCCTGTAAGTGTTGCTACAGTCGAAAAATATTTCTTTAAACTAAAGGTGATTAAAACTCCATTGAAAGTTTATAAAAACGACTAAGCAAGAATGCTAGATAATTATGATATGATAACTGATTCTGCTAATTTAAAAGTTAGACAATTTGAATTTTATTTATAATAAAAATAATTTTATATGTTATGAACATTTTTTTTTGCAACTAAGGAGCGCAAATAAGACGAAAAAAGTTACTGGTTATTATATGTAAATTAGACCGAGCCACCTTAGAGGGGGAATTAAAAAAGTGCACCGCGCACCATCTACTCAAGTCGAAGCATTTTTGGAAGGTTACTTTGATTTTTTTGTAATTTTTTACAAAATTCATTGAGAAATTTCCATATTTTTTTTCGCAGGGATTGTATTCTAAGACAGAAATATTTCAATATTTCAAAAACCGTAAAACCACTTTTAAGAAACATTTAACGTTCCAGTTAGTCAAAGTTAACTGAACATATAAAAGCAGAATAAAATATTGTATATATCTCCCATATTACCTATTGCAATGATTAAGTCATGTGAGTTTTTCTTGTTTGTTACATTTTTACATGGATCGTTTAAATAAAGGTATGTACTACATGTGAGAATAAATGTTCCTTATTTTTAGTGGTCAATTTTAAGTATATTATGATAACAACTAGCGGCGGCCGTAGCCTAGAGAGTAGAGTACGTGGCTCCTAAGCTAAAGAACTGGGTTCAATTCCAGCTCAGACGGAATATTTTTTCGAATTAATTTTT
This sequence comes from Dichetophora obliterata, assembly GCA_963920525.1. Taxonomy (NCBI): domain Eukaryota; kingdom Metazoa; phylum Arthropoda; class Insecta; order Diptera; family Sciomyzidae; genus Dichetophora; species Dichetophora obliterata. Next base: position 274,456,171 of record OY986435.1, on the reverse strand, counting down.
CTGTTCGGTTGTCCCCTCTCTGCAGACAGTGGCAAACCTCAGAGAGTAAAAACTGCCATAAAAAGCTTCTTGAGAACATAAGCCGTTCGGAGTCGGCATTAAACTCGTAGGTCCAGTTCTCGATCATTTGTGTTCAAACATTTATCAACATTTTAACTGCCACCATACAAAAAAAATATCGAGTCCTCCGGACCATTTTTTTTTACAGATCTAGTGTATTTTGATATCAGAAAATGCGATTAAAATATCAAAAAATGTTTTTTTTTTATATTTCTGTGAAAATTTCAAATACCTTATTGAGGCACAGCATATGTACCTCACGGCCTAATTATACGCCGTGAGGTCATTGGCGTCGGAAGCGGGGGGTAAGGTGGGCAGTTTCCCCCCCCCCCCACTTTTTTAGCTAGATAAACAATTTAAAAGGAAAAGTTATTCAAAATATCAGTTTTTTTACAACGATAATATTTTTGTATTATATATTTTCCTCTTCTTTCTCTCTTCTTCATGTTTCACGTGAAGAAATTTTGGTGAACTTTTTTTGCACCACCATTTGTACTGCCCCCCAGATGAAATTCGCTTCCGACGCGATTGCGTGAGGTACATGTGCTATATCAGGAAATATCAGAAAATGTTCTTTTTTTATATTTCTGTGAAATTTTGAAATACCTTATTGAGGCACAACATATGTACCTCACGGCCTAATGTATACGCCGAGAGCTACATGTGCAGCCTGCCTGCTTCAACGTTTACTCTGCTTAGGCTTCCCGCAGAGTAAACGTTGAAGCAGGCAGGCTGCACATGTAGCTCACGGATTAAAAGGTATAAGTAAAAATATGTGCTGGCGTTACGCTACAAAAAACGGAAATGATTTCTGACTTGATTTAAAAAATTTGCAAAACTCTCTGAATTGGGCAAGAATTTTTGTATTAAACTTTTTTTAGAAGAGTTTGAAATAATATAAGATTGTTTTTCAAATTTGTGGTCAAATGTAAAAATCTGCTCTGGTTTTTTTATTAGGCTTTTTGATCTGGTTACTAAAATTTCCATTGCAGTTTAATTGGGTAATTAAGTAATTAGGTAGTTAAATAATTAAGTAATTAGTAATAAAATGCAAATTTAATAAATTGTCCATTCCTTGCCTCAACCATTCGTTAGCCATTGCCTTTCATTTTTACTAACATAAAAAAGTTAACGAAACATTAACTTAACATTTACGAAATAGAAAAACTACAATTGTGAAACAGTGCAGACGATTTTACCATCATGATTAATGAATGAATTAATGTAAAGTGTTTCTCTTAGATAATATCATAAAATAATAAGTTTTGAATAAGTTTTAGCATTTTGGTTACGGTATACCTTTCTGTCGGTATACTTTTCTGTCCTCTATTGCTCGCAATTTTCAAATAATTGAGTTGTTTTTTTTAATGTGGATAATTACATTACGAAGAAACAGGCAAAAATAAAATTTTTAAAAATTTTTAAAAAACATTTTGAAAAATGTGAAAGAGAAATTACACATAGTGCAAGAATTTTACAATAGTGGGCGCCTTACAATGAAATTTATCAAAACCGAATAACTTGACACATATGAAATCTAGGATATTGATTTTTAAATCAAAGGTGTTAACAAAGACAGTTCCCACAAATAATATAAGTGGTTTAAGGTAACGGAGCGTGGTACCTACCATAAAACTACAACACCTGATATACGATATTTTGTAACCTTTTGAGAGATAAAGCCTTCAATTTGGGAAGAACAATGAATTTTATAGAAACCAATCACCAAAAAAATATGTGCGAGATTTGAAAAGAGAACTTGGCACCACCCACACATCTCCAAAACAAGTAAAATAGATTATTATGAAATTAACCATCGGATTGAGTTAAGACATTCGGACAAATTTTTGAATTCCGATTATTTTGATACAGACACACAACAAAAACTACAATTTATAATTATAATATTTAGGTAAGGCATAGCAAATTGCGCCGGGAATAGCTACTTTGCACATAAGAATCAAAACAAACCATACGCTGCATTCTAAGAATATTCCAACATGCACTAAATTTTATTCATCGTTTTATTAAAAAAATTTATAACATTTTAAAGAGTTTAAGCTCTTATAAGAAAATGATTGAAAAATGCATGATTCCAACGACTGACTTCAAAATGAATGCAAAAAAAATTTGACTGTATACCAATAACTCATTTTGAGCATATTTGGGGTTATGCTGTTTTGCCTTGAGGCTATAGATATTTTATCTATGCAGATATTGTTTTCAAATTTTAAATAAGACTTTTCCAATATGTATGTATATGACAAGCATAATGGCACACACACACAATGCTGCCGCACATAAATACGCACATCACTTACAACATATCATATATACATAGTTACGAACACACTTGCCAATATTAGCAAATTTAATTTCAAGTTCGCTTCGTCAGTTTTGAATTTTGTTGAAAATAATTTTATGTTTTTTTCTGTTTGTTGTTGTTTCACAACTAAAGTGTCTATCTATCTGTCTGTTAGTTGGTGATAAATGGTTATAGCTTGATGTGATTGCACTACACCCACACAAACTAATATACATTTATGTACGTGCTCAAGGGATGGTATTGTAGGGAATATTGCAGTAGTTGTGTCTATAAGGGAATTCATAAGGTCTCATAAATGTCATATTTGTCTTATTGTGATAAACGAATACAACAGTTGTAAAAATGTTGTTAGTATTTTTCATACAATCAGAGAATACGATAAATACCACTTTGCACTCTATGTTTATGGAGTATTGTATTCTTTCCAGCGTTGCCAGGTGGCATTATTTATCGGGCAGACACAGTAGGGGTATTCAGTAAAATTTGTTATGTCCTGCTTTTGTTAAAAATTGTTGAAGTTAGCAGCTGTTGATGTGAACGCATCTGCTAAGACATTTTACAATGAAGTGCTAAGCTAATATGTCGAAATCAGCAAAGTGACTTCTACAGCTAAAACTCTGTGGTTTTAGTTAATAACTGTGGTGTAACCAATACTCAGTAACAAAAAAGGTATTTTAATTTTTATATTTCAGTGCATTAACACTTTTGATACATTTGCTGCTCAGAACCTGTGAAACCCTGTTTTATTTTTTTATTAATAACGGGCAGTTTTAGGAATTTGAAGCTGTAAACATAAGTAATTTTTACGATTCATCACTACACTCAATAAAATTGACGTTTCTGACTTACCAAATGGTATTTGCAAAACAAAAACACGGTGGTGAGCTTGTTAACTTGCTAACAAGATGCTCAGTATTTTCCCATACAAAATTTTGACAATATTTAACAAATTTTTAAGTTTAGCAAGTTAGCAGGACTTAACAAATGAAGTGAATACCCTTACTAATTAAAGCTCTTGGCGCTTTTGGCAAACTATTAATCGAAGCATTCTGGCAGCACTGTTTCAATAAACTTTATTTAATTTGCTTGTTGAAATGAAAAATTTTAAGAAAAATGGAAACAATTGAAAATATTGAGGTAAGCATTTATATTTGTTCTCTTGTTCATTGTTTTAATAAAATTTTGTTTATTCAGCCAAAGCCGAAGCGTATTCGAATCAACCCCACCAAGAGGTGGGCAGTGGCCGAGGAAAAGGCACTGATTGACTTTCTCATGGAAAATCAGGACATTGAGGTTTTTGCTAATAAAACTAAATTATGATCAAACATTTTAATACTTTTGTTTGCAGAAACCGACGGCCCAAACATTTTATAGGCGCTTTTCAGAGGAAAAAGGAATTCCCGTTGAATGGAAGCTTGCGCGATCAAAGGTGCGAAATATGCGCATGAACTACAACAAAGCAAAAGCATGGGAGGGTTCAACAGGCGCTGGCAGTATGGACGGAGGAACTGTAAAGGGTAGGTATATACAATTGGGCCCGACAGACGTTGCCATGTCCCAATTCAACTAATTTCTTTGTAATCATTTTTATTTTAGGTACTTTAAACAAAATATGCAGCCACTTTGATGAGCTAGATGAAATTTTCGGAAGCCGATCAATAGAGTCCTACATAATAGAAGAAAGCTTGGAAGTTTCATTATGCAATGAGCTGGATGCAGAAAATATTAACTCCACAACAATGTCGGATATAAATTTGGACGAAACCGCAATAGAATCCGAGAACTCAGCACTAGAAATTGAAAAACAAATTCCATCCAACCGCAAAGGCATATATTCGAGAACCGCAGTGTCAGATATAATGAAAGTTCAAACGGAGATGGTACAATTGAAGAAACAAAAAATGGAGCAGGAATTATCTATAAAGGAAAAAGAGCTAAAGCTTAAAGAAAGGGAAATTATGGTGAAAGAAAAAGAAATTGTGTTAAAAGAAAAGGAGCTCTACAGTCAAGAAAAGTTAAAAATGCTTGAACTAGAAATGAAGGAAAGATTGGCAATGGAGGAACTTAAGCGAAAAAAATAATTTAAAAAGAAATAATCATTCGACTTCCGAGTGAAAGTGCAATTAAATCTTAATTGAATTCAATATTAATTTATTTATTTATTGTGTTCTGCATATCACTTCTTTCGTTTTGTATTTTATTAACATAATTTGTTAATATAATTAATTGTATTAACGAAAAAAGTTATATATAGAACACCAAATATCGAATTCAATTACGATTTATTTTCACTTCCACTCGGAAGTGGAATGCAGAACATGCCTGAATAATATCTCATTGCTATTAGCATCAAACTCGAAGAAATTGGGACTAAATTTTTTATTAATTCTAATTAGTTATTATGACTAATGTTTTATTTTTGTTTAATATAACTAAGCCTTAATTCAACAAGAATGCAATTTTAATGGCTGCCTTTTAATAAGTGAATTAATGTACCTATTTTTCAACCCTTAAACTTCAATTTTATTTATAAAAAGTACAAAAATGTAACAAAATACGCTTGAAAATAAGTATTGAAAATTAAAGTTATTTTCCTTTTTTTTATTATTTAATAATGGCTGTGAAGTCTTATAAAAGTTGACGAATAAAGATTTAAAGCTTTAAATGAATTCTGTTTTTATTAATTAACAACTTATTGAAACACTTAAGTCTGGTTTAACAGTGAATGCTTAAGACTTAGCTGCGACCATGGTATAATTATTTGAAAAGGTAGTAGCATTAACTGGCTTTTTTTCTCAAAAGCGGCGATCGGAAGTTGTCAGAATTAGTTGTTCATGCAATAAATCAAAGAAAATTTAAAAATAAGCAACGACTTAAACATAGCTCGTTAACAGCAGCAAACTACAATTATGTAGCTTTTTTTACAAGTCCTGATCGCCAAAAAACTGTCACTACTACCTTCTCAAATTATTATACTATGGCTGTGGCTAGAGTCTGCAACGGGCCATATGAATATGAAAATTTAAAATATTTTACTAAGCATTTTGTTGATTCTGTATAAAGCTGATTAAACTACTTCTAGTGTTGTATGATTGAAATGCATTGCATTGCACTGGTTGTAAAATTTCACTGCTGGGATCATCACTAAAACGTATAAGAACGTTGTGAAGTATACAGCATACCATGATCCAATCATTACATTCCCTCTTATTTTGCTCATTCAACATTCTAAATTTTAGCTCATGTAAGCTACAAAATCTTTCTTTTAGAATTCCGAAGCAGTCCTCAATCCGTACACGATATTTACAAAAGTATTTGTTAAACTGTTCCCTATCGTGTCTTGTATGTTCCGTGCTATTTTTTCTAAACGGTGTTATTAAAAATGGCTTCAGAGGGTAAGCGCTATCTCCTGCAATCCACTCAGAATTAGAAAAAAAACGCTCAGGATGTTTAGATAGTGGACAGTTTGAAAAAATTTTCGCGTCATGTACGCTGCCCGGATAACCAATTGTAATTTGCCTTATACGTAACTTGTAGTCGCATACCGCTTGCACTTTTACAGAATATTGACGATGACGAGAATAAAAAATTTGATGTTGTTTGCCTGGAGTTTCGGCTAGTTTGATTTCAGAGCCATCAATGTATCCAACACATCCAGGTAGCTCTACTTTTGTTGCAGCAACTATTTGCAATCTTTCCGTTTCGTTGGGCCAATATAGGAATATATCCTTTAATTTTAGAATAGCACTAAAAACACGCCTGGTAACATTTTGAATGGTGCCGCCATCGCCCACGCCGAAAAGAGATGCAACTTTTCTTATGGAGAGCCCTTCGCCGCCCAACCGGAATAGTACAATTTGAAGCTGCAATTTTATGTCAAGTTGGGCTATATTATAATCATTTTTAAAAACGTGATCATCTTTAATTAAATCCAAAATGTGTGCAAACTCTTCCGGACGCACACGCAACATTTGAGTGAATCTGCTATCATCGAAATTCCTCAAGACGCTTTCCCTCCATTCGGTAGATTTCGGCAATCCTAGGTGAACACTCCTACGGTTGGACAATAAGCAGAGCATATTCACTCTGAAATTTTCATCCTCCTCTTCATCCTCACCTGAAATCAATTATTTATTTGTTTATAAATTGCATAAAAATAATAATACTTTTTTCTCACTTGAATCGTTCATTAGTATGTCAAATGTATATTTTTCGCACAAAGCGGCTATAATTTTGTTTTTTTCAGTAACTTTTGGCATTTATATCGAGATATAATTATTTTTGTTTCTTTTATTTGATCAGCTGAGTCCTCATTGTATATAAATATAACATGGAAATACAACAGGGTGCTCACAAGCATCAAATATTTTTTCAAAAACCCAATACAACTTATGATAATATTATACCTTGTGAATTCCCTTTATATGTTTTTTTCTTTTTTTTTCTTTTAGGGGATTTTATGCTTTTTATATTTTAAGGTCGTTGGTGTGTTGTATTTTGACGTAATCTCGACACCATATGGTGTTCACTTTTCAAATTATTTTTAAAATTTCTTCAAGACGATATAAAATATGTGAAATTTAAATGAAATGCATATACAGTGAGTAACACAAATCGTTTTTTATTTTCTTCAGTTATGTTGGTTTTTTGTATTAAAAAAATAAAAAATCTAAAATTTATGTTTGGATATTAATTAGTTATATCTTAAAAATGAGGTAATACAGTTTTAAAAAATAAAATCAAGGTAGATAAAAAGGAAAAATTTGAAACAAAATAAAACTAAAAAATTCATGTTACTTTAATATTAGGTTTTTTAAATATGTAACACCCTATGGTTCATTCAATTCAAAGAGTTGATTTTGAAGCATTTGAACGAAAAACCATTATTTTGCTAAGCTATTATGGCTTAAAGTCCAACGGCATTAAAACTGCAAATAATAATTTAAGTTAATTAACGCAGTTCGCTGACTTTCTCAACCTGGCGTGGTCAGCATAATCCTTGTGAAATCGCCTCAAGTCGACTCAAACCTCCACGTGGTGTTTCCTGGGCAATGTCAAAACTGACAACCGTTAGTTTGGCGGCTAATCTGAGCGGCGGGCCTCCCTAGGCTTAAAATAGGATGTGCGTCGGGTTTGAAGCCCACACGTAAAAACCCATTTCAATGAAAACTAATAAGAATAGAAGAAAACTTATCCCCAAATCTGATGACGACTACCGCAAACGAAAAACTGATAATGATTTACGGATATGCACCTGGAATGTCCGAACCCTTAATTGGGAAGCTGCCTCTATAGCACCTATAGGTAAGATACAAAGCTGATATCACTGCTATCCAAGAAATGCGATGGAAGGGACAGGGTTGCATTTGGCATGCACCCTGTGATATCTACTACAGCGGCCATGTGGAGAAGCACGAGTTTGGATGCGGATTTGTAGTTGGCCCCACTCACCTGTGAACGAACGACTTGCCATAATCCGCATCAAGGATAAATTTTTTAATATAAGCCTAATATGTGCGCACGCTCCGACAGAAGACAAGGACGATGAGATCAAGGAAAGTTACTACGAGCGCCTTGAAAATGCTTAAGAGCGCTTCCCCCGTCACGTCGTAAAAATCGTGCTTGGTGACTTTAACGCTAAGGTGGGCAAGGAAAATATATTTGGTCCAACAGTCGGAAAGTTCAGCCTCCACGACAACACCTCCGATAACGGAATGAGGCTGATTGACTTCGCCGCAGCACGAAACATGGTCGTAAGTAGCACTAGATTCAAGCATCTCAATATTCATAAAGCCGTCTGGAGTCCCCTGATCAGAAAACCAAAAATCAAATTGATCACGTTTTGATCGACATTTTGATCCGTACACGTTTGTGCGCAGCTAAGAATACACGCAACCCTACCCAGAGAAAGCTAGACGTCGACAAGCTGCAATCAAAATAGACAGCCGAAGCTTTCGCCACTCGACTCTCACTCCTGCTTCAAATCACTCCTCCAATCGATGATATATGCGCGCAGTGAACACACATTTCCAAGTCCATGCGTGCGGCTGCTGAAGAGGTGATTGACTACCACCGCCCTCGCCGAAACCAATGGACTACCACCGGTATAATAAATAAAGAGTTTTACCTTAATATTTCAAGACAATTTGAGACAATCGCCGGAAAATTAGCGATTTTAAGGACATTTAAACTTTACCAAGATAATGACCTAAAACATAAGGCTCACGTAGTTCGAGAATGGTTGCTTTAAAACTGCCAAAAGGTAATCGATACGCTTCCTAAGTCCCCCGACTTAAATCCCATAGAGAATTTATCGGACAAATTCGATGGGGGCGTTTGCGAGGGTCCTGCTTCTTCCATACAGGATTTGAAAAGCAGTCTTCAGGAAGAATGATACAAAATTGCAGCCAATTATACCACAAAAATTATTTCCAATATGCCAAAACGTCTAGACGAGGTTATCAAAAACAAAGGTTATAGCACAAAATATTAATTGCATTTTCTTACATAAAATTATTTGTTCCAAAACTCCTCGGTATCTCCTTGAGAAACTGCAATGTCGTCAGTCGGTCAGAAGCAACACAATTTTAATTCCCAGTTGAAAGTATCTTAACAACACGAGGCTTTTTTTCATTATTGTCATTAGATTATGGAATTGTTTACCTAGCCATATTAAATTAATGGTTTTATTCAAGTGGCTTTAAGCAGGCGTATTTAATCATTTTAAATAACTTCTTCTTTTTAATTATTGAACCAGATTTCTCCTTCTTCATTTCTCTTGAATCTTATTTTCATCTCTACGTAATTTCTCTTTTAAGTTTCTTTACTTTTTAAAATATTCTTTTTATTTATAAGCACTTAAAAAGCTTGTTAAATTAAGTTAAGTTTCAATTATGTTAATTTTTTCAATGTACGATTCAATTTAACCAATTAAAAATAAAATGTGTAATTTGCAACTAATTGAAATACGAGGGGTGCCTTTTATATTTCGGGATTTGGCAACCCTGGTATTGCAATCTGTCAACTGAAAGCTCTATCGCAAAGTTTGACATTTGTTGGCTTATACGTACTCAGAACGTTTTGACATACGAGCGCTATTTGTGTTGTTTATAGTAACTTAAAAGATTCATCTCGGTCCAAAAATGGAATTAAATCGTGAACATTTTCGTGCGATTATTTTTTACAACTTTCGACGTGGATTAACACAGCAACAGTGCATGGATGAACTTAATTCAATTTTTGGCGATGAAGCTCCATCAAGGACCAGTGTTTATCGATGGTATGGTGAATTCAATCGTGGTCGTAGTTCACTCCAAGACGAATTTCGTGAAGGTCGTCCGAAATCAGCTGTTGTTCCGAAAACCATTGATGCTGTGTGCGAACTGATATTGCAAGATCGTCATGTTACCTATCGTGAGATTGAGGCAACCTTAGGCATAAGTGAGACCAGCATACATTCAATATTGCATAAACATTTGACTTTAAAAAAAATTTGTTCGCGTTGGATCCCACACAATTTGTCAATCGCTCAAAAAAAGGCTCGTGTCGATTGGTCGAAGGAAATGCTCAAAAAATACGATCGCGGTGCTTCGAAACACGTCTATGACATCGTGACAGGTGATGAATCGTGGATTTACGCGTATGAGCCCGAAAGTAAACAGCAGTCGACTGTATGGGTGTTTCAAGATGAGCCAAATCCAACAAAAGTTGTTCGCGCACGAAGCACTTCCAAGCAAATGGTCGCCTGTTTTTTCGGAAAATATGGACATGTCGCAACCGTACCACTAGAACAACGCAGAACAGTCAACTCTGAGTGGTACACAACCATTTGTTTGCCAGTTGTCTTCCAAGAAATCAGGAAAACCAACCGCCGAAGACGGATCACTATATAATGTTTTTAATAATTCTAAAAAAATAATATTTTTTAGAATTATATATAAGCTTAATGCCAATTAAGTTCATGAAGCAACAGGTTGCAACAACAATAAGTTCTTTGCAGAACAAACCACCAAGCAGACTAGACAGCTGTTTCGTTGATAGCTACATCAACTCATCAGTAGTATTCTGTGGCTTCTGCAGTACCATCCACTTTGGTAAGCTTATACTAACACCTTCTGTTAAATTAAAACAGAATTATGTGCTGTATGTCGTCTTTCAAAGCAATGTTTTTCTACTACTTTGCAAAAGCAAAGGTTCAAAAAAGCGACTGCATTGATTCTGCAAAGACTTGTGTGTTGTGCTCTTTGTTTACTTCTTTATCACGAATCAATCTAGGCTCCAACAGTTCGCTGGTATAAACCATAGAAGGCGTGAAGAAGGTTTTTTTGAAAAAAGTTGTTTTATGTGTAGAGACATAATAACATACTTGTTTTCATAGGTCGGGCTCGCACCAGTGCTTACATGAATTAAATGAATGATTAGAATTATTAAAAACAATATTGTAATCAAAATATGCCATCATTAACTTTTCATGAAATATATAATGTTTTTAAGTTTACGAAAATTCTAGTTATTAAAAAAAAATATGTATAGTAATTTTTCTAAATTTTTTCAAATTTTTCGTAGTGCATTCCCTTATGGAGGGTCAGGTATGATGATCCCACGGATTCTGAGTCATTGCTCTTGTTTTTCATTCTATTTATATACCCTCATATCTGTCCGAATCATCCTAAGTTTGTAAAAATTTTATGAAAATGTAATCGTCATGATTGAGTAATAATTATAAATAATAATAATAATAAATCCATTATTAAAATTAAATTATAATGTTATAATGTCATAATCGTTAAACCTAAATATAATAAATTTGTTAAGCTACTACCTTTGTATTTCAAAAGAACATGTTCTTATAATACTAATATTTAATATCAAATAAATAAATAAATATTAATTTTATTTTTAATGTATTCTTAATGGTCGTTTTTCTCACTTAATTGAAAAAAAACCAAATATTAAGGTTACATGAACTTTTAAGTTTTATTTTGTTTTAATATTTTTATTTTCTATTTTGCTTGATTTTGTTTTTAAAAACTGTTTATTCTTGGAATATAAAAAATTAATATCCAATACACAACATATTAGATTTTTTAAATATTTTATTAATAAATAGTAACATATACAGAAGAAAATAAAAAACCTATTATTAATGTTGCTCACGGTAAGCATATTGTTTTTATTGCTTAGATAATAATTAGAAAATACATTTATACTAAACTTCCTTACAGTTTTGATAATACCATTAAAGAACAAATTAGCTCTTTTAACACAATTTGTTACATAATCTAGCAAAAAAGGTATCGAAAACTTTAGCAGTTATGGAACCAATGACAATGAAAAAAACATACTGAGAATATTTTGACGTGTAAACAACGTGGATAGCTGAGTTAATTAATAAATAAAGTGCAACGAAGAATCCTATCAAAATAAAACGATTAAAAACATGTTCATCAACCGTAAAGCCGCAAAATAAATCCAAGATGCATATAAGTAAAAACAAAAACCATTCAAGCTACAGTTAAACAAGAAGAGTGAAAGATATAAAAGGATTGAAATTAAATTAAAATTCCATTTTACCAGAACCACAACAAAACCAATAATAGCAAGAATTAGAACAAAATAGAAAACAACAACAAACAACGCATTAAAACAAGCAAAACAAAAAAACGTCAGTGCAAAGTTTTCTGTGCAGATAGAATAAATTGACAACAAGGACAAACCCAACAACAACAAGAGTGGTCAGTTCAAGACCAACACACAATAACACACACCCACCAATACTCTATGAGGAATATCCTGCAGCAACTTGTGTCCGGTTTCGGTTTGCAATGAATGAATTAAAAATGTTTAGCATGCGTTCCGCTCACAAAGCTTCACAAACTTTTGCCGTATCTGATAAATTTGTTGAACTTAGAAAATTTCGTTCTGGGCAATATTATCAAATTTGATTGTATATCTTTTATTTATTTATTTTTCGTTAATTTTTTTTTTTGTTTGCTTTGTTTTGCATATTCTTTTATTCTGCTCTCTTTCTAAACATAGTTTTCATGAATGTATATTTATAAGTTTTTTTTTGGCTTAGAATAGTTTAAAGTTTGTGTACTGCTTTTTCCCTTAAAATATTTGACAAGCAAATTGTTCATAAAATATGCAATTTCCAACATTTTTCACTTATATTTTATAGCACCGTTAAATGTACTGTAGTGAAGCTTACTGTATATAACTAAAATTTTGAGGAAATGAATTTAATATTAAGTCCTATCCTTAATAAACAATCCTAAACAAAAAAATGTTATTTACCCTAGAACTCAAAACAAAAAAGGCCAGACGAAACTAGAAGAAGAATTAACAAAAAAGCATCGAATAAACTAAATTGAAGGAAGTAAAGGCCAAAATAAACAAAGTATTTTTCTTAACCCATGAAAACGGAAGGTGGGCATACAACAAAAGTTGAATTTTTTGGGCACGGAACAATAAAAGCAATGTCAACATTCTCAAGAAATAAACAAAATTTTAATTTGAAAAATGTTTTATTGAAAAAAATTACTTTAATTTAATTAATACAGATAATATTAACCAAGTCCATAAAGTTAAAGACAATAATTCGGATGGCAATAAATATTAAAATGCGACTTTAATGTTAAAATATTAGACATGTAGAATACTTGATTGGACTAAATGCAAAATATCCTGACCAAGATTCCAAATAACTTAAAAGCAAATAAAAAAAAGTAACAGATTGGTGGTCCAACTAAAAAGAAATGTATGCTAGATACCAACGGTAGGCAAATGCAGTTTCTTGTAAAAAAAAGTGCGGTTCTTTTTTTATATTGATATTTCAAAATATGTGTATAAAAAAAATTCAAAAATTGTATATATCTCGTGGGATTCCATGGAATTTCATAATTTTCGGTCGGTTCTGTAACTTTTCTCACAACAGCTCTCATCAGATTTTCTCACTTGACATCATTGTGACGTCATTCTGACTTGCACTTTTTCTGTTATAAAATGAGATTAATCAGTGACTTTTATTCGGCTTTTATGAGACTCGAATCAAGTGAGCGGTGGAGTGGTGAGAAAAATATTTGTTTGTTGTGAGTTATTTTTCTGGAGGACCTAAGCCGCGGTTTTGTATAGGACTTATTTCACCAAAAAATAATTTTTAAAAATTAAAGATATGTGGTGAAGTATGCGGATAGCCATGATTTAAAGCCTTATTAAAAACTAGTAAGGAATTATCTTTGACTGGGCCGAAGTCAAAATAAAGTCTTAAGCAAACTGTTAGATATATTTAAAGAGATTTTCCCGTTTTGATTAAGTCACTTTGTATGGGAGGTAGGCGTGGTTTTCATCCGATTTTTACAAATTTAATACTCAAAATAAATATTCAATATTTAAGACACTGTGCGAAACTTGAAGTCATTAAATTGATTTTTGTGGAATTTAAAGAGATTTTCCCGTTTTGGCTAAGTCACTTTGTATGGGAGGTAGGTGTGGTTTTCATCTGATTTTAACAAATTTGATACTCAAAATAAATATTAAATATTTAAGACACTGTGCGAAATTTGAAGTCATTAAATTGATTTTTGTGGAATTTAATGAGATCTTACCGTTTTAGTTAAGTCACTTTTTATGGTTGATGAAACCAAGTGCAATCGACGCAGAATTGCCAAATCAAAAACTACATGCTCAAATTTTTTATTTATTTTTTTTTGCAATTAAATAACTTCAAACTTAAACGCGTTTATCTCGAAACCACGTTTTTCGAGTTTGCGGCCAAGATTGCGCCCGCAGTTCTGAACCGATTTTAAAGAAACATAGTGCAATCGACACAGAATAGTCACCATTTTAGTCTTTATGGCAACCACAATATTATACAATTTTTTACTGTTTTCAACTTTTTCAATGACCGCTATTTTGTAAAAAACAATCGCAAAATTATGATTGAGATAGGGATTAGAATTACATCTGTACTGAATCTAACGCAGCTAACTTTTTCCATTTCAGATGATCCGAAGACGAGTTATCCATGCCGCAAGCCCTTCGGACAACAGACAACTTGCCCTTCTCGTCCAGTAACATAAATTAGCGATGAAAATGTCAAAAAAGTAGAGGGAATTGTGCTCGAAGATCGTCGTGTGACCCTGAGAGATATAGCTGGCAAGCCTTATATATCGACTGGATCGGCGCACACCATTTTACATGATGTTTTAGGCCTCGTTCATAGTGGACACGCTTATTCAACGCTGCACAAAGTAGCCTATTGAGTTTATTGGTGTTCATAGTGCGCGCTTTATGCTTGTGACTGACTGATGCTTTGTTTTCATTTGTTTCTTTGAAAATATGCCCTTAATTGCGGCTTGCGGAGTAAATGAAAGGTTTTTTGGTTAATGAATATGTTTCGATGATCACCAACGAAAGATCAAACCAATAACAAACAAAAGTTCAAAGGAGCCTAAAAACACAACGCATAACAAGCATGGTGGAAAGTTTATCACAAAAAGTACCCAAGAAGTATGAAAGAACAACGAATACTATGTAAACAAATGAGATGGAATACACAAGTGCATAAAACTGAAAAGCACCACAAAACAAAACAACAATGCAACAACTGTTAAAACTTCAGCACAAAAAAAAAATATCCAACAAATAAAATAAAATCAACGAAAATATTGTTAACAGGCATAATAGATTTGCAAGTGCCGAAATTCATTTAAAATTCAGTACGACACAATTAATTATAAAACTAAACAAAAAAATTGAAACTATGTGATCAAACAAGAATAAAGCGCCGAATAGCATTTTAAAAATGCTCTACAAATAAACATAAAAAACAAAATTATTTTGCTGTGTGAGCAAGCGAGATGGAGATATATGCGCTGAAAAGCATTTGAATATAAGCTTTATGCTAGCTTTATGCTGGCACTATGAACACTTTGAGCTTTTTTCATATGATGATACACAAAGCGTTTTTCAGCTAAACCTCTCGGCTAAGCTAAAAGCGTTTACTTTGAATGCGGCAACTGGTTGCAGCGCGACTTGTGCCAAAAATGCTGAATTTTCTTCAAAAACAGTTTCGCAAAATTTTCACTCATAAGATTCTTTCAATAGACGATACGGACAATCAGAGCATCACTAATGGTAACGAGACTGACCGGGACAACTTTGCAGGTTCGTTATTTTTTTCAACAAAAAATAATTAGTTTTTCTAGAAGAAGTAATGTGCTCATAGTCCCCAGACATACTTCATTAAACGCTTCTCGTTTATTTTTCATTAACGCCATGAGACTGTGGAATGCTCTGCGTCGTGAACTGAGAGAAATCACTGGAAAAGGTACCTTTAGGCAATCTATCTTCACTTTTGTTTCCTCTAATTAAATTTTTATATTCTCTCTTTATTTTCTTTTTTCATCTTTTGAAACCTCTTAATTCATAATTCATAAATTTTGATTTAATATTTTATTTTGCTCTTATTTGCTTTTATATAAATTCAAATTAAACAAATAATGTTACTCTAGTAAAGTTATTTCATGTTAATATCTTTATAAGTTTAGTTGTTATTATATAAAAAAATATTGAATGTATTTATGTTGTACTTCAAAAGAACCCAGTTCTTATTGTACTAATATTCGGTAAAATAATAATAATAATAATAATAATAATAATAAAAAAACAAATACGCAATTTTAATATTATAAATTGCCATTTATTAAAAAAAATTAAATCGAAATAACTCATAGGTTCACATAGTATGTAATACATACATAATTTATAAATCTTATGACAAAAAAACAAACATCAATTTAGAAAATAAAAATATTGTTTGGACTTATTCAAAACATAGGTTTGACCCGATCATATTTTGCAGACTTTTTTATTCATCAAGAATATGCGTTTGTGTTTTAATATTTTTTGCAATTCTGTGCACGTCATAGAATAATTAAAATTATATTGCATAATGCTTTCCAAGGTGGTTATATTGAGATAGTTCCTTTCCTTACTAAATTGCGAGGAGACCTGTGAAAATACTCGCTCCATTTCCCATGTGCCCTGGAATATTGAATTAAAATTGTATAATTTTTAACAAGTTTATTTTCGCTCTTGGAATTCAGAATTCTGTAAAAAAATTAATTCCATTTTCATTCATTTGTGCAGAACATGTACTTACTCCGCTACAAGAGTTGTACAGGAACCTCGAAAGAAGAGCCACAATAGCAGCAAATCGTAGATGGAAAGATACGACATCGTGCAAAATCTCGAAAATCATGTGCAATGCACAAAGCGAAAAACGAACTCTGCCAAGATGAATGGCACGCCGGCGCAAAGATTGCAGGACACTAGTGGGCATGCTCACTGGTCACTGCATGACGGCAGCCCACGCGAGGAAGCTGGGCATCACCACGGATGACAACTGCAGGAAGTGCAAGGAACCGGGCACAGTGGAGACCCTGGAGCACCTGCTATGCACATGCCCCGCCCTACTTAGGGGTCGTCCATAAACTACGTTACTGATTTTCCGGTTTTTTTTACCCCCCCCCCCTCCCCCTGCGTTACTTTTCGTAGTGCTTTTCAAAACCCCTCCCCCCCATAAAGTAACGTGACATATGAAATTAATTCATTCGAATGATTATATATTTTGACTACCTCTGACAATTTTCACTAGTATTAGTGTCTAGTATGACTAGATACATTAAAGGAACAATTGGAAAAAAATCAATAATTAATATCATCTGTAAAAGCTATTCCATCTGCGATCCAAGATTCGATGCTCTCTCAATCACTGGGATAGAAGAAGCTGGTAGCTTTGTTGAGGATTCTTCAAAATAGAATTTTTCATCGGATTCTATGTCGACCCATTCAGGTGAATCCTCATTTCTAACACAGAGAAATTCACCTGGTCTTTGACAGAGTACCCTTAAAGGCTGCACCCGAGCTGCACCAAGTTCTGTGTTTTTGTGTAAATACTTTCTGAAAATTAATTTATTTAAATAGTACGTTTTATTCCGATTTATTGTAAACGATATAATACAAACTTATGACAATTCATAGAAGTTTTTAAAACGAAATACAAGTCGCAGGTAGGACACGACCTTGAACCGATTTCTTCTTTCTGAGAAGGACAGTACATGTCATACGGTATCTCCTTTGATCAAGAACATTCAGGCCTTAACGTCAAAGCCTGTCGCAAAAGCAAAGACCCAAATTTTTCAGACTTGTGCTGAGATGGTGAAGGAATACCAAAAGGTTCCTGTGTCGAGGGAAAAGGTGGAAGAAATCGTTGAAACAAAAGTTAACCATCAATTTAGACGACCAAACATAAACATGTAAGGTTAAAAAATTTTGAAATGATTGTGTTGTTAATTAGAGGATTTTTCGTCGATTTTTTTAATTTTTGGTAACGTTACAATATCTAAACACCTCCCCCCCCTACCGTTACTTATCGTAGTGCATTTCAAAACCCCTCCCCCCCCCCTAAATTGGTAACGTAGTTTATGGACGACCCCTTAGATCGAGACTAAAATACCTAGGCTCATCGACATTCCCGTCGCTTAAAGATGTAGCCAGGGTGTCTCTAGAATCTCTGCTAAGGTTTGCGAACTCAACGCAAATCTTTAAAGACTTTTAAAAACAAACACAAAGGTTCCTTGTTGTTCGCTACCGGTACCACTAAGGACCTGAATTGGTCTATGTGAGCCTTCACGAAGGCATCCGGTATAACCTAACCTAACCTTCATTCATTTGCACGCATATGCAAAAATTTGTTCAGGTTTTACTGATATACTTTTAATTTTTTCTTTCATATTTTTTACCGGGAAATTTTTTACTGTGCACCGAGACACAGGGACGCCGATCACAAAACCGGGACGTTAGACAGCCCTAGTCTCCGAGTATGACGTCGAAACAGCTCAACAATGTGCAGAGTGGCGCTAACCAGATGAGCCGAAACCCAAAAATCACGATAAAGATATGGCTCGTAGACTCAAATCGTCGCTTCGTGAAAAACCTTTTTTAAGACGATTGAATTCCTCAAAGAGAATTCGCAGAGGGAGCTAAAGGCCATTCCGAAATCGGCTTACCAAAGATGCTTTCAAGAATGAAATAAACGTTGGCATGCATATCACTTCCGATGTTGATTATTTTGAAGGTGCCCTTAAATAAATACTGAAGAATAATTTACCGTTGTTGTTTTATTTGTACAGTCCAGTTCGATTTTGAATAGAAGGTTTATAAGCTACCTGTTTCCCGGAGTGCTTATCTACGCCTAGAGGCTTATCTACGCCTCTATATTTATAAATTTTAAGCTTATGTTGTGTGTCTGTACTGAAATAATCTGGCACCGTGGCAAAAATTTTCCGAAAGTTTAGACTCAAGCATGTTAATATCGGAGTAATCGATTTTTTTGTTTTGGAGGTGTATCTGTGGTGCCACGTTCATTCAAATTTTTTGTTGTAATTTTTGTTGTTGTAGTAAATGACCAAGTAGATTTTTTTAAACAATACTCTCTTGGTTCTTTTTGAAAGGCATGTACCCTTTAAAACAATACTTATAAAAAATTTAAGTCAGCCATGGCTTAATCGCGATGTTGGTTCCCTTATCAAAAAACGTAATAAAGCCTACTCTAAATGGAAAAGATATAAAACGTCAGCACACCTTGAGGCATTTTCAAATTTGCGTAAACAAGCTGTTAGTGCTATAAGACGAACACAATCCTAACACAGCTAACAGTAAGGCTACTTGACGAACTATTAGAAAAATAGGCATAAATAAAACTTGTACCGACAAAGTAAATGGAAATGTAATATCCTCAATAATAATTTTGTAGGAAACCAAAACTGTGATAATATAGAGCTAACAAGGCAACCTATCTGTGATATAATTGAGTCTAACATGCATTTTTTCCGTGATAACCCCTTTCAAAGTGAAATATCTACAACATCTAGTTTTAGTTTTATGTGTGTTACTGAAAGTGATGTGCTCTCTAGTCTGATTTATGTAAAATCCAACTCGACAGGCATTGACGGTATTACTCCTAAGTTCCTTAAATTGTTTTTACCTAAACTTCTACCTGTTATTACACAAATTTTCAATACAATCTATAGTAATCAATCTTGCTTGTTTGGCCTTTATACAAATCTAAATGGCTGAACGGATTTTTCTTAAACTAGGTATATATATTAAGTGCATTCTAATTTAAAATGTTACATACTTAGTTTTTGCCACACCCCCTTTGAAATTTTCCAACTATCGGTAATTTTGTTATTATAAAACTTTTTGGTGTCGGAGATTTTTGTGTATTTAATTTTAAAAATTTTTTTGTTATTTTGACATCAAAAACACTCACATATATTCAAGAACTATAGGAGAAATTTTAGGAGAAATTTTCAGTACAACGACTTTTTCATAAAACATCGTTACCTAAGAATGAGAAAAAAACGACATGAAAATCAAAGTTTGGTCTGTCGATGCAAATATCTCCGCTGTCCATTAATATATTTCACTCAAATTTATTTTGTTCAAAAGTTCAATTAAATGACTTTACAAAAAGAGGTTGGACTGTACCGTTAAGTCAGTGTATATATGTTTTATGATTTTGTCAAAAAAGGTTCAAAATATTGACTTTTTACTCAAAAAATGACTCAAAAATTGTTGTTGTTGTAAGAATTAAATCAATTAAAAACTGCACATCTGGCTACCTTTCATATGACATAGCATTTATTTGCAAAAATTCTTCCAGCTAAGCGCAAAAATTATTTTACTGTTTTTGTCATCAAAACAACAAGGGCCACCCCTTTTGATTTTTTTCGCGAAATTTATTTTTTTCCAAAATAGTGTTTTTTTATTTTTTACAAAAAAAAACTCAAGTCTCAAAAATAATTTAAGTGAAAAAAATTACCCCAATATCTCTTTCCAATCAAAAGTTATGGCAAAAAATCTATTTTTTCTTACCAGACGATTAAAAAAACTGAGTTTTGTTTTAAAATTATCTGTATAGTTTGAACGTCCCCATTTATCTCTAAGAATGCAGTTGCGTGTCTAGAGTAATTACGAACATTTTGGATTATATAAAATCTTATAGTAATCTACTTAGTTTTTAAAAACTCGTTTCATTTCTATGGTGCATTTCGACAAACTGTCAAACACCAATGAATATTGAAATAAATTAAAAAGCAACTAGAACAGATGGCAAACTTGGTAGAGTTGATGGGGTGATCTATAAATAGCCTTCTGCTTTAAAATGTCATATGATTAGCAGCCATACAATTCAAAAGAATGAATACCAAAACCTGTGAGGTCATATACAAATTTAAACAGTGAGTTGATCACAGCTTAATCAATCAAAGACGACTGAAGAGGAAAATGTAGCGATTTCCGAAACAGTCTTTCTAGTCAGTTAACTGATTGACTCTATACAGAGTTGTTGTTGCCTTCTTAAAAAGTTACTTGATCTAAAGCTCGCAATTTAATGCATGTACTTTTTTTGTAATATTTTAACTCAAGCTTGGACTAAATTTTAAACCAAGGCTTTATTAAAACCATCTTTTGGTATTTTGCAAATACTAGATTTATTTGCAAAATACTTAGATTGATAATTTAGATTTATTATTATACTTTGAAACCAAAGCTCGTGTTGACTTACATGTGTAAAGAAAAGTTTAAATTTTAGTACAAGATTTGTAACCGTGTATGATATATTATGTATTGAATATTTGCTTAGTACACTAATTTAAGCAGAACATAAGAGATAACCATCAAAGGGATAACCAGCTTACGAAATCTCTTGTTTTTACAGGTTAGATTTTTTAGTTTTAGATTTTTTAAACTGTATACGAAAAGGATTCATAAATAATTAACCCAAATAATCTAACCCAAGATTAAAAAGTTCAAAACGAAACCGGTTGCATTTTAATATTTAATGAATGAATACTAACCAAATTAGGGTGTGTTAATAACAATAAGAGTGCGATTCATAAAACGAAATCAAGTAAGCAATAAAACAGACTCACCAATAACTGCTACGACCACAAATAGCGGCCAAAACTCCATCGTTGTTAATGTTTTTCTTGTATTAATTTTTGTTGTTGTTGTTTGAACTAAGAAGCCTCATAAAACAAGAACGCGCTCAAAAATTAATAGGTTTCTTAATATTGCATGAAATTCCAGGGGGATGAGCGAGAGAAAAGCTCAAATGGCATTAATTACTCATGGATAAAGACGAAGAGACAGCAAGGATCAACGGTGCTCATTTATTATGCACAAAAAAAACCGTAATGGAAAAATATCAGTTACAATCTTTGTTTTTTATATTTGTTTTTTTTTTGGTATTTGTTTTATTTTTGTCACGCGTTTTAAGAGCGAGAACGAAAACAGAGAACCGGAAGATAAGCAAACAGAAACATCAACTGATAGATAAAAAGAATTTATAAAATGAAATTCGATAAAAAATTAATGGAAAGCAAAACGCGGGGTTGCGGATGCAAATAACTTCAAAAGAACAAGTGCTTTTGACAAGAATAAATTACAAGCATTTAAATAAATACTGTATCGTCGCGCATAAGGGCAAATAAGACGATGCTGCTGCACTGATGTATATGAATTACTTTATTTTTTGTGATTTTTTGTTTTATTCTTGTTTCTTATGTCGTCTGGGTTCTTGTCAACTTTTAGAGAATAGCTCAATTGTTTTATTTATGTTTTCTTTTATGAGTTTCCATATATTTCTATGTTTTTTTTTTATTGCATTTGTGTGTGTATGCTTACTTTTAAGTACATGAGGCATGTGTTTTCGGTTATCTGGATTATCCTTGCACAATAAACACGCCACTGCATTTTGATGCAAAACACTTAAGGGTATTGTTTGTAGTTGTAGTTGCAGCAATATTCACATCACTTTTCTAGTTTAATTTCTCAACTCCTTTACCTGCTCAACATACACATTTACACTCTTTTTTTTTGTAATTTCTCCCCTCTTTCTTTCCTCAGCTTCCTCTCCACGCTGTTGGTCGGTGCATAAGTTCACTTTTGATTGTTCTATTTTGATGAACTGTTTTCCCCTATGGTATTTATTGTAATTTTAATTACCTGCTTTTAGGCTTAGTAGCAGCAATTATTTCTAACATTTTTACACTTTTAAAATGCTCTAACTTAAATTTTCCTTTGAATTTTTATATGTTCACGTAATTGACCTTTGACACTTGGGCTGGTTTTAAACTGTTTTATTACGCTCGCTTTTATGTCGTCCGATTTTCAACGAGACAACGACATCGTCGCGCCGTACACGACCAATATTAGCTGGCTGCCTTCGATTGATGGTGCGTGGTGTGAGGGACGGTAGAGAGTTCTTTGAGGAAAATGCCGTTATTAATGTCGCACACTTATTTCCACACTGTTTCAAGTTTACGAACTGACTGAAGTGTCAAAAACATTGCGATGCTGCTTCATGTCCTGACTGAGTGTCCTGTTTAGAGCTTCGGCACCGCATCGAGATGCTGTGACTAAGCTTTGTAGCCGAGTACTCATCCCAGCATCCTCTCGTGCAAAAAGAATGCTCTTTGTTGTAGTACTGCTTCTGCATACAAACAGAAATGAAGTGAGTAAGAGAATAATTTTTCAATGTTGCGTATAACAAATAAGAAGGGAGGAAAATTTGTTTGAGAAAAAACATCGAAACACGTAAAAACATAGCATTAGCAGCTATTCAAAATGAACTACAAAGTTTAAAGCAAGCAGTGCTTAAAAGAATCCTTATTTTGGCGCGGTACAGCGTTCTCATGTGATGTTAGATTTAAACATTGACTTCACAGCAGTTCTGCTGTACTGTTAACAGCACTGTTATTTATACCATTTACCACCTTCCGATGAGAACCTTGAATTGATAAATTTACTAAAGTTTTAGATGGGAAATTTTTAAATATATACATACATAGGTAAGTATTTCATATTAACTATATAATAAAGAAAACGAGACGATTTTAATACTATCATATACTTGATGAAACGGGCTTTTTTTGGTTTCTTTTTATATTTTGGCACACATTTCTTATTTCTTGCTCAACGGATTATTTTTATTACTTTCAAAAATAAAAATTTTAATTGATCTTACACTAGTTTGTGAATTTTTAATAAACGTACCTATTTGATATATGGAATATAATTGAAATGGAATGTATTAACAAAATTATCAGAGAAGTTTTTTTTGCACTTAAGGGGAGGTTCAAATGAAACTCGACCCAAACTCAATTAATTTTTTTTTTATCTTTCGATATCTTGTGTATTTGCTTACGAAGGGAACACATATTTTCATAAATGATCTCGAAAAAATCATTGAGCAAATCTTATAACGCGTTTTCTGAAAAATCATGTTCTTCAAACTGGTCTGCACGATATGGATTGAGTTGGATTTTTTTTTATTTTAATTTTAGAGTAAATACAATTTATTGGATCCTAAACCTAAATTAAGATAATATTGGCCAGTTTTATTTTTTCAGAAAAAAAAAACGCTATTCAACAAAAGAAAATAAGAGTATTAGATGAACACATCAATGTGTTTGTAATATTTTTTTTATTTAACCCATTTTACGCCGAGCTTTGAAACGGACGAACCAACAGTTGAGAGTAAATTTTCTACAGTAATTAGGACACAGTAAACTCGATTCGGTGGTAAAAATGTTTCTATCTTTGATAGTTTCGCCAGAGATAGTGTCCGAGTAGTCAAACAATGGCGGTTGGCGGCAATAAAAATGACATATTATTAAAGGAATTAATTATTGTATGTTGTTTTTTGCTATTCGACCTTAAATTTTTAAAATATTTTTGTTTGTTGTTTTTCAGGCTCTAGGTCTCAAAATTTATAAAAAGCTTTTTGTCTTGTTTTTATAAATTATTAAATAATTATTAAATAAGTTTACCATTCGCGGTATGCCTCAAAGCACATTCTCTGTGTTAGCTTGTGTCAAATTTTGCAAGCCAGGCATTTTTGTCAGACTGCACAATAACGAGACCTTGTTGAACGTTTGAGCAAACTATATATCGTTTGTTTCGGCGACAATCAGGTCGTACACTTCGGCATAGAAAAAATAGGAAAAAAAATCGGAAAGCAATTTGTCATAGAGCTTTAGTTGCATTTCGAAATGTAAAGGGTCCGCCAAATAACTTTTTTTTTTGAAAATTCTATAAAAAAAAACTACTGGCAATTTTCTAAAATTTATTTTTTTATTTGAAAGTACAATCCTTCCGGTTAGTAATAAAAAAAATAATTTCATTCAAATAACTGCCTTGGCTGGCCATAGACGATAGCCTACACGATCGGTCACATCTTTTAAGCACATTATCGATTGTGTGCAGCTGTATTTCACCAATGGCTTCACGAATATTGTCCTTTTAAATGTCAATTGTCTCTGGCTTTTCGGCGTAACACTTATCTTTGAGGGCACCCCACAAATTATAGTCCAACGGTGTCAAATCGCAGCTCCGAGGTGGCCAAACGACATCAGCTTTGCGGCTGATAATGCGATCTTCAAAAACAGGGCGCAAAACATCGAGTGTAGCTTCGGCTGTGTGGCACGTAGCGCCATCCTGTTGAATTGTCAATATCTTCAATTTTTGTGAACAACATGGCCCGATAATGATCGCCATTGACTGTAACGGCCACTCCTTGCTCATTTTCGAAGAAAAATGGCCCAATTATGCCTCTGGACCAAAATCCGCACCAAACAGTGACTCGTTTTGGGTGTAGCGGCTTTTCAATGTATGCGTGCGGATTTTCTGCGCCCAAATTGCGACAATTTTGCTTGTTTACATACCCGCCAAGATCAAAATGAGCTTCATCTGAAAAGATGATTTTTTTGGCAAAATCGGCATCTTCTGTAAGTCGATCGCAGACCCACTTCCCAGCGTTGTTCAAGCG
Organism: Dichetophora obliterata; assembly: GCA_963920525.1. Lineage (NCBI taxonomy): Eukaryota > Metazoa > Arthropoda > Insecta > Diptera > Sciomyzidae > Dichetophora > Dichetophora obliterata. The sequence continues at coordinate 274,430,885 of OY986435.1, read as the reverse complement.
TACACACAACCATAATCTTTCATGTCAAATCAGACGTGAGCTTAGTGTTACCATTCACGAAATAAGCACTAGTTGAAAAAAAAAGTTAGATGGCGGACCCTTAAGCTATTCCAATGGCTTCAAAAATTTTCGACTGTATAGGGTACGTCACTTACATCAGGTGGGTGACGCCTCCCATTGCGCCGCTGAAAATGCTGAAAATGCTGAAAAAAAGAATTCTAACGGCAATTTGTACTTATATAAGGGCTCAACAGTAGATTAAGCCTCTTATATACAACCAGGTCTGATCTAATATAACCCTTCAAAATTGGGAGCTAAAATTTAGCCGATGTTGATGGCTGCTTATCGGTATGATCACAGTGTGCGACGTTGTGAACAGTTGCATCAATGCGAGCTAACTTCCGAATATTAATTTTCACGACAGTTACAACATCTTCGCTATCTGTACAACGGACAATCTCAAATGTTTCAGCTCAAACAACTCATCTTCAATAACATCTTCATCAGCTTTTCCATCAAAAGCCTCAAAGAAATAGCGACCACTGTTTCTGTTTCATCGTCGGTATCGCTCTTCAGTAAATTATCGATGAATTCTTGCTTCTATTACTTTTATATTTGCAAAAAATCCCCCAGAAATATTCACTTATTTACAAATTCACTTAAATGGATGCTCACAATGGGCATTTTTACACGAGCACAATTTGGTTGGCACAATTCCGTTTCGTCAATTTCACATGAGCTTTTTATGCACTAAGTGTACGTTCACAAGTGTGCGTATGTATTAGAGTTTTGAAGTCATTTGGTACTTGACTGCACAGCTAGATACTCCCCAATCAGCCATTTAGAAATAGTGATTGCGAATTTTCTTTATTTATTCTTATTTGTCAATTTAAGATGACTGCGCAATGTTTGGTAAATATATTTATACATATTGAAATACTAATTTCCAATTGTTAAGAAACACTTGGAAAACGCTTATTTAAATACTAATTTCCAATTGTAAAGAACAACTTGGATTAAGCTTATTCAAATACTAATTTCCACTAAAAAAACACTTGGATTAAGTTTATAGTAAGGAATATTTTTCCAAGGTATCGTTTTCGTTTATTCTACAATTACTTGTAAGCATTTTCCAATAGTAATCTAAGCTTTTTCCAAGCTTGATGCTTACGGTTACGGATGCTTAACCAAGTTTAGTTTAGGTTGATGCTAAACTTGTTTAAAGCTTATTTCAAGCTTGTTTAGCTGATTGGGTTGACTTACAATGCATATGTATTAGTTTTGTTCTCTTTAATGCGGTTCAGTCGCTGGCACAATTTTTCTGCCGACAAACACTTTACTCTTCACCACCCTCACCACAAAAAATGTTGTTTTGTGCGCAGAACATTGTGCTCGTGTGAAAAGGCCCAATGTCTTTCAAGCAATAAAACAAAACAGAAATATACATGTCCTGTTTTCCTTAAATTTGGCGAATAAATAATTTGCATATTTTTTGCATATGCATTTTTCTGTTTTGGAGAACTGTATACTTGAATGTAATTTTTTACATTTTCAAAAAAATGAATATAAGGTTTTATATCTCGGGCACTAGAAGTGACACCGAAGATAATTTTCTCAATTCGGATTCTGCAAATATTTTTGAACGAAGCCCTGTATAAAAATATCTATTTAAAAACAGTAGGAAAAGGCCACGATTTTTTTTTTATTTTGATATTTAAAAAAATTACTTCAAGCATGAAATGAAACAATTTTTTTCATATCTCCTTTATTCTTTATAATATTTTTGTTTGTTTGTATGTATCTATGTATGTTTTGAATAGACTCCTAAACTACTGAACGGATATTTTTAAAACCGATATCAAACGATTCTTTATATTACTGCGCTGAACAAAGGCTATACTCCTTTTGCCACGCCCCCTTTAACCGCCCACAAATCAATAAAAATGCTATATATCAAATGGTTTCTGCCGAATTGGAATAAGACTTGGTATTTAGGTTTGTATGCTTACTGTCGGCAACGGTACGAAAAATGGGTTGCCTCACCTCCTTTTACCGCCCACAAACCAATAAAAATAATATACTTCAAACGGTTTGATCGTACTGGACTTAAATTTGGTAATTTACTGCGTATGCTGACTGTCAGCAGCTGCGCCCACTATTCATAAATAATTACAATTCCTGAGACGTAAATGCTTTCATAAAGAAATATGCTATGTAGGTGCTAAGTCAAATGATAATATTCACTGATAATGGCTCATAAGACAGAACATTGCAAGACATTCAAGAGACCAAGCACGTGATGGGCAAAGTGACGTTTTTAGCAGGATATTTAAGGCAAACATTGCCTATTGTTCCGAGAGGTACGCTTGCGGATGATATAAAAGCATGTATTTAATCATAATATTTATGGAAAAATATAAGAAAGTTCGAGTTAAAAACAAACATGAGAGCTCACCTCTATGGAGACCGATTGTCTGGTTTTTTCGCAAACAACCTGTTGAAACTAGGGAGTGCACAACTTAAAAAAGATGCGCAAGGTTAAGTTTATTTAAGTCCAATTTCTACAATAGTTAAATCTGCAGAAGAGCTCTAACATAAAGCTTTTCCGAATGTCGTAAGCAATTATAAAAATCAAAGTTTGTCATGCGAGAGGACCGAAAAGTATTACGGTCAATGCAATCAACTTCCAACTTTTACGAGAGCTGCAGGGAGATATTCGCACTTATAAATCGGTAAATACCGTTCCTGATCAGAACGAGTCAGTGAATTACCTTGTCAAGTTTTAAAATTCGTTGGAGCCACCAGGAGTATCTCCTCGTAGCCTCAGCCTAAAAGTTTGAGCACCTATACTGCTAATGAGAAATTTAGATTCACCACGACTTTGTAATGGCACCAGGCTCTCGGTTAAGAAATTATTGCCAAATGTTATTGAGGCTACTATTCTTACAGGTCGTGGCAAAGGAGATGGTGTTTTTCTGCCTCGCATCCCAACTATTTACGTTTTTAATCATATCTTCGGCATTAAAAATCTGATTTTAAAATATAATTCATCGATTTTCTTTGTTTCAAGAAGATGCATTTTTCTGCTTCAGAGGTCATTGATCTCAGATACTCCGTTCTGATACTTACCCAACAGATCTCAGTTTGTACCACCCTAAAGTACCACACCAATGTCAAAAAATTAAACATAAAACAAAATCATTAAACTTTAACTAAAGAAGTTTTTCGATTATTCCACTGGAACTATTTTAAAAACATAATAATAATTTTTTTTTTTTTTTGCTGAACTTTGGGGTCACTTTTATGTTTTTTCCTCACACCGAAAAAAGGTATGACAGTAAACGTATTTTTTTAGAAAAAAGAAATAAGAAAATTATTTAAGTTAAAAAAAAATACCTTTTAGTTCGTTTTAAAAACATGTTATATTAAAAAATTTTTACTTAAATAATTATTTTCTGATTCTTAGTCTTTGTCAAATTTGTGTCTTTTCTTTAGAACTGCGATGCATTTACTTGCTCTGGTTCTTGTTCATTTTCGGTAGGAACTTCTTCATCTACCTGTAGCGATGGATGTGCCTCTCCTTCTCTAGGCGTCGCTTGCGTTGTGTGGTTGTCTCTTCGATCATTGCAATGTTTTCTTTATAATTTATTCTTTAAAGTTTGTATTTGCTTTTTCTTGTTTTTCACGGTTTTTATAACACGCACAACACTTTTTAGGCAGCGCGCATAGTGAAGCATATGAGCGTTGCGTTGCGTTGCTGTGCGCAAAGCGTTGACTGCAACAGAGCGAACATTGCTTGCAACTCGTTTCTTCGCAGGACTTTTGCCAGGTGCCTCAAACCATTTATCCCTAGAATGAATTTCAAATCCCCCTAAAATTCCCCAAATTTTTTTTCGAAAAACATACAAAAATTTTATAGAGGCGACTGAAAGAAGTGCAACTGCTATGTATGCATGTACTTAACCCTTTCAGTGGATTTGGCCGATATATTGGACACGTCAGATATTAATTTTTATTGTTATTTTGCAACGCTTTTTTTAAATCAAATCATTTAGTTCTATCAAAAGGTGAGCCAACATGATAAAAATAAATTTAGAAAGATTTTTAACATTAAAGTCAGTTGTATTTTCAATTTTGTACCGAAGAAAAGCAAACAATTTCTTTTTTGGCCTATGTTATCAAGCGGACAAAAATTAAATTTGTGTTTTGGCTTTAATGATAATAATATCAAAATAATTTAAAATACAAAGATCTAAAGGGTTGGAAAACCTTCTAGGGATTAAAAAAATATGTTTGTACCGAACAGGAGCAAAACAATTTTTTCTTCGTACAAGCTTACAATACATCTACCTAAAAAACCCCTTAAGATTCAATAACCCTAAAATACCTCAACACAGTTAAAAAAAAACCTTTAAATCTAGGGGAAAATCACCTAACCTGGCAACACTGGCTCATATGCTTCACTATGCGTGCGGCCTTACACATACTAGTCTCTTAGAAGTATTCTAGTCTCTTATGCAAGGGCTCCCGTGTTCGATGTTCGACTAGGCTAAGCTAGTTATCTTTTTTTTTAAATATAGCCTATATGTAGCCATATAAAATATTCTTTCAATCTTTCATCAAATTGCTTTGATACATATTCTTTTACAAAATACATAATATTTTTATGAAGACGACCAAAACCGGAATTTAGGCTGATACCGTAACCGAATATTCGGCCATTTTATAATATTCGGCCGAAACCAAAACCGAAACTGGAATAAAATTTATTTTTTTGTTGTTTTTTGCTTTTTTTTTTCTTTTGCCCAAAAGGAATCTTCTGGGGCAGTTGCAGATGGTGGTAGAGAAGATAACAATGAAGCCAACAAGAATGACATACACAAACAAGGTGGCGCAAAAGTAATCCTCCTATCAGAAAATGCTATAAATTTTGCGATTGGCCTATTTTGGGCCTATTTGGCCCTAATGGCGGCCATTTACATGACATCATATTCTCGACTTGATGTAAAAAAAAAATTAAAAGACCAAATAAAAATAATCCACAAGAAGAATCAAAGTTTTGCATTTTTTTTTTTAATTACAGCCAAAAAACATCGCTTTTATTTACTTTTGCGCCACCTTGTATATTCTCCAAAAAACCTTTCTAATTCGAACAGCCTAGAAAGATTTTAAAGTATACAGTATACTTTAGCCTACATCTGATTCTAATTTTCCCTAGAGCGGTTCTCGAAAATTGAAATTTCAGCACCCATGGTTTTGTCGCTGGAGTTGGTTGGCATACTCCAAATATACAAATGGAGCTTATTGTAAGTTTGTCGTTTTATTTAGCTCTGTTTATGGTGGCATTGCATCACAGCCTCTTCACTATTTACGGCACAAAAAAGTTTTTATTAAAAAAATTGTTCTACCCCTTTCATTGTGACTTTTTCATAGTAAATAGTTTTTAAGCAATTAACTTTCGACTTAAAGATATGAGTCTGGTTTAATTTTTGAGGAATATTTGAAGTTGCTCATGAGTTACAAAAAGTTAACTAATATTTTTTAAAATTCTGAACAGAGAAAAAGTTTAAAGTCAATCGTTTAAGATATTTAGTGAATTTTTAGGTTTTAAAATTTATGAAGATTATGTTAAAGTTTTTCTGTTTTTAAAATTTTATTAATTTAACATAAATCATATATCGTTCTCATCCCCACAATTTCTTAAAGCCTCCTTAATTCAATGTGTGAGATCCGTTTGAACGGATGTGCATCCCTTAGCAAGTACAGTGATTAGACAGTAACAGGACATGTTGGTAGAATTTGCCAAAAAAGAAGACTTAATTTTTGATATTTTTTATTTTATTTTTAAACGAAAACTTTCATTTATTTTTTTTTCTTACAAAAATTTTTTAGAAGGTGCATATTTTATTATTAATATTTTAGCTTGCTTATGTATAAATTTTGAATTTTTGTTTAAATTTTTGCCAGGAATGCAAGCACTGAAAACCTTTCCAACGATATCTTGAAAGTTAGGATCACATTAGAAATAATGAATTTATGTAAATTTTAGTGAAATAAATTTAAAAAAAAAATCAAAAAATAGCACAAAAAACAGCATTATCTTTAATGCTATTGCTAAATTTTAAAATTTTTTGATGCAGATTTAAAAGAAGAGCCTTTTTCGGCCTTTAATAACTGACAGTAAATGTATTTTTTTTAAATATTCTCGGTTTTTGCAAAATGTTTTAGCTCACTAGCGGCTATCGTTAAAGATAACATTTTGGGAATCGTTAAAATAGTTAAAAAAACTAAGGTCAATATTAAGAGTGATACAAATGGAAATTTTTTTCGTTTGAATAAAGAAAATGTTCATCAAACCCCCCATGGATAAATCCTGGCTAAGGCCCTGCCTTATAGACATTGCAAACTTTGTTAAAGTTTGTTGAAATAAATTGTTAATTTTTACTTTACCACTGACATGCGTGTACACACTTTTCTTCGAAAAGCCTTGCATAGATGCCACATTCCTTGAAGGAAAATTATTTATATCATTAAAATTTCCTTGAAGGAAAATCGTTATATTATATAAAATTTTATCAAATACAATTTTTTTGTTGAATTTGATTGCGTTTCTTCCTTCTAAAGTGTAATAAATCTAAATGGAAATGAGGCAAAATTTGCGAAATTGACCTTATTTCCATTTAAAGAGAAAATAATGCCAATTTGGTCTTATTACCTTTGGCCAGTTAAATTTTATATAAAAAATAGACAATAAAAATTAGCAAACAAAACAATAAACCTATAAAAAAAATTTCTTATGCGTTTCTACGCATATTTCTACAGCAAAACACAAACACCACACTTATTTTCTCTCATAAAACTATTTAAATAAACCAAATCTCTACATTCATGAATATTAGCAGCAGACCCTCGAGGAGCTCACATGTCTGCATTTAGCCAAAAACTTAACTAAACTGATGCACAAGATATTAAATATAATATTATCTCCCTCAAATAATCACCTGTAAATTCGAATATTTCAACGTGTGCACGGCGAAATTCAGCGCATGCAATATTGAGGTATTACACTTTAGGGTAATGATGTGTTAATTTGTTAAATTAACTGAAAGTTTGATGATTACGAATTTAATGAAAGTGATTTTTACTTCAGGCGAACAAGTTATTTATTAAATCGGCAAAAATGGGCCAGCAATTAAATTGTTTCCTGTTATACTGTGATTCTCACATGGCAAAAAAGAATAAAAATATACAAAACAAAAGTATGTTAAAAAATAGCAGATGTGTAAACTTAATTAAAGAGAAACCTTTATCCGGCTTTATCTTTCAGATCTTGATCGATTCGACCATTACGATTACAGAACTTATATCATAATTGCATAAAAAAATCTTGTGTTTTAACGATTTATAAGCTTTCCTGACACACTAGATTTTTTTTGTTTGTTTTGGTATTCTTCGCATGACCTTATAAAAAAAGCAAACGAAAAGATTGCACTGTTGTTTTTCCCCCACAACTCTTTGTAATTTTTCTCATATTTTAAAAACGGAATAAAGTTATGGCTTTAATGCTGTCGTACTGAAAGGAAGAAACAAAAAGTGACAGCGAGAAAAAAAGTAAATATAAAAACAACAACTATAGCTACTGCATGCAAAACATAACGTGCAACAACAAAGCGTCATCTTATCATACCATGAATAATGCAAGGATTTGTTAAGGACACATGACTAGCATACCACAACTCTGTTAAAGTGTGGCAGAACAACAACAATAAAAACAACAGCATAATCGGCAGCAAGAATATGCTCTGAGTTGCAACGACAGTGACAGCAGCAGCACCACCAACAACAAAACCCTGCAATCAGCAGTAAAAAGTTAAGTTTTCTAATTTGCTCATATAATCCAGGATTTACTTATTTTATCTGGCTTTGTGGTAGATATTCAGCATATTTAAAAACTCAACACAATGTAAAATGTTGTCTAGTTTTTATAAAATATTGTATGCAATTCAACATAAAATATGACAAATTTCACTTTCCGTTATCTCACTGAGTTGAGTGTATGTATGTAAATAGTTCCAATGACAAAACAATGTTATGGAAAAATTATCTTAATTGGACTTATGTTAATTGGGAAGTAAGAAGTGCTACCTTCCATATAATACACCCATTTGAAAAGCGAAAACTCGGTACGTATACAAGCTACAATCGTCAAATTTGATTTAAAGGCTGATTTTATAAGAAATTTACTAGTATTAGAAATTTACAAATTTACAAGAATTTACATTGTACAAAATATTAGTTTTGTACAGTGATGTGATATGGAGGGATTTCGCTCTTTTTTTGTGGGATTTAAACCATAAAAAGGCGAGGGGGCATTTAAGTTTTTTGGCGGGATTTTTTATGTGTTAAAAATTTGGAAGACTAGGTGTAGTATTAGTTTGTAGTGGGTTTATATTCACTGTGACCCATATGATCTATTGTGCATGCCCTTGACTAACTCTCAAGACTAAGGCTTTGAATAAATTTAAGCCCTGATTCTGGCTTGATGTTCTAAATTGTTCATGAAGGAACTACTGCCCCTCCAAAGTGGAGAAGTCTTAGACTGCAGATTATCGGAAATTCACATAAAATGTGTTCTAGCGTTTCTTCCTGCTCTATATTGAAAGATTAAAAGTCTTCAAAAGAATTGATTGGCATCACTTTGTCTATAATTTAGTACAATAGCCGATTCTATTTTGTGTTTCGTTGAGTGTTCGTTGGAATTGATAAAAAAAAATTTCAATAAGTTTGAATTAAGTTGATTTGATATCGGAGTTGTACCTCATTTTGGCTTTAGAAACTTTATTCAGCTTCATTCATAAGTCAGCTAAAATAAAAACAATCTATATATACACACATAAAACTATGGTGTAAGAAACCAGGTGACAGCGAATTTTAGTTTTTGTTTTAAAAATCTAACACTTAACTATACAAAATCAACTTTTCTGCCTCTTTCACTCATTTGACAGCTTTAGCAAACGACGTCGACGTCGCTTACACCTTGATTTCTTACATAATGCATAAAACAAAGTCGTGAAATGTGTTACTAATTCTTCCATAACTAAAGAACGAAGCGTCTGATTAAACTAAAATTTTGGCAGTAGATTTTTTTTAAATATTAGATGCTTTATAAAAAAAATTTCTCACACCCTGAAATCAAAGGGAAAGCGCTGAAAGTGCTCACAAATAAATAAAAATTATGTATTTCAGACGGTTTTGGTCGTATAAGACTAGTATTTGTTATGTAATTTGTATGGTTACTTTCGGCAACTGTACTAAAAATGGGCGTGGTTTACGCCATTCTTCAGGGGATAAAGGGAGAAAGAAGCAAAGTGCGTCAGGCAAGAACTAAATTAAGCTGAAGTTTTGGCACTCGATTTGTTTCGAAAACGAGATGGTTTAATCCTTTTCGACCGCATACGCACAATTGTGCGGGTAACTTTAAGTCTGAATATTTTCACTTCTATTTCACTAATGTTAAACAAATTTAAATTTATCGATTGCACAGATTATTGTTTATGTTTGCGTCTCATATTGTTTCGCTGTTCGTTTTGACGTTTCTTAAATATTCACGGACTTCTCGCGTCACATTGTTTTTTCAATGAGCCGTGGAAGTTAAATATTTTTTCATTCACTAAACAACTAATAGCGAAATTTAAGTGAAGTGAGCACATTTTAAGTAAGAAAATAAAAATTTTAAATCTCAAATGATTTGAAGTTATTTAGTAAAAAAAAATTAGTTCCAGAACAAACTATCGATTCTCGAAAATTCTGGAAGGATATGAAAATATCAAAATTAAGGGAGTGAATATGTTTTCATATCATATAAAGAACAGTTATTCCAAAAATCATAGAAAAATTCTCAGTCGTTTAACCTTAGGTCGGAAAGGGTTAAGGGGAAACAAATTTTCCACACCCCCATTTACCGCCCACAATTCATCAAAAATGCTATATTTCGGACGATTTTGTTCATGTTAGACTAAAATTTTGTAATTTAATTCGTATGGTTACGTTTGAAAACTATACAAAAAATTCCAATAAAATAATATGTTTCACTCCGATTCGCATGAAAATTTGTATATGGGAGTAAGACGATCTGTGACAACGCCAGCCGGGGAATAGAGGCTCCTTTTATAATTGGGTCAGTTCTTATTTATCTAAAAGACAACAAAAAGTGAAGATTAATATCTTCTTGAGTTCTTCATTGCCCACAGTTTTGGGTGTACCTCAAGGTTCGGTGCTTGGCCCAATTCTCTTTCTGATTTTCATTAATTTACTACTCTCACAAAGCTTTGTAAGCAATATAAATGCATTTGCTGACGATATGGCTTGTAAAGGGTCCGCCAAATAACTTTTTTTTTTTTAAAGTTCTATAAAAAAACTACTGCATATTTTCTCAAATTTCTTTTTTTATTTGAAAGTACAATATTGACGGCCAATCCTTGCTCATTTTCGAAGAAAAATGGCCCAATTATGCCTCTGGACCAAAATCCGCACCAAACAGTGACTCGTTTTGAGTGCAGCGGCTTTTCAATGTATGCGTGCGGGTTTTCTGTGCCCCAAATGCGACAATTTTGCTTGTTTACATACCCGCCAAGATCAAAATGAGCTTCATCTGAAAAGATGATTTTTTTGGCAAAATCGGCATCTTCTGTAAGTCGATCGTAGGCCCACTTAGCGAAGCGAAAACGCATTGGATGGTCAGTTCGCTTCAACTCCTGAACCAATTGGACTTTGTAGGGCGTCATACCAAGGTCTTTATGCAAAATTCGTCTCAATGATGTCTCCGAAGTGTTCAATTGTTGAGAACGACGGTGAATTGATGTTGATGGCGCTTCACTCACATTTTCTGCCACAGCAGCAATATTCTCGGGTGTACGCACTGCTTTTGGCTTTTCACGGTTTGGTTTATCGTTGAGGATGCCAGTTTCTTTCACTTTTTTCACAAGATAACGAACATACGGAGCTTTTCAAAGTAATGTCGCAATATTTCCTAGCGTTGTTCAAGCGTATACACAACCATAGTCGTTCAGCGGAAGGATAAAACAAATTATCTGTCAAATCAGACATGAGCTAAGTGTTACCATTCACGAAATAAGCACTAGTTGAAAAAAAACGTTAGATGGCGGACCCTGTACTTTCACTAGTAGTTCTCTATTATCCCTACTTGCGGACATAAATCATGATTTGAAAATATTAAGTCACTGGTTCAAAGTTCATAGGTTGTTCCTTAGTGACAAAACGAGAAACATGTATTTTAGTGTTTCTGCCAGAGATCTAGATGTTATTAACTTTTTCTTTCACTGTGGGAAATGTAAAAATTTCTTTATTCGAACTCCGTTTGTTTATCTTCTAGTTTCCCTCAATTCTACTATAAAGATCGCTCTTGCTCGCCTCAATGTTTCAAGATTGAATGTGTGAAGTCCTTTAAACATCTCGGAGAAGTACTTGATTTCAAATTAAATTGGTCTGACCAAACACATGCACTGAAAAAGTGTCTTATGGCCGCGACTCGGCATTTATATTTCTTAAAACCATATTGTTGTTCCAGTCTCTTAAAGTGAACGTATTTTGGTATCTTCCAGTCAAAGTTGCATACGCATAACAATAAAGTATAACAATAAAGTATATCCGCTCTTAGAATCGCAAAAACATTCCATTCATCTTATTCTTAAAAAAGATCGCCGTGAAAGTAGTCTGCCTCTATTTATTGACCTGAATATACTGCCTCTTAAACATCTTTACTACTTTAAAGTCTTATAAACATTTTTCAGTCAATCTGGCTATTCTTTGAGCAGAAGTTAGAATAACTACAACTTAAGAGTTAACACTCGGGACTTAGTATCTATCCCACAACAAAATTATCAATTTCTATTGAGGTTTTATATAGCAGTTGCTTCAAGACTCTTTAATGGGCTACCCATTTTCATTCGATCTATTCGCAGTAAAACTTTATTTCTCAAAAAAGTAAAATCATGGCATGTCACTTTGTCTTTTTATGATGTTGATGTTGGTGTAGTCATTTAATTTTACTTGTGAAATGCCTACCCGGATTTTTATAATTCGATTTTATGCCGTATCAGTAATTACTATTTTGTTTACCTTATTATAGTATTTCTCTCGGATTTTTTTTTTGTTTTTTTGTGCTTATTTTCTTCTTTTTATTAGTTTTTTTATCAATTAATTATGACCCCACTCTCTAGTAAATTGATGTATTATTTAACATTAAATACTCTACTACTTTCGCCTCCAGCTCCCTGTGAGCTATAGATTGCAGATATTTTAATAATTTTTTGAATAATATCCAGTTTATATATTTCTTTTCTTTTATCTTCTTGCTGCAATTTGTTTAAATGTTTAATATACATGATATATGATTTTGTAAAGATAACGTATATTGTATAAAATTATGTCGCAGAACAATTAATTGTTCTTGATCTAAACCTAAACCTTGACCTAAAGCTAAATAAACGATTTTAAACTATCAAACAACTAGAATTTGTATTTAAAATAAAGTAAATCGTACTTAACTATCACACATTTAGAAATCGTATTTAAATCATATAAAATCAATATAATAAATAACAAAGCCATTTAGAAAAACTTTTATCAAATGGTAGAGCACGACCAAACAGAAACAGCTTGAAAATATATCAGCAAAATCTAAAAATAACTTCAGTAACCATGCTTTGTTAGTGGTAGACTTCCATCAGACTGTTGGACTCCATAATAATAACATAAGCATAAAAACTAAAGTAAAGCAAAACTACAACAACAAACATGAAAATATGAATTGGGAGAAAAACTGAGAAATTGACACTTAAAATCTCATCGCCTCTGTGGTGCATTGCGCTAATGCGCTTGCATGGCGTATCACAAAGATTTCTGATGAAGCCTGTAGCAGGGCCGAAATTGCAATAAAATCAGCTAGTGATGTTTTTCTTTTCATATTGAAAAAACGTTGTTGTTGTTTCTTTGGAAAAATTCGTTAGTACAATTAATTGTTCTAACCTTGACCTTAAGCTCAATAATCGATTTTCAACTATCAAACAACTAGAATTTGTATTTAAAATCAAGTATGATTTAAACTATCAAACATTTAGAATTTTATTGAAATCATATAAAATCAACATTTAATTTTTTTAGAATTATATTTGAGTTCAGTACCAAATAAGTTCAGGAAGCAACAGGTTGTAGGCTAGGTTAGGTTAAAGTGGTGGCAGGTCTTTAGACCGGCAAACTTAGACCAAATTATTGGTTAGTTGTGATACCACTGTACGAAAGAAGAGAGTGATTAAGTGAAACGTTTGTGAAGAATGTTCTTAAATGTGGCAGAAGCCAGAAGTGCTATGCCTTAGAGTCAGTCAAATCAGGTTACTAAGCGTTTCTCTCCAAAAATTTTCCTACCACCGCCAAATACAACTTTTCATTGTAAATAGATCTGTTTTAAAGTTCTTTTGATTAGAAATATGGAATGAAAGGTTAAAGCGTAGGACAATGGCCCGACCAAGATTCGAACCTGGAACCCCTAGGAGATAGTCAAGCGTAATACCACTAGACTATCGAACAGGATATAACAACAACAATTTGTTTGCAGAACCATCAAGCAGACTAGCCAGCTGTTTCGTTAATCGCTACATCAGCTCTTCAATAGTCTACTGTGGCTTCTGCAGTTCATCCACTATAATAAGCATACAAATTTTGATTAATCAAAGCAGAATTATTTGTGCTTTTTTGTTATTAAAAGCAATGTTTCCTCTACTATTTTGCGAAAAAAAAAGTTCGAAAAAGGGACTGCATTGATTTTTTCAAAGGTTCGTTGTTGTGGTCTTTGTTTGCATCTTTATCACGACTCAATCAGGCTCCAACAAATTACTGGTATAAAACCATAGAAGGCGTTTGAAGAAGGTTTTTTAAAGAAAATGTCATTGTATGTGTAACCATAATAACAAACTTGCTTTCTTAGGTCGGGTTCGCATCAGTGTTTACATGAAAAATAAATAATAGCATATTTTAATTACTATATCTTCTGTACTACAGTGAAACTTCTCTAACCCGAACTTCCCTAACTCGAAATTCTCCATAGCTCGAAGTGATTTTTGCTTTTTCAAGGCACTTTCCTTATATTTTGATTCTATAAGTCGAATTTCCCTAACTCGAATTTTTCTTCAATTAATGCGTATTCATCTCCATAACTCGAATTTCTCTCACTTACAACAACTTTAATATTTTTGTGTGTATTGAAATTCGAAGAATTGACTTCGTCACAGCATCGCGCTGTGACAGCATGAAAAAAATTTCATGGCATCTCTATTAGCTCGCGTCGAAAGATATAAAAGTTATTGTATCTTTTGCTGTCTATTTTGTTGGTATATGTTTTGTGTAAGTGAAGAGAGTATTAGAATTTTCAAGTTAAGTGTGGCTTATTTTACAGTATTCAAGAAGATGCTTATTAACTTAACGACTATATGAAAGTGATAAATCTGATGATGATGAAGATGAAAATATTCCACCAACAACAAGTTTCGAAAGAAATCATTTCGCAGAAAAATTGCGGACATTTATTGAATCTATACACGTATCATTCAATATAATCGACAATGTTTTTTGTAAAAAGAGAAATATGTGTGCTAATTACAGAACAAAATTTCTGAGTACTTTAACAAACAAAAAAATACATATTAAATAAAATGAGCTAAAAATTTTTTCTATAACTCAAATTTTCCGTACATCGAAGCAAAATTCTGGTCCCGTGACACTTCGAGTTAGGGAAGTTTCACTGTATTATGTAAAAGGGTACTCACGTTTGTTTGAGGCCGCAAAGCTTGAGAACGGTCGGCGCTATTTCAGTAACTACTTTTCTATTGGATAGCTATGGTACCAAGTTGGGAGATAGGCTGTATAAAGTTTTTAAGCATAATTTAAATAATATATTAAAATTAAAAGAGTGTAACCATACAATTTCTATATTCTTGTCCTTAGCGAGAAAAAAGCAGTATCTTTTTAATCTCTATTTCAGCAACATAAAGGTGGTGAGCAACACTTAACAGCATAAGCTAACAGATGCCATTCCCCTGATAGCACATATTTTCGTTTTGTGAGGGGGCGTGGCACCTCCCATACACCCCATATTATAAATTCCCATTGTAATTATAGGTTGCTCAGTCTCGGAATTCAGTAGTCGATCACAATTTTAACGTGCCATTCTCCTAATCGAATTTAATGGGCGTTGTACAAAGAGGCGTCACACCTCCCATGCAACCTTAATTTGTGATATCGAATAGCGATGGAATTATAAGTCGCACAGCCTCGGAATTCTCAGCCTCGCATAACTTACACGTGCCGTTCCCCAGATAACGCTTTCTTATTTAAGTAATTAGCAATTACTAAAAATTAACAATGATTTATTTGAAGAAAAACAGTGATTTCTGTCGAAAAAATAGAGTAAACATAAAAATTATGTAATTGAGCGCAACAAAAGTTCGATTTTCAATTTTATTTTTTTTAAGAATGTATTCAAATGTCTTTCAAGGCATTTATCTGAGGGGTGTCTATTGTAAAGTCTATAGTGGGTTGTTAAAAAAACTCGAACAATCTCTTTAGAATTTTTGTTCGTTCTTAATTTGTAAGTATTATCAACGGGGTTCTGCATATACCCATTTCTTGTAAAAAATATTTTAAGAACTTTAAAATAATACTGATGCTAATAATAGCATGATACATGATGCTAATAATGGTGATAATAATAACGGTAAAATCTTTAGACGCCTCAATAGATTAATAGTTGAAGTCAAACGATTAACTCTATAGATTATTCTAACGGCAGACTTTTTTAATATTAAGTATAAAGTATTTTTTGCAGATAAGCACCTCCCCAGTAGCTCAAACTATATTGTAATCAAGAGTGAAAAAATGTCGTAGTAGATTTTAATTAATGTACTTTCAAAACAAAACGGTCTTAGTTTAAAAAAGCATCTTAATGAAGAAAAAAGATATGTATTCAACAATAAAATGTCTGAGGTAAAGGTACTAAGATGTTGATCGTAATTATTACTACAAGGAATTGTACTGTCGTTGAAAATGGAGCAGCCGAACTATAACTAAGCCCACTTTTCAGAAATCATTATAGTGTCCGAGTTGTGCATGTTTTTATAATAGAAATTGGTGTATATGTGCTATGAGACCAAGTGGTGGTCACAATATACATAAATGTTGCCAAGCCTACTTTTACCAATCCTTCTTTACACACAAAATCGTTTGTGCAGTGTCTTTTAAGATCTCAGGAACGGTAACACTTTAGGCCACCAAATTTACTACATCTATTAACAAGGCTTACATCTCAAATAATAAAAAACGAAAGTTTCGACACCCCCTATTACCGCCCACAAATCAATTGAAATTCTATACTTCAGACGAATTTTTCTACATTGGTCTAAAGTTTTGTAATTAAGTTTCTATGGTTACTCTCGGCAACTCAGCAAAAAATGGGCGTGGCCGAACTATAACTTCGTCCATTTTTCAGAAACGATTACAATTCCCGAATTGTGCATCTATACAATTATATAATAGTCTTTGTGACACGTACGGATGTTCCGCAATCACACGCGAACCCCTGAACCGATTTAAACAATAATGGTAATACACGATTTTTTATTTTAACTCAATTGTGCTAGACTATATAAGATTTGCCACGCCTACTTTTCACGACCACTATATGCAAAAATTTTATATTTAAGACGGTTTTTGTCGTTTTAATATGGTAATAAAGTTTGTATAGTTACTGTTGGCAACTCTACTCAAAATTGACTTCCACGCCCCCGTTTACAACCAACAAATGAATAACCATGCTATATGTCTGACAGTTTTGATCGTATAGGGCTTAAATTTAGTAATTCAGTTCGTATGGTTACTTTCGGCAGGAGTACTAAAAATAAGTGAGGTTGCACTATGTCTACGATCCTTTTTTATGGGATGAGCGTGGAGTGAAGCAAAGTGCATCAGGTATAAACTTAATTAATCTGGAAATTTTTCAGTCGATCTGTTTCGAGGATGAGATTGTAGAAAAAATGTTTACCACACCCCCTTTCACCGCCCACAAACCAAGAAAAATGCAGTTAAAATCTTTAATCCTTATCCTTAACAGCAGAGGGTACTGTAGTACAAATATGAGCTTAGCGCAAATCTAAACGGCTCGACGGACTTAACTCAAACTTCGAAAACATATTACTTGCATCATAAATTTTATTTTTACATACTTTGTTTTGACCTCGCCTCTTACGCCTCTTTTTTAACTAACGTAAATTTAGTTATTTAAATACGTTTTACTGTATAAAAATATTGGCCAAATTAATTTTGGAAAATTTCTATTATTTTGACTCCAAAAACAGTCACATATCTTAAAAATTGGAGAAATTTTTAGTGCAACGATTTTTTCATAAAACATCGTTACCTAAAAATGAGAAAAAAAACGACATGAACACCAAATTGCGATCTTTCAATGCAAATATCTCCTCTGTTCATAAATATATTTCAAACAAATTTTTATTGTTCAAAATAAAGCTCTGCAAAGAACCATCCAAGTACACCAGTTGTGTGTTGTTATTTTTTCTTATATCTTCTTGTATCTGTTTCGCTCTCTAAGCATTGAGTATGCATGGAATATTTATCTTTTAGATAACGATAGAATAGGTATGAGAGAGTGAAAATACCAAGTACCAAAAATACTAGTTTGAGCACATACGGAACAAACAGATATATCGATAATACTATTATCTTTATTTGGAACATCTAGAGTATGTGACGTAGCAAGCATAAAGAATAAAGAGCGAAATAAACAACAAAAAAGAAACAGTTTATATAAATACAATGCATTTAAGTACTTTTTTATATTTTAAATTTGCCAAAAATGCGAAAAACGTCCATTCACAGAAAGACACTCACCATTACTTTCTTTTAGTAGAATAGAAATAGAAAAATACAACATCAATACAAAGAGAACGATCTGGAATATCCATATTGAATGGATATATCCATTTAAAAAGGGGTTAAAACAGATACTCCACTTAGTGGAACAGATAAAGAGAAAAAAAAGCTTACACTATAATGAGAGCCAGAGAAAGATATGATAAGCTCTCTGCTCAATCCAAAGCATATAAGCATATGGCGCCTGTTACACGTTCAATATATATTGATCAATATACAGTATCGTGATATTTATTGTACGTGTAGCATGCAATATTGACGGATCGTGATCCAGATCGCAAAATATTTAAATATTTTGAAATCTAGATCGCGGATCGCAAAACTGTCAATAAATATTGAACGTGTAGCATATTTTTTGTCATCAATACGCGATACAGTAGTAGGCGGTGAAATAAAAATTAGCGGTATTCACGGTATTCACTTGCCTGTGCATTTAAGTACTTGTGCAGTTAGGTTTTCGTGAACACACTTGGCAAAAATTGTATGAATACTGACGTGATAAATATTGAACGTGTAGCATTCAACCGCGATCCATCAATCCATGAATTTGGATCGCGATCCAAGTATCACAATAAATATTGAACGTGTAACAGGCGCCTAAGTTCTGTTCTACTCCTTGTTGTATTTGTATCAATATTATCAGATTTCTACTTGTTATATCTGTTTGTACAAGCAGAACGGATGGTTCGCTGCAGACCTTTAGTTCAAAAGTGCAATAAAAGTTATTCTCAAAAATAGTTTGACCTGTATTGTTAGGTCAGTGTATATTTTTTTTTTAATTTTTTAAAAAAAGGTCCAAAATACTGACTTTTTACTCAAAAAATTACTCAAAAATTGTTTTTGTTGTAAAAATAAAATCAAGTAAATTGCACATCTGACAACCTTTCATATGACAGAGCATTTATTTGCAAAAAATCTTCTAGCTAAGCGCAAAAATTATTTCACTGTTTTTATCATCAAAACAACTTTAATTTTTTTTTTTGGCGAAATTAATTTTTTTCTTCATATAAAACTTTTTTTTCAAACAGTAAGTTTCAGATTTTTCTTAAATTAAGGTGGCTTTCCACTTACAAAATGGCGAAATTTTTCGTGAAAATATGAGTTTTCACTTCAGATGACCACCAAACTTTTTAAATTAAATAAATAATAATCAGAGAACGTTGGGTGGAAAATTTAATGATACTTCGACTAAATTTTTATTACTTTTGATTTATATATAAAAATGGGTGTGTGTTTGTGGGTATGTTTGTATATCACGTATAGACTCAAAAACCGCTGAACCGATCTTTACGAAATTTTTAGGGAAACTGAAGCCACATTTCGAGAGTGTTTCTGTGATGTTTGGTTTTGATTGAACAAGAAGGACCACAAATCAATAAAAAGGGTATATATCAGAGAGTTTCTATCGTACAAAACTAAAATGTAGTCATTTTGTTGAAATGGTTACTTTCGGTGACCGTACAAAAAATGGGATTGGGCGAAATATATCTAAATACTGAAATTTGGTAATTTAGTTCATATTTTTACACTCGACAACTTTCTAAAAAATGGGTGTGGTCGCACTATATCTGCGCCCACTTTTATCGCCTACAAATTAGTAAAATTGCTATATATCAGACGGTTTTAATCGTAGAAGACTGAAATTTGGTAATTAAGCTTATATGTCTTTACAAATTTTCATGAAACCTTAGTTTATTAAACACATACAAAAAAGAGTTTTTGCATTGAAAAATGAGGTGTGGCACCTCCAATACAGAACCAATGTGCAATATCGATTAGCTTTGCAATTAGAAGTCGCACAGCTTCCGAATTCGGTGTTCGAACAAAATTTACACGGACTGTTTCACTGATTTACAGGTGTTGGACAAGGGGACGTGGAACCTGCCATAAGCCCAAATTTGGGAAATTGAATAGCTTTTGAGTTAAAGGTCGCACAGTCACAGAATTCAGTAATCGACTACAATTTGCACAAGCAAAATTATATTTGATGGGCGTTTGTTAATGGGGGCGTGGCAGCAAAGCGCCGGGTTTCCTTGGTCCGAGTTGGGTATTGAACCCGGGTTCTCGAAAGCGTACTTACATTTGTATTGATGCAAAATAAGCAAGCTTTACATAACAACCACGGTAAACGAGTGGGTAAGTTGTCGAAGCGCCGATTGAGAAGTCCTTGGTTCAAATCTCAAATTGTTAATCGTTTTCTATTTGAAGTTAATATTTTTATTGCTTTTCCTTCTAACGTGACTACTCGAAAGAGTGCTTCTGGCAGGTCTCTTTTGAGCAAGGAGAGCGGAAGGCCTGACAAATTTTCCCATTTCATATAAAAAAGCAAGTGTAATTGTATATTAGTGCGGCAGTGCTCTAAAATCCATACGATGGCCTGCTAGCAGCGCTGCCAATGCCTACTGGGTGCAGAAGCGCGCACACAACACAATAAAAAAAGAAAGCTTTATACTTACATGAATCAGTAACGGTTGTAAAAACTAAAACGTGGGTGTGTAAGCCCAAGCACACACACACCCGCACATATCTTAAGGTTACCAGTAGTGGAATTCCCAAACGCGTAAACGATGATTTTCGATATCGTTAGTTACCGAAAACTGTAATTTTCTATGAACGTGGCACGCGCAATGACCGATAACGACAACAATTATTATCGTTAAATTTTTGGGAATTCCAATACAGAATAAGTTGTGTTAACCTACTTCAAAAACTGTTGTTCTCAAAGATACAAGGAAATTTAAGCTATTTTGCTGAAATATTTTGATCCCATAGTAAGAACATCTGGCCAGTTAAATGAGTTTAATTCATGAATTTAAAAACATGAGTTTAAAACATGAATGCTTCATATGTTGGCCAAGAAGAGCTTTTATTCTACTAACAACATTATTGACTTTGCCCCATGCTTTTGTTGTTTCATTTGTAAATTATTGCTTTTTTATGAAGCTCTTGTAGGTATTCAAGGGATTTTGGCTGAACATACGAGGCTTTATTGTCGTCAACTGTACCATCGAGACCAAGTCATAAATCGTGCTTAACAAAGCATTTTCACAATTTTACCCTAGTGACAATGAATCACGTGTCCAGGTATTGATGGGGTAAAACAATTGAATCCGTTAAAGTTTGCTCAAGAAATTAAAATAAAAACGTCGTTATGGTGAGAATTTTAACAGCAAGTTTAAAAAAAAAAAAATTATATCAACAGTATCTTTTTTAACGTGCAACAACTTTAAACCTTTGCATGTATATCGCCCTTAATTGAATTCCCTAGCTTTCTAAAGATTCATTCAACCATGTTTCGGGCACACAATTCAGCAATAATGGCTACAACAAATTGAATGAAGCAGAAAAAATGAGCACAACAAAAATATTGCCATTCCTTAAATGAATATTCAGCATTCACCAAACTCCTTTCTACATATAATTGTATCCAGAGTAGACGATCAATAATGCAATGAAACTCATTCGGTTATAAAATCGAATGAGTTTCCTTAATGTGCTCAAATCTATGTAGGAAACAATTTGCCAGCATATCATTGAAACAGTGTTGCATTTCGATAGCATTTCAAACATTTCTTTAATCAACAAAATCATGCTCACCCGATTGAGCATATACATAGTAGCTTCAATATTTACTATATCTATGAAGACTGTTTATTAAGCTCTGGGGATTCTTTGACTTTGACGTTTGGCGTTTTAGCCGTGTTTCCTTTTTTGAAAATCTATATATTTATTAATGTAAGGGTCCCCTTATTACAGGAAATCTACAAACGCTACAGAAACACTTGATATATCATAAATAAATAAAAAGGAAAAAAAATTTTAAAAAGTAAGATTTTATATAAAAAAGACGTGAACTAAAAAGAAAAAAATAAATTTGAGAGACATTTGACATATATGTATTTTGTGAAAACCGTATTCTAGGGATCAAAATAAGAAACTTTGCATAAGAAACATACAAACAAAGTTTCCCATACAAATATTTGTTTTTTTTTTAACCCCAGGGGGGTTCCAGAGGGTGTGCCACTAGCATGGGTGGATTGGCCCTCCAAAGTTAGTGGGAGGCGGTCATACATTAAGACTAGATTGGGGCACTCTAAATTTGCCAAAGAGGGATTTTTCAATATTTGACCCTACCGAAAAGTTGGGGCATTAGAATTCGTTTTAGAGGTATAGTTACTCGGGCAAAGTTTCTTATTTTGATCCCTTGAATACGATTTTCACTGAAGAATGGGCGATGTTTTTGCATCCCCACAAATCGACCCGGCCTAATGTATATAGTAGGTACATTCTAGGTGCAGAAGAACTCTCCCTTGGTAACTAATCATCATAATATAAGCGTACGTAAATTGGTTAGTTCTAAGGACTTGTATAAATTTAGAATTTCTCAAATAATTTGATATTTAAAAGTTTGAGGCACCGATGTCCGCGATCCGTTTTACAGGTTTAATACACAATATCAGTGCCTAAAGCTTTTATATATAAATGTATTTGAAAAATTCCAAATTTGTATAAGTCCTTAGAACTAACCAATTTACGTATGCTTATATTATGATGATGAGTTACCAAGGGAGGGTCCTTCTTCACCTAGAATGTACCTACTATATACATATATGACAAATGTCACATAAATTTATTTTTTTCTTTTTAGTTCACGTCTTTTTTAAATAAAAGCTTATTTTTAAAAAAAATTTTTTTACTTCTTCTTTATTTTTTCCTCTTTAGTTTTAAAGGTTTATAATTACAGCTTTTATTTTCAAAACTTAGCAACTACTACAGCATTTTAGTTTTTCAGTCCATTAACCTTATCACAGTATTGACAATATTTACACGATTTACACTACTTACGTTATAAGCACTATTCTTTTAACAGTATTTACATTATTTACACCATTTCCATTATTTACACTATCCCCATCTTTTACTCCAAGAAAATTTACTACCAAAATTTCAACTGAATCAAGCTAGTAATCTTGGAGATATAGCATTTTTATTGATTTGTTGGCGGTAAAATGGGGTGTGGCAAAACATTTTATCATAATATTGTATGTCACCGGACTTACATATGAATGTTAAATTTCGGATACCAACAAATTTGCAAAAATGCGAAAAATACGGACATACATACATACATACGAACGAAGCAAGTTATAATTAGCTTATAATCAGCCCCGTAGTTTTGAAGATATAGGCTTTTTATTTATTTGTGGGCGGTAAAAATGGGTGCGGCACCTGTTTTTCCTCAACCATCCTCTACTTGAAGGAAATTAACTTACAAAATTTTAGCTGAATAGCCCGTAGTTTTGGATATATAGCATTTTTATTGATTTGTGGGCGTTAAAAGGGGGTGTGGCCAAATGTTTTTCATAAACCCCGTTTCCATTTCAGCATTTTTATGGATTTGTGGGCGGTAAAAGGGGGGAAAATTTCTATTCGAAGGAAATTTACTGGCAAAAATTTAGCTAAATCGGCCTAGTAGTTTTAGAGATATAGCAGTTTTATTGATGTGTGGGTGGTAAAAGGGGGTGTGGCAAAAAATTGTATCATAATATTGCATTGTCACCGGAATTACATATGTATTTTCAGCTAATTTTCAGCTCAATCGGATACCACCAAGTTGCTGAAAAATGGCTTGCACGTTTTAAGGATATACATACATACGAACGAAGCAAGTTAAATAAAAGCTTATACAAATAGCAAAAAGACTTAAGACAAGAACTCGCTTTAATGCGAATGAGAAAGTTTTTAATATTTTCATATGCAATTCTATTTGAAATAAGGAAACAGATAAGATTATTTTTTTTTCCCAAAAAATTTTCAGTTTAATAAGGGTATTACCTCCAATTACTTGAATATCTAGGGGGGACAAACTTTTAATTTTTGGATTTTCCCAGCAATATTTGTATTATTTTCGACTAATCTTGGTGCGCTGATATCATCATCATCATTTAATTTTTCATCAATTACAACAGTTTGAGCCCTTGGGAAGGTCTTTTTTAAATAAGGTCCACTCTACAGTGCACTCATAGTGCTTAATAATATTTTTGGTTTTTATTTTTCAGATAAATAGAAAAGTCAAAATCTACAACACCGCCCATGCCCCTTTTCTTTGAGAACGTCTCATTGAGCGCCATTTTGAACCAAATAAACAGTTTTTTATATTAAAAAAATATTTTTTTATGATGAATGAGTGCTACAATATACTTAAAAGTTTAAATATCGTTCAATATTTTAACTTTTTTAAAAAATCCTAAAAATACCTTAAGTTTTCGAGCGCTAGACCGCTGGTCTTTCCTTAAGTGCCTATGAACATTCATGTCTGAATTCGCAATTAAAATTTACACCTAAAACAATACTACTTTCTACTTTCTACTTTGTGTGCCTGCTGAATGGTTTGTTACATTTTATGTCAGCATATTATGTCAGAAATAAAATAAAATAACAAATAATCAATAACACCTCTTTCTGAACGCCTATTCTGAACGCATCCAATCTAACTCAGTTAAATCTAAGAAGTTTCGTGGAGTTTTGTGGATTTGACGAAATTTAACTCAACTCGCGTTTCCATGGTAAGTTAATCCCGAGTCAACCCCGACTTAGCTCGCCATAGAAACGTAGTATTTGATCGATAATTGTGATCTGCTGCATTATAGCTTCACGCATTCACAATAGAATATTTAGGGCAGCTAATGAACAATCCCATGGGCGTCCACAGGGGGGAAAGGGGGGCACTTGCCCCCCCCCTAGACTGGAAAATTTTTATAAATATTTATTTTAAATGTGTAGGTATATGTTATATAGTCGTAAAAAATGTTTAAAATAAGTTCTAAGCCTGAGTCCTAATATCTAAGTTTGGTAAAAATCTTAGTTTTGTCACGTTTTGTTACGATTTCGTTAACTACTTATACGCATTGGTCATACAATAATTTTTTGTAGCGCTACGACACGCACCGTTACGTTGCGCGAACAGTCTGTGCAGTCTGTATGGCCCTTAAGCAGCCCTGAGCAGCGATTAACGATAGATTTTTTTTTCTATTTGTCATCTGTTGTGCATCTATTGTTTTTATTAATTTTTATTAATTTGTTGCATATGTGGAGTTTTAACGTCATTTGAGAAATCATCACAATTATTTATTCTATTAATAAATATGGATATAAGAAAATTTTTTGGTGGTAAGTAGGAACAAGTTGTAATAATTATAAAAACTTGCTTAATTTAATTGTCTCTTATAGCTAAACCGACACGAAAAGTAAGCCAGCGGAGTGACAGCAGCAGTGAGAACGAGCATCAACCATGCTCATCATCATGTGCATCATCGATTGCGCCTTCGGAATGTTTTTCAGACCTCGACATCGGAAAATGGGTGGGACGGACAGCTCTCATGACTATCCAACAAAAAAAGGAAATGCTTCTCCACTGCTGGACTCCGCCGAAGGACTACGATTTTGGAGCCGACGTAGAAGACATGAAAAGAAAGTTTATTCATGAATGGCTGGAGAAGTATTCACCTTGGCTTGTGTATTCGTCTCGCATGAAAGGAGCTTTTTGCCTATATTGTGTGCTGTTCCCAGCACACAATGTGCGTGGTGTGTTTGGGTCGTTAATAATTCGGCCATTCACTAAATTCAAAAAATTACACGAAAGTTGTCGAAGTCACGCTGCTTCCACTTGGCATTCCGAATCTACAGCATCAGCGAAAGCTTTTTTGTAAAATGTACCTGTAGACATTCAAATGCATTTAGGGAATAAGGCAATAATTGATGAAAATCGACAATTATTGTCCATCGTAATTTCAGCCATCGTATTTTGTGGAACGCATGATATTGCTATTCGCGGAAAAGCCATCAATGAAGGTAAGTAAACAATAATTTTTTGACTTTTTCGTACTTATTTTGCTGGCAGTTCCGTATGAAAAGTTCAAAAACTGACGCTGTTCCCGTAGTCGTAGATTGCGATCTGCTTACTTTTTTTGTATACATTATTCGCGTTTTATTCGTTCTGGTTTAACCAGTGAACGAATAGAACGCATTAGTCAAAATTTTGTAAGTTTTGCCTCTGACCGTTTGGGTCATTGTCGACAAATGATATGACCAAACGGCTGATTGCAAAACAATACAATTACTGCTTTTGACCGCATTGTCGACGATGATATGACTAACAGCTAACCCTGCGTCTACATGTGACAGTGCAAGTGCGAAAGCAAAGCATACGTATTGTCCTCGAAAAAATTCGAAATTAGCTGCAAGTTGCAGGCCACCTGTTGTAAGTTGATTAACAAGATTTCGTCGAATGCTATGGTTCTCGCTGCTATTGCAGTTTAATTTAATAATTGTTTTTATATAATTATAAAATATAATAAATTTACTAATTATATAACTATTAACTTTTTTTATATAATTTAGTTTAATATTTGCGTTGTATTTTGCTTCACTTTCATTTTTGTTTGCAATCATAAGCAAGTTACTAGTGTTGCTTATTGTTAAAATAGCAGATATGCTTACAAATCTGCAAAATATCCCCAAAAGAACAACAAAAGCAAAAGTGTTGCTTTTTCACATTTACTGTCTGCAGGTGCAGGTGTTCAATAGAGATGAACCAGCTACTGAGCAAGTTGATCTTTTTGTTATTGTTCAGCGTGTTATTTAGAATCTTTTTGGTTTAATAAAACGAATAAAACACGCCTATTTTACACACATTTGAACCAGCTGGGTCCGATTATATACAATATATGCAATTATTGATAAAGAGTTTTTCCAAGTGCAAAGAACTCTTCAAACTTATGGTTGTCCTTTTTCCAATTTTTTATTACACTCTATTATATTCAACCTTTGTTAACGATGAATATTTAAAGCACTATTTTCTATATATTCTTTTTTTTTGTACTTACAATAGGTAACTTTCATGACCTTCTTGACTTGCATGAAAATTGTTCTGAAAATAAATCAAAAAGTTTAGTTCATAAAGCAAAAGGGAATGCGAAGTATACGTCAGTCCGAGTACAAAATGAAATCATTAGCATATGTGACTCAGTAGTTAGGAACAAAATATGTTTTAATGCGAAAAAAGCGGCAGCATATAGCATCTTGGCCGATGAAAGCTGCGATATATCAGGCAAAGAGCAACTGTCTGTGGGAGTCCGCTTTTTTGATACTGAGAGTATGCTGATACGCAGGCCTGTAGCCAGAAAATAAGAGCCGGGCAGGCTGAGCCTCCAGTGTTTTATGAGTTTATTGTTCAAATGTATATATTAGTAAAAAAAAAGTTAAGTATATTAACATATAAAGCCTAGTACTCTGTTCGCTTGCGTGAAACTTCGCTGGCAACATCTATTTCTCTGTCGCGTGAAATTTCTGACTTAAAGTTTGCTGCGAGGAATTTCTATGGCAACGTTTCTCAGAGAGACTCAGAAAATAAGTTGGAAGATTTCATATGATATCTCTCTTTTCACTTCAAAATAAATAGGCTGTACAATTAAATTGTTTGTTGCTCAGAAACATGTTGCGATAATTTCACGCAGCGGAACAGAGTACTACTCTGACGAACATGTTGTAAAAATTTCCACACTTGTTTCGCAGCTGTCACTTTTTGTATGGAGATTTGAGTGAAATTTCACATGAAACTGAACAAAGTACTATGCTTTAAATATAACATAAATAAGTTCAATGTTTAAAAGCGAATTTCTAATGTATTATATTGATTTCCACTATAGTCACAGCTCTGCTGTTTAATACAAAGGCAATCGTCTTAGTTTCTCATTAAATTTGCGAAGATAGTCTTTGAACTCTGTTGATTTGGTTTACACGGGAAAATGATGCTTCCGCCGTACCGCCAGAATACCGCCGCAATACCGCCGTACTGTTGCCGAATGTTTCGATTGCAAAAAACCAATTATAAGTATCAGGAAACGCAACGCGCATTGGATACAATTCATTCAACGTATCAAAACTGATTCAATTTGGTGATGTTTTCTGATGCTCATCCCTTTTTTGTCCAGATATTTCTTTGCGACAGACATCTCGGCATCAGAGGGTATTTTTAAGCCTACAGAACATAATATTTTCAAACTAGCCGGCTTCATTTCGTGAGCTTATGACAATGCCAACAATATACGATCATTTTTGGTGAAACGCTTTTTTAATTTGAATATAATATTATCAACGATATCAAAGTAAGCCGGCTTAATTTCAATAGAATATTCACTTCTCTCACCAAGTGAGTTTCGCGTGATATAAAACCTTGTTATTTTAATTGTTTTTGAGCAAAATCACCTCATTCAATCGCAAGCTATGTCTGCAACATCCATTATTTTCCTTTCAGCCTTTCCAAATTTTTATGCTTCCAATTAGTAGTTTTAGTTAGACTAATTAGACTAATTATTATTAGTAGATTGGGGAAATTATGTATAACTATTTGAGAATGAACGCAAAGTATTTAGATTACAGGAATAAGTGAAGACTGCTGACCTGGTACAGCCGCTTAAAGTTGAAAAATCCGAAATGCAGTCAGCTGGCGCTTGAATCATAATATAATTTCAAAATCCTCCCCATTCATCCTCAAGTAGTTGCAAGTGCTTTTCCTAATCAGAACAGCAAACTGGGAGACACAAAACCTGGAAAAACGACTGCACCAACTGCAATTTTTTTTTGTGTATATTTAGTTTAAAACACTTAAAATAATAAATTATCTAAAAAACTCGCTCAAAAAATCTTGAAAACAATTAAAATAACAACATTCTATAAATTTTCACCAAAAATTAACTTTCTTTACAATTTTTTGCCAGCTGTTATTGGCAATGACTGACAAAAGAGGGCAGTTGTAAAAGCATACGGAAATTTGGCTAGGGCAGGCTCAACGGATTCTAGGGCAGGCTAAGCCTGCCCTAGCACCATACTAGCTACGGGCCTGCTGATACGGGAAGAGTTCCTGGGATTTATAGAGCTGGTTGGAATGGATGCAAAGTCCATTGCACATGCCGTCAGAACATTTTTTATAAACACTGAACTAGAACCAGATAAATGTGTTGGCCAAGGCTATGATGGTTGTGCCACAATGGCAGGAAAAGATGCTGGAGTACAGAAAATTTTGAAAACATATTTTAAAAAGGCATTGTATTTTCATTGTGCATGCCACAAATTAAATTTGGTCATAAACGATCTTAATAGCGTACCAGAAATTAGGAATTGTACAGCCACAATTAAGGATATAATAAAATTTTTTAGAGAATCTCCACAGCGAAGACAGTATGCACCAAATTTACCAATGCTTTGTGAAACAAGATGGAGCCAAAAATATAAAAGCATCTCAACTTTTCAACAAAATTTTGTTGATATTGTTGGAGCTTTAAAAATATTAAGCCTTAATGGTAATGCTGCAACAAAAAAAATTGCATTTCAGCTGCATAGTGCAGCTATGCAAAGTACATTTATTATGCCATTATGCATAATAGCGAAATATTCAGCAATAATAGAACCTGTAGCGAATGTGCTGCAATCCAAGAACTTAAATTTGCTTAGTTGTGCAGGTCACATAGAAACAATCGTTAGCACTATTAAAGTACATAGAAAAGAAGCTGAAAAAGTGTTTGAGGAAGTTTTCATTGAAGCTAAAAAAATTATAGAAAAATTAGACGCATTTTTGGAAGTTCCACGTGTGGTCTCAAGACAAATACATAGGTCAAATCATCCTGCAGCATCACCACAGGATTTTTTTAGAATATCGCTATTTATTCCTTATATTGACTCCCTAATCGTCTCTCTAGAGGAGCGGTTTTCAAAAGAGAATACACCGGCATTTTTGTTGTCTGCGTTACATCCTGTTGAAATGCAAAAAATAGGTCTTACTGGGGTTAAGAATAAAACAAAGGTTTTTGCAGAATTCTATGGATTAAAGAGTATTGAGAATGAAACTGAAGTTTGGTTTAACTTATGGAAAAATAAAGCTTTTAAAGATGATATATGTATCGAAGATGTTATTGAGGAGTCAGAAACATTTTTTCCTCAAACATATAAAGCTTTGCTCATTCTTGCAGCCCTTCCATGCACCACGGCAACGATAGAAAGGTCGTTTAGCACTTTGCGCAGGGTAAAAACTTGGCTTAGATCCACCATGACGGAAAATCGTTTAAATGGTAAACTTCAACGTAAAAATTTATGTATCTTTATCTAAAATGAAATTCTTCCAGGTTTGTGTATGCTCAGCGTACAGAGAACGATGGTTAAAGAGTCAAAATCCCAGTTTGTCAAAGAAGTTTTGGACGATTTTGCTTCTAACCCAAGAAGATTGGCGTTGTAATGGTTTTCTGATAAATGTAAATTTTATAAAATTTCTTATAATTGATCTTATCTCTCACTGATCTCAATTGAAACATTTAAAATTGATCTCTTTGTATGTATATGTAATAATTCTGTGTTATCTACTAAGTTCATGAAATGTCTAACTGTTTTTTATTTTAAATATTCATACTATATCTAATAAATCTAAATATAATTTAGTAAATAGATAGTTCATTGTTCGTTTGGAAGTAAGTAAACTAGTAAGAAATGATGTTCGACTAAGCCGAGGTTAAAATACAACCACGGCCGAACACAAGTATACTCAAAGTCTTGAGTCTTATAAAATGTTTATCTGTTAGAACATGCCAAATTTCTAGTCCATATTTAAATTTTTGTGGAATTTAGAGAGATTTTACTTCTTTCATAAAGTCACTTTGTATGGGAGGTAGAAGCGATTTTTATCCGATTTTGTTGAATTTTATACTCGGAGTGCATAATATATATCAAATCTCAATTTTGTGAATTTCTAGATTTACTATTTTGATAAAATCTCTTTGTATAGGAGGTAGCCGTATTTTTCACCTTGATTCTTAATTTTTTTGATATTGAAATATTGAATTTCGGGATAAAAGCTTCAAAATTCCGGCTGTAATCATGATCACAGATAGACGGGCATGGCTAAATCGACTCAGGTGATGATGCTGATCAAGAATATAAATATAAAACATAAAATTTCAAATATGTGCAGTGTTCACAAAATTTGCACCGAAAATCTCAGACAATAAAATTACATAGGTAACATTCCACGTTCATTCTCATATATGTGCACACCTTTTCCCCCCCCTAGAAAAAGTTCTGCGGACGCCCTTGAACAATCCCTTATATAAATTCCTGTCATCTACTGCTACATAGCTTCAGTTAATACTTAATATTGAATGAATCACATCATAATTAATATTAATGGTTTTGGTGTAGCGGTTAGTGTGTAGAACTCTCGATCAGGAGGGTGCGAGTTCGATTCTCACTGCTTAATTGTAAAAAATATTTTTAATTTTATATACTCTTGTTGTAATAGACGCAAGTAAAAAAACAACAACAATTCTAAGAAAAAAGTGTATGGAAAAAAAAATGTCGGTTTTCAGATTTAACTCTAGAAAATCACAAAACGAGGCGTAAAAAGCTTCGCTTCAAAAAATTTAAATAATATTAATGACTAGCAAATTGTATTACTTTAAAAAAAAAGTATTGCATTGAGGGGACTGCAGACCGAAGCGAAAACATATATGTAAAATATTAGTATTCCCTGCAAGGCTTTGTACTGTCACGGACCGCCTTACTGCTACATAAAATTTTCATGCTAATCGGAAAAAAATTTTATATTTTCACGCCCTCAATCTTTGATTATTTCTTTCAAAATATTTTTTATTCAGATAGTATTTTTATTTTATAATTACACCAAACTATATTATAGCATTTAAATTGAATATTGTTGATATAAAAACAAAATACAGGGAGCACTATTGAATGAAAAATAATCCTTAAAAAGGATATTTAATTCTTTCTTTCAATGTATATGTAGAGCTGTAGCTAAAATAAAATAAACTTACTATAGTTTAGTACTTATAGTTGTGATGTCAGACAGCCAAGCAGCAATCAAGGCATTAGTTTCCTGTGAGATATCATCGAGAATAACATGGGAATGCCTAACAAAACTCAACGAGCTAGGCAAGAATTACACTGTTACTATACTTTGGGTCCCAGGACACAAAGGAATACAAGGTAACGAAGAAGCCGATGGTCTAGCGCGACAGTGTGTAGCAACAAAATTTATAGGACCGGAACCATTCTGCGGATTGGGCACACATTCTATAAAAGAAGAACTAAGAAGGGAGGAGAGGCATAAACGTTCAAACCTTTGGAAAAGCCTCCCAAAGCTAAGACAATCCAAATTGCTCCTCAGAGATTTTAACACTCGGAGAGCAAAATTGTGCATAAGCTTAGGCAAACCGAATCTTAGGATTCTAACGGGGTTCCTTACAGGACACTGTAAACTGAAATACCACCTGATGAAATTGGGCATAGAGACCGATAGTAACTGCCGTTTCTGTGAAGAAGCAGAGGAGACTCCAATACACCTACTTACAAACTGCGACGCCGTGGCTCGCAGACGTAAACTAGCACTGGGGAGTTATGAGCTGAGTCTAGGGCAAGTTTCATCCCTTGAACCTAAGAATATTCTCAAATTCATTAGATAAATGGGGCTGGATGAAATTCTGTAATCCGCAAACCCAGCGGAGCTTTGAGAAGGAGGTACAATAGATCTCATTTAGGTCGCAGTACGCATCTCCCTTGAAGTTTCATCCCTTGAACCTAAGAATATTCTCAAATTAATTAGAGAAATGGGGCTGGATGAAATTCTGTAATCCGCAAACCCAGCGGAGCTTTGAGAAGGAGGTACAATAGATCTCATTTAGGTCGCAGTACGCATCTCCACCACACAACATTAACATTAACATTACTTTTTTTATATATGATGTTTTATTTGATGAGTCTTGAAGTCTCTTTTAGTGCCTGCATTTGAGATCTTGCTACAAGGAAAAGAGAAAACAGCAAGCAAAGAGCATTTTATTTTCTGCTCCCGATTCGGTTCATCCGTACATCCAGTTCATCATTATTATTTTCATTTTTTATCACTTAATTTTATTTTAAATTATGGGATTTAATATAAAAAAACAAAGTAAAACATAACCAAAAATATAAATTAAACTTATTGAAATAATTAATATACACTTAAAAAATATAATAATACACACATACATAAAACATGTATTCACATACATTTCATTGAATTTCATTTACATTATTTTCACTGTTTGATAAAATTATTATTAGGTAGCCTTGACAACTACTTATTTTCTCACGAGCTGCGACAATCGAATTTCAAACAAAAGAAAACAATATAAAGTGCGTGTGTCATACACATTGGTAGCTTTCAGCGGAGTCAATAGTTGACAACTGTTTTTTTTAAATTTGAGTGAGAAACCTTTGCAATTAAAGAGGGTGTTCAGATTTGCCTCAAATGAGGCGACTCACTTGCCTCATTTTGACGCCTACTGGCAAAGGGAAAAGCGGGAAGGTGACATGTTACGTGAGGCAAGAATTTAAAAAATTTTAAAAATTTTGCGACTCATTTTGACGTACGTAAGGGTGAAGTTTTTTGTGTTGAAATTTTTGCTCTTTTCAGTTTGTTTTTTTATTATTATTTTTTTTTATTCAGTGTTGTTCGCAAATTAATATTCTTTGAGTAGTGAAAACTTGAGTATTTAATAATACAAAAGAAAAAAAACGAAAAAAAACAAAAAAACGCCAAAACTGATGCAGCCTCAAAGTGAGGCAATAGTTTGTGTGTGAACACCTGATAGCTAACTTATGTCAAAATGAGGCAAGTAAGTCGCCTCATTTGAGGCAAGTCTGAACAGCCTCAAATAAACCATTCACAACAGGTGAAAATTAAACAAGGTAGTGTTAGGGTGGAGAGCCTAACAAGGCTCTCATGTCAAAATGAGGCAAGTAAGTCGCCTCATTTGAGGCAAGTCTGAACAACCTCAAATAATCCATTCACAACAGGTGAAAATTAAACAAGGTAGTGTTAGGGTGGAGAGCCGGTGACCGAAACTGTCAAAACGAAGTTGACATTTCATACAAAATCTGCAAGCAATGCATGAGTTTGACAGTTATGAATACTTAGAAAGAGAACACATTAGAAAGAGAAGCCTTAACACTACCAGCAACCATTAATAAGTTTATCTGCTGACAAATCGTTCCTTCATAAAGAAATCATGAAGGATTTTTACTGTTTTTCTATCAATGTATATGTAGATCTGTAGCTGATTTAAAATACTTTTACAACAACAATTACCAATCAAATCTACTACAACGATGAACAGAGAAGAGCAGTATCACATCGGTTAGAGGGGATGAACCGAATTGGCGGCGGAAAATAAACAGCACTTTGATTGCTATGTTTTTTGTTTGCCTGGTAGCAAGATCTCAAGTGAGGCATTAAAAGAAACTTCACGGCCAGTCAAACAAAAAGCAAATATCAAAAATTTTAAATATATTTTATTTTAGCCTACAGCTAGCTTTATATATACATTGAAAATAAATAAAAAGTAAAAAAAATTTTAAAAATAAGCTTTTATATAAAAAAGACGAACTAAAAAGAAAAAAAAATATATTTAAGTGACATTTGCCATATATGTATGTGAATGTTAATTATATTTCATTTATAAGCTACTTGCTGCATTTAACTTGTTCGAATAATTTTATTTTAAATCATATTTCATAGATATGCTTAGTTTTAAAAATCAATTAAAAATTTTGTAAATTTTAGTTTTTTGAAATAAAATTCAGAATCACTCATATCAACGTTAAGCATTTCACAATTTTGGGGGCTCAACCATCGGAAGACTCGAAGATTTTCAAGATTTTAAAGATTTCAAGATTTTAAAGATTTCAAGATTAAAATGCTTTCGCTATCTGAAGTAGATAAGATGACAATCGGTCAACTTCGCGAAGCGTTGGAACAGAGAAAAGCGCCCATCACCGGAAGTCGAGCTGTCCTAAAGTTACGGCTCATGAATCTGGTTTCTTCTGAGAATTCAGGCAACGACGAAGCCGAAGTTGATGCAGAGGATGAACTGCAGATGGAGGTAACTGATGGTATGGCTGATGGTATGGCTTCGCCTCAAGCGCCACAACATTTACATGGTCATTCCGGTGTTGTCCGTATGTCGTTCAAGGATATAGAAGGTGTTCTTGATGCGTTTACTGGTGAAGACGATGTACCAGTTGAAGTATGGGTTCGTCAAGTAGAGGACCTGAAAGATGATTGCGGATGGACGGAACAAGATCTTACTATCTTTGCCAAGAAGCATCTCAAGGGTGCAGCTCGTTCGTTTGTGGCAAGTTTACACCGATGCAATACATGGAAAGATCTGAAACAGGCTCTCCTTTTTGAATTCAAAGTTGCTGTTAATTCGAAAGAAATCCATGAAAGGCTTCGTTTAAAAAAAAAAAAGTCAAACGAATCGTGGCGCGCTTACATGTATGAGATGCGTGAGATTGCATTTAGTATTGGGCTCGAGGAAAAGGCTACAATCGCATACATCATTGACGGCATTGTGGATGATTCAGTAGAAAAGCTAATTCTTTACGGTGCTACAAGCTTAAACGAGCTAAAAAACAAATTCATTGAGTATGAAAGAATAAAGACGTCAAAGAGAACTATTTCAAGTGCACCGCAACAACCAGTAGCTAAAGATAATTCAAGATCAGTTCAGAAAAAAATCAAGTGTTATGGATGCGGCGAAGATGGACATGGTTCGAAAAATTGTCCAAATGCGAGCAAGGGAAGAAAGTGTTTTAAATGTAATCAATATGGTCACATTGCTCCAGCGTGTAAAGAAGTCTTATTAGAAAATACTAAATATATAGACATAAATTCAAACGCACCGTTGGTATCTATGGAAATTGGAAAACATAAATTCGAAGCCCTGGTGGATACTGGAAGCTGTATTAACTTAATACGAAAAGACGTTCATCATGCTATTGGAAATCCAGCGTTTGCTAAAACTGACCGAAGCTTTATTGGATTAGGTGCAATGAAAACAACTGCTGAAGGAATGCTTCAACAAGTCGTCATAGTAGCAGGTGAAAAATATTGTACAAACTTTTATATTGTTCCAGTTTCTTGCATGCGTTATGACATCATATTGGGGCGTGAGTTTCTTGATGATTGTGAATTGCATCGAACATCTCATGGCGTTTGTTTAAAGAAGATACCAGATAGCTCCAACAAAGATTTGCAAGACTGTTTAGCTGACGTTGATGTTGTTGTTGATGGTATTGAGTTAGATGTTCCAAAACCGTGGGAAGATAAGGTCAAGGAAATGTACGAGAGCTATGTTCCACAAAAAAATGTTGAATGTCCGATCAAAACAAGCTTGGTGTTAAACGACGAAACGCCAATCTATCAACGCCCAAGACGTTTAGCACCATTGGAAACAAAGGTGGTGCGCGATCAAGTAGACGAGTGGCTTCAAGAAGGAATAATTGTACCAAGTAATTCCGAGTTTTCTAGCCCTGTTGTGGTAGTACGAAAAAAAGATGGTCGCTATCGCTTGTGTGTCGATTACCGCAAGCTGAACAAAGTGGTACAAAAGGATCGTTTTCCCATGCAGCGAATTGACGATCAGCTTGATAAGCTTTCTGGTGCTAAACTTTTTTCGACAATCGATCTTCGAAACGGATTCTTTCATGTGCCTATGGATGAAGGGAGTATGAAATATACGGCGTTTTCGACGAGTGATGGACAATTCATGTTTAAGAAGTCTCCATTTGGTTTATGTAACTCACCGTCGAGCTTTAATCGGTTTGTATCGTATGTTTTTGCTGACCTTATTCGCAGAGGAATTGTAATTCAATACGTAGATGACATCATAATTCCATCAAAAACATATCACGAAGGAATCGAGCGATTGCAGACTGTCTTGATGGTTGCTTCAAAAAACGGTTTGGATATAAGCTGGAAAAAATGCAAATTTTTGCAAACAAGAATTGAATATTTGGGTCATATTATATCTAATTCAAAAATATGCCCATCCGATATTAAAGTCAAAGCAGTGCAAAAATTTCCAGAACCAAAGACTATTAAGGACTTGCAAAGTTTCTTAGGCTTAGCAGGTTATTTTCGAAAGTTTATATACGGATATGCCACTACTGTAGCTCCACTTCATAAACTTTTGCGTGGTTGTCAAAAACAAATTCATTTTGAGATGGAACATAAAAATTCTTTTAAAGAAGTAAAAGAAAAACTTGCTATGAATCCGGTTCTACAGATTTATAATGTTGATGCTGTAACGGAGTTACACACTGATGGAAGCAAGATTGGATTAGGCGCAATTCTGATGCAAAAAGCTGATGACTTTTCTGAGTTTCATCCTGTCTTTTATTGGAGCAAGGCTACCAGTGATGCTGAGAAAAATTACCATTCCTACGAACTCGAAGTATTAGCAATTGTTGAAGCAGTTAAAAAGTTGCGACCATATTTGCTGGGTGTAAAATTCAAGATTATTACTGACTGTGCTGCTTTTCAAAGAACTGTTTCGAAGTCGGATATTCCGCCCAGAGTGAAACGTTGGACGTTATATTTAGAGGAATACGATTATAAAATAGAGCATCGATCTGGAGAGAAAATGAAACACGTCGACGCACTAAGCAGGTATCCGGTTTTGATTGCAGATGACTCGTTGACAGCATTAGTGAAGAAGAACCAGTCTAATGATGAACGTATAGCAGCTATTGTAAAGCTTCTTGATCAACAACAGTTTGAAGATTATGTTATGAAAAATAAAATTTTGATGAAGTTTATGGATGGCCGTGAGCTTCTTGTAGTTCCAGAGTCAATGGAAATGAACGTCATTCGATCAGTTCATGAAAAAGGACATTTTGGCACTGAGAAGACAATGAAAATGGTAAGAAATACATATTTCATCGACAAGTTGCAAAAAAAAAAATCGAAAAGTGCATTCGTTGTTGTCTTGAATGTATTCTTATAAATCGAAAGAGAGGCAAGCAAGAAGGTAAGCTCAATCCCATCCCAAAAGATGATCTGCCTTTGGTCACATTACACATGGATCATGTTGGACCGATGACTGCGACATCAAAGGGATACAAATATATGCTCGTTATAGTTGACGCTTTTTCGAAGTTCACGTGGATATTTCCAACAAAGACAACTGCGGCTAATGAAACACTGAAAAGATTCGATGAAATTGTTAAGACTTTTGGATATCCAGAGAGGCTAATCACGGATAAGGGTGCTGCTTTTAATTCAACAGAATTCAAAACATTTTGTAATGATAATGGTATTCGACACTATCAAACAACGACAGGCGTACCTAGGGGAAACGGTCAGGTGGAAAGAGTCAACTCTGTTATCATCTCTGTCCTCGCAAAGATGGCGATAAATGAACCTGAAAAATGGTTTAAGTATGTCGACCAGGTGCAGCGATGCATTAATTCAACTTACCATCAAACTATCGAATTCACACCACATGAAGTACTTACCGGTGTTAAAATGAGAACAAGCAAAGACAGTGAAATACTTAAAATCTTGCGAGAAGAACTAGTTCAATCATTTTGCGAAGAACGTGAAAATCTACGGGATGAAGTAAAGAGAAAAATTCTTGTGGCACAAAACCAGCAAAAAAAATCGTTCGACAAACAACGTAAAGAAGCTACGAAATATAAAGTTGGAGACATCGTTGCAATAAAACGAACGCAATTTGCCACTCAAACAAAACTAAAACCTAAATATTTCGGGCCATATCAAATCAAAAATATCAAGCCAAACGATCGTTACGATGTAGAGAAAATAGGATCTGTAGAGGGTCCAAAATTCACATCAACAGCAGCAGACTTAATGAAACCATGGTCGTCATCGCCGGGAGCCGATGTCCAGTCAGGATTGGCCGTGTGAATGTTAATTATATTTCATTTATAAGCTACTTGCTGCATTTAACTTGTTCGAATAATTTTATTTTAAATCATATTTCATAGATATGCTTAGTTTTAAAAATCAATTAAAAATTTTGTAAATTTTAGTTTTTTGAAATAAAATTCAGAATCACTCATATCAACGTTAAGCATTTCACATGTATGTTAGGATGAACATCTTAATGGGCGCTTCGCGTTTCTTATTTTTGGGATTGTACTGAGAAAAAGTCCACTAGATCATACGTCTACGGTGAAAATCGAAAATCGAGCTCCAGATTTTGAATTGCAGTTTTTTCTCAGACTTTTGTCACGTTTTTTTTTTATATTTTGGCCTATAACAGCCAAACCATTGAGATTTTTGTCTTAGTATTGGATCGAAAATCTCAATGGTTTGGCTATTATAGCCAAACCTGTATAATGGATCGCAGTTTATATACAGGAAAGCTTACTAAAAGATTCAATGCCACTGATAATGTGTAGTAAGCCTGTATAACGGATAGCGGACATCGGTGCCTCAAGCTTTTAAATATAAATGTATTTAAAAAATTCTAAATTTATATAAGTCCTTAGAACTTACCAATTTACGTACGCTTATACTATGATGATGAGTAATCAAGAAAGGGGTTCTTCTGCATCTAGAATATACCTACTACATACATCATTGACAAATGTCATTTAAATTTAATTTTTCTTTTTAGTTCACGTCTTTTTTAAAAAAAAGCTTATTTTTAAAATTTTTTTTACTTTTTATTTATTTTTTACTTTTTTGTCTTAAAGGTTTATTATTAACATCTTTTATTTTCAAAACTTAGCAAATACTACAGCATTTTAATTTTTTAGACCATTAACCTTATTACAGTATTAACATTATTTACACATTTACATTACTTACGTTATAAACATTATATTTTTAAAAGTAATTACATTATTTACACCATTTACATTATTTACACTATTTACATATTATCAGAACGTTATCACAAACTTAACACCGATTGATATCTAGAATAATACCGTTTGTAAAAGTTATTAAATTCGCATTTTAATTTGGGTGTGGCCGAATTATTTTTCTAAACCCCGTCTTTTATTTTAAGAAAGTTTACTACCAAAATTTCTGCTGAATCGGGCCAGTAGTCTTGGAGATATAGCATTATTTAGGGGAGTGGCAAAAATTTGTATTTAATTATCCTCTACTCGAAAGAAATTTACTGCCAAAATTTCAGCTGAATCGGCCCGGTAGTTTTAGAGATACAGCATTCTTTTGGATTTGTGGGCGGGAAAAGGGGGAGTGGTAAATAATTTTCCTTAATTATCCTCTACTCAAAGGAAATTAACTGCCAACATTTCAGCTGAATCGGCCCAGTAGTTTTAGAGATATAGCATTGTTATTGATTTGTGGGCGGTAAAAGGGGATGTAGCAAAAAAATTTTCATAGCATTGCATTGTCACCGGACTTACATACATATTTAAGCTAAATTTCAGCTTAATCGGATACCAACAAGTTATCGAAAAATGGCATGAAAGTTTTGAGGACATACATACATACATACATACGAACGAAGCAAGTTAAATAAAAGCTTATAAAAACAATAACATTCAATAGCTGCATTCCCGTGGTCGTTGGTCGTTGATAGAGCGCGGTTCTACTTTAGTCACAAAACAAAAACAAATATTAAAACGAGTTCGATTTCTAGCTCTATTTCTGATCTTAAAATGCTGCCAAGTTTCAAGCATTTTTTTACTAAACGAACATAGTTGGCAAATCTAAATAACTATTCATTTTCCTATTTTCCTATTAAAACAGCTGTTTCAAGACTGTGATGACAAATTGATATAAAGTTGAACTAACGTTGTTTTACTGAGATTTGATCTGATCTAGTGCCACGGGAATGCTGCTAATGTTTCACAGCAGAGCAAAGGGAAGGGAAAGAACGATGCGTCAGCAGGGGAACTTATTGATGGCAGAGAGTTAACACCAGCAACATTAATGTTGCGAAATAAATTAATTCTTTAAATAATAAAAGCGCTGACACAGAGTGTATTGCACTTCCTCTGTGAACTAAATTTCGGCAACAACAGCAGCGACGTCGGCGCGTGTTGATAATAGCTTAGCTAAGGTATTTTTACGTTACTTTAAGTTTAGTTTTGTTTTAAGAGAACACTCTGTTTTTACCAATCAATAAAGACGGTTGTAGGTTGCTCCCCAACCAATAATAAAAAATATTTTTTTTTTTATTAAATTTTAATGTAAAATAAGTTAATTGGCGACCAACGTGGGGCCCAATAGTGCATCTAAAATCGCGATCGTTAAATCGGGAAAAAAGTATAGTTAAAAAGTGACTTAAAACTTATCGCGTACACATAATAAATAAAAGCATAAATCGGCCTTAAGTAGCCCGTCGCTTAAAATTGCACGACATTGGGTTCCCAAAAGAACGAGAAACGAGGCCCCTAAGTATCCAACCAGTCAGGAAAAAAGGAGTTGATAGCATTCAGCAGCCGCTCGTTCTACAGCTGTACACCGGAAGGATGTTGCTGTTATTGTAAGATGTAGTTTTAAGAAATTTGTGCAATTAAATTTTATGCTTCAAATTTAAATCAAAAAATCATTTATTTAGGAATTTTAAAGTGTTTATTAAAATTAATAAGAAGAGAATGTCAAAAGTGAAAGGTCTCATTAAAATCAAAAATAGTTCAGAAATTTTAAAATCTTTATAATTAATATTAAAAATATCAAATAATATTAGATATTATTTTTTCCAGAATTTAAATTAAAAACATATAACAAAATTTATCACACTGCGATTCCGAACTTCGGACCCTCCAGTGTATAACAAAATAAAATCTAAGCAAAATAAATTTAAACAAAATAATCTTGAAACAAAATATAAAGAAATATATTGAAACTGTGAAGTTGTAGCCGAAAAAAGGGCCGGATCTTCCAGTTTATAAATAAAAACCAAACTATAAACTTTCCAAAAATAAAAAAGCAAATTTTTTAGTGAATTCAGAAATTTAAATTTGAAAACTATTTTTTAAATTTCCATTGTTGATTATAACTGTGAACTGTTGATAGAAATTCGGACTGTTTAAAATGGCAAATCCTAACGATTTAATAAGACCCCCTGTACTGAACGTACCTCCAACAAACCAAGTAGGTATAGGTGACCTACAGAGTGCTATCCGAACAATAGTGTCAGAAGTTTTTCAAGCAGAAACCAGGAATTTACTCAATACTATAAAAAATCCATTTAGTATAAATACTCAGCAGGTGGATCAGGACATCGATCCGCAGAATAGGGCACGGTTAGGAGATCTTGATCGTATACCAGACGTAGTACGTTGTCTAAGAGAATTTTCGGGACAACCGGGAGAATATAGTTCCTGGAAAAAGTCAGTAAACAGGGTATTACAAATTTACGAACCTCTAAAAGGAACGCCAAAATATTTCGGTATTTTGAGCGTTATAAGAAATAAGATTGTAGGAAATGCAGATGCGGTTCTCGAGTCCTACAACACGCCTATGAACTGGGAAAGTATCTCTCAATGTTTGATGCTTCACTACGCAGACAAGAGAGATTTAGGTACATTAGAATACCAATTGACCTCTCTTATACAGGGAAACTACACCGTACAAGAATTTTATCAAAGGGTCTATAGCCACCTGTCTCTAATATTAAATAAAATTACCTGTATGGAGGTAGGACAAGAAGCTATGAACCTTTTGACCCAGACTTACAGAGATAAAGCCTTTGACACTTTTGTCAGAGGACTTAAAGGCGATCTGCCTAGTTTATTGAGTATGAGAGAACCAATTGATTTGCCACAAGCCCTACACTTGTGTCTTAAATTAGAAAATCAGAATTTTAGATCAGTTTATGCAAACAGGAACAATATACAAAAAAAAATCGTCTAACAATGTACCACCACCACGTAATCAACACTTCCGACCCGGTCAACCATTTTTTCCCCAACTAGCTCACATACCACCACCTCCAAGGCCAAGCCACAATTATTTGAACCAAGGACATTATCAA
Organism: Dichetophora obliterata; assembly: GCA_963920525.1. NCBI lineage: Eukaryota > Metazoa > Arthropoda > Insecta > Diptera > Sciomyzidae > Dichetophora > Dichetophora obliterata. The sequence continues at coordinate 274,388,001 of OY986435.1, read as the reverse complement.
CCACCTCGCATTCAAGGACAGAGATTTGACAATGCACACTATTCTGGGACACCCAGAAATTTCCAGCAATATGGAGCAATACCGAAAAATCCTCAACAATATGGGCATATTCCACCTCGTTCATTTGGACCAAAACCGGTCACTAGACCAGAGCCAATGGACATTGATCAAAGTGTCCAAACGAGGAATATAAACTATATGAATCGACCTAACAACCCCGGATTGCAAGGTAAACGACCACCAAATGATTATCCAGAAGCTAAGAAACAACAAAGAAATTTCCAGAATATGTCGAAGAACAAGAAGTTCCAGAATTTTATAATGATAACATAGCAATTTCTGATATTCATTTTTTAGATTGAATACGTCCTCTCTCCCGTATTTCGAGTGCAAGACAGAGAGTGGACAAGTTTTAAAAATACTAATAGATACAGGCTCTAGCAAAAATTATATACAACCAACTCTCGTAACTAAACCCATTCCCAACAAAACAATCTTTAACGCAAATTCAATTGGAGGAGACGTACAAATAACTCATCACACCAACACCTATCTCTTTGGCATAAAAATACCGATTAAATTTTTCCTTTTATCCGAACTAAAAACTTTTCACGCTATACTAGGTAACGAAAGCCTGAAAGAATTAGGAGTCGTCATACACACCCGGCATAATTTCATGATTTTAAACAATAATACTAAAATACCACTCAAAGAATTACCCTCAACTCAGGTACATAACACTACCCTCAGGACAGATCACATGAACCCCTCACAAAAAACCAACTTAGACAAACTAGTAAATACTTATGCAAACCTATTCTCCGAACCGGATGAAAAATTAACCTTTACTACAAAGGTCGTAGGCGAAATACGAACATCTTCAGAAACACCAATCTACGGAAAATTTTACTCTTATCCAATGTCGCTCAAAGCCGAAGTGGAAGAGCAAGTTCAAAAACTATTAGAAGACGGAATCATACGACCATCGAGGTCCCCGTATAACTCACCAGTGTGGGTTGTACCTAAAAAGATCGATGCTAGTGGAATAAGGAAACACAGAATGGTGATTGACTATCGTAAACTAAATTCTGTTACGAAAGCAGATGCTTACCCAATACCAGAAATTAATGAGGTATTGGCCCAATTAGGAAAGAACAGATGGTTCACTGTTTTAGATTTAAAAAGTGGATTCCATCAAATACCCCTCAGAGCATCCGACATCGAAAAGACTGCATTTTCGGTGAACAATGGCAAATTTGAGTTAACCAGATTACCATTTGGCCTTAAAAATGCTCCGGCAATTTTCCAAAGAGCGCTAGATGACATATTGCGTTTACATATCGGAAAACGGTGTTTTGTATACATAGACGATATTATTATTTTTAGTAAAGACGAGAACGAACATATTAAAGATTTTGAACGAATTTTTAAGACCCTACATGAAGCGAACATGAAAATACAGTTAAATAAATGCGAATTTTTTAGGGAAGAGGTTGAATTTTTAGGGTTCATTGTATCTCACAAAGGAGTCAAAACAAATCCAGAAAAAATTAAAGCTATAATAGAATTTCCATACCCCAGAACATTAAAGGATCTCAGGTCATTTTTTTGACTCTTTGGATACTACCGTCGGTTTGTAAAAGATTACGCCAAAGTGGCGAAACCTTTAACAACCCTCTTAAGAGGGGAGGATGGGCGAGTGTTCAAGAACTTTTCAAAGAAAAAAATAATTCAACTTGATAACGCAGCGAGAGATGCCTTTGACAAACTTAAAAGTATACTCTCATCCAAAGATACAATCTTAATATATCCTGATTATACAAAAAGTTTTGAGCTGACTACCGACGCCTCTAACTATGCCATAGGTGCCGTTTTAAGTCAAGACAGAAGACCGATAACGTTTATTTCAAGAACGCTTAGTGCCACCGAGGAAAACTACGCGGCAAACGAGCGAGAAATGCTTGCAATTATTTGGGCTCTCAACTCGTTACGTAACTACCTGTATGGATCAGCAAAGGTGAACATTTACACCGATCACCGGCCGTTGACGTATGCTTTAAGCACCAAAAACAACAACTCGAAAATGAAGAGATGGAAGGCAATATTGGAAGAGTATAACTATGAGCTTCACTACACACCTGGGAAAAGTAATGTGGTAGCTGAAGCCCTCTCTAGACCACCTCCAGAGAGAATATATAAAGGAGAGCAGTAGTGGAATTCCCAAAAATTTAACGATAATAATCGTTGTCGTTATCGGTCATTGTGCGTGCCACGTTCATAGTAAATGACAGTTTTTGCTAGTTAACGATATCGAAAATTGTCGTTAACGTGTTTGGGAATGCCACTACAGGCATCGAAACATTAACAGAACGTTAACATAAATCCAACGATCCGATTATTAATACGGTTAGAACAATTGGTTGCCAGCGTGTGCTGCCAGCAACACAGGCTCTGCCAGCAGAGACGAAAAGAAAAAAAAACACCATCAAATGCGAGACAAGCAACAACGAAAAACAAAACAAATACTCCAATTGAACTTTATGAATGAATTGGAAACAAATTAATAAACACTATTTGTACTGCTACTTATTGGTATGTTTATGTGTTTATGCAGAAATTGTTTTGTTCTGTGCTTGACGTTGTTGTTATGCTCTATATTATGCTTTTGATCGTGTTTCAGATATTTTTCTTGTTTGGCTGAGCTGAAACAAAAGAAATTGGCCAGTTTGTGCTGTTTCTTAACTAAGCCAAATATGAAACAAGTGAATGTCGTTATGGCTTAACAAATTATATCAATGCGCGAAATAGCAAATATATATTTTATTTATCTATACTTATGTTATATATTTTATCTTTCAATATATATATTTTAATATTTTATCTATATATGTATATTTTATCCATGTTTTGTAAAATTCTAATTTATCTACAATCTTCTGGCCATATGAAAAATTAAAATTATGACTTTTTAAAAACGTGACGTTTACAATAAAAACCAGCATGTATTCATATGAGTTCGATAGGAGTGCGCTAAATTACCGTGAGTTGATCTTTTTGTTGTAAATTGAAAAGCATATGAAAATGTTGGGACTTTTTAAATATTTCTCTATTTTTTGCACATAAAGCCTTATTTTGTGCATAAAACTGGTATGCACTTCGTTTGTTATTGAATTGTCCCAAAAGATGAGCTATACAACATAAAAATCGGCTAAAAAAATATCAGAGTTTTGATATTTTAATTTTTGAAATAATTTAATTTTTTTCTTATTTAGTAAAAAAAAATCTTAAAAATTCAAATTTGAAAAAATTGCAATAAATTTCTATTGAAATGTTTTCTGAAACAGCATTTAATAAAAATACAAACAAATTATGTAATTACGTTCAATAACTTGGTCGTTATTAAATTTTTTACTTGAAGTGTAACATTTTGTAAATTTTGAGTTGGAGTACTTTTACAAAAAATTTCAAAAATTTAAAAATGCAAAATTTTAAAAATTCACGGTTGGCTAAAGCATAGTCTTATGCTATTTCAGGCAGAAAATTACAAAAACAAAAATTCAAATAAAAAAGTTATAGCTGTTGAAACATGCTGTTTTTTTTCAAAAATGCTCAAAGTTTTTGGCATTTCGAACACAAAAAAATTCATAAAAAATTGATATAAATATGTTTCTTATTAAGAATGGCTTCAACAATATAAAAATAAATTTTTTGATTTTAGTTAGAAGAAATTTTGGAGTTCCAGGGCTACTAACATATCAGACCCTGGTTTTAAGGTAAAAAATATTAGAACTACCCCAAAAACCTACCAATTTTATTTTATGTTTGTATGTCTATGCAGAATTTGTTTTGTTCTTTACTTGACGTCTTTGTTATGCTCTATTTTATGCTTTTGATCGCGTTTCAAATTCTTCTTGTTTGGATACGCAGAGCTGAAATGAAAAAATGTGCGATTTGTGCTGTGTCTTAAAAATTATTTTGAGCATAGTTTAGCTTAGCCATTGAAATGGTTAAAGAACAAAAAATATTAAAAAAATAAAATACAGAACAGTTTAAGGTATAACTATATGTAACACTTTTTTTTGGACACCGTCTTCATGATTTTTTTTTAAAGATGTATTGATTTTGGAAAAGACTTTTTAAAATAAAATTTATAGTTTTAATTATTTTTAAAATAATCATGAAACTGATCCACGTGTTTTGTTTTTTATTGGAGAGTTTTGTTCGGATATTATTACAAATATTACCCGCTTATGAAAAGCACCGTTCTGATTCTATACTAGATGTAGAAATAGTTATACGATAATCGTAAGCAATTTGTTAGTTTCGATCACGATTGCCTTCACCAAAAAAAAAATTTATTTCCTAAGTCGAATATCTGACCATTTTGAAATACTTAGCTTACTTCCCGATGTTGCAATTCTTCTATGACTTTGCAAAGTCTTTGCACCAGTGATTCACATTCATCGTTCTAACAATCTTTTTGAATTTATGACTCAAAAAAGTGTAATGGCCTTACCAATAGTCATTTTAAGGTCGACTCTAAATTTAGTGTATGTGTAGTGTATATTTATCCTAAAAGTAAAACAAAAATACACAGAAAAAAATGGAGCGATTACGTTGAAGAACCTAGCCGCTATGCAATTTTAGCAAAAAGTGAAATTTTGCAAAATTATCAAGTTTTGGTATTTATAAAAAAACATTCCCTAATATCCTAATGCTCATGTATTGCTAGCCTTAAGTTTGGTTTCTGACAACTTTTCGAAACAGTGTTTATATATTGAAAATTTTAAAAGTGCACAAATGTTAAAAATTCATCTTACGAGCTTCTGAATAGGAGCCGACAGATAATATAGTTTTTGATGCATTATATTTTATAAACAAACACCTTAGTCCATGCATAATGATAAACTGACTCACTGTAGTTTCTAATAGACTTAAGGAATTTATTTACAGAGTAGATTTCTCACATTTTCCTGCTATAGTTTCTCATATTGTCCAAACGGAAACTTTGATAAATAAGAAGGTAGACCATTCACGAATAGTTTTAACTTTTATTCGAACATAACATCATTCTCGTTTTATTGCGATAAAAAATTATATGCCAGAAACTAAACTGAAAAAATTTTGCGGATAGTTACATAACTAATTTCTCTCTTGGACCGGTGTTGTTATAGAGTAGCAATCTTTTTGGTTCAATCTTCTTAGCAAAGCAAATTTTATCTGAAGCTCCTGGAAGATATCATTAACAAAGTATATCATTGAGAGCAGTGTAAAAATTAAACTATGATTAAATTATAAACTTTAATAATTTTTAAGCTTAATAATTTCTAAATAAGTAATATATTCTTTAAGTTTTTGATTTATTGCAATCTCTAGCTACAGGATGCCTGATTAAATTTTAATCACATAAATTTTTCCTATCAGAATAATATAAGCAATTAGTCGACCATTCAGAACTGCAAAACTTTCCATTGCATTGTCCCGATGATGCTAAAGCAATGAACTTTTCAAGCTTTTCCTCAAAATAATAATAATAAAAAAACCAGGGGTATAAAATTTTTACAAATTTTGCTTAAGTCAGCAAAATGCGGTATGTTTCATTAGGAACATTAACACATATATGTTGATATCATATTATGTCATAAATGTCCACAAATGAATATATAAAAATTTAATTCAAATGCCAAAATTTATATATGCATCAACAAAAAAAAAAACGATTGTAAAATGTTTAATTAATAAGATTGATTACACTAAAGTTTTCTAAAAAAGATTTACTGTTGAAGATGTTATTAATCTTAATATACAAAATTATGCAATACATATTTCAATTATAAATGTTTTTTTAAAAAAACAACAAAATAAAATGGAAGAAATGAAAAGTTAAATGTCAGAAAATTCAATATTTTTCAATATGTATATTATATATACATATATGTGGATATCATATTGTAAAATGCTACAAACAAATTAATAAAAAACAATTAAAACTCCCAAATAAATTAAAACATAAGCACGAAACTACCAATACAAAATATTTAATTTATAAGATTAATTAAATTAAATTTTTCTTAAAATATTTCCCGTTTAAGATGTTATCAATTTTATATATACATACTATTATGTAGTGTTTATAAAATGTATGTAATAAAAAAATAAAACAAAGAAATTAAATTTTTTATTGAAAACAAAATGCATATAAATATTTTTTAAGATAATTTTAATGGGTAAATAGATAAATATAATATAAATTTTCTGCCTGAAATAGCATAAGATTATGCTTTAGCCAACCGTGAATTTTTTAAATTTTGCATTTTTAAATTTTTGAAATTTTTTGTAAAAGTACTCCAACTCAAAATTTACAAAATGTTACACTTCAAGTAAAAAATTTAATAACGACCAAGTTATTGAACGTAATTACATAATTTGTTTGTATTTTTATTAAATGCTGTTTCAGAAAACATTTCAATAGAAATTTATTGCAATTTTTTCAAATTTGAATTTTTAAGATTTTTTTTACTAAATAAGAAAAAATTAAATTATTTCAAAAATTAAAATATCAAAACTCTGATATTTTTTAGCCGATTTTTAGGTTGTATAGCTCATCTTTTGAGACAATTCAATAACAAACGAAGTGCATACCAGTTTTATGCACAAAATAAGGCTTTATGTGCAAAAAATAGAGAAATATATAAAAAGTCCCAAAATTTTCATGTTTTTCAATTTACAACAAAAAGATCAACTCGCGGTAATTTAGCGCACTCCTATCGAACTCATATGAATACATGCTGGTTTTTATTGTTAACGTCACGTTTTTAAAAAGTCATAATTTTAATTTTTCATATGGCCAGAAGATTGTAGATAAATTAGAATTTTACAAAACATGGATAAAATATACATATATAGATAAAATATTAAAATATATATATTGAAAGATAAAATATATAACATAAGTATAGATAAATAAAATATATATTTGCTATTTCGCGCATTGAAATAATTTGTTAAGCCATAACGATATTCACTTGTTTCATATTTGGCTTAGTTAAGAAACAGCACAAACTGGCCAATTTCTTTTGTTTTAGCTCAGCCAAACAAGAAAAATATCGGAAACATGATCAAAAGCATAATATAGAGCATAACAACAACGTCAAGCACAGAACAAAACAAATTCTGCATAAACACACAAACATACCAATAAGTAGCAGTACAAATAGTGTTTATTAATTTGTTTCCAATTCATTCATAAAGTTCAATTGGAGTATTTGTTTTGTTTTTCGTTGTTGCTTGTCTCGCATTTGATGGTGGTTTTTTTTCTTTTCGTCTCTGCTGGCAGCACACGCTGGCAACCAATTGTTCGAACCGTATTAATAATCGGATCGTTGGATTTATGTTAACGTTCTGTTAATGTTTCGATGCCTGCTCTCCTTTATATATTCTCTCTGGCTTAGCTCACTGGCGATTATCGTAACAGCTAAAATATGTTAGGAATTGTTATAAAATAGACAAAGGTTCATTTTTAAAGTAAAAATACAACTTTTTTCCCCATACAAGTCGAGGCACCTTGCTATACATACAGCTGCGAGCGAAAAATAGCAGTCTCCTTATATTCAGATATGTTTGGATAAATAATACTAGTCTACAATTTCGTATCCGGTAAACCCATTATCATTCCTATATGTACTTTCAACGCTGGTTTCAAATCTATACTTAATTTCCTCCTATATTGTAAAAATTTCAATATACAGGGTGTTTTACGTTTATGGCACGTGTTAAGTTTTATTGATCTATAATCTTAACTACTCACCATAAAAGAAAAAATATTATTTTGTTTTTTTGAAAAAGTATCAGCTTTTCAATCCATACATCAACATTATCATGTCATGTGCGGTAGCGGAGCAAAATTTTTGATATTATCCAACAAAATATCAACAAATTTCATATCTTTTTTTTTTAGTGGAGCTGTAATAGTCCAAATTTAAATCGTCTATTTTTCATGTAAAAATACAAATAATCAACAGCTTTTTCCATATTTTAACTTTGGACGATTACAACTCCGCTAAAGCAAAAGATACAAAATTTATTGATATTTCGTTGGATTATCTCAACATTTTTTCTCCGCTACCGTACATGACACGATAGTGTTGATGTATGGATTGAAAAGCTGATATTTTTTCTAAAATACAAAATGATATCTTTTATTTTATGGTGAGTAGTTCAGATTCTAGATCAATAATACTTAACACGTGCCAAAAACGTTTAACACCCTGTAAATTGAAAATGCTACAATATAGGAGGAAACTGAGTACAGATTTAAAACCAGGGTAAAACGTACATATAGGAATAAGAATGGGTTTACCGGATACGAAATTTTTAGACTAGTATTATTTATCCAAACATATCTGAATATAAGACGACTGCTATTATTTTGTTCGCAACTATATATAATATATAAAAAAATTAAAGTAAAATTGAAATGAAACAAATAATTGTCCCTATATTTTAATTATGAAAAAAATTTCATCAAAACCCCACATGGGTAAATCCTGACTACGGCCCTGGCATAAAATATTGGCGTTATTATTCAATTACCTTAAATATCTCTACTAAATTAAATTTGAAATGATTAAAGAAATACCCTTCGAAATCACATTTTTCTAGTAGAACATTCAGTTTTACTAAGATCTACCACAAAATAATAACAATGAAAAATATAAACATCATCGCAATAGACCAACAACAACACCAATACTACCATAACAACAACGCCAACAACAAACGTAATCACATCATTACTAGTAATCATATTTACAAATTAATCGTCATTATAATCATCAACAGAAAAACCAACAATAACAACAATCCAACATCATGAGAATGCAAGAAACAATAATCAACAAAACCACCAATAGTAAAAGTAAAACAACAAAAAAAATCCTCATAAGCAACACAATAAAATTTAATTCATTTTTTTGTTGTTCCTTAAAAAATATATTTATTTTCAATTCTTTAATAAATTTTATTGAATTAAATATTGTGAAAAATGAAAAAAATAAATTAGTTTTCTTATTAGCCTCTTATTATAATTTCAATAAATAATAAGAAAATCCCTTTTTTTGGCGTTTTAGATGATTTTTACTTCAGAAGGAAATGCAGAAACTATGAAACCTAAACAACACATCATAACTCCAAGCGTTCTGCTGTTGATCACATAACTTTCAAGTCATTTCGTTCTGCTGCTCTCTTCTCTGTCGACTCAAGCATAAAATTGCCTGCATTCAGCGGAAAGAACTGTTCCACAACTTTCGGGATGAATGGTATGCTCTCACAGAACATGTTCCTTGAGATGTCACAATTTATATAGCGAAAATATTTTATGCTACTTCGCTACTTGAGCACTTTTTCGGCTAGAATGCGGCCATTGATTCGGTTTTCGTTTGTTTTTGTTCTGCTCACGCGACGAGTGCTCTCTGTAGTGTTACGTTTGTTTTAATTAATGAAAGCCGAACATAACCAAGGCTTGCTCCACAAATCAGTGTTTTTGAAATGCATTTCAAGCGCACTCGTGCAGAGGTTTACTATTTACAACGTACATAAATGATATTTTCAGCAAGTGCCAACACGTCACTATTCATGCATATTCAGATGACCTCCAATTATACATGCCCAGACCTATCGACCTAGTTTAATATCTATGTGCTAGAGTTAATGAGAACTTAGCTTTGGCATCTACAGTAAATGGGCAGATGAAAATATGCTCACGTTAAACCCCACAAATCATTTCTTTTGACGATATCTAAAAATCCATACTATCACGAAGATTTTCTCCAATTCTACTTAATTCCGGGAAACTAAAGCTTGTTAATAAGGTCACTAATCTTGGTTTTCAAATAAATGCATCCTTTGCCTGCGATGATCACATCAACTCATTTGTAAAAAAGGGTACCATCTTTTTCTGTGTCTCCGAATGACATCGGGGCTTGTGCCATTGAAACAAAAAAGAAACTTGTATTGGAGTTGATTATGCCGATCATAACATACTCTGAGGTCGTGTACTGCAAACTTGACTCTATGTCCTTACATAAGGTCCTTGTCGCTTTTAACAATGCAGCTCGCTATGTATACGGTCTTAGAAAGTTTGATCATAGCTCTGTCTGTTGTAAAAAATTACTTGGTCGTGACTTACCAAGTTATTTTGAAGCTTGACATTGCATTTACCTACACCGAATCATTTTTACACGTAGTCCTACATATGTATCTATTTGAAAAGTTGAAGTTTTGCAGATCAAGTAGAAATATGAACCTCATGATCCCTAGATACAATTTCCTTAACTCCAGTAGATTGTCTTTTGTCCGCGTTATTAGGTCGTGGAATTCATTATCTAAAAGTATTAAAAGCGTTTCTAATAAAAATAGCTTTAAGCATTTAATTTTCAAACACTTCTCTTAGCTCCCAATTTTCTTTTTACTCTAATTTTTTCTTCTCTCACTCTCTACTTAGTTTTTAAGGAATACTTGTTCATTGTCTAAATTTAAGTCTTTTTAAGTACAATTACTATTAAAAGCAGTCTGTAATATTTATTTGCATTTTGTATCTTAAATGTTGTTATATCCATTGTAAATTTGGCATGCAAAGGAATAGTTCTTTTATGACAACAATTTTTTTTAATTAAATAAATAATAAATAGCAATAATTTAAATTAAAAATTTCTTCCAGCGATTAAAGGCACATTTTCTTTGTCAAACAAGTGATTTAATTGCGCTGTCTCCATACCGTTTAAAAATAAATGTTACTGATATACATGTACGAGTATGTGTAATATTTTAAAGCCCTCTATCATTGGTGAGATTTTTCTTGTGTGCAACTAAAAGAACAATATTTTTGTACCGCGTTATGTTTGCTAGTGTTTGGTATGTGAAAAAGTCTTTGCCATAAAATTTTCGCACACTTTACCATCTTTTTTTTTTCAGTTTAAATACATGCCTACATATGTTGTAAATGTATATTTGTAGGTGCATGTTGCATCGTTCAATGTGATTTAAGCTGCATCTCTAGCGACGCGCTGGCACTTTCTTTCTACCCTTCATTCTGACGTGATACCTTAATGATAAACTAAATTGTCAGTCAGCCATGAATTGCAGGAAATGAACTGTTAAATTACAATTTTATCCAATTTGCAATTAACTCAATGAAAAGATAAAATTTTCCAATTTAAAATCATATCGTGGCCTTGCATCCTTGTTGCTGTTTTATAAAATAAAAAAAAAATATTTTACCACAACAACTTTTTGTAATGCAGTTTTCGTGCAGAAAGAAGCGGAAAACAGACTTTTTGAACTTTTTAAATCTATACCATCACATAATGCAGCGAAATGAGTTTTTACATAATTTTCAAGTTACCAACAATTATGATACGAAAATGAAAAACATAAAGACAATTTTAGAAGTTGCTCCCTCAAGGAGAAAAATTGTTTTCTTTAAATATTAATCCTAATAAAATTAAATCAAGCATTTAAAACTATTAATTTGAAATTTTTTTTGTAATTGGTTTTATATCATATATATATATATTTATTTATATTTTTTATTGATTGCATGTGGGATTGATTATCTATCTATTTATATATATATAAAAAGCGAAACACTGTCTGTCCGTCTGTGTGAAGCCTATAGACTCCAAAACTACTGGACCGATTGATCTGAAATTTGAACAGTCGATTTTTTTCAGATAGGAGATGGTTTAAGAAGAAAAAATGTTTTGCCACACCCCTTTTACCGCACCCAAATCAATTAAAATGCTATATTTCACACGGTATGGGTCGTATAAGGCTAAAATTTAGTAATTTAGTTTGTATGGTTACTGTCGACAACTGTACTAAAAATGGGTTTCCACGCCCCTTTTAACTGCCCACAAACCATAAAAAATGCTATATTTCGAAACGTTTTTTTATCGTATTCGGCTTAAATTTGCTAATTTAGTTTGTATGCTTACTTTCGGTAATTGCACTAAAAATATATGTCCACGCCCCCTTTTTTCGCCCACAAACCAATGAAAATGCTTTATTTAATACGGTTTTGGTCATATAAGACTTAAATTTGGTAATTTGGTTTGTATGGTTACTGTCACCAACTGTACGAAAAATTTGTTTCCACGCGCTTTTTTTCCGCCCACAAATCAGTTAAAATGTTATATTTCAAGCAGTTTTGGCCGTATAAGACTAACATTTGGTACTTAAGTTTGTAGGATTACTTTCGGTAACTGTACTAAAAGGGGCGTTATCGCTATATAGCCACACCCAGTTTTTGAAAAATCATTTAAATTGACAAATAGGTCGATTGAGCTAAAATTTTGGCTTAGTTTTTATGGTTACTGTGGACAACTGTATTAAAAATGGGCTTCCACGCCCCCCTTTTACCGCCCAAAAACCAATGAAAATGTTTTATTTCAACGGTTTGGGTCGTATTAGACAAACATTTTGAAATTTAGTTCATATGGTTACTCTCGGCAAGTGCACTAAAAATGGGCCTGTCCCACATTAGTTAAACTCACTTTTCGGGGGGTCCGCGTGGAGTGAAGCAAAGTGCGCCAAGCTAAAGCTAAATTAAGCTGAAAGTTTGGCAGTCGATTTGTTTCGAGTACGAGATGGTTTAAGAGAAAAAATTTTGCCGCACCCCTTTTTACCGCTTACAAAACAACAAAATACTATATTTTGCACGGCTTTGATCGTATTATACTAAAATTTGATAACTTAGTTCATATGGTTACTTTCGGCAGCTATACTGGAAATGTTGAATATATTTGGCATTTCTCGACATTTTCGTAAATGGCAGTAAGGCGGTCTGTGGCAGAACAGCGTCTGCCGGGAAATACTAGTATAATTATATCATATGCAATTATTTACAAAAAAAAAAAAATACATTTTGTGCGAGAAAATAACTTAATTGTTTTAACAATATACTTTCTAGTAGCTGAAACAAATCGGGAAGTACACAATTAGTGCTTTATAATTGAAGTTATTTTTTTTTTTAACAAGTTAAGATATGTCTATTTGAAAACATGACATATGATAATAATGGCTTGCATGGCCTTAGAAATAAATTAAATAAAATTAAAATAATAACATTAAATTAATTAAAAAAAAAAGTATGTAAAAGAGATGATGGAGAAATAATCTTTCATCTTTCCCAAACATTTTTGTACTTTATCCAAATTCTGTATGTTTAAAAAAGTTCAAATCTTGGATTACTCCAGACAATGTCACATTAAGAAAATAAATGATTAGAAACCAGAAAAGTTTATTAAAACTTTTCAGTTTTTCTTAATGACTTCAATTAAAAACTAAAACTTGTATTGAGAATTTCATGCATGAGTAAGAACCGATACATTTAAGCATAATATGCCAGATAATTTTTTTTCCGTTTTTATAAGCTAAATCTACATCTTTTGCCTTAAAAAACTCCAAAATAAAATAAATGTACATCTAAGTATAACCAATTCAAAAAAGGGAGTAGAAGGAAAAGGATTAGAAAAAAAAATATTGCGAAGATGAATAGAAGAAGCAGGAGGAAGATTCAATTCGTAGCCAGCACGATATGGAGTTGATTTTAGCATATCGGCGATATTTCACGAATCATTGATCAAAGAGGGAAATTGTAGAAAGGTAGATGGTTGAAGGTTAGGGTTAATGGGTGCTCAAGTGGTTTTTTGCCATTTTCCATTTCCTTGCAGCTGGTTTTCTTTCAATTTGTCTGCACCGAATTGCGGAAAGAACGGTATAAAAAAGATGTTGGAAAAGGAAGGGGCGTAGTTGTTGTCTTCAACTAAATGGCCAAAATATTCAAATTTTAAAGCTCTTTCTTTCTGGCATCGATAAAGAATTTATTTTTTTTTTTTTGTTATTTTATCATAAAATATTTTGTCTCTCTTTTTCCCCTTCTTTATCGTTCTGGTATTTTGGCGAAAATTTCTTGTTCGATGCTTGGACCACGGTTAAACGTTATGCAAATTGTTTATGTTGGTTTCGGCCAAATTTTGTTATTTTTGTTTTTTTTTTTTTTGCTTCTGCTGGTGTGAGCTTTAATGCAAAAAAAATCGTCAGCTATAGTTTCTCCGCATAGCAAAAAGCATTATATCCTTGACGTGTTTTTTGGTTTTAGTTTATGTACTTTTTGTTTTGTGTCTTTTGTATTGGCGCAATGTAAGGATAACTGCGTTCTCTTGTTTAGCCTGAGTTATTAGCATAAATCGAATCCTTAATGGTTGCTGTCGCTTATTTGTGACTTCTATGTTTGTCTATGTCTTGTTGTCTATATTTTTATTCCTTTCATTTGTCTGCTTTAAATTTTATATACTTTTTAGCATGCCTACTATAATGAGGCATATGAAGACTTTATTCTTTAAATTTTTTTTTTGTATTAGTTTTAGCATTGAAGGATATGCTGGTGTTATTATCACAATTAATTTAAGTGGAAAGCACTTCAATTGCCAGAAGGTATTCTTTTGTTTTTTTTTTGTTTTTTTGTTTTGTCAATTGGCGGGAAGTTTGGTTTTAATGGGAGCCATTGACATAATTCAAATTTTTTGTAGGGTGTTATTTTAATTGGTTGTATGGAGAAAACAAGTTAATCATTTATACCTAAACAAAGCAAAAACTTACTAACTGCGCGCACGACCCTAAGCTCTCAAAACTTTAAACACGTTTTCCTCAAAACTACGTTTTCACGGACGCCCTCAGGCATTTTAACCATATATTTTGCTCATAAATACATACAAAACAAACTCATATCATGTTATCATATTGATTTTTACCATATTTTTCCATTTTTTTGTTTCTTAAAATTAACAACAATTTAAAGTTTTTTCTAAATGACCTTGTTATTATGTTGATTTTATGTGATTTAAAAACAAATTCTAGTGATTTTTTCCTTTTCATATTGAAAAATTTTGTTTTTGTTTTTGTTGTTGTTTCTTTGGAAAGATTCGTTAGAACAATTAACTGTTCTAACTTTGACCTTAAGCTCAATAAACGATTTTAAACTATCAAACAACTAGAATTTGTATTTAAATCATAAAAAATCAACAAAATTAACAAATGTCGGAGCCGACCTGTCTCCAAATTATGGCGTTCCGTTTAAGTACGCATTAAATTAGTTACAAAAAATTATTTATTCATTTATTTATTATTAATATCATTGTGTAAATAATTAAATAATTTGGAATCTTTTAACACCAATCTTTTAACACCAGGATGATCAACTGGCCCACTTTGAGTTTAAACATCTATATCTTTAATATTTTTTGAAGCATCGATTGTGTGGGGAAAATTATGGGGAAACTACAAATGGTACCAACATCATATGTACATGCCTATGTAAAATACTGATATAGTAGGCCAAATCTCCCGTTTTCTTAGACCCAGTAGATTATGTTGCCGCCTCCCTGAGTGTTGCCCATCCTATCAGGGAGAAAACTAAATTTGTATTGTGGTTAAGAAAAACTTGCGCTTGAATCTCAGTCACTTCAACATACTATTGTTGATACATAATAATTATTTGAGTTAAAAATTCTGCTAGATTTCAGCAAAAACTGATCAAAATTTGCTATTCCAGTTTATAATAACTAAGCAAATTTTTAATTAAATTCAAGCAAAATTTTGCTAAGTTATTATAAACTCTAAAAGCAAATTTCTACTTAATTTATAGCCAATATTTGCAAAGTTATTTTAAATTGGAATAGCAAATTTTGATTAGTTTTTGCTAAAATCTAGCAGAATTTTTAACTCAAATAATTATTAACATTAAATTAAATTGAAAAATTACCACCATCTGGAGATTTGAATCTCGGCCGCGTGAGTGCAAGTGCATGCATGGGCTTATCCATTCGACCATCGCAGTTGTTAACCAATCGTCGTAATGTCGTAATGTCGTGTGTTTAGAAAAAATTTTCTTGAATTTAGGAAAAATTTGCTATTTGAGTTTATAATAACTTAGCAAATGTTTGCATGATTTCAGTAAAAATTTGCTATTTGAGTTTATAACTTAGCAAATATTTGCTTGAATTAAGTAGAAATTTTGCTTTTGCAGTTTATAATAATTTAGCTTGAATTTAATCAAAATTTAGCTTATTCCTAAATACATGAGCCTCATGTCATGAGGAGTGATTACAATTTAGCAATGTTTTTCTAAAATCATACCTTGATAGAGCAAGTTTTGTTGATTTGCTTTTTAGCAAAACTTTTGCTTATCTCCATGTACATGCACAATTCACAACACAATTTTTCGATTTAAAGTTTTTGTGAAACTTCTTAGGCGGCGATTTGATATTGAGGGTACAATTTTTTCGAGTCTCGTCACGAAAAATTTATTCAGTCTCTTTGCGAAAAATGATTAAAATCTTGAGAAGAGATATTGAGCAGAAATTTAAAAGGTGAAAAATAAATAGAACCAGCTCATACATTTCACCCCATTAGGGGTCAAAGAATTTTTAATAGGAACTTTAACAGACTTTTTTCATTTTGTGTTTTTATGGGGACAACCACAATAGATGTAATTTTTTCACATCAAAAATATCAAATCACGGACATACCTCAGTAAAATAATTATATGTGCAACACTTCAAATGCAATTCTAAGCAAACATAACTTCATTTGATCTTATATTATTTTTTATTGAAATAATTTTAAGGAAGTATATGTAAAATAAGATATATCTTATTTAAAAAACTTGTTGTTAAAAAAATAATAATGTATTAAAAAAGTTCATAGAAAATATTTATATGTGCAAAACCTAATTTTATTGATTTTATGGAATACAATATAAATGTGTATAGATTTAATATAAGAATATGTCTTCCTTTTTTATATAAGACTAGGTTAAGCGTGAAAGACATGAAGTGCATTAACGATCTGAGGATGGAGCCATAAATTTTCTGCCATTCATCTTAAATAACTGTTTTCAGATGCTTCATCGACTCGAACTGGCGCTCCTTTTTATAAACTTGGGCCGAAAGAATGCCCCACAGATTTTCGATAGGATTCAAGTCATGAATAACAGCAGGTCACTACAGTACGGGTATATTTCAGATTTATTGAAAGTCATTTGTGGCTCGGGAAGGATTTGTTGGTGCTTTTTCATGCTGAAAAGTCCAGTTATCCTGATATTTACAGCATGTGAACTCAATAAACACATCATCTAATAACTCAATTTACATTTGTGCATTCGATTTGCACGAAATTAAAAACAGGGGAGACTTTCAAAGTATCTGAAACCGGCTGAAATCATCAATGATCCCCGCCCATGGTTTCGCGCATACCTAATTTGTCGTGGCTATCGCAAATTGGGCCCGTCAAGGTTGAACCTTTTCTCATCACTTAATATGACATTCCCAAATTCTTTCCCACAAAATTTGTATTTTTCGGCATATGCTAGACTGGCCGCAATGTGTCATGGTAGAAGACTGGGTTGAGAGAAGAGCGATTCATAACTGACGTTGGCATTTTCATCCCAAATTTGTTGGATTCTGCTTCTAGTAACCCTTATATCCAAATGCGAAGCAATTTTACTACCACTCATCCCTTTCTGCACAGCAAGATGTCGGATTCGTCTTTTGTGCCATTGGTCAATCACGGATTTTTTTTCACTACTCTTGATTATAGCATAGTTGCGAGGGTATTTTAAAAAACTTGTTATGGTGTTTCTATGACGATTTGTCCTAGTAGCAATAGCACCTACTAGGAGTTAATACACAGTTATAGCAGTTAAAACACAAAAACAGCAATTGTGCACATATAAATATTTACTATTGCACAAGCGAGATATCACACTATTTTCGACTAACGGTACTACGAAAACGAGAAAGAGAAGAATTCTCTATTCGACTAATAAACTACATCCTTTAAAAGAAATTTGGCAAACTCAAAAAAATTGTGTTGTTATAAACTAGGGAGAAAAAATAAAAAATATTTGTGCGCATATAAATACTTTACTAAGGTATAAGTTATCACAAACCATAAAATCAGTATTTCCAATTGAAGCATCAACCAATGACAGTGTAAATATTAAATAAAAAAAACATTTTTTATGCAAATTTTATATTGTATTTCTCCTGCAGAAAATTGGACCATCTTTTAATTAGTTCTGAAATAGTTTCAAAAAAGACCAGCACTAGTCCCTCTACAATACCATTTTACATTGATCAAACTGACTCTTATTACGTGTTGATGTCATAGGAAAAGCCAATTGTACCCAAACACATTCCTTTTTCCTTATTTTTGAACTAGTTCCAATGAGAACATTGCCAAACTGTTACTTTTGTTAAAGTCTTAAAATAGATCTTAAAGTGATTTCCAAGTATTCAAACGTTAGAAACATGTCTTTCTTATCTCTTGCATGTATTACGAAAAAAGTGCATCCCGTAAAAGATGATGCATTTATTTTATTTTATGTAGTTACTTTTTGTAAATGTAATGCAAAAACTTACCTATGTTGAATTCTTTAAATTGATTTTCTTCAAACAATTTGAAAATTAAAATATTGCCACAACTACTCAACGTGCTCAAATTTAATTTATTTTTGTCACTAAAAATTTGTACAAGAAAACAAAATAACATCAAAGTTAACTGTTCTACGCTGAAAGTTTTTTGTACTATTTCATAACAAGTACAAATTGCGCTGGAAAATAACTAGTTGCTTTTTCCAATTGACTCCAAAATAACTGCTAGGTCTTTTGAGATGCTCTGTCTCTCTCTGTCTCTTTCACAAAAATTTTTTTTATTATTAACTAAGAGTAGCAGTTGCTTAGCAAACGTGTAAGCTAGCTACATAAATTGGTACGTTGAAGATGCATTTAAGTTGGGTCGCTCGCTCTAATAAACGTTTCCTAAGGCAATAAAAGTAAAAATATACTGTTGTGTTATCTCTAAATATGGACATATTTCGTTTTGTCATTGTTTGGGAGATTTGCGTAATGAATAAACTTACCCGATCTCATAAACATTTTAATACAAAAAATTTTAATTTATTTAAATTAATTGCATATTCATTTATTTATTTAATTCTTGGCGTTTCTTAACCAACCCTTTCTTGTCATTTATTTTTTTAAGACGATCATAAGAAATAGCTGGTTTGATAAAAAGTCCACTTATACTGCGAACCCTCGAGAATACTTCCATTCCATGCCATTCCTAATGCAAATTATTTTTCTCCAATATCGACAACTGCTTGATCGAGTGTTAACCGTTGCGATCTATGAATACTAATCGCATAAGCAAGTTGCAGTGGAATTTGCTTCCAAGTAAAATTGTTTGATCCTTTTTTAAATGATTCTACAACAGGAGGAATAGTTTATGCATTAGAGTTGTTGTATTTTGGTCCAGAATAATTGGGAAACTTGGCCAAAATGCACAAAGGAATTTCTTCTATAAATCGGCACTTTCGCAATGGTTATAAACAATTTCAACTACCTCACCGATGCTGCCATTGCACAGACCAGCTGAAGTAAAAATATTTTGCCTCAAAATAACTTGTGCACCCTTACATATATATATCTTGTTCAATACGAACACTTTGCTTATTTGACGATAGACTAATTGACCTTGAGTGGCGGTAACATCACCTGACCTCGGATTCCCGTAAAGTGGAATATCTCCAAATGGCTGCAGTTGATTGAAATCTTCGAAGAAAAGCACTACGTACTCTTTTTTAGCAGCATCGGCAAAGAATGATGAATGTTTTTTATGTTAAAAAATTTGTCACAGTTTCTTATAAATTTTTTGAAGTGCGGGTTGAAAAAATTTCAGCGGATATAGAAGAATTTTATCTTGAATCCTGTTCAACATAAATTCAATTAGAAAATAAACATATATTAATATTATAATATTTACTTTTAACATTAAAACATTCAGCATTCTCTGCCGAAGCTGTTAAAAAAAATATTACAAGCAATAGCAGCAGCGTAGCGAATACAAACAGCTACAGCACGACTCTTCATAAAGCACAGCAGCACCGAATGCCAAAATCGATAGCTGCTGCTGTAAAGCCTGTTTGAAAAATGTTAAAAAGCGACAGCAACAGCAAGAAGACGACTTCAAAATGCGATAGGTTGCTGTTGCTGTGGCTTCGATAATGTTCCAAAATTACAGCACGACTAAAAAACCGAACGCTCGCTACCGCTGAAACTATTTGTTTCTTTCGTAGTTTGCAGCCGAAGCAATATTTATTTATGGAAAATTGCAAAATAAATTACTAAAGCGCAGCCAAAATAAAAATTTTGATGCTTTTGCCAATTTGGCAGCAGCAATTTAAACCCTGAACAATAGTATGCATCAAAGTCATGAAATAACGGTTGACAACGTAACGCCTAAGGGTGCGAAAATCGACCCTCTCCCCCTTCCATACGATTTTTTGCATCACTCGACCAGCTCTTTCACCTCCGTAAATATTCGTACTCTTACACTGGACACTCTGCATATGTATTTTTTTTATTTTGATTTTATAGAAATTTGAATGGTTCGATAAATTTTCATCAGATAAATATCAAATACTTACAATGCAAAAGGTACAAAAACGCCAAATTAAACCCGCCAGAGTACTTTCGGGATATCTGCCTGTTCAAAGCCAGGAAAAGGGTGATGGTAGGATATTGGGTGGAGAATTCATGGAGAATTCATGAGTTCATTTTGAAGCACGGCTCTTGAATAATTCATCTGATTTCTGTAAAACAAAAGGTCCATCTAGAACTTTGGTAATTAGTGCCAAATCAAAGGCATGGTTATGGTATTAAGTTATCATAAAATATAGAATTGTAATGCCTTCGATGGGCGATCAATCCAATACAACTTGAAATACGGGGGCAGTCATCCATCAAAATGAGAAGACCTGATCTATCGTTGGCTGCAGACCTATGTTTTAGAATTAGGGTTCTAATTAAGAGACATAGTAATCCTTGACCTAGTATTGGCGAATGATATACAACGGCACGCTTCCTAGTTTTCCATAAAAGGATTTTAAGAATCCTAAATTAAACTAACGAAGTTTCTTAAATACGATTGTGGTTAACTTGCGGTATTAAATTATCGGGAAACCAATGGTTATTTTAACCTAGACATGAACAATTCTATTGACTGAAGGTGTCACAAACAAATATAAAAGTTCTAAGAACTTTTGGTCTGTAGACGGGATGTTGAGGAGTTTTGTTTGATGGAACCTTTTGCGCGGGTATTGACTGTCATGGGCTGTGGTCTTTCAGGGTTTCATCCGTACTGGCTGTGGTTAGAGACCAAAAAGGTCCGTGCGAGTTACTCCATGTTTAACTCGGGTTCATAACTAACTAAATCTACTAAGAGAGTGATAGTAGATAGAATTCTCGATAATTTCAAACAGTAAATTCAATATACTGTTCCTGTTACCTTTGAAATTTGAGGACGGGGAAACCTAAACAATCTGAGTAGTGTCCATCAATTGGTGGGGAGACCAGATTACATAAGCAGCAGTACTATATGTCTAGAGGTATGGTAGCACCTCTTAGATTTCATGACAAAGATCTGCTAATTCTTTGAGCAAAGTAACGAAGTTGCGTGCCTAAAGAATTGGTTAAATTATCGGTATTTATACTCGATATGACCCATGGTTGTTTTTAAATAATTTTAGTGGCTAAAAGTGTCACGGTCATGTATATAGTTCAAAAGAACTTTTAATGTTGGTTTGTTGCTGTCAAATTAAGGAAGCCTGTCTGGTGGATCCTTTGAATTCCGAAGAGGCGCTGGCGAACGCTAAATATTGGTCTAATATTGGAGTAGCTTTGTTTACAGACCTCGATTAAAACAAAACTCTGGAATTAGAAGAGGAACTCACATCCGATGACATATCGTCTATTAAATGTGTTCATCTCGTGAGTGGAGAAGTAGAAAGAAGTTTCTCTGACAACAAAAACATTTTGCCAGACAATCGACGTTCTTTTAATATTAATAACTTAACAATTCACCTTATAATATACTGTATTGCTATGTATAAAAATTTTATAAAATTAGTATACCCGTATGGGGTTAAAACGCCAAAATAAAACATACCTATATTTTATTTTAAGCTATTGAATAGATTTTCAACTGATCAAAATTGAAATAAAATTAATTTTGGCCTTTTTGCAATATACGCAGTATTGCACGCGCAACGACGATATAATGTTAGCATATTTAATTTTATACCCAAATTTATTTTAAATATAAGAATATTTTTTGATTTTCATTTTCATGAAAAATGCTTGAACAAAAATGTCTTATTACCAAATTCCAATTTCTTATTAAATTTTTGTGTACACTTTTAAAAATTAAAAAAATTTCTAACCAACAGTTTAGAAATCTTTTTTCAACTGCAAGAAATCATTGCAGTATCACTTTGATATTGAATATATCAATTCATAGTTCAAGCTGTGAAATTAAAAAAGATTATTTGTCAGTATAACAGTTTTATAGCTATTAGCCTTTAGGTGGCACTAAGTACCTCACATATTTTTAGGCATATGCTGAAATTAAGAAGAGAAAAAGCAACATAACAACAACACTTATATGCAAATTTAACTCCCTATAACTTAAAAAATAAAATTTTTTAAAAAATACTAAATTTATTAAGATTGGACTTGTACTAAAAAAGCCTAACGCTGGACAAAATTTGTGTTTGCGTAATATATCTAAGAATAGAAATATATATGAACTGCAAATATATATTAAATCAATATTTTGTTTTTTATCTGAAGAATTTTGGTTTTAGATAGATTGCATACACAAAATTTTTTGGGAGAACAAAAAGAAGGTGTGACAATCTTTAAGGAATATTGTGGTTTCCCTTGATTTTGATATTAGTAAATAATATCAAGAAAATATTACAAAATTTTTTTTATGGTGATTTTTAAAAATTATATTTATTAATACTTACTTTTCAGCAAATGTTTTTAATAATAAGTTAGCATCAGTTATACACCACAATACAGCCTTCTCATGGAAGAGTGTGGCATCTGCATATTTCAATTTTAATTTCAATATTTTGAGATAAACGAGTTACAGTAATTTATCAAAAATTCTCTGATTAGGGTTTGGATGGTTATAAATATTTGGTTATTTAGGATAGTGAAATCTTGTTTGCTTTTACAAATAAAAGGGGAAAACGCAGTATCTGCCTGTAGATCAGGCCCCTAGACAAGGAGAAGTTTTAGGGGTTAAACCCCCACTTAGGGTCTTGAAAGTATAAAATCTAATATATTAGCATTAAGGCAACTAAAACACAACAGCGTAAAAAATTGCAAACCACTTCAATTTTGAACTGAATTAAGACCTATGCTTTCAGATCATAGATAATTGGGCCTATTCTGCGGAATCTTTTATGAAAAAATACTGTTATTCTGTTATGATTTCCTATACAAATTTTTGAGCTGTCAAAAAATCTGTTACGCTACTAAAGTTCGTATTCTGCACGACAATCTTTTATGAAATCTGCTATAAATCATAGCAGATTTTTCGAACTGTCAGCAAATCTTTTACAAAATCTTTTATTTGGTATTCTGCATGACAAAATCTGCTATGAAATCTGTTATGAAACACAACAGAATAACAGATAAATTTTTCTGCCTCTTATCATAACGAATTTCAATAAATTTAATAAGTCAAGCTAAATCAGATTGTTTTGTATTTCGTTATGTTTAATTTATGAAACAAAGACTTGGAAGACTAAAAAAATAACTTTAATCCTTGCAGTTTTTTTTTTAATTGCATATAAAATGTATTTAGTATTTTTGTATAATCATTTATAATTTTTATAATAGGTCTTTCTAAATGAAAAAAATTATTAATATTTGTATGTGTAAAAATGCAGCATAAAAAATTATATAAATGTCCAGCTGACTTATGCCTATAAAGGAATTTATTTTACTTTCTGGAATTCTAGATTTTGCTGCAGCTTTGGTTTTTAATAACGATCTCGGCGCCCACCTCCCCCAATACGAAAGGTCTCTTTGGACTTATTCTACTGTACTATTGTAGAAGTCGTTTGGTAGGAGAAGCTACTTTTATCGCCAACGTGCAGCATCTTTGATGTTTCCTTTGGAATTTTTAGTCTATGGCGTCAAAAACTTGGTCTATGGGGAGCAGACATTTAATATATCTACATATGAAAATACCTTTATCGATATCAAAAGCTATCAATATTTTTTTTAATCAAAATTCCCCTTAGATAAATCCTGGCTACGGGCCTGCTGTAGACACCGCTTTTTTATATCTGCTTATGTATATACTGCGTTTTTTCTAGAATGATTGCTTTTATTTGTAGATATGACATTTCAGGTTAAAATATTAGTTAGCAAAAATTCGCAATATTATTTCATTTTCTTCAAGATGGAAGAAAGATGATTAAGAAAAAACAATAAAACTAATTTCAATTTTCATTCTAGATGCCGCACTCTTCCTTATGACGGCAGAGTAGTGCGCTGTATTTTGACGTGGAACTTATACTTAATAGCTGAAATCAAAAGAAGAATATTTATTATTAATTTCGTTATGCACGAAATTTTACTTCTTTTTAAAAAACAAAAATATAAATTCATGATTTTATTTAATTACAACTACTAACAATTCACTTGGTATAGCAGGAGTCAAAATTGTTCAATGACCCATAGGTGCATATTTTCCCCTAAAAATAAGCTGCATAAACAAAACCACACAGATGCGGTTTTTGCTTTCAGACATCATAACTAAAAAATATACTCAGACATACGACCATTCATATTAATTCAGACGATTCAATATGGAAATGCCAAGGTCCGGTAACAAAGATTTTTCGCAAGGAAATGCACAACCAACTCACACATTTCGGCGCAGACATGCATACCCAGTAGGAAAAATCGTAAGGTGCTTACTACATAATGCATGACTTCCTTTAACTAATAAAGATAGGAATAGAATCATACGAAAGTAAGTATGTTGCTTGTTACATTTAGAGCACCTTACACCTTCGCTTACGATTTCAAATAAAATAGGAATGCACGCTTGAGCCGATAGTATCTTCGTGAGATCATTTTCATATATACATTACTTTTAAAAGAAGGAGTCATGCAGCACCTTTAACGACATAGCGGCTCTTAACGACTACTTGAAAAAAATTAAGTGCAGAAAAAATTACAGTGAAATATAAAACTGAAAACAAAAAGTAAACGCTTGCAGATCGCCGGTGCGGAAACATACAACTTTTCACAAAAATGAAACCATTTTACGCTTATACTGTAACCAAAGTCTTTAAATGTTGTTTAAATTTTTAACATTGTAGGCATAATAACTAAAGTCTTTAATAACATCTAAAGAATTTGTTAATAAGTTTTTGGCATTAAAATATTGAAACTTATGTATTTTCTTCTAATAGTTCATTTATTTAGATCCGGCACCTTACGCTTAACTTCTTTTGTAAGCGAAAACGTAAGTAGTGCTTATATTTTCCATCGTGGATATGATTAGAATAGAGTATGTACATACAGGATATAAATAACTTACCGATACCTAACGTGTTCATGCGTACATGCTACTTAAAAAATAAAGTGCATAAGCATGGAAGCTCGAACAATTCCGATTGTCGGAAGAACATTCCTGCACTTTATTTTAGTAAAGTGTCACTCGTATGAGGCATATCATACCTACATTACAAAAGAAAGCTTATAGTGGCGATCATGCCTGTGTAAAAGTAATGGGCAATTGGTATTGAAGTTTTCATGCCCCGCGGATGAAAAATAAGTGTGGAATTATGCATTATGTAAGGATGGATTTTCCCACTGGGTAGCTACCGACAAACAGAATAGTGTTAAAACCGCAAAGAATGTCCGAGCAAAGGATGCAGGAAAAAAAGGAGAACAATTTTTATGGAAAAAATTTCACGAATGCATATAATGTCGGCTGAGACGACGGAGAATATGTTAGTCACAAATTTATGTGTGTGTTGTCTATTCGTCTGTCCGGAAGTCAGTTTGTGTAGGTAGTGTCCACTTGTGTGAATGTATGTACGTATCTGAAGGGGTTGCTACGGCAGCTGTTCTTTTATCATCTGATCATAAAATATGCAATTGTTAGCAAGATGAATTCGAAGATTTCACAATTTCATAGAGAAAAAACACTGTAAAATTCATAACATGCCGCATATGCTGGCAGGATATTCAGATTATTTAAGATTTCATGAAATTTTAAAATGCAATAAAATATTCACTCCGCATGGATGCTGTAAGACTTTTAAGTTTATCGAGCATTCAGTTGCAGTGTGTACCACAACAAGACAACAAAAACCACAATAGCAACAACAACTAAAACAATAGCAAGACATGGCACCTAAATGTTAGCTAGGGTTTCTTTCTCAGCTGAAAGTCGTGCAAATGTCAGCCGATGTGTTGCCCTCCACGCTACGAGACCAGCACCCGAAGCATAAGCTACACCGCTACTGGCACAGCTCTCTTTAAGCCACTAGCAGCAACAAAAATAACAACATCAAATACAAAAGCAACAAATCCGCCTTTCATCCTGCGGTTTACATTGTGTTTGACATATATTACAAAAGTTTTGAAAAGCTTCTTCTACTACAAGCCAGTATCTGCTTCTTTTATTTTCATCTAAGTGTTTATATGCTTGGTTGAAGGTTCTTTCCTTTTTACTGCTTTTTGGCTAAAATTGGATTTAACACTCTTGATCCTAACATTTAGAACCTTAATAATGTGTTGAAAAAAAGTTTAACAGAGATAAAAGAAATAAATTAATATGTGAATACATGCGCCTGCCTTACATGCTTACTTACATACTCACACTCAAAACATTGACACATATTCAAGCAAACAAGCATAGCCAAACTTAGGCACGCATTGACACGCAGTCAACAAGCAAGTTCTTAAAAAAGTTTAAAGTGTTTATTTGAGTGCGTCTCTAGGGGCTGGGGAAGGGGGGGAGTGTAAGGAGAGGGCACAAAAGAAAAGTTTAGACTAAACTATATGTAATTTCAGCACTCAAAATACATAAATGTCAACAAATTTTTATTTTGCTAAGCAAAGATGAAATCTTTACCGTTTAATCCACATATAAAATAAATTTTTCTCTAGCCTTGTAGCTATTCCTGGTATTTTTCAGCATGTTTTATGGTGTAAGTATCTGAAGTTCAATATAGCTAGCATTAAAAACTTTATGAGTAAATAACTTACTCAGGCTGACAGAGAGAGGAACACAGGTCATACTTTTTTAAAATTTAAGGATTTGCTTTTAAATCGAAGAGTTAAGGATTTGTTTAGGAGTTAAGGACTTTTTTCTAAGACAAATTCTTTACCCACACGGTTAGAAATCTTGTACTAAAATTGAAATATTTCTGTACAACATATAAGTTCACAACCCCTTTGTTTCAAACCTAGTATTTACTACATACTAACTAATGCTTTAAAATTTAATACAGGCTTGGATATTGAAAAAAACACACTGTGAGATTTGAGTCCACGACATTCAGTTTTTAAGTTATCTAGTTTCACCACTGGGCTATTGCTGTATGCGTTATTAAAATTTAGTATCTAAATGTACTAGAGCTTAGTCTAGATTGTATAAACAAAAAGTAATACAGAATTGTCCTCAATTTTAAACCAAAAAGCTAAAAGGGAAGCTGTAATATTTCTTTGGTTTACATTTAAGTTCAGTAGAATTTTGAATATGAGTTAGCATTTGAAAAGTTTAAATATTAAACCGCAATGTTAAAAAAATGCAGTAACATTGCACCTGGACTAAAATTTCTGAACGCATAGACCGCTTTTAAATTAAACTTGAAACAAGGGCCATGTTTTTCAATAAAATTGTGAAAACGTTTGCATTCGTCAAATCTCGAATCATGCTAAGGAGTTCAAGGGAACTGCTCAAAATTTGGCAGCATTTGGCATTTATGACGAAATATTAGAGAGCAGGTGCGGATTAAGGGGTTAAGGGGGTTCAAACCTCCTCCTCCTTGACGTTATAGGAAAACCTGTATTTAAATTTAATTGCCTGGTGTTTATTATGTGCGCTAAGGGTACCAAAAAGAAAAACATTGATTTTTTATAATTTATTTTAAATATTCACACCGCTATTCTGTAAACGTTTGTAGCTGTTTTTATTGCCATTGCACTCAATTCTGTTCCTATTTTTGTTTATTCTTTTTGCGATATGGCAAACAGTGCCGAGAAACAATTTGTGTCCGTACCAAACTGCTCAGACACAAAATTCCCGAGTATTAGACTCAATTTTATTTTTAAAAGCTACGAGTAGTAACGAAAAACTGCGAAGTTTATGAAAAAAAATTAATCGCACTTTGCTATTAAGCCGAATGCAAACGAGCTTCAGCAAAGTAACTTGTATCGAAACTGGCCTGAGTTTTAACTATAATTTATCCTAAACAAGTGGAACAAGTACCTCGAAAGTCACCTCAAATAGTACCGTAGTATGTCTGTATTATGTCAATAAAGTGTTCAAAAACGAGCGACTATATTCGGACACAATAAACTGATGAGTGCCCGAATCGGTCTTCGTTCGTACATTGTGCCTGCCCAAGGTGTTCCAGAAATAGCACTTCTTTCGGTGCAGAGGTGGGACATTTACTGACACACCCACCGGACATATATCAGCTACTTAATTGACACCTTATATGATATTCTTTCTCGGGACATACAACCGCGACCTGAAGTCACAAAAACACAGCATTTTTCAGATCAAATATATCCAAACACCGCGCAGTAAGCTTTAATATGAAAAAAATCCACAGATTCGATAGTATCGTGAGTAAAGTCCTTTTTATACATTAACTAGCACGCCACTGTTGTCCATGTCACTTTTTTTATCAATCTCCTTAAGACAATACATATCAGTGAAATAAAAAATGTATTCTCTTCTTTTGTTTTGTCTTAGAGCGCCGCACAGTGGTTGAACAATATACAAAAAATGTCAATAAATAGAAGGATTCGTCGTAGACCAATAAAATTTGGCACATGAGTTAAATTAACCATGTGAGATTGCATAAAAAATATTTAAATTCTCGCACAGCCATGCCTACTTCTCCTATAAGACAAAAATTAAAAACGCTGTACTTTTTTGTTTGTTACTGGGCCAATATAAAAACCACTATCTCAAAACTCTTTAATATATGTGTAAAATAAAAAAGAATATTTTATGGCACGCCCACCTTCCATAAAAAATTTTTTTAGTGCACGAGATTTTTAAGATTTCATTTTTCATGAGGCATTGCATTCAAAAGGCTGAATTTAGTTGTTAATTTTATTCAAATATACTATTTTTTTAAGAAAAATAAAAAAAAAAAGAATACAAAAAGAGCTGATCTTTTCATTTTTATTACAAAAAAAAAATGGAGTGAACTTCATGCATTTTGCAGCAAAGTATTTCTGATTGAAAGACTGATTGAAGCAAAATCTAACAAATTTAAGAACATACTTTTTGACAGTGTGATAAAACGTGCAAAAGTCGTATAGCAAACATGGCTTGTTTGTTATAATCAGGGCTCGGATTTTTATGACTTAAAAAAATGCAAAAAATAACGCAATTTTTTACAATTATTACAATTATTATTACAATTATTACAGCGTAAGGCTTTTTAAGTACATGTATAATCTTAATAAATTTAGTATAGTTTGATAGGCTTAGACCTTTAGATGTACCAACTGGACTTTTTATTGTATTTCTAAAAAATATATTTTTTCTTAAGTTAAAGCGAGTTATATTTTGCATATTATTGTTGTTATGCTGCTTTTTCTCTTCTTATTTTCAGCATATGTCTAAGTATTTAAGGTATTTAGCGCCACCAATCGGCTAATAGCTATGATACTGTTATACTGACGAATAATGTTTTATAATTTCACAGCTAAAACTATGAATTGATATATTCAATATCAAAGTGATACTGCAATGATTTGGCTTTACACGGTCAATCATTTGACGTCAATCAGGTATATGTGCTACTAAATATTTGTTTCTAGGCGTTACAAAGCCACGTTGATGGCTTGATTGAGCAAAATCTAAATTTTTTGATATTTTGCAATGCTGGTTGATGGTTGATTGATCAATCTTTACTCATTTTGTTTGCTTTTGTAGTGCAGTAGACATGACTGCAGAAAAAAAAGGAGCTGTAAATAATAAATTTAAGAGGACAAACACTTTTTGGCAGAGTTTATGGACTCTTTTTCTTTTATTTTTACGCTTTTTAATGCGTAGCTAATAATTATTTGATTAGCAAGAAATGCAATATGCGCGATACAATCGTCCGTTTAACTCATCGCAAGTTTTTGTGTCATAATTTCAATTTTATTTTTTTTTTCAATTTTAATTTATTTGCAAATAACGTTGGCATTTAAGACTTAAGTCTTTTATGCATGATTGCATAAAAAATAATGCAGAATGAAAATTTGGAGATATGATTGATGTGTGGATAGCATCAATCCACACGTACACATGCTGGACGTCAAATGATTGACCGTGTAAGGTTCGCAGTACAGTTGAAAAAAAGTTCTAAACTGTTGGTCGGAAAATTTTTTAATTTTTAAAAATTTACACAAAAATTTAATAAGAAATTGGAAACTGGTAATACTACATTTTTGTTCAAGCATTTTTCAACTGGAAATCAAGAAATATTCTTACTCCTGTTTATTTAAAATAAATTTGGCTGTGATATTAAATATGCTAACATTATATCGTCGTTGCGCGTGCAATACCGCGTGTATTGCAAAAAGACCAAAATTAATTTCATTTCAATTTTGATCAGTTGAAAATATATTCAATAGCTTAAAAGAAAATCTAGGTATGTTTTATTTTGGCGTTTTAGCACCACCCGAGCTAACTAGTTTTATATAATTTTTATACATAGCGTTAGAGTATATTACAAGGTAAATTGTTAAGTTATTAATATTAAAAGAACGTCGATTGTCTGGCAAAATGTTTTTGTTATCAGAAAAACTTCTTTCTACTTCTCCACTGACGAGAGGAAAACATTTACGAGAGGTTATGTCACCGGACAGGGTTTTTTTTTCATCGAGGTCTATAAACAAAGCTACTCCTTTTTCCAAAGTTAATGTTTTTTAATTCAAGAGACTTTTGCTAAAGGAATATGTTAAAAATTTGCATTTTTACATATTTTAGTACGGAAATAACAGAAAAAATTCTTTTAAAATTTTAATAAAAAGAACCGTAAAAACCGAAAACTGTTATAAAAATTAAAAATGTAAAAAAATGACAATAAAATAACTTAAAAATCGCTAAAAATAACCAAATATGCCCTAAATCTAGTAAAAATTACCTAAGGGGTAAACCCCGGGCGATAAGCCATGGCTAGGAACGCCTCTGATAGAAGTAAGCCTCCTCACACAATATTATGTTTTGTGCCAAATTAATAAATTTGCAAATGCTTAGTCGTGATACAACATATGATTTTAAAAATCTATATTTTTGTTTCGATATATTATTCACACTAATTTCAAACCCATTCAATTATGTTTCTTTGATTAGTTCTTTTTCTTTCCAAAAACTATATGTTGTTCAAAATTTTTTAAAATTTTATTAAAATTTTTTTAAATTTTCTTGTGTGTCCGAAGAGTTCTTGCAATAAGCATTTCAGTTTTTAACCCTCGGATTGGTAATGATCCAATAGCCAGTAAATGGACTATGAAGTCTGGCCAGACGAAATCAGAGGTGTGCCCTATTTCGCAGGTATGGTATAAGGGCAGGTAGGCTAACGGTAGCTTATATTTTACAGTATGTATACTAGAGTGGAACGATTTTTTAACCTTACTGGCTTCATATATTTTTAAATACGCCTTTTCAAAACCAATTTTTCTGCTTCTTGGTTTTTTTCTGCGACATAACCTTTGACTTTTCCGGAAGGTTTTTGTATTTCATTAGCATATATTTTTAGCTGAATTTTTTTTTCTGCAATCTGGTCACAGTTGCTCTACGGCAACGATTAAAGTTTTGGATGACATAAGGTCCCCTTATGATGATGGCCAATTAACTCTATTGTGTCTTTTTGATTTTTCTAAAGCTTTCGACACTGTCATGAACTTCTCTGTCATAAATTAAAATATATGTATGGATTCTGTGACAATGCCACTCGTCTTTTAAGTAGCTATTTGACAAATAGGAAACAAAGGGTAAAGGTTGGCACACATTTTTCTTATTACAAAGCTGTTTGCTGCGGTGTGCCCAGGGATCGGTTCTTGGACCTCTGCTCTTCTCTATGTTTGTAAATGACTTTTTCACTGCTGCACCCATTCATCAATGCACGCCTATGCTGATGACGTTCAAATTTATTTGTCTGGTCAAACAAATCTTATGGAAGATCTAGTTTGTAAACTTAATGCAGATC
The DNA here is from genome assembly GCA_963920525.1 of Dichetophora obliterata. Taxonomy (NCBI): domain Eukaryota; kingdom Metazoa; phylum Arthropoda; class Insecta; order Diptera; family Sciomyzidae; genus Dichetophora; species Dichetophora obliterata. The sequence continues at coordinate 274,355,618 of OY986435.1, read as the reverse complement.
TTCATAGTATAAGTCTATGGGCTATGAAAAATAGTCTCCATCTTAATGTTCTTAAGTCCTATGTGCTGCCTATCTCTAAACAAAAAATAAGCTTTAGCTCCATTACAGATGTGTTAATGGATGATAATACAATAAAAATGGTCGATAGTGTTGTAAGTCTTGGGTTTCATGTAAATGCCTCCCTCACGTGCACAGATCACATCAACAGTGTAGTCCGCAAAGTATATTACATCTTGCGAAATCTTAGAATGTCTGCAGAATACACTCCTATTGCTATAAAACGTAAGCTTGTAATTCAGCTCATTGTTCCTGTCATAACTTATTCTGAACTTGTGTATAGTAAACTAGACTCGCGGTCCCAACTTAAATTACAAATTGCTTTTAATCATGTCACACGTTATGTCTATGGCTTACGTAGATTCGATCATTTAGCTGATTTAAGAAATTGTATACTTGGGTATGACATGGTTAGTTATTCAAATATCAGAAATTGTATTTTTCTACATAAACTAATACATTTTAAAACACCTTTTTATCTGTTTGAAAAACTGCAATTAAGTCGATCGCAAAGAAGCCAAACGCTAATTCTACCAAGTTTTAACTACCTTAACTCTACAAGACTATTTTTTGTTAATGCCGTTCTTTTATGGAATTCATTACCAAGTCATTTAAAATTGATACAGTCAAAAACGATTTTCAAACATGCTATTCTCAGGCATTTTTCGTCGCCTATTTCTTAGCAAAAAGTCTGTTCTCTCTTTGCGCTCTATCTCCATTTTCTTTATCTTTCTTTTCCAATCTTTTTCCTGCTTTATGTATTAATATAATGTTATTTGTTATTTATATGACTATTTCGTTCCTTATCTTAGTTTAAGTTAAATTATAAATTAATCATTGCATTCAAAACTATTTGTCATTAAGCTTTGTACTTTAAAAGAACTAAATTCTTAGTGTACTAATATAATAAAGGCACATAATAATAATAATAATAATCGAAAAATGTACGTTAAAATTTTTTTCATGCAAACCTCTTTATTAAATCCAAATTAAAAGCCTTTCATGAGCTACCTATGATACCATGTACGCGCTTGAAGATATTCGGGTTCAAAGGTCACTGAAATCGGTAATTCGCCAATATTTCAGCTCCGCTATATCGACCATAAAACTAGCTTGCAACAAAATCGTACATCTGATAATTACCTTCAAAAATGCCATTAACAGCTTTAACGTAAGGCCCACAGTTCTTACGCTATTAGACTGTTGATGTTTAAACAGTGCAAAGTAGAAATTTATTTCTATGAGCATATTTTTTACTTTAATTATAAGTAGGTTATTGGCAGAATTTTAATATTTGCTTGTTATTATTTCTCACTATGAACAATTGTCTCCAAACAAACACATCGTCTTATAAATGTATATTAGACCGGTTCACATTACAAAAGTGTTGAAATATTCCGGTGCGCGTCCATTTTCAGAAAGTTCAACCCCTATGGGTTCCTATGCCACCTCTAGGGGTTCCGCAACTCGTTTGAAGGTCATTTTAGAGCTATGTGGGACTTAAACCATTTTAAAAAATATCGTGTCCAAACGGAAAAACAATTACCATATATTTTGATAGGAAACAATTATTTACAATTCAGTCTTATTTCCTTCTTTTTTTTTTTAAATATGCATCTGGTAATTTTTGGCGGAGTTTTAAACATGTTTAAACAAGCCGCTCGTCAATCCCAAAAAAACTGAATAGGTTATCCCTTTACTATCAAAATGTAAGGGGATTACGCTCTAAGACGCGAGACATATTTTTAATGTCTCAGAATTTCTCTGAGGATATTATCGCACTGACTGAAACTTGGTTAAACAGAAGCATTACTGACTTAGAATTGTTTGATAACAGTTTTGAAGTTTATAGAAGAGATAGACATGCTGACAATACTTCTGCTGTCGGTGGAGGTGTCTTATTAGCTGTAAGGAACTCCTTCGTTAGTTCCATTATTGTTATTCCCTGCTCTGCTAACATCGAACTTATATGCGTCAAGGTTGTACATTCCAATTCTAATGTATATCTTATTAATGCATACGTTCCTCCTAAGAGCAGTGTAGAAGTTTATGCAAGCCTTGCGGATTGCATAGAATACGTTATAAGCATAATTGACGTTAATGACGACATTTTATTGTTAGGTGATTTTAATCTGTCTGACTTGAAATGGGAATCTTCTGACGATGATACATATTTTTGTGCATCTAATTCGAAGACTCGCCAAGAGCATATATTTGTTGATAATATATGTTCTGACTTACAAGTGAGTTGTATTTATAATAGTCGTGAAAGACTTCTTGACCTGGTCTTAACTACAGATAGTAACAATGTGATTGTTGAGAGGGCCCCTCATGTTTTGACTGCTGTTGATGAATACCATCCACCATTGAGCATATGGTACAAATCAGACAGGGATAATATAGTAAAGTCTAACTCAATAGATAAAGTTTATGAATTCAATTTTAAAAAAGCTGACTTTTTCAAGTTGAATCCTTTACTTCAAAGTAAACTTCATGTTATTTTAGAATATGTTAATAATAACACTCTTGATAATTCAATTAATTTTTTTTATATGGAAATCTTTGCTATGTTTTCTCTGTCCGTGCCATATAGCCTCAAATTTACGAAAAATTGTGCTTACCCCTGGTACACAAAGGAGTTAAAGATTCTTCGCAACAGCAGGAATAGGGCATGGAAAAAATATGTCTGTAGCTTAGACTTGAATGACCTAGAAATCTACAAGCGTTTGTTTCTGGATTTTGAAAATTGCTCAGCTACCTTATATCAAAATTATTTAGACAGTACTAAGCTGAGAATATTGTCTGATCCGAAGAAATTCTGGGGTTTCATAAACACCAAAAAAAAATCTGATGGATTCCCTTCATCATTTAAGACCTCTGACGGATTTACTGACGATCCTGTCGTAATTTGTGGTCTATTTGCCAATCTCTTTAAAGAGTCATTTTGTTCAGACTCTTTTAATCCTGATGAAGAGTACTTTGAATATATGAACTCTACACCCAGGGTTTCGTTGGATTCTATATCCTTTACTTCAGAGGATATTTTAAAGTATATTGGGTTGATCGATGAGGATTTTAATGCTGGACCTGACGGAATTCCTGCCGTAGTGTTAACACGATGTGGTTCCGTTCTAAGTCAACCACTGTCCATGTTATTCAATAAATCAATTAGCGAAAGTATTTTTCCACTTTTTTGGAAAAAATCTTTTATAGGTCCTATCTATAAAAAAGGTTGTAAGAACGATATAAACAACTACAGGCCTATCGCGAAACTCTCGTCAATTCCAAAACTTTTTGAGCGCCTCGTGTATGATCGTGTGAAAATTCACTGTGGGAAGGTCATGACAACTCGTCAGCATGGATTTGTTTCTGGCAGATCCACTGTGTCTAATCTCCTCGATTTTACAACGTTTTGCTTAAATTCATTTTATTCAGGTAACCAGGTCGACTGTATTTACACTGATTTTAGTAAAGTATTTGATAAACTGCCACATAACTTAATTCTATTTAAACTAAAGTTAATGGGTTTTCCACAATTTTTTGTAAGCTGGATTCAATCGTATCTGACGGAGCGATCTTATCAAATACGATTTCGAGGCGTATTGTCAGCTGAATTTATTGCTGAATCAGGTGTTCCTCAAGGTAGCCACCTTGGTCCACTTCTGTTTATTTTAGCCATTAATGATGTAACCCACATCATCAAACACTCTCATCTACTTATCTATGCAGATGACATGAAAATATACAGAACAATAGATGCTAAAGACAATTCAGATCTGCTCCAGTCTGATTTGAAATCCTTTGAAATTTGGTGTTCTAAAAACAATATGTTTCTAAATCCAGATAAATGCCAAACTATGACCTTTTCGCGAAAAAGGAATAATTTAATTTTTGATTATACGATAAAAGATACGGCTTTAAATCGTGTAGATTCTGTCAAAGATCTTGGTATATGCATGGATTCTAAGCTATCGTTTAACGTTCATATTGATTACATTTGTAAAAAAGCATCTTCTATGCTCGGGTTTATGAAACGCTGGGCCAAAGAATTTAATAGTATGATCACAACTACAACGCTGTATTATGCAATTGTGCGACCTCACTTAGAGTATGCAAGTCAAGTTTGGTCCCCAAGTTACAATGTACATGTTGAACGTATAGAGAGAATCCAAAAACGTTTTGTTCGGTTTGCTCTAAGGGGCTTAAGTGCAACTGATACTTTAAACCTTCCTCCTTATGAGGATCGTTTAAAACTTTTAAAAATGCAATCTTTGAATGAGAGAAGGAAGTCTGCAGATATCGTCTATTTACACCAACTCATAACTGGTGTATTCGATTCACCAGAACTTCTAACTCTTATAAATTTTAACACTAACCGTAGAAGCAGTAGAAATGCTAACAATTTAATTTACTTACCTTTTAGTAGAACAAATTATATGGCTACTGCTCCTTTACATCGCATGAGTACCTTTGTTAACAACTGTAGCTTTTTTGATGTTAACTTATCGAAAGGTCAACTCAAAAGTAGATTGAAAACTAATGTATGATTAGATCTATGTAAACGCATGGTTAGTTGTTATGTCTTGTGTTGTCCCTGAGCCCAACCCATATTATGGTGGGTAAATTTTTCTCACTTTGGATTGTTTTGGACCGCTCTTATCGATATCATTGGGGCTATTCACGGTTTGAGCGTACTTTTAACAAATCGTATTTATAGCATTTGTTATTGTTCGAATTGTGAGCATCTCGCCATGTGACTGTCGTATAAAAAGACTGTGCAACTCTATGACGTATGTGATTATGCGGCTGTAGACAGAGCATAAAAATACGAGGTACAAAAAACACGTCCAAGGGCTGCTTTTATTTACGAGTGCCTGCGTATTTGCATTTGTATGCAAAACAACAGCAAAGCAAAATGCGCTTTCGTAAATTGGCGTACAAATAGCGGATCGAACAAATGGCAGACCAGCGTATTCGAACTGTGAATGGCCTTATTGAGATGTTTTGATGTTATTTGGGCTGGTTCTTAAGATGATCCAATGCGGAGAAAGTGCGAAAAAGCTGTAGTAGCTGAACTCTATTGTTATTGCATGTTCATTTTGTATGTAATTTTACTCTTAACGAAAAATTATCGTTTTTCCATACAACATTTTTTTCTTATTTTGTTCTAGCGACTTTTTTTTTAATTTTATATTTTTGAGTGAAACTTAGGCTTTCTTGAGGTGCAACATATTTTACAGTTTATTGACCATAACTTTCAAAACATTAAAAATACTACATTCATTTATTATTTCTAATATTTATTTATTAAAAATATGATTTTTGTAATGCATTTAAATTTTTTTTAGTGCTTATCAACGACTTGCAGCAAACAGAGTTTTTGCTCTTCATTAGAAGCTTTTGAATTATTAAATTCTGTTATTAATGCTACGCTTCTCTTTGCTGAATCGTTTTTGAAAATAATGTTACCAATAATTGAGAGAAAGGACATCATACGAGAACAATTATTTGGGTTCAGGCACAAACACGGTACAACAGAACAATGCCATAGAATCGTTTATTTTGTAAGATACACTTTAGAGAACAAAAAATACTGTTCCGCAGTATTTTTAGATGTTCAGCAAGCTTTTGACAGGATAGGGCATTGACTATTTAACAATCAAGTCGTATCTATCTCACCGCACTTTTTTCGTAAATTATGGTCACCAGGATTCAAATATAACTAAAATTTGCTCAGGAATGCCACAAGAAAGTGTCTTAGGTCCTGTTTTATGTACTTTATTCACATCAGATATGTCTCTATGTAATAATGTGCTATTTGCAACATATGCAGATGACACTGCATTATTGGCCTCATCTGAATCATCAATAGAAGCATCGCGGCTGATTCAACAAGAACTGCTAAATCTTCAGAACTGGTTTAACAGATGGAATATAAAAATTAATTCAAACAAATCAAAACATAAATTTTACACTCTGAAAAGGTGACTGCACACCTGTCAAGATCAATAAAAATATCATTTCATCTAGTAATAGCATTAAATATCTCGGATTACATCTAGATAGACGACTGACTTTTCAAGAACACATGAAAAACGCCTGCAAGTCAACAATAAAACCAAAAAGCTTTTCTGGTTACTAAAACATAAATCTCAACTTAGTTTGGGCAACAAAATAAGAATTTATGTAACCATTACTAAGCCTACGTGGACTTATGGAATACAGCTGTGGGGTACAGCCTCTAAATCATATATAGTAGTGCTCCAAAAGTTCCAATCAAAAACATTAAGGATGATAATTGATGACCCATGGCTTGTGTCAAATTTTACGATTCATAATGACCTAAACATGCCTACATTTATCGAAGAAATTAAAAAATACTAGTAAATCCGTGTGGCGATAAAACGCTAAAATCAAACGTACCTATATTTTATTTTAAGCTATTGAATAGATTTGCAACTGATCAAAGTTGATATTAAATTTATTTTGGCCTTTTTGACATATACGCGGTATTGCACGCACGATAACGACGATATAATGTTAGCATATTTAATTTCATGCCCAAATTTATTATAAATATACATGCGTAAGAGTATTTCTCGATTTCCAGTTAAAAAATGCTTGAGCAAAAGTGTTTCATTACCAGTTGCCAATTTCTTATTAAAATTTAAAACTCTTTCCGACCAACAGTTTAGAAATGTTTTTTCAACTGTAAGAAATCGTTCCAGTATCACTTTGATATTATATATATCAATTCATAGTTTTAGCTGTGAAATTAAGAAAGATTATTCATCAGTATAACAGTTTGATAGCTATAAGCCGATAGGTGGCGCTAAATACCTCACATATATGTGTAGGCATATGCTGAAATTAAGAAGAGAAAAAGCAACATAACAACCACATTTTTATGCAAACTCTTACTAGCTATAACTTAAAATATATAAATTTTTTTAAGAAATAAAAAGTCCAGTGTGCACATCTACAGGAGTAAACCTACCAAACCATACTAAGTTTATTAAGATGGGACTTGCACTAAAAAGCCTTACGCCGGACAAAATTTGCGTTTGCGTAATATATATAAGATGCCGAGAGATGTATAAATAGACCCAGCAACCACTCCAATGTTACTGCGATATGTTTGCTGGACGACTGAGAAGAGGTTAGAAGACTCAAATGGTTCCATATTCTGGATCTAACATACCATACAGGAAATGAATACTTAAAAGTACTCTTAAATAAAATAAATAAAAACATACCTTATTCTTATTAATTTTTACAGTGATTTTACTCAATGGAGTAAAAATCTACATGTGTAAATTTATTTATTTATTTATTTATTTGAGTCTTTGGAATATTAATTGCTTACAGACTAAGATTAACAAAAAGTTATTATAACATATAGCACTAAATTAAAAATAAACTATTTAACAAGGATTTAAATCAAATTTTCGACGTTGAGAAATCAAACAAAACTCGAAGCGATAAGTCATTAAACAAGGACAAAGCTATGGATGTATGGATCTATGAAATTGAATATAGAATAATGTAAAACGGCGCAACTGTCTTGAAGGAATATTAAAATGTATTGAAGCCAAAAGAAAAAGACTATCAATTTTACCTGAGATAATATCATAAATTACAATAAGAGACTGAATTTTTCTTCGCGTCTCTAATGTTTTTATGCCTAAAAGCAAACATCTTACATTATATGGAGGAAGATCATCATGATGGTATAACGAGCGAATAGCAAACTTTGTAAATATTTTTTGAATTTGTTCCAACCGCATCGAATGAATGGCATAGTTCGGATTCCAGATGAAAGATGCGTATTCAAGTTTCGACAGTACAAAGGCATTAAAAAGTAACTTTACTGTATGAGGAACAGAAAAATCTGAACTATTTCTGCGTATAAAGGCTAGAAGAGAGTATGCTTTAGGAACAATAAAATTAATATGTTCATTAAAAGTGAACTTTAAGTCAAATCTGACACCAAGATCTTTAATAAATTCAACACTCTTGAGAGGTATTTCAGAAAGATAGTCGGAATTTGTTAGGGAATTAGTGCATTTAGAAAATGTAATATGGAAGCATTTAGAAATATTTAACGGAAGAGCATTCATTTTATTCCATAGCATCAACATATCTAAATCAGATTGTAAAGAAACTACGTCAGAGATGCTAGTAAGCCTCTTAAACAGTTTAAGATCATCAGCATAAAGCAAAAATTTTGTGCTGCAGAAGATTTTATTTATATCATTGATAAATAGTATAAATATTAGGCGACCCAGGATGCTGCCTTGCGGTAATCCTGAAGAAGCATGGAACATGTAGAAATTAACGTCATTAATAGATACATAATAATACCTACCAGTTAGGTAAGCTTTAATCCATTTTAAAAAATTCGAGTGAAATCGCATTTTAAAAAGTTTAGCAATTAGAATATTATGGGAAACCTTATCAAACGCTTTAGAAAAGTCTGTTTAAACGGTATCAACTTGACAGCCTAGTTCAAAGGATGATATGAAGTATTTAGTAAAAGTAGCTAAATTGGTAACAGTTGATCGACCAGAAATGAAACCATGCTGTTCTTGGCAAAAATTTCGTTTAACAAGAAAAAATAGTTTCTTTAAATTTTTAGAAATATTAGACAATTTTGAAATGGGTCTATAATTAGAAATATCTTGTTTTGATCCAGATTTAAAAACTGAAGTAATATGAGAAATTTTCCAACTGTCCAAGAAAACACCAGATGCTAATGACATGTTAAAAATATGGCACAGGGAGCAGACAGAGCCTGAGCACAATTTAATAAAAGAATTGGGGAGAATCCGTCAATATCAGCCTTCACAGAGTTCTTCACTTTAATTAACGATTCAAAAACAGCGAACTCAGAAAGCATTAGGGAGCCAAAATTCAAAAAAGAATCGATGTTTTTTTAAACAATCAAAACTCGAATCATCAGCATAGTTCGCACTAAAAAAGTTAGCAAAAAGAGTCCCAGTATCAATAATAGAAAATGATGATACACCATTCAAATTCATTGCTGTTGGAATACTTGAGCAACATTTTTTTTTTGATTCTATGAAATTCCAAAAAGATTTAGGATTTGTTTTTATATTTACCTCGAAACCCATAATATATTGCTTATATAAGAATTTATTAAGAAAATAAATTCTCTCATAAAAAAGAAATATTTTTCTTTATGGTCAGCATCATTGGTGGATTTAAACAACTTAAGATGTTTATTGCGGCGATTTTTTAATTTTTTTAGGCCATTAGTATACCAAGGTAGTTTATAAGATTTTTTTAGCTAAACGCGGAATATTATTATCACAGATATGAGCTACTTGAGCTTTAAAATCATCAAAACCAGTTGCGGCATTTTTTCCATTAAATAAAGAAAACCAATCAAAGTTACTAAAGATGTTTGATAAATTATTAAAATCACACAATTAAAAATTATATACAATTTTAGATTGTGTAGAAATTCAAAGAAATCAATTTTAAGAATAAGAGGAACATGATGCATATCGGACGGACAAATCGGACACAAGCATTCTGACAAATCATAATTAATATTATTTGAAAGAAAAATTAAATCTAAAATTCTATTAAGTTTGTTAATATATGAATTAATTTGCATTAGTTCAATACATAGAAGACTATCAATAAGATAAATTTCATGTGTTTGATTGATATTAACAGGAGTAAGTTCATTTGCAAGATACGACCAAGAAATATTGCTAAATTGTAGTATTTATAATAGATTATGACATTTGCTTATTATCCTATGGATAGATTATAAATGTAAATGAAAAAAAAACTTATGAACCGGTCTAATGTATATACATATTTAAAATGAGTACTGTGATAGCAAAAGTAATATCTCTTATAATAAAATATGTCTACTTTGCACTGTTTAGACATAAATAGTCTCATACCGTGAAAACTGTTGGTTTAACGTTAAAACTACGTGGGATATTTTTGAAGATAGTTATTGGATTTTTATATAATCATATTTTATGCCCGACATAAAAAAGCGGATATATTGGCGAACTACTACGAATCTAAATATCTTCTAGCGTGTACATGGTATCATACAGAACTCATGACAGGTTTGTTAATAATGACTTAATTAAGAGGTTTGCATCAAAAAGTTTGTATTTTGTATTTGGGTTATATTGTTGACAAATAAGATAAAATCTTTTGAAAGCCACATAGATGACGGAAATAACAACATTATATATTATAAAACTAGCTAAAGCTAACTTAAACAAACATCAAAATGTATGTTGTACATGTTAAGAAGACAATATAGTATTCAAGAATTAATAACAATTAAAACTGTATAACATAACGTAAAGCATTTCAAAGTTAATCATGAGAATAAAGCAAAAGAATAGAAGTTAAAGGAGAGAAGCATAAAAAGAAATATTAGGTTTTTAAGAAAAGCGTTCAAAAACAAAACGCTTAAAGGTATTACTAATAGGCTATTAGTAATATTTTTAATATTTGTGGGTAAAGAATTCCACGATCTGATTGCGCTTACAAAAAACAATCTACTGGAGTTGATTAAACTATGTCTGGGAATTAAAATGTTCATGCCTCTGCTAGATCTACAAAAAGATAGTTTTTCGAACAAGTAGCTAGGGCTCAGTGTGATAATTATTCTAAGCAGGAACACACAGCTTCTTGCTTCGAGATGACTTAATAGGCCTCTTCCAAGTAATTGTTTCAAAAACATAGTTACATGGTCATATTTTCTTAGGCCATAAAAGTAGCGAGCAGCATAGTTAAAGGCAACTAAAAGCTTATGCGCCGACCGCGAATCAAGCTTGCAATATACTGCTTCCGAATAAGTAATTAAAGGTAACAAGAGCCACAATACCAATTTTCGTCTAATTTCTACGTTCACAAAACTTTCAGTTATTCGCATGCTTCGCAGGCCAAAATAAACTTTTTTAAAACAAGAGTTAATATGATCCTCGCATGACAAAGTTGAATTTATAATATATCCGAGGTTAGTTACTTTGCTAACCAAATTTAGCTTCACGTTATTGAGAAGAATTGGAGGCAAATCTTGAACAAAAAGCATTTTTTTCATGATTGGTAAAACCTGTGATTTTAAATGGTTTAACATGAGCAGATTATTCTTTGCCCATTCAGCTATCATGTTTAAGTCCTCATTAACTCTGGCACAAAGATCTTCTATCAGACCGATTGGCCTGGACATATACAACTAGAGGTCATCAGCGTAAGCGTGCATTTTAACGTGCTGACACCTGGTGAAAATGTCATTGGAAAACATTGTAAATAACAATGGGCCAAGAACTGAGCCTTGCGGCACTCCGCTACCTATAATTTTAAGCTCTGAAAAATTTGACCTAGATTTAACCTTTTGTGATCTACCAACCAGATAGTTATTTATAAGACGAACAGCAGCCGCAGAAAAGCTGAAATTTTGCAAAAGTTTTCTACATAGTATTGAATGATTGACTGTATCAAAAGCTTTTGTAAAGTCTAGCAAACAAAGTAATGTGATGTGACCCATATCATACGGTACTCTGATATCATCAAGTATTTTGACCATTGCAGTCGAACAGCTGTGACCAGGCCTAAAACCAGACAGGAGATTAGACATTAGTCCAGAAGAGCGCACATGATTAGAAATCTGCTCGGCCATGAGCGACTCACAAACTTTAGACAAACAAGATAGCAGACTTATTGGTCGAAAGTCACATGGTTGGCAAGCGAATGATTTTTTGCAATGGGAATTATAATTGCTACTTTCCAAATTTCAGAGTAGCATGAAGAATTTAAGCAATAATTTATTATATGGGTGAGCGGACCAATAACGAAAGACAACAAGAGTTTAATAAATTTAATTGAAATACCATCCACCCCAGAGGATTTTTGATTTGTTTTTTTTATACAGCGCGCAACATCTAGCTCATTTACTGCATTAAAATATAATTCATTATAATCATTATTATTATTCTTTACAGATGCAGTAATGCTACTATCAACAACATTGAGAATGTTTGAGTTATCACATGAGGAGTTAGCAACAAAATATTCGCTCATCAGATTTGGGTCAATCCTGCAGTTTTCAGATGGTTTTTGCATACTCCGATACCTTTCAAATTGTTTCACAGCTGTCTTGAGGGCAGTGAGGGATCAAGCTTTGACATAAAAAACGTAGATTTAGATAATCTTACAGCAGAGGTAGCCTCGTTTCTTGCTGTTTTGTATGCTTCCCAATTTAAAGTAGTGGGATTGCGCTTCCATTTGTTGTAAGCTCTAAAACCGGTTTTTATGGCTTGTTTTACAGAAGGTGTGAACCAATAGGACAAGAGGTATTTATGATCCGACGCGTACGAACGGGTACATGCGTATCAAAAAAAAAGTATTAATCTTACTGATAAGAAAGCTCAGTTTTTCATCCACCGTATTTAAATACCAACAATCCGTCCAGTTTGTTAGAGTTAGATCAGTATTCAATAGAGCATAGTCTATGGACTTAAAGTCACGATAAGAAAAGTACATTTCACTAGTTTCAAGGACAAGAGGTGCGATACAGATATTTAATGAACAAAAGATGAGATCGTGATCAGATACGAAAGATATCTGATCAAAGAGTAAAACAGACGATGACTTTGACACGACAAAGATGTCTAATAGACTGGGTTGAGCATTTTTTGCAAAACAAGTTGGCATCGAGCTATTTACTAAATTGAGACCGAATTCAGATAAATTGTCAAGAAATTTTCTCGACACGCTATCATTGTGCAGCAGATTTATATTAAAATCCCCACATAAAACAAAATGTTCAGTGTCGATAATACAGTAAGACAATGCTGCAAATAAGCGCTCAAGACTACAATTACGACTAGGATTATACACACAGGACATTAGAGCTTTACTATGGTTACTTCCTGACAACTCAACGTTTAAAAACTCAACACCAAATTGACACGACATGCTAAGAATTTTGGTTTTTAGATAATTTTTGCAGTAGATAGCAATCCCAACGCTTCTCTTATCAAGTCTATCATGACGTAACAGTTGGTAATTTTTAACATTATAGTAGGAACTACTTACTTCCTCATTAAACCAGGTTTCAGTAACGCATATTACGTCAACAGAGGAGTCTTCAAATACGTGCTTTACATAATCCATTTTAAAGCCATTCAGGCTTCGCGCATTGAAATGCACGACTTTTAAGCCTGAACGCTGTTTGCATAAAATTTCCACAACTGTTTTATGATTTTCATAAGTAACAGAATCAGATGTACCTACATATATCTGGCATAAGATTAAGTTAGAGCAATCCTGCAAGCATTTAGCGAGTACGAAAGAGATGCTAAGTAAAAGTGTAAAGTTAATGTTGAAAGAAATGAAAGGAGATGATTTAGACAATAAAAGCAATAGAAATAATAAAAGCAAAAATGTAAAGTTAAAGTTGAAAGAGATGAAAAGAGTAGATTTAGAAAATAAAAGCAATAGTAATAATAATAACTTCAACATATAAAAAGCAGCCACACTATTCATTTGCATTGGTGTCATCAGAAACAGATGATGTTGTGGGTAGTTTAGCTTCGTTGTTAATCTTAATACAGTCGCCGTTTTTAAATCGCCTGATGTACACATTCCCTCGAAGAGCGAACGCATTAAAAATTGCTTTTCTACGCTTACATGCGATTGCCGCTTGCAGTAATTTGCTTGTATCGATAGGGAGGCTCTCGTGCAGGTAAACATTATTATCAGAGTCAAGACCAGCATCTCTGAGGTTAATAGCTTTTTTAACTCGCCTCCGAAAGTCCCCAAAAGCCTTCAAAGCACGATTGCGATCAAAGGGCGTGTAGAACTTAACTATTACTATAGGATTTGCGTTGTTCGATGTAGGCTTAACTCTGAAAATATCCCTTAGCTGGGGTGACAAGAATTCAATAGATCAACAAATGAGGTTGAAAGTACTTTTCAAGTTGTCCCCTGAGGTGAACGGCACTCCAAATAGTACTGCATCTGATGAATAATCTGCGCTATTGTTGTTGCTACTATTGATGTTATTACCGCTATTGTTGTTCAAGTTATTGTTGTTATACGAGACGCAAATTTTTCGATTCCAGCTTAAAAAAATATTTCAGGAAAAAAATATGGCAATGAAATACAAAAACCCTCGGGCAAAGTCAAAAGTTATGTCCCAAAAAAAAACCAAGGATGCAGAAAAATTTGTTTTGACAAGGAGTTTTCAAAAATATATGAAGTCAATGAAGATTTTTTTACTTACATACATTTCGTTCCACTCTTATGTATACACATGTATGCTATGCATATTTAAGCAATATTTGTCTTATTATTTGACGAACACAGGATAAGAGAAGAATATGAAATTGAACAAAACTTCACACTCTTATCCCTCTGAAATTAGTTTCGTCTGGGCAGACGACATAGTCCATGTAGTCTACTATAACATTTACAGAACTTTTCATTTAGAAGGAAAACATACTCGAAAACTCAAGAGAGCGTTTGCTAATCTAACGATAAGAAACAATGTTATACAAAAAGAAACACCATTTCGTCTGACCAGATATAAGAAAATTTGACTTTGTGACAAAAGTAATCACTACAAATATTTACAGAATTTTTTGATATCATGCGTGTCATAAAGCAACTATAAACAAATTTGTTCAAAAAAGAACAGCCATTTCGTCTGGCCAGAGGACATAGTCCATCCGAGGGTTAAATTATGCCAAAATAACTATTCAAAATTCTCTGAAACTCTACGAATCAGTGCGTTTTCGGCACTCATTTAAAGCATTCATTCGCACACGAACATTGCGTTAAGTTATTTTTTTTCTTACACAATCTTACCGGAAATACCAATAAATTAAATATTCACAAAATACGTGAAAAATAGGATTTGGCATTTAACTCAACCTTTTCTGTCTGCCTACATTCCAACAGGAAGCAACCACCAAATATCAAACCCCGTCTCACCAGTCTCACCTCTCGGCCAGCAAAACTCAAAAATGACTAATGAAAGCTTAAGCAAACAAATTGCCATTTATACATCCTTTTTTATGTCATCCCTCATCTCTTAGTTGTTTGCTCTGACTGTTTTGTCTTCTCTTTTCTTCGCTTGCTCTTTCATAACTTTGTCTTTTTTTTCTATCATTATTTAAAGGTCTTCTTTTTTCTCCTACTTTTTTTGGGCTTGTTTTAAAAAGGCATGATTTTCACGAGCTCGTGTTTTTTTTTAAGTGGCTCTTCATAACGTATCATTTGTGCCAGTCAAAATGAAGCAAAAAAAGAAATAGTAAATATTGGAAAAAATCAACTAACCAAGTGTAGAGCCTTTGAACGCCTCGGAACGCAAGTTAAGAGGACTCGAGGCCATAATCAAGTCACTGTGATTAATTGCCTTTCAATTTGTTCAAAAGAGTGCGTGTGTTTGTTTCTTAGATTTTTGGGTTGCTTTCTGACTGCCTTCCGAATGGCTTGAATTGCTTAAAAGGGTAACCTTTGTGAGATAAAAAAAGCACATTTTTGGGTTTGATAAGGATACAGGCTGATTTAATTTGCTTCAAATAAATTACAAATGTTAATTTTTTTTTCATATATACTTTCTTATTACCGAGAATTGATGTTATTGTTAGAAATTTAAACATTCCGAAAGAATTTAATAGAAACGTGATTGACTTCTGAAAAACCACTAACTGATTAAACCAGGTCTGCCAAAAAAGTTAAAGTCAAATTTTTTGACTGTATCATCATCTTCGTATCATCATGCAAACTAAAATAAAGGCTGAAGGACTCTATCTGAGGTTTTAGAAGCAGAAAAGTACATATATTAGGCTACGAACGTTGTTACTTATTTTTCTAATCTCTACCCGCAGTTTTCGTACATGAAATATTATGGTACATTCTGGTTTCACGAATAATTTTAGAACGGCAAAATAAGACTCAACTAGACAGCGGAATTATATGCAAAACTCATTTTAAGTCTGATTGAAGTCAAATCTTGAATTTGTATTGATATTGACTTCATAAATGCATTTATTACTCCATATCTATGATATGCAAATGTTAATATGTTAAAATGTTAAATATGCAAAAGCATATGCAAGAAATATGCTGCATACTTTTGCTTATGCAGTAATAAAAATGGTCTAAATTCATAATATTTCCAAATTATTTGAAATATCTATAGAGTTTATTGAAAAAAAGTGTTAAAAATGAAAAAAATATTTTATTACCTTCAACAGATAATTTTATTACCTTATTACGTTGCAAAAGCCACTTTTTGCAAAAACGATTTTGTTGCAGATTACCATTCACATGACTCTCTTACATTGCGTTTAAACTAAACCAAAAAGCAATAAGAAAGTGTCTGCCAGTGGAAGAAAGTTACATACAAAATTACCAGATTTGAATTATCTAATGTAATTGATAAGTACAACAGACGCACAAAAAATAGGTCCAATGTGGAAAATTGAATTGATAATAATAATTAAAGATTGAAGAATTGTGGTAATGAATATATTTTAAGAAAAAAAACTATTTCTCTAAAAAACGCTGTAGAGCAGTTAAAATGGAATAACGTTGTAAGTTCATATAACGTTTATAGGTAATTTAATTGTTATTACATATATTTGCGATTGTCTTCATGCAAAAAAATTCTGCATAAGTGCAATAAAGGAACATTATTTTCAATTCTATAAAAAAAAACTAAAACGAATAAACAGCTTTTTTAACATCTTTAATCGAATTGTGCGAGGAGACTTCATAAGAACTCAAAACTTGTGCAAATTATACGATGACAGCTCTGCGAAAAGAACCCATCAAGAAAGTGATGAAAAGAAAAAGGATATCTTTGCAATCACTTCATATTTGCCTGAAAAGTACGCCGAGTTCTATAAATCAATCTGCAGTTAAATTAAGAAAAATATTAAGTTTGAGTTCGAAAGCAAACAAATATATTTTGTTGAAGGTTTTAAAATATTTTCACTTAAGTTCATCAAAGGAATTTTTGTATTTGTTATTAAAGCCTAGTACTCTGTTTGCTTGCGTGAAATTTCGCTGACAACATTCATTTATTTGTTGCGTGAAATTTCTGACACATATTTTGTTGCAAGGAGTTTCGTTTGCAACGTTTGTCAGAGAGACTCGGAGAATGAGTTGAGAAATTTCATATGATCTCTCTCTTTTCACTTCAGAATAAATAGGCAGTACAATTAAATAGTCGTGAAAAAATGTGGCTCAGAAAGATGTTGCTATAATTTTACGCAGCGGAACAGAGTACTGCTCTGACAAACATATTGTGAAAATTTCCACGCTTGCTTCGCAGCTCTCATATTTTGTATGGAGATTTGAGTGAAATTTAACATGAAACTGAACAAAGTACTGTGCTTAAAGGTTTGTTTCATAAATAAAATCATTTAATGAAAAAAATCCAATCAAATAAGTCTTCTTATGAGGGTATGCTTTAATTGCGCGAATAACGTTTTAAAAGCCATCGCACTCTCTGCTTTGCAACGTGGAATAATGTTTTAACGACCAATGGCTTTTGGATATGTAACGTTTTTCCGTTTTTAACATTAATAATTCTTAATTTACTAATTAAATAATATTATTAAGCAATCGTTTTTTACTAAAATAGTTTATTTACCTAAGTTTTTCCATAATGTATTAAAAACATGTATCCAGAAGTTGTCTGATGCATTTAAAACGTTTTTTACGTATTGTGAACAATCTCCTTTTTGTCGCTTAAAACGTTATTTGCGGGTGTGCTTCAATTATATTAATTTTCTGTTCAAAATTATGTTCTATAACTCATATTACAATATATTATTAAAACTTTTTCTAATTTTTTGTAAAATTTTGACGCTTTTCAGAAAATATAATTTTGTATACGGAGAAGCTTCTTTTTTTTCTCCGTTAAGAGAAGAAGAAGAGAAGAGAGAAGAAGAAGAAATTTAACAATTTAGACAGACTGATTTTTTCGCACTCAGAAAATCAAAAATATTTTCAACACGTAAAATTTATACAAAAAAAAACAGTACACAAAACAGTACATTATTAAAAAACAGTACTTTTGCGTACTGTCTTGGGTGCATGTCATAAAACAGTAAATTATAAAAAAAAAAACAGTCCTGTACTGTTTAAAAAAGTGCATCTGGCATCCCTATCCTCTAAAACGTTCATGTCTATGATAGAAGTTACGAACATACATTTGCGATTAAATGGACTTGCATAAATTTTGCATATGCTTATAATATGCAAATATGCAATTTTTTAATTTGCATATGCACTTAATATATGCATGTACATTTTGTATGCAATATGCAAATATGCAAAAATTTTTTATGTTTTCCGAGATAGAATTTCTCGGAACTCATATCTGTGTCATCGAAATTGTTTTGTGATCATTCAATACAAATATGCAATTTCATATTTTCCGCTGTCCTCTCATAACATAAAGAATTTCACAAAAATCAGTTTTATAAATTCCATCAACATTAAAGTCTTGGTTTATGCATTTCAAATATATTCTCAGCTTAAAGCAACGAAGTAACTTTCGAAAATTCAATTTTATACTCCATAAGTAAATAAATCAATCAGTACTTCTGCAATGCAGCATTATGTAAGTAAAACTGCTCTACCAAAATGTAACACAACAATGCCAGATTAACATTTTTCTAGGCCCCAAACCGACAAATATTTGGAGGCTCCCTACTGTTGAATGCTTTGCTGCGTTTTTCTTATTAGCAGCTTTTTTAGATATATTGAATTAAGCTTAGCTATTTTTAGCTACTACTTTTTTCGGTTTTATATTTAAAATTCTTATGATTAGTTGTAAATAACTTTGTTTGTGGCATCTTAAAATAACACACACAATATTTTTGACG
The DNA here is from genome assembly GCA_963920525.1 of Dichetophora obliterata. NCBI lineage: Eukaryota > Metazoa > Arthropoda > Insecta > Diptera > Sciomyzidae > Dichetophora > Dichetophora obliterata. Next base: position 274,336,650 of record OY986435.1, on the reverse strand, counting down.
TTAACGGTCAAAATGCATATCTATCAATCTGTCTTTTTTTTATATAGCACTGCTTTGATAAGAGAAAATTTGCTGAAGTCGAACAGATTGTAAAAATTAAGAAAATTAAAAAGTATAACTTATCAAAAATTTCTTATTAAAACAATCAAGCCCTTACGTAAAAAATCGTCAAACTCAATAAAAATCGTCAACAGGATATTTTAACACATTTTTATAAAGAACAATTTTCGAACGACGTTCAGTACGGTGGCAATTGGAAACAATTAGAAAACAACTCTTTTGCAAATATTACAAACTTTTTGATCTATTTTGAATCCAATCAGTTCAATGAATTAAAAATCCTGAACCCGTTTTTTTTCTGTGATGTTTTTAGCTTGACCATTTAAGCATAGAGATTTCATATGTTGGTTTAGTAAATAAACCTCCAAGTTAAAAAAAATCACCAAAAATAGGATTTATGCTGAATTAGTTAGAAATAGTTTATATTGGATGAGAAATATATGTAAGAAAATGTTATTTTGAACAAAACAGCAAAAATTAAAAAAAAAATTTTTTTTAAATAAGTTATTTATATAGTTGGTGATAAAATTGTTTAACCTTTTCGGTACCCCATCTCAATTTCTGCAGTAACACTAACACCTTCTACGTTACAAAAAATCAAATGCGTTTGAAGGTTAAAATATTTTTTTAAAAAATAAATGATTATCAATTTTAGAACATACGTTAACTATATTTTATATGAAACCCAAATTTTTTCAAATTTAGCATTTTTTTAAAAAAATACGTTTACAAAAATTTCTGTAGAAAGAGCACGATAAGTACTACGGACTAAACTTTTTTTGTTTTGTTTGAAAGTTAATAAAATCTGCTACAGCCCGAGGTATTAATAAATTTAGGATAAATTATATGTTTTTTTTTTGTTTTTGATAATAAACATTAAAAAATGAAACTTTTTGTTCTAAAATCCACAATTTTTATTTTACCCAGAAGCCCATAAATAAGTTATTGTAAAAAACAAATTTTAAAAATAAATTTAATCTCACACAATTTATAAAAAGTTTTATTTTTTACAATTTTAAATTTGCTCAAAAAAATTTCTATGTTTGGAGAGAGAGGTCCTAATTTTCAATACTTTTATGATATTATTTGTTATATCTTATTTTTTCAGTCCAATTATTCATATTTTTTGAGGGGAGTGAAAATCGAAGATATGTTTAAAAAATTCTCTTTTATACTTTAATACTTTTCTTTATTTGGATAAGTTGAATAAAAAAAAAATTCCCAGCGGTTTAGAGTTAGTCCTGAAAGACCTAAACGAAGAGATTTCTTTTGCGTGAATCTCTGTTGTCCGATGAATATGGGTTTTAAGAGAAAATTTATATATTTTGTTTCTTCAAAAACTTCAATAAACAAATTAATTTTAATAAGTCTAAAATGTAAAAGTGTTTTCAGTTTGTTTGAATGAACAATTTCCTTAGAATACGATAGATTTACCTCCATATGACGCGCTTAATGCAAAAGAAGGAAATTTTTTTTTTGAAAGCAAGAATGCAGTACAAAATTTGTGAAAGCAAAGACGATTCATACCATGCTGTGTAGAACATCAAACATAAGTCGAAGGGTTGCAAGCGAACACAAGACTAGTATGTGCTATAGCGAAAGGGGTTGCGGAGGAGACATGTTTAGCATGTGTCCATATAGTTGGTTTGATCGTGATGAACATGGCTCGGATTTTGATGACTAAAAAAATTACCTAAAAAATATGACAAAAACTACCTAAAAACTGCAGAAAACTACCTAAAAACTAACAAAAATTACCTAAAAAACGCAAAAAATTACATAACAAATAAACAAAAAATAAAGCTTTCAAAACAAAACATTACTAAACTTAAAATATTTGTTTATATAATGTTTATACATAATGTTACAGTAAATAATGTTACAATTGAAAGGTACAGTTTTAGTCATTAAATTTGAAAGACGTCAATTGTCTGGCAAAATGTTTTTGTATGCAGAAAAAATTCTTTCTACTTCTGCAGTGACGAGAGGAACATATTTAATAGACCATACGTCATCGGATGTAAGCTCCTCTTCTAATTTCATAGTATTAAAATTTTTATTCCCTAATATTTCAGCAAAAGAGCAACCAATATACACATTACTCGGGCCAGTTTTCAGTACTAGTTTAAACTTAAGTCAAATTAAACCTAGCTTAACTCATCAAAATTGGACGTTTCAACTCGGTTTAACTAGATATACTAAAATATCTATTTAAGTCAAGTTATTTCCAACGAATGTTAAAAAACTTAAACTATCATGTGTTTCTTTTTTGCCTAAGCCAAATTTAAACGTCCAATATAATACTCGTTAAACTCGAGTTAAACTCTATTTAATTTGACTAGAATCTAAACTCGTACTGAAAAATTGGTCCTTATATAACTTTAGTGCTTATTATTTTAAGCTAGCTGTTTTAAAAAAAAATTAATTGTTTTTGTTATGATTGTTTTTAAATTTTTGATATTAACAGACTTATTCTGGTGATTGACAATTGCAATTTTTTTGACAATTGTAAAGATCTACGTTCTAAAATTTAAACGAAAGCTCATGACTTCACAAAACTGTCAACATCAGAATAAATATTCACAAAAAATACTTTTGCGAAAACATTTTGGATGTTTCCAACTCCATGGACCAAAAAAATAAAACATAAAAGACTAGCTTGACAATGATTATACAGTTCTCAATCACCTGAATAAGGCTAAAAATGCAATTTTAAATAAAAAATTGCATGTAAAATTTAATCGTTTGTGTAGTTATATTGTTACTAAGTCAACGATTAATTAAAAAATTAAATCAAGGTCATATTTTAGAGTTTTAGTTCAAGTATTAGTATTAGTTCAAGTATGAACGAAAGCAACACCAACAAGAACAACAACTCTGTATAAAGTCAATCACACAGCAGACTAGACAGCATGTTACGGAAATAGCTACATTTCCTCTTCAAATAAAATTAAATGTTAACTATAAATTTTTTTGCAATATATTTGGGAAATTCACAGTTCATGCTAATTAAGGTTAAGTGTGCTAATTCTGAAATGTGCTATTTTGCCTGTTAGTTTTTTGTATTTGTTTTGCATGTAAACACTAGTTTAACAAGAACATGCCACTTTTGTACATGCTCTAAGGCATAATTTGGAAGAGTGTTAATGTGTTATTTCGTTAATCAGAAAAGAGTAGGTTGGTAACTAATTTTGATGAAGTTTTCAATAAAACTGAATATTATATTAAGTTGCTTAACTTCTAAAAGAATCAAAAACATTTGAGCTGCATATTAAAGATTCCAGCGTTGTTAATAAATATTTTTTTCTGAAGTTGTGCTCACAGTTGTCAAAAATTAGTACATTAAAATATAAGTGTATTAAAACATTACAATGACGCTATTTATTATAAAATACAATATTGTTCTTTAAACAAAAAATACTGGCTTTGGAACTTTTTTGGAACATTTCAAGAATAGCGATAGCTTTGATTTTTAATTTTTTTGCGGATTATATGGATTTTGACCTCCTAAATACAAATCTCAAAATTTCGGGCCGCTCGCTTTTGGTGTAGGAGTTAACCCTCAAATGTAACTTTCAATGTACGAATGTAAACTTTCCTACTTTCAAGCGTTTTTTTTATATTTAAATTGTTTAAATTTCTTGAAGCTTCATAAGAGAACTACAAATTCACTCTTAGTCGAATAAAAGAAGATATATTTTATTTATATTTATATTTATTTATTTATTTTTTTTTCGACAACGTTGCTAACAAGACATAAGTCTTATGGCAAGCACCGTAACATGTAGATGATGTACTTATTGACAATTATTTTGAAATTACACAACATTAATTTAATATTTTAAAAATTTTAATATATAAATACTAAATATTAAAATTAAAATTAAATTATAAAGCTAGAAAGAGTAAAAATTTAGATAAAACATTCTGGATTTTAAGATATACGCAAATTAAAATTTAAAATTTAAAAAGACAAACCTTATTTTAAGTTAAGTGGAACGAAGCTATATTATTGTAGCACAAATGCGATCAAACCATTATTCAAATTTAATCAAGATGTAAATACTTCAAGAACAAGAACATGCTTATTCATGGACATGTGAAATAATTTATTAAGCTATGCTTAAATTGCGTTGCATTGTTTATTCGCTGCATGTGATGGGGGAGCGAGTTCCAAAGACGAATTGTATGAACAAAAAACTGGCGTTCAGACGTAAGGAAAGATAGAAGTGTAAAAAATATTTTTTTGTACCTCATATTACCTATTTTTCAAGACTACCTGCTAAACGGCAGACTGGTTTACGTTTGTAAACATATGTATAATGTATGGAATTACGTATAAAATAGCAAAAACTCATTTTATTTAATTAAAATTTTATTTGCATTTCGAATAAATTAGAATATGATATTAGATTTATTATAAATCATTATAAATTAGAGGTACGGCGCACGGTGTTTGAAAATTCAAATTTACGGGCGACTGTGAGTAAAAAAAATGAAATAGAATAACGATGCTAAGGTAAAACACGATACTAATGTGCTCAGATATCCAATTAAGCAAATTCAAAGTGTGCAGCTTCAGTGCATACTAGATTTGCGTGTCAGTGGCTATTCAAAGTGAAGTGATCAGTCAAGGCGCAATTGAGTTTTTAGCTGCTTAAAAAAGTGCTGTATAAAAAAGTTTATTTTAATAAGTGGAATTGCATTTATTTAAATAATTTTATTTGCAGTATGACCTCTGATATTTCTAGTAAGTATATATAAATAACTTTTTTTATTTAAATAAGCGCTTCAATTAAAAAAAATTAAGTAGATTTTATGTAAAAATTTTTTATTTTAAATATATTTGTTGACTATTATAAAGCTTGATTTTTTTGTATTGCTTTTCCAGCCCGCGAAATTTGCTTTCCACCTATAGGTTGAAGTATAGTTCAAATTAAAAAGTAAAATTATTTCGTTTTGCGAGAATTAAGAAAGAACATATAATAGAATACCTGAGATGGCGAGAATGTGTACCCCTCCTTCGCTATATTTTCAGCAACTGCTTGCCAAAGCCTGGTTTTGTTTTTGAGGTTGCTGGATTTTCCAACTTTCCCAGAAAGATCTTTAAAATTTGAAAGCAACAATTTCGCTGCAGCATCAGTCCAAATGCTTCCTGTGGAAATTTTATTGCTTATGTCATCATGAAGTTCTACTGGTGCTTCCGAATTATCGACGATTGGTGCGAAAACTATTTCATCGAAATCTTCATCTACCTCCTGCAGAAAGTGTTTGCGTACCATTTTTTTGCGTACTGCGGATCTAAAAAGCATTTTGTTAGAATTTAATGTTCTATATATGTATGCTAGTGCTTATAATTTATTACCTCACCATCGCTTATTTGTCGTAATGTTCCAGGAGAACAATTCACCTGTAATTTTTTTGAGTTTTCCATGTCTATTTTATTAAATTTTATTAATTGAATATTTTGAAAATGTTTGCAACTTCAAATTCTGTTTGCATATCTGATATAAAAAAAATTTTTAAATGTCAACAAAGTAGCTGTTGTGCTTGAATCTCGCTAGAAGTCGTTTCTGTACTTTTTAATAAATTGTCGCATTTTGACAGATAATAAAATTACTCTCACAGCTTGAACTTTACTTGATTTTTTCTTCAAGTTTGTACGGAAACAGACCTAATACGTGAGTTTCACAAATTACAAAATCAATCTCAGATCAGCTGATTTTTGACTGCACAATCGAAGTTTCCTATCTGGTTATCTGTGGTTGACGAGTCACTCGAGGGGCGTCATGAGTGCAGTGAGCAATCTTCGGAGAGTTTTTTTCCTTTCTTTATTTTGGTTACATATTTTATATGTTTATTGTTCTCAATAGTCTGTCATTAAAGCGAAGAACGACACAATGCACGAATTAGTTTGAACATAGGCAGCAAGAATCATTGTTGCCTCGGTTGGTTTTCATCATTTCTTTTGTTTTGCGCGCTTGTTTAATATTTACGTACTGGTTTCAGTTTTTTAATTTTATATTCTTTTTTGTTTCTATTGACAGTTTGTGTTCAGCAAGAAGCTCAAGTTAAACAAATTAAAATAATTATTTAAGAAATAGTCAATTATTCACAGAAGATAATGGATGCAATCATTTCAGAAGGAAAATGATATGTTTATCAAATATATCATTTTTTGTTTTTGATTATTAATGTATTAAAGATTGTTTACCACTCATTATCAACACTTTGATTAATGCACTTTGATTAATGCACTTTTAATTTAAAAAATTGTTTAAATTGTTTAGTTTATATATAAATTATATTTTTATTAATGATAAGTTCATTTTTTAAGTAAAAATAATGTCTAAATATTTTTTTTAGATTTGCAATACTTATTAAATTTCAGTGTCAAAAATTTATTTGTAACTTTTTGCACGACGACTATAAGATGTCTCGAAATAATCTGAAATAATCTTCAAGAAAATTCTGACTCAGATTCAGCATAAAAAAATTTTACAAAGAAAGCTCACAATTTTAATTATATTCAATCAATATTTAAGTGAAATATGCAAAAGTCGTACAGTTAAGTAAGTAAAACAGACGTAATACCAAACTTATGCTAATAATACTGTTCCATTTGTATCGGAGGTAAGCGAGGTAGTTGACCTATAAGGCTCATATTTTGCCAAAAGTTATTTAACTATAACATAAACTGAGAAACAAAATTTTATCATAATACCATACATAAGACTAAACTTATGCAAACACTACTATTCCGGTAGCTTAAGAAGTAGGGGTGGCAGTACAATGATCCCACCCATTCTACAAAACATATTTTTGATAGACTCAGAAATTGCATTTTATAGCTATAGAATTCTAACAACCAAACTTATGCCATCATTACTTCTCCATTTGGATCTCGACCATTTTTGGTAACGGTTATTATTTTGGTATTAAAAACCAACTTGCAAAATTTGATGTCTCTAGCTATGGTACTTTTTGAGATATGAGTTTTGGCACGGCAAAATTGAAAAAGGCACACTGTGCGGCGTAAGAAAAGCAAAGTCGTGAGTGCCTTTCCGTGTTCGTGCAGTTAAATTTTGCTACTTTCATTTCAGCAATTATGTTTTTATTTCATTAAAATTCATATGTTATTTGAATAAAACAAATAAAAATAATGAAAACACATTCCAATATTATAAAATATTACACAAATATAAAATTTGAGTAACTTTTTCATAGCTACTTTGCAAAGTTTTAAATCGTTACTTTTCGTGCGTGTTCGTTCGTTTTTGTGTTTTGTCTTGCGTGTTCGTATGTTTTCGTGCAAGTACGAAAAATAAATTTCGTGTTCGGGCGTGCCCGTGCAAATGGTCGTCGTGCTCGTGCGTGCCCTTCCCTCAAAAATTTTGCACGCGCCCATCTCTAGCTTGTATGCCTTTTGTGTATGCGAGTAGATCAGTTTCATTTATTTGCACATTTCACAGTATCATACAAAAGATTAAATGCTGCATTAGCAACAAAGCTTCGTACTAAAAAATAATCAATATCTAGAAAAATTTCGTTTATTTTTTGTTTTCTTTCAATTGGATTCAAATCCTTTGGCACAAAACACGTACTTTGAGCTCAGATAATAAATTCAGGTGGTCATTTTGCAGCTGATCTAAACAAATATTTGACTGCCGTTGATGGCCATAAAAGAGTCATTAACGCAGAACGACACCATTTCATTAGCAATGAAACGAAATTTAATCTGTTTTTAAAAAATTCATAACATTCCGCACTTAAATAGAAGGCATAAAAAATATTCTGTTTCAGTATCCTTCTGACGACGCTATTGTTTATGTGGACTCAAAACAGCAAAGAGTTTTAATGGACGAGCAGCAAAGTATAGTATAGTATAGTATAGTATAGTAGAGGCAGATGTTTGTATGTCTGTGTGTAGAAAAAAATTGCAATTCAAGTTTATGAACCGCAATCACAGCAAAAGAAATATTATGATCCTTGCAGCCTAGAAACATCGCATCCTACACATCTTTGTGGACAATTGATGTTTGCCGTGTTGTTGCTTTTGTTATTGCTGCTGCTGATATTACTGTTGTTTTTCGTACATGCCATTAGCCATTAACCCTCTACTACATGCATTTCGAGTTAACATTCGAAATAAACCCATCTCGCACTGAAAAACTCTCGCACGCACAAACACATACATAGCTGCACACACATACTGCCAAACCACTGTGGATATAAAATATAAAATAAAAAGCTAGCAACATCATGATGGTACTTGTGGGACCACAAAAGCAAAAGCAAAAACAACACAAAAAAAAAGCAAAAACATTTTTATACTTATTGCAGTAACGGTACTTACCGAAGTTGCCGCAACGCACACAATTACTGTTACAGTGGACAACCTTAACAATACGTACAACAACAACAACAACAACAATGTCGAGAAATAATAATAACATGAACGAGTGCAAAAACCAGAAAATAAAAAAAAATTAAAAAAAAACATTCAAAAACAACAACACCGACACAACAAACAACTAAGTAGAAAAAAATGACTCCATGTTTTATTAGCGTTTTCAGTTTATTTCCCTAGGGAGTGATAAAAAATGAAAGAAAGGAAGGAAATACGTATTACCTACGCATCCTTATCACGGCGTGTCAAAGATTTGAGTGAGCGACCCATCACAGGAAGCAAACAGCACTCAGTGTTAACACGCGTGTGTCTGTGTGTTAGAGAGTGATGTTTGTGTGCGTGTGGTGGTGGTGCGTGTATGTGAGAAAATATATCTAGTAACGACAGTAGATATACTCTGAACTTTTCATTTAAAATGAATGCACATACCGTAAAATTGAACCAATAAACCAAAAACAATAAACATGTCCATAAAAAGGACAACAAGAAACACTTAAAACACAGATTACGTTCCACATAATGAGAGACAATATGCAAGGCTTACAAATACGGATTATTTTATAAAAATCGTTTTAAAATAATAAAATTGTGTAGCATCTGCACTGATTTCTACTTTATTTTTTTTAATCCTTCTAAATCCGGACACCAGCAGTAAAAAGATATCATAGCTCTTTTAAGTTTATAACGAAAATCTTTCAGCTCTTTGTTTTAAGTTCTAAAGAAATTCTGTTATGATTTAAAGAAAATCTTCTGTTGGAATAAACATTTTGAAAAGCTGAAAAAATATCTTCCAGCACTAGATTAAGGAGAAGTACACGCTTAAAAATCTTGGACTAAATTTTCAACTTTTTTGGACTACATACAGGACAACACCAAATAAGATAGCTTTTTAATCCAAGGAAAAGTCTAAATATTTTCAATCCAAAAAAGATTAGTTTTCAATCCGCAAAAATTTTACAATAAGCAATATAAATATTAACTTAAAATAAAAAACTTTTCTGACCAGTTCATGATTTGAACACACGTCTTCTGTTGTGCTGGTCCAATACCTTGTCCACTCGTCCATCTCATTTGTTATTTTGCATCTTAAGCGAACAGAAAGATGGGTTCGAGACCCAGCTAAATTAAAGTAAAATTAAAAATATTCTGACCAGTTCGGGATTTGAACACACGTCCTCTGATGTGCTGGCTCAATTCCTTATCCACTAGTCCAACTCAGTTGTTAACATAGTTTCGCTTATTTTGCATCATTACGAATGTAAGTTCTTTTCAGGAACGTGGGTTTGAGACCCATTTAAATTTAACTAATGTTTGGATTAAAAAATAGTACTTTTTTAAAAATTCCTTTAAACCAAAGTTTGGATTAAAAAACAGTCCAAAATTTTTAACCGTGTAGAAATAGTTTTAAGCTTCACATCCACAAGGCTCAAAACTGCGAAACCGAATTGATTATGTTGTGATCGACGGAAGGCACGCTTATAAAGTTACGAATGTTCGTCCATTTCAGGGGGTAAATATTGTTTCAGACCATTGTCTTGTTGAAGCCATGATCCGCATGCGCCTATGAAATGCAAATAATATGCGTACAGGAATACAACGAAAGCTTGATATTGCTAAACTGAAATTAAAATGGCTGCTGAAACCTATTCCGCTCAAATCTCTGTTAAACTCAACCAACCAGCCTTTGAACCTGGCCCCTGAAGGGGCTTTTGGTCTGTAACTAAAATGAATTTGCAGCCATACAAATAATCATGGAACTTTCGAGTTCCAAATATTATAGATAAACCTTTTTTTCGATCTGGCTAGTTTTCTGGCTCTTTTTCGTTCTGGCTATTTCTTTTGTTGGTCATTAAGTTTTTTAGACGCGTGAACTGTTGGACGTTCAGAACCATCTGGATATATATGTGAAATCACTACGCCAATGCCGTACGAAGATGCATCAGTGGCTAATATTATAGGCAATCTTTCATCAAAGTGAACAAGTTTGATCATCTATATTATTTGGCGTTTAAGCTCCTGGAAAGCTTATTCTTGTTTTTCTCCCCAACGACATTTTTCATTTTTTTCGCAGAAAATTTGACGGACCACTGATTTCCGAGGAATTGCGAATGAATATGCAATCATAATTGACTTTGCCCATAAAAGACTTAAGTTCGGCTAAATTAGTGGGACGCAGTAAATTTTTAATAGCTTCTGTGCCTGACTCGGATTGCTGAATACCTGTTCCACAGATAATATGACCCAGATATTCTACTTTTGGCTGCATAAATTTGCATTTGGATAAGTTGCATCGTAGGCTACTTGCTTGTAATCTTTGGAAAAGTAGGCGAAGGTTAAGGAAATGCTCTTCATCATTTTGTCTAGTACAGATAACGTTGTCTAAGTAGTTAATATAACCAGGAATGTCACTGATTGTTTGCTCAATAAAGCGTTGAAAAATGGCGGGAGAGCTTGTGACACCAAAGGGTAAACATTGATACTGGTACAATCTCAAAGACGTGTTAACAACAAGTAGGGCTTTGGATTCTTCATTCATCTCAATTTACAAGTAACCGTCCGATAAATCAATCTTTGAAAATAGTTTACCATTCTTCAGCTTATGAAATAAATCCCGAATTCTTGATATTGGATATTGCTCTATATCCATCTGAGGATTCATTGTAACTTTAAAATCCCCGCAAACTCTATTTTTGTTGTGGGTTTTTGGGACGATTACTAGCGGTGAAGCCCATTGGCTGAATTAAGCGGGTTTCCATATACCTAAACCAGTTAAGCGATTAGCTTTGTTCCTAAAAGATTTGTGAAGCGCATACGGAATAGGTCTAGGCTTGAAAAATTTTGGTCTTGCATCTTTTTTCAAATATATACATATGTGCTTGCATTTTGTTGCACCGACCTAATTTCTCAGTAAAAGTCTGCTGGAATTCATCACACAGCAACTTTAACTTCATATTTTCTTCTACTCTAAGAAGCGTTCTTGGACACACTTAAATTCGTCATACCAATTTAAGCGGAAAATATTGTCACACCGTTCTGAATTTGCGATAGTAACCTCAAGGATTTTAGTTTCCTGTCCTAGTTTGACTTCTGCGTGCATTGCACCCATAATAGGTACTTCAGAATTACCATATCCAAACTGTTTAACTGTTGTGGAGTGTAATTCTAGCTTGTTTAACTCATTGTAACTGGTTAAACCAATTATGGAGCGAACTGCTCCCGTGTCAAACTAAAATTGTAATGGCTTGTCGTTTATGCACACATCTGTAAACATCTTGTTGCCTGATCGTTTAATAGTGCTGTCAAGAATATTACAGTTTGTAATAATATCATTCTATTTTAAATTTTTAATTTGATTACTATTAAATTTATTATGATTTGGAATGGACTTACAATACATACAAACCTCTTTTCGTGATCCTTAAAACATCCACTGCATGATGGCAATTGTAGATGCTGTTGCAGAAAATTCTACTGACGCTGATGTTCTTGCTGAAACTTGGTTTGATGTTAAATATGCTTTGAATTCTTGCGATTTTGTTGTTGTTTTATTACGAATATGTCTGCTTCACGGGGTGACGAATCTTTGATGCTATTAAGAGTTTTCCGTGTTGATTCGAAAGTTTCCCCGATTTGTAGCACTTCTTGAAGAGAAGGATCCTCTTTGTGCAATGCAGCTGTACGTACCGATTCGTCAGGAGCATATAAAATTAAAATATCGCGTATTAATTCGTCGACAAACTCACTACTTCAATTTTCATTTTTAGCATCTTCTGGTTGCTAATTGGAACTTGATGCAGTGGCGATGACATCAGCAGGAACGGTGTTGTGTGATGATCAACTTTAACTTGAATATTACACGAGAAGTTAACCTTAGACGCCAGCTTTCGCAGAAATTCAGCATCAGTTTTGTTCGCAGCAATAATTTTTTCATCGGCGCAGGAAAACGGTTTGTCTTCAATAAAAACACGACTATCACCATAGCGGACTTTCATTGCCTTGTCAGCGCTCTTTACCTTGTCGCCAACTTGTCTCAAAAAATACCTCTTGGTACGTTCATCCATTATGTAGTCCTTATCGATGTAAATATTTGAACCAGAAAGATTTTTCCTGGCCTGCAGAACGTCGTTTACTTCTTTAGCTGAGTTGAGCAAAAAGATGAACGGTTTCCCAGATGCAATTTTGCGGGCTTCAACAGCATTGACATCAACTTTCAAGCTGGAAGTACAGATGTCCTCAAATTCTTTAAAGGGCTGTTGCACAAATTTACTTTTAAGACCACTAGCAACGATGTTATTACGTCTGCTTGCCTTATCAACTTGTTCCAGCTGACTTTTCATTGAATGCAATTCCTGCTAGAGGCGATGATTTTGTTGACATCGCAGATCATGAATCTCTTTTGAAACACATCTTTTTTGACACTTGCTAGTTTTGTGTCCAGTACATTTACAGTGATGTTGCAATTACAGAAGCAGCAGCGGGCGTAGAATTATCAGCGGTGGTCATAGCAGCAGAAGTACCAGCAACGACGGCAGAAGAACCAGCACCGACAGGAGCAGAAGCAGAGCTGATTGCAGACATTGTATTGTTTATTGAAAGTATTTTTGGAGTATTCTCGTCAGAGATATCCGGTGAAATCTGTTGAAAACTTCGTTTTTGTGTAGCCATAAACAAAAGTAGGGTTATGTACTACACTTGTTTTGTCGTTGATAAAAACTTTTTAATCAATTATCAGACTAAATAATTCAGTTACAACACAATTTTAGTTTGTTAATTACTGCTTTGCAATAGGATTTAACTTTATATTTTTATGCAAACAAACGAAATATTATTAATTTGCTGGACCGAGCAATCACTTGCTGTTTGACGTTTCAGTGCAGGTTTGCCAATCTGCCAACCTATTTCAAAGTTTAATACCATGCCAACAACAGGTGCTATCATATTTTTTCATTTACATTATTTTAATTTTTTTTACGTTCTGTTACCTTTGCAAAGGATATGAAATGAAAGTGTATTTTGAAAGGGTTCAGAAGCTATGGAGTAAAAAAATTTTTCAAAGAATTCAAGAAGCGCTGATATATATTGTGTTAAGACTACAAAACATAGAGATTTTAAATTTTTTTTTAAATATATAATATAAAAAGAATTTTCATAGTGCATTTTTTGTTTGTTCTTAAACTCATCTTCTCCTCGGTGTCAAGATATTTTGGTTATTTATCGGAAACAAAAAAAATCAAAGTGCATATTAATAAGATTACGATAAACTTAAAGGCCCATTTCCAATGACGCGTGAGATGCGTTGCGTTCAACGCTGCGGAAGCTGCGAAAAAAAATCAATTTCCAGTGGAGCGTGTGCGTGAACATATGATTGCCGATCTTCTGCTTAGCGAAGCATAATTTTAATGTGTAAACGTTTTACAAGTTTATTCAAAATAAAACACACTGATGCTTTATAATTTGTCTGACTGCATATTATTGGTCCCGTAAAAGGTTTTGCTGAAGTATGGACAGATACGGCGAGTTCAAAAATGCATTTTTACAAAGCATCAGTGTGTTTTATTTTGAATTGGTACTAAGTTTTAATATAAAAACTGCGCAGCTCTGTTGATGTTCTTAAAAATAGAATAATTGCGCAGTTTTGGCTGATAATCTTTGAACCAATTCAAAATAAAACACACTGATGCTTTGTAAAATACATTTTGGAACTCGCCCATATAGTCAGGCACTCCGGCATGCAGCTGCAGATATGTTGCGAGTGTGGAGCACGTCTTAAATGCCAGTGACCATTTGCACCACCGACTGTTCTAAAATGCAGTTTTGAACTCCTCGCCCATATAGTCAGGCACTCCGCCATGTCGCTGCAGATGTGTCGTGAGTGTGGAGCACGTCTTAAATGCCTGTAATAAATTTTTTAGTTTTTCTCAAATTCTACTAACCTTTTTCAATTTTTCCTTTGTAAAACTGAACAGCTGTTTCGCTGTCAAAGCTTCACGCGCATGAAATACTCAACTTTTCGAATATTTTACGCTGCGTGCAAGCATGAATGCATGAATTGAATATTTGCGTCAATTTACGAAACCCATCTCACGCGTTATTGGAAATGGGCCTTAACTACTAATAAGGTTTGGTTACAATTTTTTCCCGCTACGGTGATCAAAAGCGTTAAAAATGACAGCATTTTTAAAAAAGTCACGCTAAATTTTTCCTATTGGGCGAAACATAATAATTCTAGTTAAGGTTGTAGCTACAAGTACCCTTATTTAAATGCACTTTGATTTTTTTTGTTTTCGATAAACTAGGACCAAAATATCTTGACACCGGCTGAAAAGAACTGCTTATTTTATGCCAACCTTTCGAGAAGAAGATACATTTAAAACAAACAAAAAAATTCATTTTGGAATATTTTGTTATATTATTTACACTGAGAATAAAAACATACATACGTTTTAAATTTTCAACGAGTCTCAACGAATCGCCATGATATGTCCTTAGCAATTCGCGGGAAGAGTCACACACGAATCGGCAAAAGGAGTCTTAAGCGATTCGCCGAAAAAAGTGACACACGAATCGCTTTTAACGTTCCTCAGCGTCTCAGTTCCTCAGATTCAAAGCGTCTTTGTTGAACGTTACAAGTTGTTTTATAGGGGACATTCTTTGTCAGTCGAGTAAAAACAAATCTACCAGAGAAGTATAAGGAATAGTCTGCTTTATTTTCCAACAATCGATCTTTAAAATTTTAATTTAAGCCCTCTTCCAACGATCGGCGGAATGAGCGAAGGAAGATTTTGAAAATGTTTCTTGAATCGCACATTCATCATTTGGACGATAGCAAAGCGATTCATCTTCCAACGATAGCCTTGAATCGCGCACTCATAGCTTGGGCGATTGAAAAACAACCCATCTTCCAAAGAACCCTTCGGTGAATCGCAAGTGCTTCGCCAAATCAACTTCTCTTCCAATCGTCTTCCAAATGTTTGCAGGATATGTACTTATGCATGTGCAATATACAGATATATGTAGAGTTCCTTTACATTCCCTTTTTTTTTTGTCTGCTTCATCAACTCAGTGCTTTTGAAATTGTATAGTTTCCTCTACAGAGTATTCAATGGTAGAAACTACGTGTTGGCTTAACCAAGTAGTTCTCTCAACCCAAAGTTCCCTCAACCGAGATTACACTTTTGCAAAAAGCAAAAGTTAAAAAAAGTGACTGCTTAATTGAGTTAAGAACAATTTTCTCAACACTGGAATTTTTTAACTAAGTTATTTATTCAACATTCTTTGTAATAACCAACTCTGAGTTTGCTAAAACTAAGAAAATATTTTCTTGATTTATGTCTTGTTGCAGGTTCTAGAACCAATTATTTTATTCTTGTTTGAAGCAATCGTTCATTTCACTTAATTTTAGAAATACATGCTCATTATGAGATGGTTGCTCTTAACTTTAGTTTTTAATTTTAGATTTGAGCAAATGATGCTTAGTTTTTAATTTTCTTAAAATATTATTTCTCTTCGTATGCACTGTTCTCTCCTTACGAACAAAAACAATGAGAGATTAACATGAAAAATTGAGCCAACAACAACTATATGAAATGAAAATAAGTGAAACACATTTGGAATGACATCCGACAGTAGTGGCTGAAGTCCATGTGAATGCTTTTAAGGTGCAGGAAAATTTTAAAAAAGTCTGTAACTATTGCACAGTATCGAGTTAAGGGAACTTTTCACAGCACAAAAAACTAAAATGCGTGAGTGCTTAGGCTGTGTTCAGCACATTTGTGGGTGTGTGTCAATAAACCTCAAATGAAATTGTTTCTAACAAATGTCACATACGATAGATACACTAATGCCACCCAGTTGAGATTTTAATTCATTGATGGAAATGTTGCTAACAGCAGCCTGCAGTTAGTTGCACTAGCATTTTTTTTTTGCGTTCATTATTAACCAATACCATTTCAACACAAACTTTGGCACCACCAATAAGTAACCTACAGCTTTTAGAAAAGTTAAAAATTTTATTTTCATGGAAACATATTGCTACAGTTACCAAATTGATTAAAACATACATTTTTTTAACTAAAATTCACATTTATATGACAAATATGTCACTTCTTATTCCAATTGCTATAAATCGTTCTTCATTTATATGGCTAGGAACTAAAAAACTTAGTTCAGGTGAATATTTGTTTTTCTTAAAAATATCGAAAAAATTATAGAAGGCGAAAAGATTCTATTCTGCATTTTTGTTCAAAAATGTATTTTTATATGATAAATCTATTGACACTTTGATCAACTCCCGCTCTATCGTTCTTGGTAACTAAATTTGGGCTGAAGTGCTCGGCACAAATCGTTTTTTTCACACAGACATGATCGGAAAAGCACACAAACGATGCGGCGTACCAGTTTAAAGTTGTGCTATTTTTTCCTGCTGAATAACAGATGTGTTATTCTTGTGTTGCTTTTTGTTTTTATCTTACACAGTGAAAGCTGCGCATGAGGTAAAGTTGTTGAGGCTTAAAAATAATACGCAGCTTCGATAGTATCGTAAGTGTCATTCATTTTCTGAAAACAGAAGATATTATTAAATTTGTAAAGTATTTTTTTATTTTTCTGTAACCTTAAGTTGCCAAATCACAAGCGCATAATTTAAATTAAACTTCTATTGCATGTGTTTACGCACAAGAAGCAAATAGACACGTGCACCGCACAGTGGTTGAGCCCCATACAAAAGTTGTCAATAAATAGAAGGGCTCATCGTAGACCAATTAAATTTTGTGTATTATTTGGAATTTGCTTTATTAGAATACACACAAAAATATTTTTTAAATCCGCCCTCAATCACGCCTACCTCCCATACAACACAAATATTTAAAACGCCATAATTTTTTTTATCTAGACCCAATACAAGAACCATTCTGTCAGAAATCTTCAATATATGTCTAACTTAAAAAAAATTATTTTTGCCACGCCCACCTCCCATACCAAATTTTCCACTTCACGTGTTTTTCCCAATTTCAACTTCAATGAAGCGCAGCATCTAAACTGTTAACATTAGTGGTTTATAGTATTCAAAGATATTATTTGTTTGCTTTTTAAAAAAACAGAAAAAAATCGTCAAAAAAGAAGCTTATCGTTTCGTTTTTATTCTAAATAAAGGAATGAACCTCATGCGTTTTGCCACAAATTGGCGCTGGTTGTAAATGTGATACTATCAACAATTAAAAAGATAATAATCATTGTGATAAAGTGAGCACATGTCATGTAACATAAAAAACATGGCTTGCATACACCGAGAAAACTGTTTGCTACATTATTACTGTGATTAAGCAAAACTTGCGCTTAATTCTCAGCCACTTCAAAATTATGCTAAATTTAAGCAAAAACTAATCAAAATGTGCTATTCATATTTGTAATAACTAAGCAAATATTTGCATGAATTAAGTAAAAATTTGCTATTCCAATTTATAATAACTAAGCAAATATTTGCTTGAATTAAATAAAAATTTGATTTTCATTTTATAATAATTAAGCAAAATTTTGCTAAAATATAATCAAAATTTTGCTTTTTCCTAAATACACGAGGAGTGATTACAATTAAGCAATCTTTTTCTTAAATCACATTGTGATTGAGCAAAGTTTTGCTGATTTGCTTTTAAGCAAAACATTTGCTTGATTCAACCAAACAAATCTTCTCTGTGTACATATTCTAATTTGTTTAAAATGTTTAGAATCAAAGAATATATATTTCACTTTCAGCTAATTGAAGATGTTTGAAGAACATTTCTTGACAAGGGAATTTGAATATTTGAATAGTTTTGAAAACATTTTATTGCGAATTTCATCAAAATGTTTCATAGAAAGCTATAAGATAATGTGAATAAATTCACCTTTACACATATCACATTACTGTTTTACTAATTCAATTTAATTTTAATTTTTGAAAAAATATATACTATATATTAACATAGCAAGTTAATAGACTGAGAAACACACTATAGAATACTTAAGTACTTTGTAAATATATTCTAGTATTGCAAAAGAAGAATTATAACATTTTAAAACATTTATCATATTTAGAAATAAATGCTTTCACTATTTACATTAAAAATTTAACGATTTTAAATAAAAAAATATACCTATATATTAATATGCCGCACTTTCGTAAGAAGTGATCGTTATATAAAGAAATGCCTAAAAGCATACTAAAGAAAATGACTATGGTAATAAACCTTTAGACTAAACAAATCTACATTTTCTTCGAAACGCATTTAGTTTTTAAATGTTGTTCAAATGTTCTTCAAGGACGCAAAAAATTCTGTCAGTTTTTTTTTTAATCGCTCAACTTAAGGTCCAATAAAAGCATTTCTTTATTTAAAATACCGTCGACATCCGAAGATAAATTTACGTTTTTTTATCATATCAACATTGCATAAGAAATTTATTGCAAAAACAAAAAAATTTTCAAGTATGCAAAAAACCTTTTTAATAATGCTTTTCGTACTTAAAAAAGCCAGAGTGCAATACGTTTTCTCAATTGGCAAAATACATTCGGATCGAGCGCCTTTATAATAAACTGACTCAACGCACTCATTGAAAACGGCTCGAAGTGGATCGGATCACGCCGCTCTCGGATATGAGAATATACTTATACCCGAAAAAATGCTAATGAGCCGAATGCCTTTAAGTATTTTACACATATTATTAAGTATGGATAGAGTTGAGAACAGCACGACACTCGGGTATGATTTGAGTGTCCGACAGAATGCTTTTCATACTCTTTTCATAGAACGTGAATGCTTTTAGGGTGCAGGAAAATTTTGAAAAAGTTTGTAACTATTGCACAGTATCGAGCTAGGGGAACTTTTCAATGCACAAAAAACTAAAATGCGTGAGTGCTTAGGCTGTGTTCAGCTCATTTGTGGGTGTGTGTCAATAAACCTCAAATAAAATTTTTTCTAACAAATGTCACATACGATAGATACACTGATGCCACTCAGTTGCGATTTTAATTCATTGATGGAAATGTTGCTAACAGCAGCCTACAGTAAGTTGCACTAGCATTTTTTATGCATTCATTATTTACCAATGCTATATCAACACAAACTTTGTCACCACCAATAATCTACAGCTTTTAGAAAAGTTAAGTTTAAGTGTTAACTTAACCAAGTAGTTCTCTCAACTCAAGGTTCCCTCAACCGAGATTACACTTTTGCAAAAAGCAAAAGTTCAAAAAAGTGACTGCTTCTTCAAACCAACTCCGAGTTTGCTTAAATTAAGAAAATATTTTCTTGATTTATGTTTCGTTACAGGTTCTAGAACCAAGTATTTTATTCTTGTTTGAAGCAATCGTTCATTTAACTCAATTTTATAAATAAATGCTCATTATAAGATGGTTGTTCTTAAGTTCAGTTTTTAGTGTTTGATTTGAGCAAATGATGCTTAGTTTTTATTTTTTTTAGAATATTATTTCTCTTCATACGCACTGTTCTCTCCTTACGAACAAAAACAATGAGAGATTAACATGAAAAATTTAGCCAACAATAACTATATGAAATGAAAATAAGTGTAGCACATTTGGAATGACATCCGACAGCAGTGGATGAAGTCCATGTGAATGCTTTTAAGGTGCAGGAAAATTTTAAAAAAGTTTGTAACTATTGCACAGTATCGAGTTAAGGGAACTTTTCACAGCACAAAAAACTAAAATGCGTGAGTGCTTAGGCTTTGTTCAGCACATTTGTGGGTGTGTGTCAATAAACCTCAAATGAAACTGTTTCTAACAAATGTCACATACGATAGATACTCTGATGCCACTCAGTTGAGATTTTAATTAATTGATGGAAATGTTGCTAACAGCAGCCTGCAGTTAAATGCACTAGCATTTTTTATGCATTCATTATTTACCAATGCCATATCATCACAAACTTTGTCACCACCAATAACCTACAGCTTTTGGAAAATTTAAGTTTAAGTGTTAATTTAACCAAGTAGTTCTCTCAACTCAAAGTTCCCTCAACTGAGATAACACTTTTTCAAAAAGCAAAAGTTCAAAAAAGTGACAGCTTCTTCAAACCAACTCCGAGTTTGCTTAAATTAAGAAAATATTTTCTTGATTTATGTCTTGTTACAGGTTCTAGAACCAAGTATTTTATTCTTGTTTGAAGCAATCGTTCATTTTACTCAATTTTATAAATAAATGCTCATTATAAGTTGGTTGTGTTTAGTGTTTGAGTTGAGCAAATGATGCTTAGTTTTTAATTTTCTTAAAATATTATTTCTCTTCGTATGCACTGTTCTCTCCTTACGAACAAAAACAATGAGAGATTAACATGAAAAATTGATCCAACAACAACTATATGAAATGAAAATAAGCGTAACACATTTGGAACGACATCCGACAGCAGTGGATGAAGTCCATGTGAATGCTTTTAAAGTGCAGGAAAATTTTAAAAAAGTTTGTAACTATTGCACAGTATCGAGTTAAGGGAACTTTTCACAGCACAAAAAACTAAAATGCGTGAGTGCTTAGGCTTTGTTCAGCACATTTGTGGGTGTGTGTCAATAAACCTCAAATGAAACTGTTTCTAACAAATGTCACATACGATAGATTCTCTGATGCCACTCAGTTGAGATTTTAATTAATTGATGGAAATGTTGCTAACAGCAGCCTGCAGTTAGTTGCAATAGCATTTTTTATTCGTTCATTATTCACCAATATCATTTCAACACAAACTTTGGCACCACCAATAAGTAACCTACAGCTTTTAGAAAAGTTAAAAATTTTAATAAGTTTTTATGATCTATTGAATAATTACATGAATTAAGATTGTGAGCTTTAGATCAAGTGAGTTTTCAAGAAGGCAACAACAACAACAACAACTCTGTATAGAGTCAATCACTTAGCTGACTAGACAGTCTTTTTCGGAAATCGCTACATATTCCTCATCAGTAGTCTTTGAGTGATTAAGCTGTGATCAACTCACTGTTTAAACTAGCATATGAATGTGCAGATCCTCTAATTCATTATTATGAATTGTATGGCTGCTAATCATATGACACTTTAAAGCAGGAGGCCATTTTAGATCACCGCCATCAACTCTATCAAGGGTTGCCATCTGTTCTAGTTGCTTCTACAGTTACCAAATTGATTAAAACATACATTTTTTAACTAAAATTCACATTTATATGACAAATATGTCACTTCTTATTCCAATTGCTATAAATTGTTCTTCATTTATATGGGTTAAAAGTAAAAAACTTAGTTCAGGTGAATATATGTTTTTCTTAAAAAATCGAAATAATTATAGAATGTGAAAAGATTCTATTCTGCATGTTTGTTAAAAAAATGTATTTTTAATGATAAATCTATTGGCACTATGATCAACTCCCGCTCTATCGTTCTTGGTAACTAAATTTGGGCTGAAGTTCAAAAGTAACGGTTTTGGTATGAAATTCAGAATTCTACACACCAAGAAATTTTTCCCAAAACATAAGGTTCCATTCTGGATTTTGTGTATGTAACAGCTGATGGCGAACTGATGATTTTAATATTTCTATCTATCATCTTTCATTCCGTAAAATGGTAAATAAGATGAAAAATTAATAACAAGCGGATTATGAAAACAAAATGAATAATGAATAAAAAAAATAATGAATAAAAAAGAATAATTTAAAATTCTGTATTTCTTTGTGAATTGAATTTTTTGTTAATAACAATCAAATGAATAAAAAATTGATTCATTATTCTGAATTACGAAAATGAATAATTCTAATGAATTTTTTAAAAATGAATTTGAATTAAAAATATTATTGATAAATCAATTTTGCATTCATTGAAATTATTCTTATTTCGTTATTTACTGATTCACTTTTTTTGAATAAAATCAATTTGAAAGCATTCTTTTACTGCTCTGTTTAAGGGAAACATATTAATTTTATTAATTTAACAAGATGTACAGAAATTCATTTACTTTGATGATCAAATCGTCTGCACTGTTTCACAAATATAGTTTTTATTTTTCGTAAATGTTTAGTAAATGTTTCATAAATATTTTTGTTTCAGTAAATTGGCTAAAAGTAATGAAAAAATAGTTGAGGCAAGTAGAGGACAATATATCAAATTTGTCTTTTTGATTACTAAATTACATTACTACTTAACAACCTTATTACTTAATAACCCAATTTAACTCCAATGGAAATTTAAGTAGGGTAACGCCAGATCAAAACGCCTTACAAAAAAAAAGACACAGTTTTGATAGTATCGTAAGTATAGACACATATTTGATAGGTGTTTTTTATTTAAAAAAAAGGACTTCTCGAGAAAATAATTTTTTTATGTTACGTTTTTAAAAAAGGCCCTTTTTCAACCGCTCATACTGCAATAACTAAAGAAGATAGAAAAATTTGTTCCGTAGAAGAAATGTGCACCTTTTTGCAATGAGGCGCTTTTTTAGCATTCAAAGTAAACTCGAATCAGAGTATATTCGTTTGTAATCCGTTAAAAAAGGTTTTATATTCGATTAACTTATATATCTTCTTATTTTAGAGCTATTGGCAACATAAGTAAACATAAGTAAACGATAAGTAAACTCAAAGTATGAATCACTCGTTGCACATCTCTGGAGTTTCCTTAAAGGTTTTGTAGAGCTCAAAGAATATTTATTAAACATAATTTTATCGCAAAAAACAAGCTTCGTATTTTAGGAATGTAAAAAAAAAAATCTGAAAAATGATGAGACTTTAATAGTTTGCAATTTTTCGGAAAATTGTGCGTTCGTTATTCAAAATGCTATAACAAGTTTTCATTGGAACAACGATTAAGCAACCATATTTCCAATAGTTTTTTATCACAAAATTAATAACGAAATGGAGCATAAGACATTAATGATCATTTCTGACTGCATAAAACATGATGCGATAGCTGTGTACGTTTTTTCTTAAATCCCTTAATGAGTATTTTTCACAAAACTATCCACACATACAAAACTGCATTTATTTTTCTGACGGCGCTTTTCAGCAATTCAAAAGTGTCAAACACTTTGCGAATTTTTTTCATCTCAAATCTGATTTTAACCGCCCCTCACAGTGCCATTTTCACGCAACGGCACATGGCAAAGGGCCTTGTGATGGGACTTGAGGAACTATTAAGAGAATAGCACGTCGAGAAAGTTTGAAAATGATATGAAATTTTCTTAATTTTAAACACTTAAAATTCATGGGCTTATAGCAACAACGTGGTAAGCAATTGGAATCGAAAAAATTATTGTTAAATTTGGGTCTCTTACGCAATTCTATAATAACACCGACTGATAAGATGACGGGTCCTTTCCGAATTATTAAGGCCCCACTTCTTGTAGTTAAATTGTTCAATATAATTTTTCATAGAAAATATCATTTCTAAAGGAGTGTAACCTGATTGTATCGACTTATTATTAAGTGACATGATCTTGCAATAAACCCTTCAATTGTAACATAAGTATTTTGTGAGTATACGATAGTGCAAAACTCTTAAGTCAAGCAAGTCGCACCGAGGTTCACTGCGCACGTGTAAGTTGCAATTGAAAAAAGTCATTGCTCAGTTAGTATTCAAGTGCTCATTCTGGAATTCTACCAGTAATTAGGAAAAGGTTTTAACTTTAAAAAAAAATAAGGCCCAAATTAAAAAAAATCCAATTTGGAAATCTCTATTTTTCGCAATTAAAAAGTAATGTG
Source organism: Dichetophora obliterata (assembly GCA_963920525.1). Classification (NCBI taxonomy): domain Eukaryota; kingdom Metazoa; phylum Arthropoda; class Insecta; order Diptera; family Sciomyzidae; genus Dichetophora; species Dichetophora obliterata. The sequence goes on along the minus strand of OY986435.1, from coordinate 274,312,475 downwards.
ATTAAGTCTTAGTGAACATCAATCGAAAGCAAAAAAAAAGGCGCTTCTTCTTTGGAACAAATTTTTCCAATAAACGATTGAAAAAAGGGCCTTTTTTAAAATCGTAATATAAAAAAGTTATTTTCTCGTGAAGTCCTTTTTTTAAATAAAAAAAATACGTATCAAATATTTTTGAATAATTAACCATAAAACATAACTTTTATTGAAAAAAAATTTTGGTGGCAAATTTTGTATGACCCGTGCCATGTAATGTCCCATACATACATTTTATATATATATATTCATAACAACAACACCAAAAGCAGCACAGCAAACAACACGATTGCGAACCAAACCAGAGACTATAAATATAAATGGACCTTGCATGTGAAAGGTCCGGTACGGAATGAAAAATTTGTACAAGACAAGAGACCCGACGAGTAGGAAACCTAACGAGTAATCGCTACCAGCAATTTGTGTTCCTAGCACAACATGTATATGTTGCTTTGCAGAAAACCACTGCTTATGGTCCAGTTAGCCTCGCATGGCACAGCAACGCATGCAACGCTAGCAACAACCAAATAAATGGTGATTATGCAAAGCATAGTCACATGGCCAAAATAGAGCAATAAAAAAAAGAATACAACGATTTTATTTTTATAAATTAACCGCACTTGGTCAAACAATTTTACAACTTTACACCTGTTTTGCCAAAACGTCAAATACATAGAAGAATACACAGAAATCAAAATGAATAGATCTTCTATGTTTATCTATGTAGTCAGAGATGCATTTCTGTTTTTATCTGAGCATTGCCATGCGTTGCCATGTTGTGCTCAATCAGATACACACAAATCCCACTAAACAGATTTCGATGTAACGCTTGTTAAGCCATGCACTGCTATGCCATGCGAGGCTAACTGGTCCATTAGACACGTATTATTTAGATTTCGGAACAGAGCAGATTACATTTTTTTTTTGCTTGATTTGTTGTTGCTGCATAGGACTTTTGTTGTTACGCTAGGATTTTGTTCACGTTTTGGAAGCATTTTGTTGATCGTCAGGTATAAATCATATTTTTGCAATTTTGTCTATCTGAAGCAAAGGCGTTTTAGATAAATCGCTTTATCTTTTTTATTTCTAATCGGATTGAAGTGCTCCAAATTACAAAATTTTAAAAAATTGATTAATCTTTCAAATGACATTAAAATTATATTTTTCAAAAACTATTTCAATTATTTATTGCCTCTTTTAAACAGATTTAAATCAAAAACTCTAATCTACTGAACAGAGTTAAGTCCACTCATACCTTTAAATTGTTTTTTTTAAAGAAAATGCCATCAATTTGTTGTCTTGTTTTTATTTCTTTGTGACTAAATTTTTATTCAGCTTATTTGTTAAAAAAGTACATATTTATTTATCTGAATCAAAGGCGGTTAAGATAAATCGCTATATCTTTATACCCCCACGTTTAAAAAACGTAATGGGGGTACATTAATTTTGTCACTCCGTTTGCAACGCCGACAAAGAGGCGTGGCCGGTATAGAAAAGTATATATATTCCTGATCAGGATCACCTCCTGAGTCGATTTAGCCATGTCCGTCTGTCCGTCTGTGTCCACGATAGCAGCCGTAATTTTTGAGCTATCATAACGAAATTCAAAATATAAGCTTTTTATACAAAATGGAGGTCAAGTTCGAATCTGAGCAAAATCGGATGAAAACCACGCCTACCTCCCATACAAAGTGACTTAACCAAAACGGTAAGATCTCTTTAAATTCCTCAAAAATCAATTTAATGCCTTCAAATTTCGTACATTCTCTTATATATTTAATATTTATTTTTAGTATTAAATTTGTAAAAATCAGCTGAAAACCACACCTACCTCCCATACAAAGTGACTTAACCAAAACGGGGAAATCTCTTTAAATTTGACAAAAATCAATTTAATGACTTCAAATTTTGCACAGTCTCTTAAATATTAAATATTTATTTTGAGTATTAAATTTGTAAAAATCGGATGAAAACCACGCCAACCTCCCATACAAAGTGACTTAACCAAAACGGGAAAATCTCTTTACATATATTTAACAGTTTGCTTAAGACTTTATATATACTATAATTCAGCCGTGGGGGTATTTTAACTTCGGCCCAGTCGAAGATAATTCCTTACTTGTTTTTGTTTCTAATCGGATTCAAATGCTCCAAAGGACAAAATTTTATTTTAAATAGATATAAAACAAAAACTCCAATTTGCTGCACAGGGTTAAATCCGCTAATACCTTTTAATCGAATTTTTTTTGTTTTATTTATTTAGAATTAAATAACGACTTGGCTAATATGTTGTTAAAAAAATTATATTATTATTGGTTCTTTTTTTCAGCAAAATCTAGGCCTGTAAACAAATTTTGGATGGAAATATTGATACATTTCAATTAAACAAAATTTAAAACCAAAGAAAAAATCTTTAGAAATTTAATTTATATTTTCATTTTTAAATTTTCAAAGGGAAAGGAAAAAATTAAAAAACTTTTTAATTTTTTAATTTTAAATTTATCAAAAAACGTATTTTTAAATAATTCATTTTAAAGCTACCAATATTACAAAAATCTTACAACCATTTGAGTTGTTTTGAGTTTCATTGACATATGTATTCCTTTTTCACAATTTAACAAATAATTCGATTTCACAATTTGTTTAGAAGCTTTCATCATACTTTAAAAAAAAACAATAATAACATCTTTTTTGTTATTATAACAGGGCCGAATCGCAAATTAATTAAAATTAAATTAAGGAAGAAAACTAAGTTGTTATGAACATATTTTACCCAGAGAATCAGATAACGTTCGAATATTTTTCTTGGCATCATATAACGTATTAACGGAAAGTTTTTTAAAATCTATTTAAAACAATTAAAGAAGAATTTTATAAAAAATTAGTTTGACATAATTTTAGATAATTAATATGTATTTAATAATTCCATCTAAAAGTTTGCTTATGAGCCTAGGTTTTGCTTTTAAAAATCATATCTTATCAAAAAAAAAAACAAAAGTGAAGGTCTTTTCTTTAAACAATGAAGTTTTAAGGTATGAGTGGATTTAACCCTGTGCAGCAGATTTCGAAAAATTTAATTTTAACGTCATCTTAAGGATTAATCAATTTTCTAAAATTTTGCCTTCTGGAGCATTTTAATCCGATTAGAATCAAAAAAGAGATATAGCGATTTATCTAAACCGCTTTTGCTTCAGATAGATATATATATACTTTTTTAACAAATTAGCCGAATAACAATTTAGTCACAAAGAAATAAAAACAAGAAAACAAAATTGACGGCATTTTCTTTAAAAAATACAATTTAAAGGTATGAGTGGATTTAACTCTGTTCAGTAGATTAGAGTTTTTGTTTTAACTCTGTTTAAAATAGGTAATAAATAATTGGATTAATTTTTGAAAAATTTAATTTTAATGTCATTTGAAAGATTAATCAATTTTGTCCTTCGGAGCATTTCTATCCGATTAGAAATAAAAAAGATATAGCGATTTATCTAAAACGCCTTTGCTTCAGATAGACAAAGTTGCAAAAATATGAATATCTGACGATCAACGAAATGCTTCCAAAACTTAAACAAAATCCTAGCGTAAAAAAAGTCCAATGCAGCAACAACAAATCAAGCAAAAATAATGCAAACAAAGTCAGGCTGCTCTGTTCCGAAATCTAAATAATACAGTTTAAGCAGTGGTTTTCTGCAAAGCAACATATACATGTTGTGTTAGCAACACAAATTGCTGCAAGCAATTACTCGTAAGGCCTTTTCCACATTTGGTCAATGCAATTCCAACGCAACTTCAACGCAACAGCGAAAAAGTTGAAAAGCAATGCAACTAGAAACCAAATGCATTCAGACTTGCTTCAAAAGTTATGCAACATGTATGTGTAAGACATTTGAAAAAACATTAACAAATGAAATAAGTGGCATTATGCACTAAGCGTACTGAACTACAAATAATTGAATTCACAAAATAAACAAACCGACGCAGCAAGTCGCCGATGAAAATTGCCGCGTTGCGTTTAAAAGGTTGAGAACGTGCCGAGAAGTTGTTGAGTGCAAGTTACTTAATCTGAAGGTCCCGGTATAAATACACAGGCTAGCAACTTGAGTTGGAGTTGCGTTGACCAAGTTTGGAAAAGGCCTAAGGTTTCCTGCTCGTCGGGTCTCTTGTCTTGTACGTACAAATTTTTCATTCCGTACCGGACCTTTCACATGCAAGGTCTATATATATTTATAGTCTCTGACCATACAAACAACAACAATAACAACAGTATAAGCAGCTACTGAAGCAGTTTGTGTATTTCTCACACGAATATATGAATTTTTTCTTCTTATATTTTGCTGTTTTGTGATTTCAAATACAAAGTTAAATATTCTTTTTATTTGTACTCTAACTGATATTTGTCAAACATTTGTTCTTTGTACGATGAGTATTTAAGGCTATAGATATACCCCAAAGTGTCAAATGTGCTTGTAAATGTGCTTGAAAAAATTTGTTAAAATTACCCCAATACAAACCGCGCTGTAAGACGTAATTATACATCAAACGCGATAGGAGATTTTTAAATTTGATCACTTGGAAAATAAATTTATGTTATCCTTCTAAAAAAAGTTGGTATATCTTTAAATCCTTAGGATCTATTGTTGTCATTGTTTTTACTTAATATAGTGCTACTTTATTGCAATGCAAATATAAAAAAGCCTTATTACAAATAAGGCATTTTTATTAATTTGTTTTTAATATTTATTTGTACACTTCTTCTTACTTCCTTTTAGAAGAAATAGTTTTGACTCACTTATCAAGGCGTGAGCTCTAATTGTTGCATAACCATGCAGTGCAAATATAAGAAGAAATGTTGGACTCTAATTTTTTACAGTAAATAAGAACAGCATTATATCCTTTTGATTACACGCAGAAAAAATATGTTCATATATGTTTGGTTTCTAGAATTTACCTTACCACTTAATGAATAAGAACTTTTCTTCAATAACATAAGTTTTCAATATAAGATCGTATTAGTTGTGTCCAACATAATATAATTGTCCTAGCTAAAAAAAATACATCTACTATATGTTCGTGACAAAATAGAATTGGTTGCTTCTTCTCAATAAAAATATGTTTCCAACACTGTTGAACTCAAGAAGAACAGAATTGAACAAGATTGATAGGCACTTGCCTCGTCCTGCCCTTCGTAATTTTGCCCGATCACGGATGCTGTAATTCGGCCCCACAACTTCGTTCTTTTTAAAAGTACAAAACATCGTTCGTTTATGTGTTCTGCCTCGTTAAACAAATATCTGTTTCTCTTACACTTGCACAAAAAATAGGAAAATCTAAGCTGCTTCATTATCTTTTGGCTGTTGTCATAAGTAAATCGTGGCTTTGTATTTTTTAACTTCGCAGCAGCGTGTTTTAAAGAATTTTAAGTGTTCCAATTTTTTCATAAATAAAAGTTTAAATCACTGTAAGCAGACGATTTCAAGAAGCAGGTGTTTCAACAAAAAAATACGGTAGGTTGCAAATGGGTTCTCCGCTTGCAAAGCAGGGGCCGAATTACAGCATCCGTGATCGAGCAAAATTACGAAGAGCACGACAAGACAAGGCCTACCAATCTTATACAATTTTGCTCGGTCGCGGATGCTGTAATTCGGCCCCAGGCTTAATAAATTTAAGATGGTGGATACAAAAGCAAATGCTAATCGCAAAAAATTTTGGCGAGTAGAAAGTGTTTGTCGAAATTTGTAAGCAATATTAATAGTAAAAAATACCTATAAATAAAATTGGATACAATAAAAAAAAGTATAGCAGTGAGAGGACTGCCGATCGAAGCGAAAACCCATGTATAAAATATAAGTATTCCCTGGAAGACTTAGTTCTGCCACGGACCGCTTTAATGTTTTATAAAAATTTTCATGCTAATCGGAAAAACTTTTTATATTTTCACTCCCTCTCTTTTATTATATCTTTTTAAATATTTTTTATTCAGATAGCATTTTTATTGTATAATTACACTAAACTATATTATTACATTTAAATTGAATATTGCTGATATAAAATACAGGGAGAACTACTGAATGAAAAATTATCCTCATAAAATAAAATAAATTTTCTATTTTTTTATATGATATTTTGTTTGATTCGTCTTGAAGTCTCTTTTAATGCCTGCAATTGAGATCTTGCTACAAGGAAAACAGAAAACATAGCAAGCAAAGTGCAGTTTATTTTCTGCCCCCGATTCGGTTCGTCCGTACATGCGGTTCATCATTAATGCACATTATTTTCGTCTTTTATCATTTCATTTTATTTTAAATTATGGGTATTAATATAAAAAACAGAGTGACACAAAGACAAAAATATAAATTAAACTTATTTAAATAATTAATATACACATAAAATACGGATACATAGAATTTGTATTAACATAAATTTCATTGAATTTCATTTACATTATTTTTACTGCTTGCATTGATAATTGAATTATATTCTAAAAAAGATACCATAGGCTTATGGTAGCTGAAATAAGGAAAAAAAAATTTTGGACGATGCAGTCCCAGTCATGATAAAATTATTATTAGGTAGCCTTGACAACAACTTATTTTGTCACCAACTACAATTTCAAACAATAGAAAACAATATAAAGTGCGTGTGTCACACACATTGGCAGCTTTCAGCGGAGTCAATAGTTGGCAACTGTTTTTTTTTTAAATTTGAGTGAGAAACCTTTGCAATTAAATGATCCATTCACAACAGGCGACTCCTCTGAATGCGGCCAATGTGTGTGACACACGTTCTCTATTTTGTTTTCTTTTGTTTGACATTCGATGGTTGAAACACGAAATTCCACTTCTACCTATTACTTATTATACCATGGTCCCAGTCAGAGAATATGCTGGCGACATTTATAAAACTACAAATGTTTTTATGTTGGTCATGAAACTCAAACACATGCTCTTGGATATTGGCTACCAGGTGCTCAGCTTTTTTCGTTTGAAATGATTTTGACAGAATTGTAGGTATTGTCGAAAAGGAATCAAAACAAACACAGAATATAAGGGGTACTTTCTAAAGTCTCTCCGCATCGAGCCTACCTGGGGCCGAATTACAGCATCCGTGATCGAGCAAAATTACGAAGAGCACGACGAGACAAGTGCCTATCAATCTTGTACAATTTTGCTCGATCACGGATGCTGTAATTCGGCCCCTGGATAATATGCCTTGCTGAGCGCCTGGTAGTCAAGATCCAAAAGCGTTATTTTAAAACCTACTCTCTGTCATGGCAAAATAACCAGGTAGGGCCGGCTCGCTTAGTGCCCTCACGCGTTAAGGGCCAAATAGACTACACAGACTAGACTACTTGCGCAAACAAGACTTTTTTCTCGTCATACACTACACAGACTTTGTTTGCACAGACTTGATTTTTTAGTTCAAATTCTATCAAATTTTTCTTTTCTGCTTCTATTTTTATATATTTTCCTTCACGCACGTCTTCACTCTATAAAACTTTCGGGATTATGGCAAGTCTGTGTGATTTTCACTACACACTATACAGACGGTTTGCGCAAACACAACCAAAAATTAAAATATTTTAATTTTTGCGCAGACATCTGCACAAACCTAAAACAGCCAAATACACTGTCGAACAGTCTGCGCAAACACGTGTTTGCACAAACAGTCTGTGTGGTCTGTTTGGCCCTTTAACGAAGAGTGGAAAATAAAAAGTTTGAAATAAGAATATTAAGGGTTCTCATCAAAGCATGTAAACATGTAAACATGTATAGCATTTAAACTTTTGATGAGCGATAAAGTGTAAATAGCGTAAATGTCGACAAAATGGCGGCTGTGGCTGCGACAACATTACGACTTTTTTAAATTTTAAACCTTTTAAAAACCTTCATTAACATAGAAAAATAAATAAAACGTGTTCATATTAATTTCAACTACTTTAAATAATTAATTATTAGCGCCAAAGACAACCCTCATTCACACACGTAGATTTACATGCTAGTTTACACTACAAAATAGGCTCGGAAATGATGTTAACTCACGCCCATACAAATTTTGACAGATAGTCTACGCGCATGTAAGTTCACAAGGTTTACAATTTTTACGGGTCAGTTACATGCTTAGATGAGAACCCTTATTATGTTTTCAAATTGTAAATCATGCGGACACGTGTGTTAAGTTTGTTAATTTGAAAGAAAATATTATAAAAACAGTGTAAATAAAACTATAAAATGCCGAGGAAGTGTTCAATTTGCAAAAAAGCAAAGTTTAACCAAAAATCAACTGCAAAACATTAACACAAAGAAACTCCAGATGAACAGCTGATTTTGACAACTAGCTCGCTTGTCTCTGCTTTCTACTTCATTCCTCTCCGAGTCGGCCCAACCTGGTTATTCTGCCATGCTCGCTGTCTGTATTGATGACGAGAGTTACTCGGAAAATCACGTTGACGCAAACCAAAGATTTACCCTCTACCAAAATCGTTCAACGCGCCTAAAGAAGTTTTCACTTCAAAAATTTTGTTTTACTTAAATAGTGTTTGGTTACAGGAAAGCATAAAGTATAAAAATATTATAATTAGTTTTTATGATCTATTGAATAATTACATGAATTAAGATTGTGAGCTTTAGATCAAGTGAGTTTTCAAGAAGGCAACAACAACAACAACAACTCTGTATAGAGTCAATCACTTAGCTGACTAGACAGTCTGTTTCGGAAATCGCTACATATTCCTCATCAGTAGTCTTTGAGTGATTAAGCTGTGATCAACTCACTGTTTAAACTAGCATATGAATGTGCAGATTCCTCTAATTCATTCTTATGAATTGTATGGCTGCTAATCATATGACACTTCAAAGCAGGAGGCCATTTTAGATCACCGCCATCAACTCTATCAAGGGTTGCCATCTGTTCTAGTTGCTTCTTCATTTATTTCAATATTCATTGGTGTTCGATTGTTTGTCGAAATGCACCATAGAAATGAAACGAGTTTTTGCTTCGCCAGAAGCTAGTGTTCTAACTGAAAGGTGGCTATTTTCACAACCAATTGTTCAATTACACATGACTTTGACCGAAAAATCGATCAATTATTAGATTATTTAATTAATTAGACATTAATTAAACTTATTAGGCCGTGCTCTGCCATAGTTAAGTTAATTAGTTTTTATGATCTATTGAATAATTACATGAATTAAGATTGTGAGCTTTAGATCAAGTGAGTTTTCAAGAAGGCAACAACAACAACAACAACTCTGTATGCACGGCTAAATAAGTTTAATTAATGTCACAATTAGTTAAAGAATCTAATAATTGATCGATTTTTCGGTCAAAGTCATGTGTAATTGAACAATTGGTTGTGAAAATAGCCACCTTTCAGTTAGAACACTAGCTTCTGGCGAAGCAAAAACTTGTTTCATTTCTATGGTGCATTTCGACAAACAATCGATCACCAATGAATATTGAAATAAATGAAGAAGCAACTAGAACAGATGGCAACCCTTGATAGAGTTGATGGCGGTGATCTAAAATGGCCTCCTGCTTTGAAGTGTCATATGATTAGCAGCCATACAATTCATAAGAATGAATTAGAGGAATCTGCACATTCATATGCTAGTTTAAACAGTGAGTTGATCACAGCTTAATCACTCAAAGACTACTGATGAGGAATATGTAGCGATTTCCGAAACAGACTGTCTAGTCAGCTAAGTGATTGACTCTATACAGAGTTGTTGTTGTTGTTGTTGCCTTCTTGAAAACTCACTTGATCTAAAGCTCACAATCTTAATTCATGTAATTATTCAATAGATCATAAAAACTTATCAACTTAACTATGGCAGAGCACGGCCAAATAAGTTTAATTAATGTCAAATTGATTAAATAATCTAATAATTGATCGATTTTTCGGTCAAAGTCATGTGTAATTGAACAATTGGTTGTGAAAATAGCCACCTTTCAGTTAGAACACTAGCTTCTGGCGAAGCAAAAACTCGTTTCATTTCTATGGTGCATTTCGACAAACAATCGAACACCAATGAATATTGAAATAAATGAAGAAGCAACTAGAACAGATGGCAACCCTTGATAGAGTTGATGGCGGTGATCTAAAATAGCCTCCTGCTTTGAAGTGTCATATGATTAGCAGCCATACAATTCATAAGAATGAATTAGAGGAATCTGCACATTCATATGCTAGTTTAAACAGTGAGTTGATCACAGCTTAATCACTCAAAGACTACTGATGAGGAATATGTAGCGATTTCCGAAACAGACTGTCTAGTCAGCTAAGTGATTGACTCTATACAGAGTTGTTGTTGTTGTTGTTGCCTTCTTGAAAACTCACTTGATCTAAAGCTCACAATCTTAATTCATAAAAATATTATGTTTGACTGCAACCATATTATGTTTTCTTCTACTAAATTTTGTGTACTAATCAAAATTCTTGCATTCTCAGAAAAACATTATATGGTTACTTGTCAAACATAATAAAATCCAAGAAAAACCTATCTCTAAACATATTTTATTTGCTTAAAACCAATAAATAATTTTACCGAAACTTTTTGTAATCACAGCGAAACACTTTTGGAATGTCTCTAGCTAAAATATGTTTCTAAGTTAAAATTTTTTAATCATCAGCAAACATATGATTTTATTCGCAATTGAACTTTTGAAAGTTATTAATTGACTGCAACCAAATGATGTTTTTGCAACAAGTGGTTGTTAGCAAAAATTAAGCGTTAAGGAGTCAACAAGCCCAATAAAATAATGTAAAGATGTAACCATCATATATGAGAAAAGAGCATTATTTAATTAAAATACTATATGTGGAATCGATTATAATTATTTTGTTCCTAGAAACATACAGAAATATATCATTCCTCCTGCAAATTATGTTTGGGAAAACCTATTGTTAAAAAGTATTGAGTTTAATGTAAAGAAGTATTAAAATATTTATGCAACACTGCCACTTTTATAAACTGTAAAATAAAATAAAGCTTTTTTTTCCTTTTGTTACTTCAACTGAGCCGAAAACACGTTGTTTTAATTACACCTATTATTTTTCAGCGAGTACATTATCACTATTTTACTATATTTATTACAATAACAAAATTTTCAGATTAAGGACAAAGAAATCTAAAATTGTGTTACTGCTAATTATGTTGTACTCAGATCATGCATATTTTTACACGAAACTTTACTCACTTCCAACTTATTTAAATATTTAACAACTTAAACAGATGATTATTTCAACACCTGTCTCATATGATGCTATTTTGTGGCTCTTTGGAATTTAAGAACAAGTTACATCGGCTGTTGTTGATAACATGTTGGTTGCTCTTTGTATATCATCATGACAGCAATTATTTAAAATTTCAATGGAAATAATTTGACAAGTTGGCAACGTTTATTTGTTTCACTCTGCTTTTGATTTGTTTTCTCAACTAATTTTGCAGCAAATAATAAATTTTATATAAGCAAAGTGCGTGGTGATGAAGTTGATTAAGAGAGCTCATCAAATGTTGCAAAGTTTTGGTTTTTTTTTTATAAAAATTGACAAACATTCAACACACAACTCATTTACAGCAAACGACATACCAACAAACAGACAAACAAGCAGCTGTGCAAACACCAGCTAAGAAGAAGTAACAACAGTTGCAGCAACACAATAACAACCCACTCACACACAATACACACTTCTGTTGTGTGCATTACAAACATACATGAGTATTTGCAAAAGTGTGTAAGAATGTGGGCTAGTTTTTCAAGAGTTAATGACTAAAATTAACTTTTGTCCTGACGACTGACTGGTTGGTGTTGCATTCACGTGAACAACTCTGACCCAGGTTAGTAATGTGAAAGTTGGTCACTGCAGTGAATTTGATGAAGTTAATTCCACACAGAGACACTCACACACGCACATTCTCTCGCATACTTTTCTGCAAACATTTGCATACATGCCACACATACACACTTAGGAATTGTTTGCATACTCACATTTGCATTGCTGGAATACTCGTCATTTTGTCTGTCGACGATACGATGATGGACGAGTGACTTTTTCGTTTTGTGATTTCAACTGGTTGTGGTTGCCTGTCAACTGCTGCACTTCCGTTCACACAATGATCACCTTCCCAAATCCATTTCATTTTTAAAGGAACCAATACAACACACAGTGGGCCATAGAAACACACACGTTCACTGCTTATGCACATGCTGGCAAAACTACACGCAGGCTTGACGCTCCTTGTTCATTGGTTGATGAGAGTTGCTAGAATTTACGGTATTTTAGAGTCCAGTAATATGCTAAAAATGTTTAGACTTCATTAGTTTGAAGGTGCAACAAAATGCAGTTGCAGCTCTGGGCCTTAACGGCATGGCTCAAATTGTTGTTGAATTTTTTGTTGTCTTTTCTTTTTTGATATTAACTGTTGTTGTCCTCTGGCATACTTTGTATTGGGATGCCAGAAAATGTTCGGATATCATTGTGTATATAGCTGAAGCAAGGAAATGCATGTTGCTGCAATTTGACCTAATACAACCGTATTTGACCTAATACAACCGTATCTTTACAAGATTACAAGAACACAATCTTGGTTAACATGCATTCACTAATACTCACACCGACACTCAAACTCCCATGAATGCACGCCTGCACTCGGATGCATGTCAGTCGCACATCATCACCTGGCAGTTGCGTTTAAATCGAAACATCGGAAAAGTTACAATCAGGTGAAGCAAAAAATATCTGATGAAAGTTTAATCACCCCTTAAAACTTTAGATTTTTATACTAAAATCTTACAAATATAGTTCATTGACTTACTTATCTTGTCATAAATCAAAATCGTCTTAAAAGTTCTGGGATAAATAAATTAAAAGTGGCCTAAAAAAGAAAAATTTAAAGAGATAAATTTTTTAAAACTAAGTTATGTAGAAGAAAGTGTAGGGTAGGGAAAGGTGCTACGGAGTTGTGATACGAGTTTTGTTTTTAGGCTATTTCTCAAAAATGAATACTTTTTAGTTGAAGCATTCTATACATAATTTTTTTAATTGAATTATGTTGAAAGAATTCTACCTCTAATGGAACTTTGTTGAATTTGGACAGTTTTGGAATTGTTTTTGAAATTGTAAAAAACTTTTTGAATTGTTTTTGAATTGTAATTTTGAAACTGTAAAAATCTGTGGGAAGTTGTGAGACACGACCTTAAATATCACAAATGACAGTTCTGATGAATTATGTTTATTAAACTTGGATTATATTGCTTCACTGGCATCAAACATTCATATAAAGTAATACCCAGCATTGATGTTGCATAATATGTATGCAAGATGCGAAAAGTAGTAAAACTCAAAAGATTTGGCTTTGTCGCTTTTTCACAACATTTTCTCATTTAAAATCACTTCTTAAAATAGCAATTGTAAAAAAATTCAACGCCATTTAAAAAAGTGGCTCAAGACAAGGCAATGTTGGAAAAATGTATCCACCAAAAAAGGAGTTGGCCTCAAGGACATTACAAGACGTTACAACTAACCATGCATAAATGTACATAGATGCAATAACATAATGGTTTTTAGTCTACTTTCAAGTTGATCTTTCGACAAGTTAACATAAAATACGCTATAGTTGTTAACAAAAGTACTCATTCGGCGATTAGTGTTAAAATTTAAAAGGGAAAGAAGTTCTGCAGAATCGAATGCACCCGTTATGAGTTAGTGTAAGAAGACTTCTCTCACTTCAAGATTGCATTTTAAATAATTTAAAATGATCCTCATATGGAGTTAGGCTTAAAGAATCAGTTTTACTCAAGCCTCTCAGAGCGAACCGAACAAAACTTTTTTGTATTCTTTCTATTCGATCAACATGCACATTGTAATATGGGGATCATACTTGACTTGCGTACTCCAAGTGAGAACGCACAATTGAATAATACAGCATTGTAGTTTTTATGAAGCTATCAAAGTCTTTGACCCAGCGTTTTATAAAATCAAGCATAAAAGATACGCTTTTAAGCCTGACTTGAGCAGGTCTGAATTGCCTTCAGAACTAATTGTTCTGTATATTTTCATATCATCTGCATAAATAAGCAAATGAGAGTGTTTAATGATGTGATTAACATCATTAATTGCCAAATAAACAGAAGTGGGCCCAGGTAGCTTCCTTAAGCAACACCCGGTTCTGCAACAAATTCAGAAGGCAACATTCCTCGGAACCGTATTTGATTAGATCGCTCCATCAAATACGATTTGCTACAGCTTACAAAATATTGTGGAAATATCGTTTATTTTAGTTTAAATTAAATTTTATTACGTGGTAATTATTAAAAAGCTTTGCTAAAGTCAGTATAAATACAATCGACCTGGCTACCAGAATCAATAGATTCCAAGCAGAATATAGTGAAATCGAGGAGATTAGGTACAGCTGAACTGCCAGTAACAAAACCATGCTGATGAGTTGTTTTGACTTGCCCACAGTAAACTTTCACTCTTTCACAGGCCTTTAATTTATGACGTTATTCCTACAATCTTGTTTGTACTAAGTCTAATAAATAATTTCTTAAAAAAAAGAGGAAAATTGCTTGCATTTATTGATTTATTAAGAAGTAAAGAAAGTGGTTGACACAAAATAGAGCCCCATTGTTTTAACAGTGCGGCAGGAATTCCATATGGTCTAGCGCTAAAATTTTATTCATTGACTCAATATACTTAAAAATATCGTCTAAGGTAAAGTATGTATGTTCTAAAGAAAATTTGTGTGCATTGTTTACATTATCAAAATACGCTAGATCAGGATTATAACCCTGTAGGAAAATCAACTAATTGAAAAGTAGTTGCAGAAGTTTTTTGTCAACCACAACTAGTTGACTTCTGACTTCTTTCCATAGAACGAACTATGTCTGCATATGTTTTCAACTACTTGTTAAATTAGTTGAATTCAAATTCTTTTTTTAAACTACTTTTAAATAAATCAAACTGCATTTATTTTACACCACTTGTTAAATAAGTTACATTTAAACTATTATTTTAATGACTTTAAAATAAGTCAATTGAAAACTAATTAATATTTCACTTACTGAAGATGACTTCAAAAGTATTAAAATTTTAAATTTCTATAAATCAAAGAGATATATTATTTTATTTTTTTGAAAAATATATACATAAATTCACATTAGTGAAAGCCTAAAGTAAATATAATTAAATGAAATATCATTGTTAAATATATATAAACTTGTAATATATGTAGTGTTGGTAACCCTGTGATCGAGAGTAAGTAGTCCAGTAGTTGCAGTCTTGGCAGACGGTTGTTCGTTCGGTAGTCGAAGAAATAGACACTCACGCTTTCGAAGAAGAATATTATCCTTTTTATATACTTAACTTACTTTATATACTTCATTTAATCTCAATAAACTAATCGAAATTGAATTTAAACTAAAGACATTGTTTGCTAATCCAAGGCTTAATCCTACATTTGGGGGCTCAACCGGGCCTTAAAAAACAAAAACAAAAAGAATGTGTTGTGCATGAGAAAAAAAAGTGTAGTTTAACGGAATACAGTGCTAAAAGACTTAAGTTGAAAACAGTTGTAAGTTGAAAAAAAAAAAAAAAAAATAAATTAATAAAGTTGAACAGAAGTCGAAAAGAGCACATATGTCAAATCGGGTGAAAAGCGGTCGCGTTATAAAGAGACAAATAGTTACACGGTCAAAATTAAGAGCATTAAAAAACTCTTTCGAACAGTGGTCAGTAGAAAAGCTTACAAAAAAATTGTGTGAAAAAAACCAAGTTGTGAGATCAAACAAACAAGCGGAACTATTGGGGGTTGGAATTAGTTTTAAAGGTTTTCTAAGAGATGGCGTAACTATCAATCGATCGCATCGAGCACACCTGTGACTATATTCATTTCAAAGCACATTGTCTAAGCTTCATTTTTTAGTATGTGTCATTCCACTGAAGTGTAAACAACATATATTTTTTTCTCTGTGAACATGTCGACTTTCGTTCCAACAAAACGCAATTTGCGGGAAGGTTTACTTTTGTGCTTCCATTTGAAGAAAAAAGCGGTTGAAGCACAACGCACGCTTACTGAGGCTTACGGGGACTATGCTCCATCGATTTCTACTTGTGAGTACTGGTTCCGTCGGTTTAAAAGTGGTGATTTTGATACGGAAGACAAAGAGCGTCCGGGCCAGCCGAAAAAGTTTGAAGATGAGGAATTGGAGGCTTTGCTCGATGAAGACCCATGTCAAACCCTTCAAGAATTGTCAGAATCATTGGGAGTCGACTTATCAATGGTCGGCAAACGCTTGAAGGCCATGGGAATGATTCAAAAGCAAGGAAATTGGGTGCCGTACCAGTTGAAGCCGAGAGACGTTGAACGGCGATTTTGCATGTGCGAACAACTGCTTCAACGGCATAAAAGGAAGAGTTTTTTGCATCGTATTGTCACTGGCGATGAAAAGTGAATCCATTACGATAATCCTAAGCGAAAAAAATCGTGGGGACCACCCGGCCATGCATCAACATCGAGGGCCAAGCCGAATATTCATGGCGCCAAGCTTATGCTGTGTATTTGGTGGGATCAGAAGGGTGTCGTGTACTATGAGCTGCTAAAACCTAACGAAACCATCACCTGGGAACGCTACCAACAACAATTGATGCAATTGAGCCGAGCATTAAAGGTTAAACGGCCGGAATATGCCAAAAGACACGACAAAGTGGTTTTTCAACATGACAACGCACGGCCACTGCTGCAAGAACCGTCAAGGAAACGTTGGAGGCGCTGAATTGGGATGTGCTACCCCACCCGCCTTATAGCCCAGACATAGCCCCTTCCGACTACCACCTATTCAGATCGATGACGCATGGCTTGGCTGAGCAGCGCTTCACTTCTTACGAGGATACCAAAAAATGGGTCGATTCGTGGATTGCCTCAAAAGACGAATCGTTCTTCCGGCGCGGAATCCATATGCTGCCAGAAAGATGGGAAAATGTTGTAGCTAACGATGGACAATACTTTGAATAATATACATTGTACCGTTGTTTCTAAATAAATGCTCAAAAACCGAAAAAAAACCTTTAAAATTAATTCCAACCCCCAATACTAACTCAATTGTGTGACGTGCTACTGCTCGAAAATATGTCAAAAAAAGACGACAATGATAGCAATAATGCAGCCGCTGCTGCATCTAGTGAGAATTCTGAATTAAGTTATTTAATAAAGTTGCTTACACTTAAATTCGGCAATGAGATAAGCGTAAATACTCCGAATATTGAGAATACCATACCAGATTATGATGGAGAAACTAACCGGTCAGTGGAAGTGTGGTTTGAAAATTTTGAGAGCAATGCGACTGCCTACAAATGGTCGGAGACGCAAAAATATGTGTTTGCGAGAAACAAAATGAAGCAAACTGCAAATCTCTTTCTGCAGTCGGTAACTGTGAACAATTATGTAGATCTCAAAAGACTTATAATTGCGGAATTTCATCGGGAATATAATAGTGCCGAAGTACATAAACAATTGCGTGAGCGAGATAAAAAAGAAAACGAAAGTGTACATGAATATATATTGCATATGCGTCGCATAGGGTCACTCGGAAACATAGACGAAAAATCAATAATACAATATATTGTCGACGGTGTGAAGGGGAAACCTGAAATGAAATTTGGTTTATACAGCGCGCGCGATTATGTCGAGTTAAAAGAACAGTTTGAAATATATGATCGCATACAAAAATATAGTACACCATTCACAGTGTATAGCAATCAAAATAAAAGTTTCAAAAAAGAACATTGCTTCAATTGTGGTTCAACTGAACATCAGAGAAATAATTGCAGTTTAGCAGAACCAAAGTGCTTTAAATGTAATAATATAGGTCATATTTCGAAAAACTGCACTGCAAAAAATCCGAGTGCTGATAAAAGTGTAAAAAGAGTAAATTTTGCTGCAAACCAAAATATGATAAAGACAGCATCAGTGAATGGTAAAGATTTTGAGTGTCTTATTGATGGTGGCGCCGAAGTTACTCTTATACAGGAAAAACATTTCAAAACAAATTTTTCTAATGTTTTAATGGAAAATTATAGAATCGGAATTGTTGGGTTTGGTGGTGCTTCAACAAGCCCTATAGGGCGCTTTGTCAGTAAAATAGTGCTCGATGACATAGAATGTTATCATCCAATCATAGTTGTGCCGGACTATTCAATCAAAAACGATGTTATACTGGGTTTTGATTTGATAAGCAAATTTCGATATACGTCAGATGAAAATGGCTATTCATTTCAATCATTGATACCAGTGGTAGCATCAGACCGTGAAATCCATCAGGTAATGAGTATTAGTATCGTTGATGAAGAAGATGATATCGTTGCGCCAAAGTTATACAGGTCCAGGATTGCAACTTTGCGAAACATTTATCATCCTAATGAAAATGCAGTCAGCCCGTTGCAGATGAAAATTGTTTTACAAAAAGAAGAACCTATCTACTGCTCGCCAAGTCGCCTTCCCCCAGCTCACCAGAAAATAGTAGATGACAAAGTTGCCGAGTGGATGGAAAAAGGCATAATTAGGCCATCGACGTCACAATTTTGCAGTCGTGTCGTGCTAACAGATAAAAAAGATATGTCTAAACGAGTCTGCATAGATTATCGCCGCCTCAATAAAATTGTTTTTAAAGACCGCTTTCCTGTACCAAATATGGAAGATGTTATTGATCAGCTGGACGGTGCACGTATATTCAGTGTGCTTGACGTTGAAAATGCATTTTTACACGTTCCAATAGAAGAGAGCTGTCGCAAATATACAGCATTCGTCACAAAAGATGGTATGTTCGAATTTAATTTTGCACCGTTTGGATTTTGTAACTCTCCTGCGAATTTTATTCGATTTATAAATTACATCTATCGCACATTGGTCCGTGAATCTGTATTGGAAATCTACATGGACGATATGATTATCCCTTCCGTTGATGAAGAAGAAGGAATGAGAAAATTAAAAAAGGTTCTCGAAGTAGCAGCGCTGTTTGGACTACATATTAAATGGTCCAAGTGCAAATTTTTGCAGAAGCGCGTTGATTTTTTAGGGCTCATAATTGAGAATGGCACGGTACGACCCAGTGAAGACAAAATAAGGGCTATTAAAAATTTTTTGAAACCTGTGCATATAAAAGGCGTACAATCCTTCCTTGGTCTGACAGGATTTTTTCGAAAATTTATTGACAGCTATTCAGTTATTGCCAGGCCAATGACGGATTTACTTAAAAAAGACGTTAGATTCATTTTTGGCGATGCAGAGCGAACATCTTTCGAAAATTTGAAACAAATTTTGTCGAGCGATCCAGTTTTGCGGATTTATTCAAGAAATGCAGAAACGGAGCTGCATACAGACGCGTCAAAATACGGGTTCGGAGCGATACTGATGCAGAAGTTTGACGGGAATTTTCATCCTGTTTACTATTTCAGTAAAAAAACAACTGATGCAGAATCGAAACTTCACAGTTATCAGTTGGAGGCAAGAGCTGCTTATCTTGCAATGAAAAAATGGCGAAACTACCTTTTGGGTATAGAGTTCATCTTGGTCACAGACTGTTCAGCTTTTCAGCATACATCAACGAAAACTGATCTTCCCGTAGTAGTTGCTCGATATATTATGTACATGCAGGATTATTCATTCACAGTCAGGCATCGTAGTGGTATTCAAATGAAGCACGTAGACGCTCTCAGCAGGCATGCAGTAATGGTTTGCAATGCGCAATCAGACCTTATGTGCCGTCTAAAAAAAGCACAGTTGTCGGATGAACATATTGCTATAATTATGGAACTTTTGAAAAATCAACCATACGAAGACTACAAAATGATTGGCAACGTTTTATTCAAAGAAAAAGATGGACAAAATTTGTTGGTGGTACCAAAACGTATGGAAAAAGAAGTCATCACAGAAGCGCATAACAATGGTCATTATGGCGTGTCAAAAACCGCACATCAGATCAAGCAGACGTTTTTCATCCCACACCTGGACAACAAAGTTGGCAAAGTAATCCAAAACTGCATTAAATGCATTTTGTTCAACAAAAAAGCTGGAAAGCAGCCAGGCTTTTTAAACACCATTGACAAAGGCTGCGTTCCATTAAGCACACTTCATATTGACCACCTTGGTCCAATGGATGCTACGTCAAAGCAATATAAATATATTTTTGCTGTCGTAGACGGATTTAGCAAGTTTGTGTGGATGTATCCAACAAAATCTACGGGTGTTGACGAAGTTCTTGCCAAATTTAAGTCATGGCAAATGGTTTTCGGTAATCCAGACAGAATTGTCAGCGACAAGGGGTCGGCATTCACCTCTAATGCTTTCTCGGAATTTTGCAAGGAAGAGCAGATAGAGCACATTCAGATAACAACAGGTGTCCCTAGAGGTAACGGTCAGATCGAAAGGGTGAACCGAACAATTATTGCCATTATCGCCAAGCTGTCAGCCGATCGTCCTCAGCAGTGGTACAAACAAGTGGGTGATGTTCAACGCGCTATAAATAACTGCGTTCATCGTTCAACAAAAGCTTCGCCGTTCGAAATTATGTTCGGCGTGAAGATGCGTAGCTGCCGACAACAAAATATAGCAGAATTACTCGAGCAGCAATTGGTAGAAGACTTCAATGCAGAACGCCACGAAATGCGCGTGAATGCAAAACAACAAATCGAAAAGGCGCAAGCAGAGTATAAGAAAACATTTGATAAAAAACGAAAACCGGATTTGGGATACAGCATTGGTGATCTGGTCGCCATAAAACGGACTCAGTTCGTCAATGGAAAGAAATTGTCGAGTGAGTTCCTCGGACCCTACGAGATAACGAAAGTAAAAAGAAGCGGTCGCTTTGACGTGAAGAAAGCAGCAATATTTGATGGACCGAATATCACTTCAACAAGCAGCGATTACATGAAACTGTGGAAGTATGCAGTCGTCGATGACGATATTTCATCCGAGTCGGATGATGAGTCAGATGGCCGAATGTAGTGTTGGTAACCCTGTGATCGAGAGTAAGTAGTCCAGTAGTTGCAGTCTTGGCAGACGGTTGTTCGTTCGGTAGTCGAAGAAATAGACACTCACGCTTTCGAAGAAGAATATTATCCTTTTTATATACTTAACTTACTTTATATACTTCATTTAATCTCAATAAACTAATCGAAATTGAATTTAAACTAAAGACATTGTTTGCTAATCCAAGGCTTAATCCTACATATAATAAAAATTTTCTATAAAAACATGTTAAAATCAGAGTAGTTGCCGCCTTAACATAATTCAAAGAAGTTTTTAAACCACTTGTTTTTAAGTAGTTTCTCAATTAGTTCATATATAATGCAATAAAAACTATTCCAAATTGAAGTGGATGCCGCCTTAATATAACTCAAAGTTGTTCATAAACTAGTTTATTTTTAATTAGTTTTTTAACTAGTTGTTTTTAAAAGCAAGTTAGTTTGTTCCTGTAGGGAAGTATCTGAACAGAAGATTCTTTAAAAATATTAGCACATACTAACTAATATTAGCCAAGACAATATATTCAGCTTAATATTATCCATACATTCCTATAGGGAAGTATCTGAACAAAGATTCTTTAAAAATATTAGCACATACTAATATTAGCCAAGACAATATATTCAATAATATCCATACATTCATAATATTATGCAACTGAGTGATTTTCTAATTCCAGAAACAAACGTTTATATGTTTCTAGGTCATATGAGTCAAAACAACTTTACAAATTTAGGAATTAAAATATACCTACTACATAACTTTTTTATCATGTATTTTAACATAACTTTTACTTTTATCACGACTACGAAACAAATATCCAGAACACCCTTCAAAGTATTCAAGAAAAAACATTAATATAATTGAAAAATAATAAAAAAAAATGTTCAAGAAATTGTCATAAAAATATATAAAAATCTCGGATTTGTATCTTAATATTATTCTGTTTCATTTTTATTTATTTCTAGCCAAAATAAAAGTCATTACACTTTATAATGTAGTGAATGAGTATAAGTAGTTTCCAAAGTATTAGATTTCGAATCTGAACTCAGAATTCTAAAATTCATGATGGTGCAAAGGGTTGCCATCTAAATTTATTTTATTTTTACGAATTTGGAGCTGACACGATCACTAGGTAAAAACAGGTCGCTGAATCCAAATCTATTGTCGGAATTTCAAAATTATGTAATTTTTTTTATAATAGGGCTACCACCTCAAAATATGTTTTATTAAGAATTTAAAATTTAAATTTAAATATTTAAATATTTAGAATTTAAAATTTTAGTGGGGTCGCTGATTTTGAATCTGAGGTCAAAATTTTAATATACAATATGGTTAATAGGGCTGCCACCTTAATTTTTTATTTTTACGAATTTGGTGCTGGCGCGAACATTAGGTTAAAATGGGCTGCTGAATCCGAAACCTTTGGCAGAATTTCAAAATTATGTAATTTTTTATAATAGAGTTTCCACTTATTAATCATATCTAATTTTAAAATTCTGACTTCAGATTCGAAATCAGCGACCCCCTGTCACTATTAAATTATGTTCAAAATTTATAATAATTCATATTATGAGGTAGCAACCCTATTATAAAAAAGATTCATACTTAATTTTGATCGGATCGGTCGGATTCAGCGATCCATTTTTACCTAGTGTTCGCGCCAGCACCGAATTCGTAAAAACAAAAATAAAGGTGACAGCCCTAATAACCATATTGTATTTTTAAATTCTGAATTCAGGTTCGAAATCAGCGACCCCTTAACACTGTTTAATTATGTTTAAAATTCTTAAAGATACATATTATTAGGTGGCAACATTTTTTTTTAGCTAAACCAACGCTCAGGGGATGCCCCTTATAAATGTGTAAGCATTGTGTTGATTCGGAAGATGGGTGATAGTTAGTTTGAGGGTGGATAGATGGAGTAGTGTCGGTGAAGATTTGTTTTAAATTTGTACAGCTCAAAACTGCCGGGAAACACACTCGCAGGGAGACTATTCCACAACTTAACCGTGCGACCAAAGAACGAATTATCACTGTAGTGCGAGGTTCTATTAGGCATCGATGCAATGGTAAAGGGGTGGGCTGGGACAGCTGCCCGAGTGGACCTGGGAAACACACACGAGCTGGTGGCGTCAGGCCATGTATCTCCCTTAAACACTTCCCATGGTTATACAGAAGGCTTAGGCTGTACAGAAGGCTTATGGTCCAGTTAGCCTCGCATGGCACAGCAGCGCATGCAACGCAGATAAGCAGCTAGCACACAGCTAAATAAATGGTGATTATGCAAAGCATAGTCACATGGTCAAAATAAAACAATAAAAAAAAGAATACAACGATTTTATTTTAATAAATTAACCGCACTTGATCAAACAATTTTACAACTTCACATCTGTTTTGCCAAAACGTCAAATACATAGAAGAATACACAAATATTAAAATGAAATAGATCTTCCATGTTTATCTATGTAGTCAGAGATGCATTTCTGTTTTTATCTGAGCATTGCCATGCGTTGCCATGTTGTGCATAATCAGATACACACAAATCCTATTAAACAGATTTCGATGTGACGCTTGTTAAGCCATGCACTGCTATGCCATGCGAGGCTAACTGGACCATTAGGCTACCTACATTACGTCGATGCCCAAGAGAGTTGAGAGAGAATGAAATACTTTCAGCCCCTATCAAATATATCGCACGACATTGAATTCGGTCCAGAAGCTCCAAATAAGATCTTAAAGCCCCTGCTCAAATGTGCGAATTGTACTCCATTTTCGGCCTAATATATGAGGTGTAGATCATGCGAAGATCAGCTGAAGTGAAATATTTTTTTCACTGTTTTAGAAAACCTAGCTTCTTTCGACGCATCGAAAATATGATCATCCAACGAAGATCATATTGGATCGATATGCCAAGAACGTCAAGAGCGGCTCATTCTACAAGATCCACACCATTCATAATGAGAGGAGCTAAAGGGCAATTCACACGCTTGTGGGTTAACAGACAACACAGGGTCTTGCTTGCATTGAGCTCTACTCTATTAGCAAGTCCCCACTCGGAGATTTTTTGCAGATTATTAAGGAGTGTGTCATTCATATTTTGCCTTTTTCTCTCAATCTCCATAGGGCTTGGGCGTTTTTTGAATGAATATGAATGACAAATGCTGCTGTCGTCCGCAAACGAATGTTTTGGGTTATGCGTCAACGACAGAAGGTCGTTTATAAAAACCAGAAACAAGGTTGGTGATAGAACTGAACCCTGCGGTACTCCTGCGTTGATGGCGTGCTATTCGGACGAAATACCGTCAACTACGACTCGAATCATTCTGTCCTTGAGGAAACACGTGATCCATTGAGCAAAGTTACCTCCAAAACCATATTCAGCAAGTTTTGACACGAGCGCTTTATGCCACACTCGGTCGAACGCTTTTAAAATATCCAGAGCAACAACCCTGCTCTCGCCGAAAAAGTGAAAGCATTTATTCCATTCTTCGGTTAAGAACGATATAAGATCACCAGTAGAGCGAGCCCTACGGAAACCATATTGACGGTTACTGAGCAGTTGGTTGTGATCCAGATAGTTCATAACGTTGAAGTTTATTACGCTCTCCATAACTTTGGAAAGCGTAGAGCATATCGCAATGAGTCGGTAGTTTGCAGGGTTCGAGGCATCACCCTTTTTAGGTACCGGCTGGGCATTTGCCACCTTCCAGCAAGATGGAAATATTCCTGTTTTGTAGGAGATGTTGAAAAGGTTGAGCAAAGGCCGAGCCAGCGAAGAAGCACACATTTTAAGCACAATTGCCTATATGCCATCAGGACCAGAGGCTTTGCTTACGTTGAGATTTGTAAGGACCCTTTTAACTGCTCTCGTTCGAAAGTATATCTCCTGCATTGCAGAAGATCCACCCTGAACCCTGGCAGTGGCTGATTGCTATCCGAGAGAGTGGAATTTTGTGCAAACAATCTAGCCAATGGGTTCGCTTTATCAGCCGAGTCAGTGAAGATTTGGTAATCTTTTAAAAGAGCTGGAACCGATGATGATGTCTGGTTCTTAATTCTTTTAACAAATTACCAACAATTTTTGCTCCCTTTGGGGCAGAGAAGAACCTGTTCTCGAATGCGAGCTTCGTGCAAAACCTTTTCGCGTTTTAAAATTGCATTACAGAGATTCCTTGCCTCGATGCGAAGTATTTTAGTGTCGGTATTCTTGTTAGAACGCCAATTCGGAAAGGCTTCCTCTTTGGACCTGACTGCAATCCTGTAAGTCTCATTAAACCATGAGTGATCTTTTAGTTTAATGCCTCTCATCTTATTGGGAATGAAAGACCACATACTCAATAAAATAATTTCTTGTACCATGACAGCCGCGGCATTCACATTTCTATCAGTGAAAGAAGCTGCGATACAAATTATTTAAAGCAGTCCAATTTGACTTTCCATAAAACCATGCAGTCCTCTTCGGGGCTTTAGGCGTAAAGGTGCAGGGGTTAGATTATGGAAAAACAGCGGAGATCTAGAATCTTGGAAAATCAAGAGGTGCGTTGACACTCATGTCATATTTTCATGATGCGAAGTCAGAAAAAGGTCAAGGATGTTATGGCTATAAAAATCACTTTGGGGGAAAAAAGTGGACTCCTTCACTAGCTGAATCAATTGGTTCGATTCAGCAAATAGCTCAACATATTGTCCAACAGGTGTCAATGGGCCCGAGTGACGTAACCAAGCCGGGTTGTGGACATTGAAATCGCCTGCTACTACGATCTCACTGTCAGGAAACAACCCCAAAATATGAGTGATCGAATCAGAGAGAGAGTCCAGTTTGTAAAAAGTGGTTTAATGCTTGTATCGACAAAGTTCCATCCCTATGAAAATTACATTTCAACGCCAATCATGGTTGCGACAAAGTGTGTTTTTTTATTTTTTGGTGTGCTGCGAAAACATATGTATTTGGGTGCGATAATTAATTTTTAATAATTTCAGTGCTTGGAAAGTTGAAAATGAGTGAGCTTGTAACAGTGATATTAGTGCACACAATCACATATCGCTCCAATTAGTTTTATAGATGAAAAAAAAAATTAAAAACTTGTTTGAGTGAATGCCTGCATATTGGGTACATGCGCCGAAGTGCATTGGGGGCCGTTTCGCCGGCGTATGGTCCCCTTAGGATAGATTCATCAGCCATTTTTCTTGAAATAAAAACTATTAAGGATTGATTTTCTTTTCGGCTTATAAGGCTCGAATAAGCTATTCGACGAATTAAAGTATGCCAAGTTAAAAATAACTGCGAAACCAGTGATTCAAATTACGACTTCACTATGTGCCCTTAATTTATGACAACGCCGTCGTAAAGTTTATGAGGCGAATGGAAAACCAGTCCTTTATTGAATATTTTTCATAGAAATACAAAATATATTTCAGGTTTTAATGGTTAAAATGGTATTCGCCATAAAATATGTTTTGAGAAAGAAATTAGCACAAAGTGGATTTTTTGAGAAAAAAGGAAACAGCTGGTTTTTCTGTGAGTCCATGTAAAAAGACGTCTCATACATATGTATTGAATAGTGATCTGAAGCTTAAGATGCCGGATCCAATACATCCTCCAGGAATATTTCGGCAAGCAGCTACTTTTATTTTCGAAATAAATTTACAATGTTAACTAACTAAAAACTAACATTAAACATAATTTTTCGTGAGTTTTTTTGTTTTTAACGTAAAATTGAATTTATTGAAATTAAATGTATTTGCTTTTAATTAGTTTCTTTTTAAATATATCTTATTCACTACTTATTATCTAATGATACAGAGTTTTCTTTTGTGGCGTTTGCACCCCATGGGTGTGGCGTATGTACTAGGGAAGTCAATCCCGGGATCTCGGATGATTTAAGCCCCTTTAAATCCCGGGATTGTCTTTAGGGATCCCGGGATTTTTAAATAAAAATTTTTTATCACAAATATTCATGAAAATGCAAACATTTCATTTTAAGTTGATATTAATATAGATTTAGAAAAAACTTTTATTGGGGCTGAAAAAGATTGTAGGGACGGTGAGTGTGAATCACTGGAGCAAAGACTTTGCAAAGTCTTAGAAGAATTTGCAACTTCGGGAATTCAGCTATGTATTTGAAAATTGTCAGATAGTCTGACTTAGGAAATAGTTTTGTTTTGTGGTGAAGGCAATCGTGATCGAAACTTACAAATTGCTTACGACTAACAAACAACTATTTTTTCAACTAGCATAGAATCAGAATGGTGCCTCTTCATTGTTTGAATGGTTTACATTTGTAATAATATTCGAACAAAACTCTCTAATAAAAAAAAAAATCAAACGCGTTGATCTGCTTTATGTATTACTTTAAAAATAATTAAAACATTAAACAAAAATTTAATTTGAAAAGTCTTTTCCAATCTTAATTTGCCTTAAACACAAAAAACATGAAGACGGTGTACAGAAAAAGTGTAACATTTATATAGTAATACCTTAAACTGTATTAACTGTTCCTTTATTTTTTTATTTTTTGTTCTGTAACACTTTCAATGGCTAGGCTAAACTAAGAACAAAAGAATTTTTGAGGTAATATTCCTATTATTTAGATCCTTAAAAAATGAAGAAACATACCTTTCATTTTAACCTGCGCTAGTTACGTTTTACAAGCTTGTACAAAGAAAATATTGTTTTGATCCTGTTCGGCACAAACTCTTTTTTTTAATCCCTTAAATGTTTCTCAACCCCTTAGAACTTTGTTTTTTAAACCCTATTAATCATTAAAGCCATAAAAAGATAAAAAAACATCAATTTGATTTTTGTCCGGTTGATTTTGTCTTATGAAATAGGCATGATTCAATTACTACAGGTTGTCCATTCATTTGACGTTTACTCAGAAGAATGAAGATATACACCAGTAAAATTGAAGAGGAGAGCAAAAGAGTAATTTTTTAATGCCATCAAAGTAATCAGTTGTAGGAATATTATACTTTTTCGCAGTAATAAATAACAAAGGATACATTTCACTGCTGCTTTTTCTACTACGTTCTGCACTGCTTGTTTGTTTTGATAGAAAATTAAGTAAGTAATTAAGTAAGTAAGTTTTTAAAAAACTAATTTCAATATTTTTTTGTGCAAATCTATTCACACCGCTGACGGCTTATCGGATCCACTGGCACATTATATTTTTGAATTTCATCACCAAAATAAACTGTTTTGCCAATAATTATTTTAATAATTACAACTTAATAGTCGCGATTTATATATTATTTGAAAAAAAAAACGGCTCGCAACAAAATTTGAAAACAATTTTCAATAATAATTATCAAAGCAATAATTATTATAAACGCAATGCACACTATTTTCTTCCTGCTAACAGCAAAATATAGAATAACTACTTTTTTAAAAAAAAAATACACAACAAAACACTGAAAAATAACTTTTTTCATAGAAGACCACAAAACCCTGGTTGTCATTTATATTTGAGAGAGAATATATTTGTTTTTACAAATTTACGGGTGTTGTCAAACGAATGGACAACCTTTAATAATTGAATCATGCTCAAAACTCAATTGCATCTATATAGTTCCAGCAGTTCTCTTTATAATAATGAAAGTAACAAAAGCATGTTCAATGCACGGTTGCCACCTCAAATTCCCACGAAAAAAACCTTTTTCCTACAATAGCAAAAATTAATAACTACGAAAATTCCAATAGTATAAGATTGAAAAAAAATCCCATCGTAATTAAAAAAAAAACACAAAAAATCCCACGGACAATTAAAATAACCACGAAAATCCCACGCAAATAAAAAAAAACACGAAAAATCCCATTTGTATTTAAAAAACCACAAAAAATCTCTCTTCTATTAAAAATTACCACAGTAAATAATACGGACAACAAATTGTCAAAAATTAAACAAAAAAATAAAGAGAACAACTAGTATATTTCGTCGTATGTGTTTTAATTAGTCTTTTAGTAATAATATTTAATAAAAAATATTTGTTTAATCCACCTTAGACCTGTATAAAGTTTACAAAAAGAGTTACAAATTAGTTTTTAGTCTCTAAAAAGCAAAACACAATCACAAAATTCTTATCTTTTCGACAATTATTGGTCAGCACGCACCGCATCAAAAGCAAAATTCTATTCGACTGAAAATTCGATGAACAACGAACATTTCGACATAGTGTGACGTTCGATGCTTGTTGTTCGATAACCAGCGACGATTACGTCGAAAACGACTCGTAATAAGGGTCAATCACAAATCAATTTTAAGATATACTAATTTTGTATATTGATAAAAAAAAGAGAAAAAAATCATTGAAACATATTTTTGCAATGCATGGAATTATGTCAAGAGTGAAAGAACTTGCCACTAAACCAAAGTAATCGAAGTTTTAACGAATTCGTTGCAAAAATCATATAGGTGGGTTGAGACGATTTTAACAATGAACAAAATATGAAAAATATACACTTTTATGTATATTTTTATACATATTTTAACTGAAAAATAAAAAGAAATCCTTCAAAACTAAAAAATCCCACAAAACAAAAAAATCCCACGTGGATTAAAAAAAACCACACTCAATTAAAAAATCCCATGGGAATTCCCATTTCCCACGGTAATTAAAAATAACCACAAATGGGATTTTTCCCACAAAGGTGGCAACCGTAGTTCAATGTCATTTTGTGATTGTTCTGCTTCATATGTTAAAAGAAAAAATAAACAGCAATGCTGAACAATGCACACAACTGAAATGACGATATATCATTTTTAATTTTAGCTATTATTCTTTTTAGTGCGAAAGAGAGGTCAGCTTATGTTGATCAATTAAAAAATTTTATTGCAATCGGAACTGTTTGGACATGCATAAATCGTACAGATGGAATGATTGGAACTAGTATGTCCGAGAGTGAACATAGTTCCATGAACTATGCAGGTCCGGAACGACCCAACTCTAGCAGCTTGCTATAGATAGATATAAATAAATAGATCTGAACTAGTTCCAAAAAGGATCAGTAGTGGTGTCTCCACAATACCCTTTTACATTGATCGAACTGACGCTTTTTGCGTGTTGATGTCATAAAAAAAGACAATTGTACCCAAATCATTCCTTTTTTCCTATACTTGAACATTTCGAAACTGATACTTTTTGCAGAAGTCTTAAAGTAAATCTTTTAATGGTTTCAAAGTGTTCAAACGTTATTCATACATATTTTTACATATTTATACATATTTTTATTTTATGTAGTTATTTTTTTAAAAATATAATGCAAAAACTTACCTTTTTTGAATTCTTAATATTGATTTTCTTTAAACAGTTTGAAAATAACACTAGTAAGGAATTACCTTCGACTGGGCCGAAGTTAAAATACCCCACGGCCGAATTTGAGTATATATAAAGTCTAAGCAAACTGTTAAATATATTTAAAGAGATTTTCCCGTTTTGGTTAAGTTACTTTGTATGGGAGGTAGACGTGGTTTTCATCCGATTTTTACAAATTTAATACTTAAAATAAATATTCAATATTTAAGACACTGTGCGAAATTTGAAGTCATTAAATTGATTTTTGTGGAATTTAAAGAGATTTTCCCGGTTTGGTTAAGTCACTTTGTATGGGAGGTAGGCGTGGTTTTCATCCAATTTTGCTCAGATTCGAACTTGACCTAACTTGACATTTTCCAAACATATTCTAAAAGCTCCCGCAAGGCTTGATTCTGAATCCTAGATGTAATGTAAGCACGTGACTCGAAACAAATCCAGAAAATTCCCAAACTGGGTGCGCTCCGCTAAATAACGTAAATTTGAAGAAGTATAAAATGGATGTTTCAAATCGTGTTTGCTTTTTACATTTATGTCATAGAAATCGTTTGACTGTAACAAATTCGAATGTAAAATCGTTTGTTTAATCCGAATAGGCTATCAGAATTTTTTCAAAATTAGTTTTTGATACAAAATTGGCCTACTTTATTAAATTTCCTAATATTTTCTTTCGCTTTTGAATTATAATTAGAATCTTTGATCTAACCTAGATAGCTACAACTTTCTTAAATTTAAATGCTGCAGGACTGTTTGTCCTTTTATTAAGTTATAAAAAATTAAAAAATATATCCAAATGTGATCCACTTTATGATAGAAAAACGAGCCGACTTTTGGGAAATCATTAATTTTTTTATAATATTTATTTACTTTGTCTTCTGCTTATTTGAATATAAGGAAATGTGTGATTGCAAGGTCGGTTGTAACGTGCGCTGCTAAGGAGCGATACAAAGAAAAGAGGAGGGAAGAGAGACATATTTTCAGGCGGAAAAAAAGAGAGGCAGAAAAGCGCGAGCAGGAGAAGATTGAGATGTATGGTGACAGGAATGAGGCCCGAAAATTTTTCGAAAAAATAAGACGCCTTGCCGATGGTTTTAAAACCGGGGCCTCTTCCTGCAAGGATGAAAACGGGAATCTAGTGACAGATGTCCAGAGTACACTGACGTTATGGAGGGAACACTTCTCTAAGCTTCTAAATGGCGACGCTGACAACAATCCCGCCAATAGAGATGATATTCCGGAAACCCCAATTGCGGATGACAGCGTCGAGGTTCCGCTGCCCAAAGCCGCGGGAGCTGATGGCTTACCTGCTGAGCTGTTTAAGAACGGAGGCGAAGCTCTACTTAAATGCATTCACGAGCTTCTATGCAAAATATGGTCGGAAGAATGCATTCCGAACGATTGGAATCTCAGTGTGCTCTGCCCAATCCACAAGAAAGGCGATCCCACTATCTGTGCCAATTACCGTGGGATAAGCCTTCTTAATATCGCATATAAGGTCCTGTCGAGCGTTTTATGTGAAAGATTGAAGCCCATTGTAAACGAACTGATCGGACCTTATCAGTGTGGCTTCAGACCTGGAAAGTCCACCATCGACCAGATTTTCATGCTACGACAAATCTTGGAGAAGACTCAAGAAAAACAAGTCGACACCCACCATCTTTTTGTCGACTACAAAGCCGCCTTCGACAGCCCAATAAGGAAGCACCTGTACTCCACCATGTCTGAATTTGGTATTCCTGCTAAACTAATACGACTTTGCAGGATGACACTGAGCAACACCAGCAGCGCCGTTAAAATCGGGAAGGACCTCTCCCCACCATTTATTACCAAACGAGGTTTCAGACAAGGTGATTCCTTATCGTGCGACTTTTTCAACCTAATGATGGAAAAGATCATCCGAGCTGCTGATCTGAGACGTAGTGGCACAATATTCTACAAGAGTGTTATGCTGCTTGCGTATGCTGATGACATAGATATCATTGGCCATAATACGCGCGAGGTCAGTGCAGCATTTTCCAGATTAGAAAAAGAGTCAAGTCGAATGGGTCTGGCAGTGAATGCAGATAAGACGAAATACTTGGTGTCAACAAACAAACAGTCCCAGTGTCTTGGAACCCACGTTACAGTTGACAATACCTCCTTCGAGGTTGTGAATAACTTCGTTTATCTGGGATCCAGCAAAAACTCAACCAACGACATCAGCATTGAGATCAAACGAAGAATAACTCTTGCCAACAGGTGTTACTTTTGGGCTCAGTAGGCAATTGAGAAGCAGAGCCCTCTCTCGACGAACGAAAATCACGCTCTATAAATCGCTCATCATGCCCGTCCAACTTTATGCATCACAAACCTGGACGCTGAGCAGTTCAGATGAAAAGACTTTAGAAGCATTCGAGAGAAAGATTCTTCGTAAGATCTACGGACCAATCTGCGACAATGGCGAGTACCGAATACGGTGGATTGATGAACTGTATGAGCTGTACGCTAACATCGACAAAGTCAAGCACATTAAAATCGAGCGGCTTCGCTGGCTTGGTCATGTTCAGCGCATGAAAGACTATGCTCCAGTGAAGAAAACGTTCGATTCGGTACCCAGCGGCGGTCAACGTAGAAGAGGACGACCGCATCTTCGTTGGAAAGACCAAGTAGAGGACAACCTGACGAAGCTTGGAATTTCCAACCGGCACCAGCAACCGAAAGACAGAAATGGCTGGCGCAAATTCTTAGATGAGGCCAAGACCGACATACAGTTGTAGCGCCAACTAAGTAAGTAAGTATTGGGGGTTGGAATTAGTTTTAAAGGTTTTCTGAGAGATGGCGTAACTATCAATAGATCGCATCGGGCACACCTGTGACTATATTCATTTCAAAGCACATTGTCTAAGCTTCATTTTTCAGTATGTGTCATTCCACTGAAGTGTAAACAACATATATTTTTTTCTCTGTGAACATGTCGACTTTCGATCCAACAAAACGCAATTTGCGGGAAGGTTTACTTTTGTGCATTTGAAGAAAAAAGCGGTTAAAGCACAACGCACGCTTACTGAGGCTTACGGGGACTATGCTCCATCGATTTCTACTTGTGAGTACTGGTTCCGTCGGTTTAAAAGTGGTGATTTTGATACGGAAGACAAAGAGCGTCCGGGCCAGCCGAAAAAGTTTGAAGATGAGGAATTGGAGGCTTTGCTCGATGAAGACCCGTGTCAAACCCTTCAAGAATTGTCAGAATCATTGGGCGTCGACTTATCAACGGTCGGCAAACGCTTGAAGGCCATGGGAATGATTCAAAAGCAAGGAAATTGGGTGCCGTACCAGTTGAAGCCGAGAGACGTTGAACGGCGATTTTGCATGTGCGAACAACTGCTTCAACGGCATAAAAGGAAGAGTTTTTTGCATCGTATTGTCACTGGCGATGAAAAGTGGATCCATTACGATAATCCTATGCGAAAAAAATCGTGGGGACCACCCGGCCATGCATCAACATCGAGGGCCAAGCCGAATATTCATGGCGCCAAGCTTATGCTGTGTATTTGGTGGGATCAGAAGGTTGTCGTGTACTATGAGCTGCTAAAACCTAACGAAACCATCACTGGGGAACGCTACCAACAACAATTGATGCAATTGAGCCGAGCATTAAAGGTTAAACGGCCGGAATATGCCAAAAGACACGACAAAGTGGTTTTTCAACATGACAACGCACGGCCACATGTTGCAAGAACCGTCAAGGAAACGTTGGAGGCGCTGAATTGGGATGTGCTACCCCACCCGCCTTATAGCCCAGACATAGCCCCTTCCGACTACCACCTATTCAGATCGATGACGCATGGCTTGGCTGAGCAGCGCTTCACTTCTTACGAGGATACCAAAAAATGGGTCGATTCGTGGATTGCCTCAAAAGACGAATCGTTCTTCCGGCGCGGAATCCATATGCTGCCAGAAAGATGGGAAAATGTTGTAGCTAACGATGGACAATACTTTGAATAATATACATTGTACCGTTGTTTCTAAATAAATGCTCAAAAACCGAAAAAAACCTTTAAAATTAATTCCAACCCCCAATAAGTAGTAGTGATTGCAAGGTGGCCGTAGCCTACTGGAAGAGTACGTGGCCCATAAGCTCAAGAACCGCGGTTCAAAGCCCAACTGAACAAAAGGTTTTTTTCGTGACAAGGTATTACGATCATTCGTAAATGTATTCGTTCAATATAGATTTGTTTTTGTATGAATACTATTAAAATATTCGAAATGTGTACCAAACTTCGTCCGTTCTACGAATTCTATTAAAAAAAATTACTTATAAAATTCGTAGAATGGACGCAGTTATTAGTGATATTAACACACAAAACTTTTTGAGTGTAAACGCAAATACGTATTAAAAAGAGTTTGTGAAATAAGGGTTAATGAAATGGTATCGTAACTTATTAGGCCGTTATCATATTACGCGACTTTGTCGAGATTGAGACACCGCTATCTTTTTTTTTTTTTTTTGCAAACGCGGCTGAAAAATACTGAATATTAAATAAATAAATGTATTTAAATACATACAAAATTCAGTATTTTTCAGCCGCTTCTGCGAAAAAAAGGTAAGAGCAGTGTCACAATAGCGACAAAAACGGTAATGTGAACACGGCTTTACAGTAGCGGGTACAATATACTATTTAAAAATTAATGGCTTAGCTCAGTTTTATTTATAAATTTACCTTAAAAAAAGAATTTGTGTATTCTCTTAAAAATATGTTAAATACATAATGAAATCAAAACAGCCATAGGTTACAAAAACTTCAAAATCGCATTTTTGATTGATTATGATGCACCTTATCAAATTACATGTTTCGGAAAATTTTACACTTCTACAACTAAAAACGACGCTGTTATTAAAGAAGTTCTAGAAGCCCTAAGTTTAAGCGCAACTCACAATTTAGAAAGTTTTTTGCTTCTCTTTTAAATTTTTTTAATTCAAACTTCCGACCTTTTTTATTTATAATGAAGGTATATAAAAAATGTTCACTTCCTATGGGGCAGGGGCAAGTGCCCTTTTGCTCTCCCTGTGGACGCCCATAAAACCTTGCATTAATTATTTTGAAAAGTTAAAAAATGGCGTTAAAGTTTACATTTCTCAGTAACAACAAAAAGCATTTCCAAAAAATATGCAAGTTATTAATTCGACAAAATAAGGAAAACGGTCACACCATTATCAATTAGACTATCAGATAGCAATCAAAAGCTGTGTGCTATCTCGAGTGTACCTTTAGATTCGAATATCCTGCACACATGACATTGTGGGTAAAAATCGTGGGTGGCAAGATATTGTTTGTTAAAGTCTATACTTTATTTTGCTTTAAGACATATCTAGTTGTTCTTACAAAAACCAAAGCATTTAAGGATCATTATAAAAACAAAATACAAAACATGTCGTTACAAAAAACAACTTTCTCCTTGTGGGAGAAAAGTACACAACCTTTTATTTTTCTAAAATTTCTTTTTGGGTGTTCTTGACAACCTCATGCAAGTTTTTAGCCCTCTTAAAATGCGATCTAAATTTTTCGATTCGCCCTTATGTTCTTTATATTTACTATACATATTTGGAAAACTCTGACATTTTAATTGAAGTTGCAAATATTGAACTTTTTGATAAAGGTGACAGAAAAATTTGTGGCAAGGCCACGCAACAGCGAAAGCAACATGCCGGGTTCAACAAAAACAACAGCGACAACTGCAGCAATAGCAATAGATGGCAAACGTACAATAAATACGTCGGCAAATAAATTCTTGATTTAATTGGTAAAGCAACGAGCAAAGCCAGATTTGTTGCAACACCAACAATGCTGCGTCGAAAACAAACACAAACAAACATATATACATATAATATATGAAAACATGCTCGTAAACACAGACTCACACGCATCTAAAACTCCAATGCAAATAAAACGCAAGGTAATTTGGTGCTGAAACTTCTGTTGCTTTTGTTGTTGCTGTAGCTACTCTACGATAATCATTTAAATTTCAGCCAGGATGTTGTGTGCACCGTAGCAGTAGCAGAAGGAAACAACCAAATATAGGCTGAATAATTAAACAATGCAGAGCGCGCGATACTGTTGCAACGCTTTAAAACCGTAGATTTTATGTGTCGATTGTAGGTGAAAACATTTCCGATAGCAGTGCGTGCGGCAAAGAAGCGGATGAAAGTGGTAGTGGAAGTGCGTGTGTGTGTCTGTGAACTGGTATTATTTTTTTTCTGTTCGTGTTTGCAATTGTATGCATGTGAATTTATGTATTTTGGTATTTGTTTGTTTTTCACGGCGAAATTGGCACCGGCCTTAGAAATCAATGTTGTTGTAGGTAAATTATTTCTTGTTGTTGTTATTCTAATCGTTGTTAAAGTCGTTGTGGTTGTCACCGCTGCTGTCGTTGTTATTGTTTCAGTTGGTTGTTATGCAACATTTATTTGCATTTGCTTAAAAATTAATTGTTTTATTTTCTAGTTTGAATAGCTAGGCAAAGTAGCTGAAATGCAATGAATTAACTTTTCATTTTATAAAACGCATTAATCCAGCAATTGTTTGATTTTATGCGCTATTGATTTTCAGCAATTTTTTGTGCCTACCGTAAATTTCCTAAAAAGCCAATTAATACTAATTTGTAAGTCACAACAATTCCAACCAATTCAAGCTGACACCTGATAGGCGTTACTCATACTCACTCCAATACTAACTTACAAACATTCCAACGCACACATTATCTGCTCAACGTATTGCCAAAATTGGCAACCTTGCACGTAATCCCTTTATTACACGTTATTGATTAACAATTGAGTAAATGGCGTGAGCATGAGAGTGAGTGAGTTAGTCAGTAAGTGAATGAATGTGAATAAATTGCTAACCTCACCCACTTTGCATTGCCATTCTCATGCACATATCCACATCAACACATTCTCACGCTCACTTCGTCACCAATAGCTTTTCTGACATCCCCTATCTGCCAATAAGTAATTCATGTTCAATTGGCTTTGATGCCATTTCAGCCATTTATTGAATCATTGATACATTCATTCATTGATACATTCGTTCATTCAGTCATGCATTCATTGATACGCACAAATTCATCGTTCGCCTGACCATCATGCGAAGAGTTTAATTTGACACCATATGCGTCCATAATCAGCACACAATAAAATGTTGACCCAACTACAATGGACATCAAGTTGACCCTTCTGTACAACCTTCGCACTCACAACCCAGCTCATCGTAATCAACATCATCATCATAATCATCATTATTACCATCTCTACCGTCATTATCGTCATCACGCACATCGTAGCCTTGGACACAGCAACAGTCAACATTCGGCATTCTCGACAAATCAACATTAAATTGTGAACTCGTAATAATAATAAAAATTATTATAATCATAGCAATAATAATAATAAAACACCCAACAACAACGAGTTACAACCAGATGATGCCACAGAATGCCTCATCGTCATAATCATCATTGTCCGGATAGACACAGCCGTTGCAGCAGTTGCCATTGGGCAACTCTTGGAAAATTTTGTTACCACAAATTATTTTCGTTTTGTGGTTTTGCGTTTAATTTTTAATTTGGTATTGTTGCAAAATGTGTTAATATTTGTTTAATTCTTGTTTTTGCTTGTTTTAGAACTAGCTATTAAATAATATTTTAAAGTTAGTGACTCATAGAACATGAAAAAATAATATAATATTTGTTCAGTCAGCTAAAATAAAAAGTAGCAGTGGTAGATAGATATATGAAATACTTATTATTATATTAAATACTTAAAGGTTAGTGGCATTGAAATTTAATTGATGGCATTTCGTAAGGGGTATATTAACTAAATTATTAAGGGGTATAATAAAT
Source organism: Dichetophora obliterata (assembly GCA_963920525.1). Classification (NCBI taxonomy): domain Eukaryota; kingdom Metazoa; phylum Arthropoda; class Insecta; order Diptera; family Sciomyzidae; genus Dichetophora; species Dichetophora obliterata. The sequence goes on along the minus strand of OY986435.1, from coordinate 274,274,235 downwards.
CATAATTTCCATACCCCCAAGCGAATTTCGTAAGGAATGTATTAACTTTGTCACTTTATTTTTAACGCCTATATATAGGCGTAGCAGGTATAGAAAAGCATCTAATAGGCATTTGATAGAAATCATTTTCGTACTAAATATCTAGCGAAACCGATTTGGCATGCGATGTGTTTCGTATTCACTTTCGAACTTGAAAACTTGAATTGTCGTGTGATAAGATTCGGTTTGCACCATTTCACAACGAAATGAATCCGTGTACATTTACATTTTAAATTGTGAGTCACATGTGAGTAAGTGAGTAAGTTTTAAGGTGGAAATTCGGTTGATCAAATTAATATTAATATGATAGGGTAGGGCCGTCCAGAATTCTTGCCCGTGCGTCGACAGAGGGCAGGCAGTGCACTTTGTCGTTTGCTCGATGAATTCGGGGGTGAAGCGGAAAGAAGAGCGGAAAATTTTGAGAGGATGAAGAGCGTAGATGTGCAGAACACGTGAGAGCGAGAACATGCTGTAATGAAAAAGCAGTGTTGCACATTCTGCATATTTTTCCCTTAAAAGTTTTTTTTTATTATTTGACATAGCTACAAAAAGCGATGTTGCTTTGACGTATAATTACGTCTTACAGCGCAAATTTGTTTGTTTTTGTTTAAACTTTGGGGTCTGTATGTTTACCCCAAAGTTTAAACAAAAATTTAATATTCTTTAATATTCAACGTTCAAAGATAAAATATAAAACAAAATATCAATTATGAGACGAATATTGATAAAATTGTATAACCTTTTTCTCAGGTATAATAAGAACCTCTCACATGGCAGAATATCAGGCGTAAAATAATAAAAAACAAAATAAATATTTTTTTTCTCAAAATTTTAACAGTCAAAATATTACTTAAACGTTTTGTTTTTTATGACAAAATACATACTCGATACGGGAACTGGATAATTTGCACAGTATTTACAATCACAGTTATAATTGTAAATACCCGATTTTTATATCACTGAGGATTTTTATATAAGGATGCAACATTGATTTTAGGAGGCTCTGAGCATAATGAGCGCAATTATAATTTTCGCCATGCAGGCGCTCATGCTTGGGTTGCCATGCAACTATTTTTTTAAAAATACAAATGATATATATTTAATTCAATATATTAATACTTCTGCTATCAAACATAATATTATACTATGATTTATAATATTACGATTTAAAATTATAGAAAACTTCTTCTTTAAATTTGACCTTAATTTGAAAAAAAAATTAAATTCAGAAATGAACAATTCAATTAAAGCGTTCAGTCAAAAATTTGTTTTTTGAAACCGCTAAATGGGAAAATATAAATTTAATTGTTTTCCTTGCTTCAAAACGCTATCTTAAGGCCGAAACATATAGGCTTGAGCTGGCTGCAGCTAATGTCAAATTGTACACAACTACATAGAAATTATGCGTACAACCCATCATTGCTCAAGCCAGCTTTTTCTCCAAATTTCGTTAACTTGATCTGGCTGCAGCCAAAGCAATTAAAATCGAATGTTGCTTAAGGAATCAGCTGTTTTTTTCTTTCAAATGAATTTAAATGAAATTTGTTTAGGCCGCAGTCCTAAAGGACAATGAAAGTAAAAAAATTTTCCTCTTACTGTCTTATCGACTCGTTCCAGTATCGAGTCTCGATACACGAACGAGTCACTCGATCGGTTTCTCCGTCGAGGATGTTTGGCGGTTAACTAATTCACAGTTTACTAGCCAAATGTTCTAAACCGTCATTTTGTACAACCGCGTTTAATTTAATATAAAATTGTATCTCTTCCACTAATTGGAAACCATCGAACACTAATTGATTAAAAGCGCCATAAGTTTGCAATAAAACGTGAATCTTCAACCTTTTAAGCCACCATATCTGGCGTGCAGCAGCAGCCATATTAACTTGCCGTGTTATATTTTCACTAATTGAAAATCCACACAATAAAGCGTAAGATACCCAGCAAACCAAAGTTTCCGAATTTGTCTGAACTACGATTAGTTCGTAAATATTTCGAGCATTCTTAACGAATTCGCAACTATTTCGCAACAGTAATTTCGGAACATTTCCGAATAATTCGAAAGAATTCCGAAATAAAATTTTTAAATTTAAAATGTGAAGTGTTTTAAATTTTTCGAGTTGAAAAAAATGGTAGGCCATGAGCCTAGCGGCACCTATACTATTATATAAAAGGAGACTCACGAAATTTCATCCAGAATAAGCTCGGTAACCGCTGAAGCGATTTTGATAATTCTTTTTTTATTTTATTCCTATGATAATATAGATTGTTAAAGCTTACCAAGGTTTTCGAAAAATGTATTCTTTAATTATTGCAAAATCACGCATTTTATTTGATGCCTATATTCAGCCAGCAGCACAATATAACAGCAAACAAAGCTTTTCTCTCTTTGTTGAGAGAGCTTCTCTCAATATAACACGACAGCCATGTTGTGCAGTTAAGCTGAATTCACTGATAACCTTCAGCATGTTTCATGGCAGAATTAGAGAAGGTATATGCATTTCAGACTGCGCTCTCTTTCTCATAGCCAAAATTGTCAAACTCAAGCATTTTGCTATTCTTGCCTATTTTCGCTTTCTTATCGCATTCTCATCGTTTTCAGATTTTGTATGAGCTGTCAACTTCGTTTTGACAGTTGCGGCAGTCTCCCTCTCCAAAATGCATATACCTTTTCTAATTCTGCCATGGCATGTTTTTGTGTGATTTAACATAATGTTAATCAAGTTAAGAGCGTGCAGAAATTTTTCTCTCTAAGCGAAAACTTCGTATGAAAAAAACTTTCAAAACATGCTGAAGGTGATCAGTGAATCCAGCTTTACCTTCAGGGAGATTCTTGCTTTCATACAGTGTTAATTAATTTTCTTTGTTAATGTTTTGTTTCTAATGTTAATGTTTCTTTGTTAATGCCAGAATTTTGTTATCAGCATTAAATATGTTTTGCAGCCTTGCCAGCCAGCTTTTCCCCACTTGAGATTGTGTTAGTCTATCTATACGAATATATAAAAGCGTATATATATTCCGCACGGATGCAAGAACCACTGAACCAATTAACACGATATAGTTATCAAACGATTTGTTATTCCAACTTTATCGTAATATGCTATGTTAGATTTGATATGTCTACTTTGCATGTCCACTTTTTGCAAAAAATGCTATATTTCAGACGATTTTGGTCGTATGAGACTAGAATTTGGTAATCTACGTTTTATGGTTACTTTCGCTAACTTTACTAAAAATGGGCATGACCCACTTTAGTTAAGTCCACTTTTCGGGGGATATACTTGGAGTAAAGCAAAGCGCACTAGGTTTAAGCTCAATTGAGCTGAAATTCTGGCATTCTATTGTTTCGAGTATGAGATGGTTTAAGTGAAAAAATTTTGCCACACCCCCACTACCGCCCAGAATTAATCAAAAATGTTATACTTCGAACGGTTTTGGTTGTCTTTCGGCAACTGTACTGAAAATGGAGAATATATATATTTTTTTCCGAACAGCATGAAAATTCGTATATAGCAGTAAGGTGGTCTGCGGCAGGACAACGTCTGCCGGGCAATACTATACATCAATAAGAATGCTGTATATATCAGAAAATTCTGATCGTCATGCATTGATGTTTCAAAAGGAAACGTCTAGCATGTGTTTTGTTCGAAGGTCAATTTACACTTTTACAAATTCACAAAACGATCATAAAAAACTCATTGAATTGGGTCAGGATAAATTCTACAATAACTATAACGTTAACTGTGAATATATAGATGAGGAAATAGATTAAAACATAGATTTATGTATATACCTTTGGAATAGCTTGAAATATTTGAAATAATTTTCACAGAATTATTTTGTTGTTTTTCACATAAATTAGTTTTTAAGCTGTAGCACATTGCAAAAAATATAACAACATTTTAACCAAATTAGTTTTCATCAAAAAATCATAGTGGGGGGGGGGGATAGGTTGCCAATGATTTTTAATGATAGAAACTGTTTGTGTCAAAATAGAACAATTTTTGCAGGTTAATTATGTTATAGGAAAGAATAAGGAAAATGCAAATTAAAAAAAAACTAAAATTTAAAAAAATTTGTACAACAAAAGCAACTCTTGGCCTATTGTTTAGTACAAGTTGGATATTTTAGAGGTTTTTTGAAAACAGTATAAAACATTGCATTGGTGAGGTAACGGTAAACCTTTTTTCATTTTCCCAATTTACTTAATTGAACTTTCAAACAAAGAAAATTGGATGAAAATCGATTTCAAAATGGCGAAAATGTTTGCTTGCTAAGTCAAAACATGAAATTTCAATCGTTTTTTTCTCATTCTGAGGCTTATGAGTTATACTGAGAAAATCTATAGTTTTGAGATATCGCAAGAATTTTAATGTCATAATAACAGGTTTTTTTAAAACATACCTAATATCCGTACAAAACATTTCCGAAAAGAAAATAAAATTACCGTTATTTTTATTAATCAACGACTGTCCATACAAAAATGCATTGTTATGCATTGAAAAAGTCTATAGTTTTTTAGATACTGCCAAAAGTGTGATGTCATTAAAACGGTTTTTTTTAAATTTAAGAAGAATTGTTGTTTGGCCGAAGCCTAATAACAACAATTTATAAGTGAAGAAGGCCGATTAACTGTAACAATTTAAGAAGAGTATATTTATTTTCAGAATATATGTAAAAAATAACATTTTTGATCACAAATTTTAAAATTTTTTTACCCAAATTTTATTCTAACGCTGGACTTATTCTTATGCAGGACTTTTTCAAAAGTAAAATAAAAAGAAAGCCAGATAAATTGATGTGATCATAACAATTACCGTTTAAATAAGTTATTCAAATTAAATAAAGTAATTTCTTAATATATTTTTTCATAATTAAACAAAACAAACACAATAATTTTTATATTTTGAATTTGTTTTAACAACACTAAATATTTTCATTTTAAGATTTAAAATTTTTACATGGTATTTAATATTTTTATCGCAGGCGAAGCAGCGGGTATTTGCTAGTTTTAAATAATTTGCCATTTGTAAAATAATGTAATTTTAAACAATTTTTTTTTTAAAATAGATGATACTAGAGACGGTTCTAATTTTAATTTTTACAGATGCAAATACAAATGACATGTCAAATTCACATTTATATTTGTTTCATAATAGTACCTGCAAAGGATCTGTAATTTTTGGCATGTCATTTGTACGAAACATATAGTCTGGGGCATCTTAAGCGGATTGATTAACTGAACTTTGATTGGAAATCGTTATTTAATTTTGTATTAAATACGGTACAAAAATCATTAAGAGATCGTTGCGAATTTGATACTTCATTTTGTTACGAATTCGGCGCTACAATTCGATAAGAAATTGTTATGAATTTGTTACGAACTCGTTACGAAAACGATAACTTAATTATTTACGAATTTGTTACGAATTAAGTGCATCAATTCTGCACGAATTTGTTACGAATTCGTTACGAATACGATACTCCGATTCCTTACGAATTTGTTACGAATTCGTTACTAAAATTTCTTCCGAATTTTCAACCGAATGACCCTGTTGAAATTTCAACTCTCCATACAATTTTCGTTACGAAATCGGAACAAATTTGTATGCCGAACTCGGAATAATTTCGAAAAATTCGTAACGAATTCGTCACGAATTCGGAAACTTTGGTTTGCTGGGTATCTTTTGTTAAATACATCTGTAGTGGTTTGTTATTTATTCGGTGTTTATTATTACTTTCTTTTCATTTCCATATAAATATTGAGCACAAATTGCACGAAAATAATATGCGGAACTAGGCCTGACTCCTCTCATCCTCGTAGCCAAAGCCAACAATTATGTTACGTGACAAGTGCACAGGAACAAATTCGCTAGCAGATTTGTTTAAATTAATATGAACTTATTTTCGCTATTCATTCCTGTTATCACAATTTCAACTAAACAAACTAAACAAAACTAATTAACATACAAATTGGCAAATTATTGAACGACTTAGGGCCAGTTTTTTAGTACAAGTTTAAACTTTAGTCAAATTAAACCTAGCTCTACTCACCAAAATTGGACGTTTAAACTTGGTTTAACTTGATATTTTAGCATTCGTTGAAGTTTAATTGACTTAAATTATCAAAAAGTGTGTTTCTTTTTTGCCTAAGCAAAGTTAAAACGTCCAATTTTGGTGAGATAAGGTCTGCTCAATTTGACTAGACCTTAAACTCGTACTGAAAAACTGGCCCTTAAAGACGAACTCGATCATGTCATGTCGGTCAAATTGAGTATTTGGCAGAACTTGAGCTAGCTTTTCGTTGATTTTTGACATTATGATTATCGATCTTATTATGTTTGAGCCTTTCATCTCAAGATTTGTACAGTTCAAAATATACTGACGTTTGAGAAGTCAAAATTCTGATATCAGCTTGGGATAAATAATGCGCCTTGCCTCCACATTGCTTTAAAAGCATTTTTAAAACCACAATATTATTAAACTCAATTTGATTTTACACACTAGCTGTCAGTTATAAGATATTTTTAGAACTTTTATAAAGTATTTAATAATAAAAATGTGGTAACCCTGTAAACATTAATGAGCTATGTTATGACTTTCGTAAAGCAGACTCACACACTCACCATCAGCGCTGCCAGTTAGATTCAGCTAGGTTCAGATAGATTCAGTTTATTTTTTCGAAAATTGTGTTTTAGCTCCTAGCTTCTTTTTCAAGCTTTTTTTCTTTTAAAGCTTAGCTATTTTAACTACTACTTTTATTTATTACTAAAGGTCAATATTAAAAAATGTTAAAAAAATTATCAAAAATACCTTTATTTAACTTAATATACATACAATTTTATCAATTTTCTTTAATTTTGTGTACATAAAATTGAATAAAGATAGTTTTTAATAATACAAATCAATCAATATGATTGATAAGCTGATTAATCTGATAAACTGATTAAATATAGCAGTTGTGTTTGCTTTTAACTATTTTCTTTTCTTAACTTACAAAAAATGATTAGCTCTTTCTAGCTGCTGTTGTTAGAAATTTTAGCTACAGGCTCAATATTTTTCTGGCAACACTGATAACGATATAAATGGCGCTTTTTCTTACGCTCTTTCTCATTCTCTTTGTGCATGTCCCTCATTCCTTTGACCACCGAATTCATTCAGCATGCGCTGTTTCCCGTGCTGCTTGCTGCGGGCATTTTGCCCATACGGGCGACTTTGGACACCCCCATTATAGGGGAACCACAGAGTAAATTAACAAGAGATATCAGTGGGACTTCGAATGCTTTTTCACTCAAGTTTTGTTTTACAAGCGTCCGGAGAATAGAAGAAAAATAAAAAGAATTATGCTTTTACCTCAGTGTTCGTTTTACGCTGCCTTTTTTCTTCTATTCTCCGGATTTTTGTTCAATGTAATTTGAATGAACTTCGAACATAGACCTCTGATTAATATACTCTCTGTAGAGGAAGACATAAGAACTCAATTCAAGAACCTACATTCATTCTTTTTATAGAGCAGAACGTCGACATTGTTTGAAATTTTAACAAGTGTTATCGTTCTCGACGGAACTAACAAAAAACTTGAACTCGGAAAAACCTCCATAAAAAGATGCAAAATGACGCAGAAGAAGGTAAATACTTAAGCAATACTTTAATTTCTTACCTCCGGAGTCATTCTTAACTAATTTCACTTTTCACAGAGTACTATTTCCATTATGTCTACCACCCTATTTAGTACTTTGCTGACTGAACTTCTTTCATAGGATACTATACTATCCATTCCTACGGCGCGTTGGCATCCTCCTTTTGCCAAGAATTTCAGCGTTGTTGTCAGATGCAGTGCTTGTGACACAGATGTTTGATTCATACACGGCTTAACTTCTTGAAGAACATAACATATAAATGCTTTCTTTTTTAATCGATAATAAGAAATGTACCTTAAGATATGCAAATCTAAGTGGGCTTAATCCGCTCAGCTGAATGACATGAATTCAAGAACACGTCAGAAAGAAAAGGAGAGAAGAAAATAGAAGGAGCTTTCATACCAACATATTTCATACAAAGCTGTAGAAAAAATGCTTATTATAACTACTGTGTTAAATTTGAAATACTTACACTCAAAAATATTTGTGTATAAATATTACTAATAAATGCAACAATTCTACAAAATTTGTAGAAGTTAATATTAACATTTAATGTTATTCGTAGTTTTCAGTCACGAATAGGATTCGCAGAATCTACGTATATTAGTACATATTACGAATATTTTATTCGTATTCGTAAAAAAACAAATATTTTTTGTACCAATACGGGCCACGCACTCCACCAGTAGGCTACAGTCAATTTACAATTATTCAGTTCCTTATATTCTGTAGTTGTTCGACAAACCAGGCAAAAAAAAAACATTCTGTCTGAGCTGGAGTTTGAACCTCGACTCTTTATCTTACGGGCCACGCACTCTACCAGTAGGCTACAGTCACTTTACAATCATACAGTTCCATATATTCTGTTATTGTTTGAAGGCTGAACGATTTCGGTTTTAAATTTTTTAAACTCAACTAATAATCCGTACATTCTACTAATAATTCGTGCGGTCATCCTACGAATGAATTGTTTATGCTAAAAATTTTTTTCAGTCGTAAATAGTACGAAAGCATTAGCCAATACTACGAATGCAATGAAAGAAATTACGAAGTTATTCGTACGAGAAATTTACGAATATTATTATTTATATGCACATAAGTATTGAATTATTGTATTGCTGTTTACTTATCTCATTAGTATATAAATCAAATATATTTGTTCAAATCAAATATTTTTCTAATATTAAAAACATTTTACGAATGAACTCGTAAAGATATCACAATACAAACACTTTGAATATCACGCATTCCGTATTGCGTACGGGGACATTTTTTAGTACTTAACGTATATTAGATTAGTAACGTATATTTTGGTGCACTTTAGTGACAAAACGAATTAAAATTTTTTTTTATATCCAATTTTGTTAAGTATATGTGTTTCTTTAAATATAAATTTGGTTTAACCGATTTATTAAAACATTATCCTAAATACAAAGTTTCTACAAGGTTGCGTACGCAGGGCACCAAAAATACCGCAGTTTAGTTAATTTAAAAAAAAGCAATAAACCAGCGAAATGTATTAAAATTTCAAGAAACATTTTACTTGTATGAAAAGTGTATATGGTGTATAATTCAAAACAATATTTTAAATAGATTCAAAGTTAAAAGCAAAAATTATAAAAAGTAAAATTTCGGTTGCGTGCGATGTCCCCAATGGCTGCGTATTTGGACATGTACGAAAAAGAAAAAAATTCATAATTTTTCACACTGTTTGATTACAAAAAATTTTTTTTATGTATTTAGAACCTTCAGTAGGCGATGACAATATGTTGTCATCATTCGATACGTCGAAATAACGTTGATTTTATAGGTGAGGTATTCTTTAAGTTAGGTATTTTTTTTTAGTTAAGTTTTTTATAGTTTAGTGACTCATATAATAGAAAATTTTACTGAAAAGCAAAAATGTACATTAGGAAGAGTTTCGCACTTGGACATCCTATCAAAATTCATTGAAGTATCCCCAGTACGCAACCAATAAAAGTAAAAAAAGCATACTTTTATGTGAAAAACTCTGATTGAATCAGGTAGAGTAACTCTGAAAATTCCATTCGCAAGTATTCTTCTTGATTTGTTTCAAGGAGGCTTTACACAATTTAAAAAAAATTGTCTCTTTGGTTGCGTAAAGTGGACAAAATTTCCCGTTTAATATTTTATGTGATTTCTCAGTTAATACACCTATTTGTTAATTACTGTTACTTTAATTTTATAGAAAGTATTGTTGTCTTACCACGGAAAATAAAAAACAAAAACTTTGCTTACAGACAATGCGCTTACTGTGCTTTAACTCACACACTAAAATGATAGACAATACCGTATTTTCGTGTATTCTCATTCTTTCGCCATTCATAGCGAGTGTATATGCTCAGACATGTTTTTGCTTTTATTTCTTACAGCTCTTAGTAAAAAAATTTTAGTTTGCATAACGTTGATTTTTTCACTTTGCGGTTTACTTTTTCATGGAATGCGTGATATATCATTCGGTGAAATTTTACTAATAAATTTTTTGAGTGTATGTGCATATCTAAAACACTATTTAAGAGGGGGTTATTATGGTGAGAAAGGGATTTGGAAAGGGAACTCTTGAATGTAGAATTTCACGTATGCGGTAAAAAGTGCTGGCTATTGTTATTAAATATTTTGCAACATCTATTAAGAGGTTTGATGTATCGCATTGTAAATTAATGACGTAGTACAATTTTAGGTCGTCTGCATATAAAAGATGTGATTTATTATTCAGAACATCAGAACATCAGAGAAGTGGATCAAGGTGGCTAGCTTGAGATACTGCCGATGAAACAACCATCTTTTTAGATAGAATTCCCTAAAATTTTACAAACTGGTGCCTTTGCATAGATATGAATTGAGCCATTTCAGTAAAGTACCTTAAATTCCAAACTTTTCTAGTTTTGTTCAAAAGATTTTGTGGTCAACGCGATCAAAGGTTTTACTGATATCGATGTGGATTTAATCTATCTGCACGCAGAGAAAAACATAGTTGCAACAACCATGTTTTAAAAGGATCATAGTATGATTCGGATTATGATTGTTGCTAACATGTTCTTAAACATATAATATTTTCTTTGATCATGATAAAATGATTGCAACAACCACATTTAGAAAAGGAAGTTTTTTGTAGGAACCAAAATATTATAGAAACAATCATTATTCTCTTGTTGGGTCGAAAATAAAATGATTGCAACAACTTTATTATGAATTTATTTTAAGAATCTAGAATATTATTGAAACAATAATTTTATTTTTATTTTTATTTTAATGCACTCCAATTTCCACAGCTTTTAATTAAGATATCTTCTTCTAGAGGTTTGCCATTGTCTGAGCTGAACAGAAAAATTAATTCAATTGAAAAATATTATTGTCACAATTGCGAAATATATAAACGGTAAATAGAAATATGTTTGCTACAGTTAAAGTCGAAAATGTCACTTTTATGCGTGCTATCGCAGGATATGGCAATTTAAAACAAAACACAATAATTGAAAAGTTTACAAACGAAACGGCACATAGCCAGGAACCGATAAAACTTATTGTGTCTGAAGGTAGTGAAAGTTTTTCCTGCAAATTGTTCAGACACAATAAATTCTTTCGATTTTTGTTTTGCCCACAATCAAAGAATAGTTCAGACAAACATTCAAAATTGTAATATGTTTGTCTCTATAATAATATTCACATTTATCATGATTAATTGAACTACAACATTTTTGTTGCAACTAATAGTGGAGGCAATCATAGTATGTTGACGATTTCAATGATGTTATGATTTCAACTTTAATGTTATTTTTGGTACCACCATTAGTAAATAATGCCTTTATTAATGCAAAAATTTGTGTTTGCAGAAATAATACAATAATTTTAGTAAAAAAAATATTATTGTAGTAATCATGTCTCAACCATGTCTTTTCTCTGCGTGTGATGTCCTTTTTCCATTTTAGTAAGAATATCTACCTTTACGAAATCCGTGTTCTTTATCACTTAAACGTGCATTAAATTGGTCTGTAAGTCTGACTGACATAATTTTTTCGAACAATTTGGGAATATCCGACAATATGGCAATACCTCTATAATTTTCGACTAAGTCTACGCTGTTTCACAATATTGCACAAATTTTTAAAATTCAATTTCACTCGTGTCACGTAATTAGCTATTTCGAACATTCCTTTGAATTTAAATGAAATCACGGGATTTCCTTCTCACGTAAAACAAGTTCGTACGATTTGCAATTTCGTTTTATATTTAATTTAATTTATTGAATATAAGCACAGCAAAGTCCTCTAAGAGCTATACTCTTTTATAGTATAATATAAAAAGATTTTAAAGACATAATAGACTTAAGACCTAACACAATAATAAAAGCCACTCATAGAATTCAAAACATAATATAATAAAAAACAATTATAAATACAAATTTACTTAATTTAATTTATACAATTTAAAATAAGAAAGATAAATTAGAGATAGAGAGAGAGAGAGAGAGAGAGAGAGGGAATGAAAAGAGCGCTAACAATTATAAGCATAGAAAAAGAGATAGAGGTTAGACAAAGAAAAAGTAGATTAAAGATTGGAGAAAAAGGAAAAGGTAGATTGCTTAAAAGAGACTTACCCACTGATGTCCCTTAGCCATCGTTGCAGACGGCTACGTTCCCATAATATAGGAAGAGTTTAACGAATAATATCTCGGAACTATCATGATGTAACTTCTTCTAGACATGCCGAACTGAAGTTTTTCATACAGATAGCCTGCAGAGGCGGATTTAGGCATTCTGTCTCCCTAGATTTAGGCATTCAGAACAAAAGGCTGTTCTGAATGAATTATTCATTTTGCATTGAGCACGTCTACAGATACTTTTTGAACAGTGCTTGACTGAACAATGGTTTTTATTGTTTGCATTTTTATCGGAAAAAAGGTTTAATTTATAATAAAAGAAGGAAGTGGTAAAGAAATAGAGGGAGTTTTAAAAAAGAAAAATTTAAAGGGAAAATTCACTAAAAAAATGGACGTAGGAAGAAATTCGTAACATTTTAGATTTCTCAGAGGATTTTGACGTGTTCAAGGTTTGGCTTTTTACATCGTCATGGTCACTGTAAATTTCTGAAAAACAAAATAAAGTTCCGTACACATACATTTATGTATTTACTGTAAAACTCATCTTCAGCATAATAATTAAGCACAACATTTCTGACATTTCATTTACTCGTAAAATATTACGCTGCGTCTACACGTAACAATTGTTATAACAATTGTTTATATCCGTATTAGTTGTCAAATTTTTGTCAACTTCGAGCAAATTGTCTAGCGTGACGTAGGTGGGTTTAACAATTGCAAGACAATAAAAGACATTTGCTGTATTATTAGACGTTTCCTTTGGTTTTTAAATTTTTCTCTGTTCTTGTTCTTCACTTTCAGCAAAAAATGTCAAAAAATGTCAGCCTACGTCAATCGTTGTTAGTTCAATTGTCTGCCTGATTGTTGAGACAATTGAGCTGACAACTGAGAAAATATGAATGTGTTAGTAAAAAATGTGTGAGTGTATTGAAATTGTCATGAAAATTTGTCTCGTGTAGATCTAGGGTTACACTCAAGTATCTAAACATTTTTCACAACCAGATGATGCAAAAAATGTAAACAAAAAACAGCTGTTGTAAAGCCTTTTAAGCATCATATTAAAGGTATACTCACAAAAAATAATCTTGCAAAAATGCATTTCCAACGATGCAACAAGATCGTGAAATGCTCTTTTTTATCCTTTATAGTTTTAAGTTAAAGAAAATTATAACATATAAACATTTTATATGAAAAATTAATGATAATATTTTGAAATTACTATTTTGTATTTTATAAATTTAAGAACTATATCATGATTCAATTATTATAAGGTTGTTCGTATTTTTGACATTTTCTCAAATTGGTATGCTTATTTGAAAATGAGAGCAGAAAAAAATCATGAGAGCAATGTCATAAGAGCTAAAAATGCACACGGTTGCACAAATATCATACTAATTGGTACTATATTGACTACTATTAATTTTGTTCTACCACTTTTATTGCTCCTATTTCTCGTGGCGGCCGTAGCCTAGTGGGTAGAGTGCGTGGCTCCTAAGCTAAAGAACCGCGGTAGCCCGGGTTCAATTCCAGCTCAGACAGAAAAGTTTTTCAATTGAATTAATTTTTCTGTTCGGTCGTCACCTCTCTGCAGACAATGGCAAACCTCAGAGAGTAAAAATTGCCATGTAAAGCTTCTTGAGAACATAAGCCGTTCGGAGTCGGCATAAAACACGTAGGTCCAGTTCTCGGTCATTTGTGATCAAACATTTAATAACACGCACAACACAATTGATCAATAGAAGCTAGGTCAAAGTCCTTCCAAGGGCTGAAACGGCCAGTTTATTTTTTTTGTTATTTCTTAGTGCATTAATAACTTTTTAAATTATTTTTATTTACTAACTTGAATGAAAATTATGTTAACAAATATATAAGTAATATTAATACAAAAAAAAAATATAATTTCGTTCGTTTATTTCAATAAACACATTAAACCTAACTATGCAACCTAACCAAGAGCGTTTAGAGGCGCGTTCTAAATAAGTTAATTAACCGAGTTAATTGCATAATTGTATTAAAAAAAAATTCCCCTCACAAAATTATTAGGAACTTTACAGAAATTTTAGATCCAATAATTTATAATTTTTTAAATTGTTAAGAAAGAAAAAAGAAACAAAAATTCGTCAAAACAAAAATAAAACCACGGTCCCATAATACTGTATACATAATGTGACCAACGGTAATCCTTTTGGGAGTTTTTTACTTCTTTTTTTCTCGCTATACTTCTTGTATCGAAGTACGCTAAAAGTATTTCTTTTTACTTGTTGTACTTCTTTTTGACATCATTTTGACAATATTTTCATATATCTATTCAAAATACAGCTCTCTAACTACTGCAAAAAATTATTTAAGGTTTGTTTCTGTACTCGATTCAAGTAACTTTATTTATTTTAAGGTAGTATCCAAGTGTAACGACCGAAATGTTGACATTTTTCATAAATTTTTTAAATAAGAAAAATAAGGCGATCGTTTTGAAATGTTTTTATTGATGTCGAAAAGTGTGCAAAAGAATTTTGTTTGACTTGATTGTACATTAATTTGCTTATAGTTATCTATATCAAAGAAGAGTACTCGAAAGAAGATGTGTTTTTTGGGGGAAGCACCCAGCCTTACGTGTTCATCTAAAATAAAAATATCAAAGAGAATATCGTTCTGCAGGCTTTATTGTAGTGCTTTACCCTATAATATGTATATTTAAATAAAAACAAATAAAAAATGGCGAACTTGTGAAAAACAAATTTGTAAATCTAACTTTTTTTAATTTGTTTAAAAAAATTAACTTATTGAAAAATGTATTGTTTTAAAATTCCGGAACTAGCTATGTATGTCTTAAATAGCAGGTGAAATTTTTAGCCAAATCGGTCGAATAGTTTTTAGTTAGTGCTTCCCCGAATTTTCGAAAACGTTGTTTCGAAAAAAAAACGTGTTTAAAGTTTTAACAGCACTTTAATATACCTATGTTACGACGCTTTCTCTTCTTTTGGCTGTAACTTTAAAAATATTTTCAATTTAGGTCTAAGACTTTTAGAGTATATTTTTCAGATTTAATTTTTATATTCTATTGCGAAAAATTTAAAAAAATTTGATTTTTTGAATTCGTCAAACTGGTGGACAGCTACTTTAATAAGCAATGAATTGTAATATCAATGAAATGGAATAGGATCTAATTTTAAATCTCTTATAAATTAAACTGTTTAATGGATTTGTAATTCTATATTTATTATATGTACTTCTTTTGTGTCTCTTTTTAAAGTCTATGCGTGTACATCCTTTTGCTTTGAAAATGTTGGTCACATTATGTATACACCACGATTTTGTGCCGCAAGCTGCGTATGTTTAATCCCTTACAATTTTATTATTGCAAATTACGCTGCTGTAAACTTACCGAACATACGCTGTTTACATCGACAACACGGCGTTCATTGAATACCACTTGTATTTCTTTATAATTTATTTTTTGCCTTAACTAACTTCCTTCTAAATTACACTTTCAATTAATAAAATTCACTAATTCGGTTTTGAGCAATGGCAAAAATAACTTTTTATTTAAAATTTGCAAAGGATCTTTCTAAATTCTTAGAATATACTTACAACATAGCATACACTTACGATGCAACACCTACATAGTTTCTTTTTCTTATTAACTTGGCAAGAAATCATTGAAAAACTACTACACTAAAAAACTACACAACGAAACACTGAAACATACCTTTTTTTTCCAACAGCACAAAACAATGTTAGCAGATTGTCAAAATAATTTTGTTTATAAAAAATAAGCATACTTCAAAAATACGAATAACCTTATAATAATTGAATCATGAACTATATAAATAATATTTTTTGAAATTTCTATATTTGAATTTTATGCCAAAAAGAATTTATGAAGAAACAGGTTGCAACAACAAGTTCTTTACAGAACAAACCACCAAGTAAAGAAGATTAAGAAATTAAAAAATGTGAATGAATCATGTTAATGTTAATGTTAATGTTGTGTGGTGGAGATGCGTACTGCGACCTTGATGAGATCTATTGTACCTCCTTCTCAAAGCTCCGCTGGGTTTGCGGATTACAGAATTTCATCCAACCCTATTTCTCTAATGAATTTGAGAACATTCTAAGGTTCAAGGGATGAAACCTGCTCTAGACTCAGCTCATAGTTCCCCAGTGCTAGTTTACGTCTGCGAGCCACGGCGTCGCAGTTTGTAAGTAGATGTATTGGAGTCTCCTCTGCTTCTTCACAGAAACGGCAGTTACTATCGGTCTCTATGCCCAATTTCATCAGGTGGTATTTCAGTTTACAGTGTCCTGTAAGAAACCCCGTTAGAATCCTAAGATTCGGTTTGCCTAAGCTTATGCACAATTTTGCTCTCCGAGTGTTAAAATCTCTGAGGAGCAATTTGGATTGATTGTGAATGAATCATAATCCTTGTCTTTGAAAAAACGCTTTTTTGGGCTAGTCGAAAAAAAACTCTCGACTAGCCGGCTACTAAAATCCACTGAGATATTTGAAGTAATTTTCAAAAACTCTCAGAGTAACACTTCCTTCAGTTAAAGGTTTGTAAAATTCACTTTTGAATTTAAACTTTTTCTAAAAAAAAATACATTTAATTTTATAGACATACCAGCACTCTCAACATCTTGCTCCCGTTATTCCTCTTACCAATACAATCTCTCAGAAACGACTTTTCATTTTTCGGCATTTCGACAACGTTACAAATTTGATTGATCAAAAAATAAATTGAACCTGACGTCTACCTACTGACCATTAGAACAACTGACTGACTCACTACATGGCTGGCTAGCTGGATGGATCGCAAGTGACTGGTTGCCTCAAAGTGAACCAGTGAAGACAGACAAAGTAGAATGAAATACACTGATGATGGCTGCAATTCATTTTGATGCCAAACCTGCACCTTCGGCTTCTTCGTCTTAGTCTTCTTCGTAGTCGTCGCCATCACCCTCGTCATTGTTGGCGCCAGTCTTGGCATTTTTGCGGAGTCTTCTTTCCTTTTCAGCCAAGATACTTTTTGGATGTTGGCTCTAAAAAGGTATCTCTGTGCTATTTAAAAGCAATGTTAATATGGCAAAAGTTGAACGAAAACTTAGACTTCGACATATACACAAAGGGATTCATGGTATTTTTTTGTTTTCTATGAATTTGTATTTATGTACACATTAAAGCAGCGAAGCATGATGAGATTTCAATTTTCTTTCGATAAAATTGAATTTAGCTCAAAGACGTCACTAAAACGAACGCCACTCACTACTAGTCGAGTTTGGTTGAGTGACGGAACGGGCTTGTAAAAGAGTTTTTCTTCGTTCCACTACTTTTTAACAGAAGCAATTTTCCACCCACAGATGCCGCTTTCGAAGATATAATTTTTTCATACTATTTTCAACTGATACTCTCAAGAATAAAGCGCATCAACACATTGTTAAGCGGGCAAGCAATAAAAATAGCATCATCACAAAAGCTGTGTGTGTGTATGTTTGTATATTAGGACTATACAACGTATCTTCCGTAATGCACTTGCTGCGGCTTTAAATCTATACGAGCTGGCAACTTGGTGCATTGATGGCTTCGTCGATTGCTGGCTGCTGTTCGTCGATAGATGACTGCATTTCTTGCTTTGCTGCCTGAGTTCATACAAAATAATCGATGTGTATAATTAAAAATTAATTTTTACTCCATCCGTATTTTTGTTTTTTTTTTTGCTTTTAGTTTGCTCCATTACGATTCCATGGAGACGATTTTAAAAAGGTTGCTGCTTAAATGAAAATGTTTTTTAAGTATGTGTCTGTTTGGGAGTCGGCTATTATAATTTTTAACATGAAAAAATTACCCATAGTAAAGGAAATATTTTATCAAAATACGAATTGAACTAACTAGAAAACCATGCAACCAAAAAAAAAATTAAAATTTTTTTCTCTTGCATCTTTTATTTCAGCGATTTCCTACTTGCAACATGTGAAAAACATTTTGAATAAATAAGCTTTTATGATGAATTTCATGTAAAAATCGAGATGCATTGAACCCGACCCCCTCAGATATCGATGAAATTTTGTTCATAGCTAAATTTGATTAATACAAACAAACTCTCATTTTTATAAATGACTGTTTTGCGATTTTTTTGGGCGTGGCACAGTGGGAAAGTTTTCGAAAAAACGCGAAAATGGTCAAAAAGAGCTCCATTTAAACTACAATAACTCAGAATCGGCTGAACCGATTTCCATGATCTTGGTATCATTAAAAAGATATTTTAACAAGCTTTATGACACGTTTTATGACACAAAAAAAATTACACTGTAAAAAATTTATAAAAAAAAGGAAATTTTAACTAACGAAAAATCCAAAAAGATCAAGGATTTTTTTTAAGGTGTATTACTTTTTTATAAAGGTTTATCCTTCACCTATACCATATCAAAAAATAAAAATGGGTTCTTTTTTAGTTTTTTTTATATAATTTTTTAAGTAGTGTCACTTCAAGTAATTGCCCTTATATTTTATATTTACAGGTAAAATAACACAGTACAACACATGATTTGCCAACTCAATTCTGAGAACTGTATGTGAAACTAGACCAAAAAAGAAGAATTTCTGCATCATTCGTTTTGTCTTCTTACCTGCCAAAATATTTTTAATATCGATTTGAAGTTAGTACTTTCGTATTGGGGAATTTATCACGTTTTAGGCCCTGTTGTTTGACATAGCTCGACAACCACTAGCCCGATTTAGTTGAAATAAATTTTAAAAAATTAAAAATTACAATTTCCTTAATCTGTTCATATATTGTTTTCCTATAAAACCCACTAATAATAAAAATTAATACAACTTAGTTTTTTGTTAAAATTCTTTATATAGTTTGAACGTCCCCATATATCTCTAAGAATGCAGTTGTGTGTCTAAAGTAACTACGAACATTTTGGATTATATAAAATTTTCTTTAATTGATCTACTTATATTGTGCCTCCACACCCCCTGCCCCCTCCCCCCTCAGGTGAAAAGGTAATTGTGCTTGCTTTAAGATTGAGTTAATATAAAAATTCTTTTAAATTTTTAAAATCTGTTTTTCGTACCGCTTCTTTGAATTCAATTAGCTCACCGCAAGAGATGGAACCACCAACAACAAAAATTTTCCTAAACTTTTTTGGATCAATGTTCGTTTAATTTCCTAGCAAACGGTGGATAAATAAAATTAAATAAAATAAAATTCAACATGTTTTTCATTATTCCCAATTTTAAAAAACATTTAATCGAGAAGTGTATGTTAAAATGTTTATATAAAAGACTCTCGAGTAACACCGGGTATATCAGCTAGTAATTTATAAATTTTATACCACTCAATATTATGAAAATAATAAAACAAATATAATTTAAAAATTTCATATGGATATAATATGTTAATCAAAAAATTCACCGAAATCGGGAAATTTAAAAATATAGTTGTTTCGATTGGTCTGACGAGAAAAATGGTCTGGAAAACTTTATATGATTTGATGGTATAAATTTTATAACATTTTTTGTTTGGATTTATATGTATACAAAATAGTATAAAATTTATGCTCATATTTTTTACTGTGTAGGAGATGTGAAAACACAAGTGCATGCTCGTACAGCTCGTACTGCAGAAAATATTGCTGCAATTCGCGATAGTGTGGCTGAAGAGCCGTCCACCTCAACTCGTCGTCGTGCCATACAATTGCACCTCTCACGCTCGTCGTTGATGAACACTATGCATAAAGACTTGCACTTACACGCTTACAAGGTACAATTGACTCAAGAACTAAAGCCTCTTGACCATTTCAAGCTTCGTCCATGGTCAGAATGGTGGCAAGAAATGGCAACAGTGGATGATCAATTTTCGTAGAAAATCATCTTCAGTGATGAGGCACATTTTCACCTCAGTGGATTCGCCAATAAGCAGAATTGCCGTATTTGGGCGAATGATAATCCAAGAGTGATTGTCGAAAAACCAATGCACCCACAAAGAGTGACTGTTTGGTGCGGTTTATGGGCTGGCGGCATCATCAGGCCGTATTTTTTTCCAAAATGAGGCCGGTCAGGCAGTTACTGTGAATGGTGTTCGCTATCGTGAGATGATAACGAACTTTTTATGGCTCGAACTGGAAGATATGGATGTTGACGATATGTGGTTTCAACAGAACGCTGCCACTTGCCACACAGCTATGCGCTCTTTTGCGCGACAAATTCAATGGCCGTGTTATCTCACGTGGTGGCGATGTCAATTGGCCGTCAAGGTCATGTGATTTGACACCGTTGGACTTCTTTCTTTGGGGTTATTTGAAAGAAAATGTGTACGTCGATAAGCCAGCAACAATTCAGGAGCTAAAGGATGAGATAATTCAGCACATTAACGGCATAGAACCTCAATTATGTCTCAGCGTGATCGAAAATTTGGCCAATATTTTGTTTCATACATAATTGAACCATACTAATACTATCATAATAAAAAGAAATGACAATAATTTCTTAAATAATTTGTGTTTTATTCAAAATCAGCATCGGCCCTTAAAATTTAACCACCTTTAGTTACCTTAATGCTAATTTATTAGATTTTTATACTTTTTAGACCCTAAGGGGGGATTTAGGAATTAAAAACCCCCTTGTCTTCAGGCCTGAGTCATAGGGTAACTAATTCCCTCTCGTATAACTTGTAAGTCAGAATGTAACCCATTACCTCCAGTATAACTTAGCTTTATTACTGCCAAAAGGAAGAACTTGTTTTATTTTAGTTGAAATTAATTTTTTATTAATAAAATATGCCTATATAAAAAAAGTAAAGTTTAATACAAAAATTTTAAAAAACTTAATAAAATCCAAAAATACGTATTTGTATTAACAAATAACAAGTTTTTAAATAAATTATAACAAAAAATGAAAACTCATTAAACATCTAAATTAAAAATTAATAAAAGCTAGTCTTGTTTTAATGAAGCATTTTTTTCGTTGATACATTTATTTGTAAAGAAAATATTTTTATAGTTTTTGAAGCACTTTTTTAGATCTATTTCAAATTTCTCCTTATTATGCTTTAAAAGTGCACCTGTTATTAAATATAAATAATACTAATTTCGTAGTAATCATTTGGAAAGACATTGCACATTAAAACAAAAATTAATAAATATCCACCCAGGGAACTTGAGGCGATTCTTTCCATTGAGCTACATTTTTGAGATCCCTGAACTGTCTTTAATGGTTAATTTTAATTTTTTTTTTCTACATCACACTTGTTTTCATCAATTCATAAATTTTCAGAATCTTCTGAAAAATTACCAGTGTCTGCCAGAGTTAAGTTTATTTTTCTTAGCTTCAAATTATATTTATCTTTTTTAACATGTCAAGCTAAATTTTTTTTTTGCCTATAATAATAGTAAAACTTATTATAATAGTAAATATATAATAAATAATTGTTATTTCGTTTTCCAATCAAACCTACCGTATTGATTTTTGTTTAAGTGTTTTGTTTTATTTCACTTTACAGTATAAACTTGATCAATCGAACGCATAGAAATCACATTAAGCACTTAAGATCTAGAAATTGCACTTTACGCATCGAAACCGGTCTCAGAACAGCAATAATTGAATGCGCATTTTTTTATGCTCTTATTTGTTGTTGTTTTTGTTTGAGGAGACCAAAATATTTTTTAAGATTGAAAACATGAACTGACATAACAAAAAAAAATATATTTTTTGTTTAATTAACAGGTATTACAGCTTAGGTTATTTATTTTTAAATCGTAAGCGAGGACGTAATGTTTTGAGTTGATAGGCTAGGTTCACGACTGTTGTCACGGCGCATTTTGTTTGACATTATTTATTTACAAATTGTAAGCGAAGTCGTAATGACATGTGCTTACAAGATAACTAGTTACTGAGCTAGTTATGGCAGTAATAAATTCTCATTTCCCCACTGGGATATTGAGGGAGTACGAAAGAAAATCGTAATTAAAAGACACTTCTCGAAGATGTATGGTCAACGAAGCTGCAAATCTTTTAAGATTGCAGTGCAGCAACTATAAAAATTAAATTTATATTTATGTGTATTCATATGATAGGTTATGTTTTATAGATTATCTTAATTGCATAGAAATTGTTGCATCAAATAGCTTTTGTATTATTAGTTACGCATACATTGTCAAAATAAAACAAAAAAAAAAATAGTTTTTGTTAACGAAAAACAGTATGTTATAAAAAAAAACTCTAAATGAATAAATATTTTTTTATTGGTTAACCAAATATTTTCTTTTTATTTCATTTGAGTTTTAAAAGTAAGTAAACATATAATAGATTTTTATCTATATTTCATAAATATAAATGTTGATTTTTAGTCCTGCATTTATTATGTTGTAAGCATAACAAGAAATCCCACCAGTTCAGGACATTTTTTTAAAATATATTACTTTTTAATAACTGAAGTATTAAACTTGATTCCAAATGTATTGAAATTAAGCCAGAGTAGTATTGCTCTAAACTCAATTTATATTCCAAGTCTGTATTACAATCTAGTATTATGGGATTATAATTCCATTTTAATATTTGGCATATATTAGATTCTAATGCAATTCTGGTGTGGTGGTGATATACACAATAGGGAATAACACTCTCACACTTTTTTTTCCTGATCAAAGTTCCTTAGCGATAAAAACTTGCAAATGGATGAAAAAAAATTTTGGAAATTTTTATTTTTTTTTTTTAACCCATACCGGCCCGGCGTTTTGACCTTTTTTAAACGCAAAAAGTCGATTTTTTGCAGTTTTTGCGGCATAGAATCCGTAATATTGAAGTGACGTCATTTCAATGAGGTATAAAAATTTAGATAATTTAAATACAAACATTTTGGTACACCGCTTAACTATCTGAGTCATCTGGTTCTCGAGATATATATTTTTAGAGGAAAAATCAGAGGGTTATCAAAATTCCTTTTTTTTTTTACTTTTTGATTTTTAATAGAAAAACTATTCAAGATACGATATAAAAACGTTCTACATTTATCTTCACAAACGCATTGCGCATCTTTTGGTATCAAAAACTTAATTATTTGACTTTTTATTAACCCATTCCGACCCACCTCTTTGACCTTTTTTAATCGCAAAAAATCATTTTTTTTATATTTATGCGGTATTGCGTCCATATTATTGAAGTAATGTTATTACATTTTGATGAAAAAGTTAAGATAATTTGAATACAAACATTTTGGTATACTGTTTAACTATCTGAGGCGTCTGGTTCCTGAGATATATATTTTTATAGGAAAAACCGGAGGGTTATCAAAATTCCTATTTTTTTACTTTTTTATTTTTAATTTGTAAACTCCAAAAATCAAATTTTTTGGTATTTTGACGTTATTATGTATTAGAACAGTGAAGATAATTTGAGACAAACATGTTAATATACTGTTTAACTATCTGAGACTTTCTGACTTTCTCTTAACCCATACCGGCCCACCTTTTTTTCGTGCTCTGGTATATCGAATACTTACCTTTCAGGCTAAACTCGACCAAAATAAATTGTAAAAATATTAAAAAAAAACCATTTGCGATGTCATTTTTATGTTTTTTATTGAACTTTGATTTTAAACTTTTGGTTGAAAAGCAACATCGTTACTGTCAGCAGTGAACTGTTTTTTTGTATTAAATGATGGCATTATGCATCGATGGCGAAGTTTTGCTATAATGTATCCCTCGCGTTGAGGCTCGCTCGAAACGTGTTTTGAGGCTTCTGTCACTGTTTTGACGCATCTTTCTACGGCCTGCGAATGACATGGTAGGCTTTGAAGGTCGATATCGAACTTAATTTCTTCTCCTGCAGCATTTAACGTATTTCCTTCAAACTGAGGATCTGTGATCTTATATTTAGGCAGTCGCACGATATTATCTTTCGTAATGGAAAGATCGCGTAAAATTGGAGGTGTTTGCTGGTCGGGCGAAACTTTTTGCCAGCGGATCATGTCAACGTAGTCTGTGCATGAATAGTTCAGCATTGGAACCTTGAACTCACGGACGACGGGAACTGTAGCTTCGGATAACGCATTGCGCGCATCTAAAATTCGTTGATATGCCAACGAACGAATCGGTTCTCTAACGTCGTTGCACATCGCCAAAAGAATGTTTTCTGGATGCGCGAAATAGCCTTTACGTTGAATGCATTTGTTAAATGCACACATTGTTACCGCTGGCACAAGGGATACAAGAAACCGGGACAACTTGATGACCTTGTGGATATGTAGTGCACCACTTACGCAAGCTGGGTGACGCTTGATTGCTATACTTATCGGAGCGTAGACTTTTAAAATATAAGTAACTAATATTTTCAGGGCAGCTGAAGGCTTTGCGCTTGCGATATACACCCGGCAGATGCAGTTTGCTGTCGTTGTCCAGCGTGAATGCGACATCTTTCCTGGAATAATATATATGGTATTAAAATCTATCCAAGGAAGTATCATTTAGTTTTATATTTTACCTGGCGCACGATGCTCGAAGTTTTCTGGCACAACTCCTGAAGAAATGATTCTACAAATATCTATAAGATATTTACAATCTGTATTCAGCAAAGCCGTGTTAAAATCTATCAAGTCTTCGTCGAAAGATATTTTTTCGAAATCTACAATAACCATCTCCGTACAATTTTTCAATTTTCCGCCAAGTGAAGTTGTTTGGGTCTTGCGTTGCCCCGATATAAGTTTTCACCAGCACACGCAATGGCAATTCGTTTGCGTGCAGTAAGCACACAAACCATTGTACAGGTGAGCCCATTGTTAGTTCAAACAAGCGAATAACACCATGCTCTCTTCCAACATTGACATTTGTGCCATCGCAACCAATTGCTTTAATTGATGACAAGTCAACATTTTTGTCAATGAATCGGTCCTTCATTGTGTTCATGATAGTGACTGATGTGCTTTCATCAACTGAAACATGCGAGAAAAAGAGCGAACCGGATTCCTGTATTATGGAAATGTGTTCCTCTTTGATTTTCTTCAGGCAGCCGTTCTGATATTTCAGTGTTAAGTCTTTTCTTCCGTCGAAAAAGAACGCATGGACTGTAACTGCTTCACTGATGCCTTCCGAAGTCATCATGCGAAGTGCTCGTCGAGCCCGATAAACTTTCATACGATCGACAACGTATTGTTTATCTTGGGACGTGATCAAACCGGCGTCTAAGTAAGCTGCAGATGCAATTGCTGCTGTGGCTGTGTTAGATACATCGTATCTGTCGGCTGTCTTCGCAACATTTGTAATAGACAACCAGTTGAACGTCTGATCATCGCTATCCCATCCAGTGACTTGCTCAGATTCGGAAGAAGATAATGATTCTTGTGTAAATAAGTGGGAGAAGTCTGGACGCGCACGCTTAAGTTGAAGATGCCCAGCTGCTGCAGTCGAAGAAGATGCAATTGGCTGGCTTATTGATTCCAGTGCTTCATTATTTGTTCGATTCTGGCGAATCAGTCGTCTCTCCAGGATCTCTGAGGTATGTAAATCGACTGAATCGATCACCATTCTTCGTTCAGTACGCTGGTCGATGAGAAATGCGTGTTCTATTAGTTCAACTTTATCATTTCTTTTGCAAACACACTTCTTGAGAACCATGCATTTACAACTACAAATGTCAAAGAGTTGCAATGCGTCGGACTGAAAAATAATTAACAAATAAAAGATACATTCACTGTGAAGCAAAATTTCACAGAGATAAAACAACTTACGCGGAATACTGAACATCTTTGGATATATTTTTGACCTTTCATCTGCACTTTATTCGTTTTCAACAATTTTAAAAATGCTTGGTTCAGAGCTTTTACTTTTGCAAGAACTCTTTGCGAAGTATTTGTTGGAATAGATGCTTTGTTCCATAATTTAATAATTTCTAACGCAACACTTTTTTCGGCTTCTTTCCAATCCAAGTTTAAATGTTGCTTCGCATATTGAAGCGCTAAAATTACATCTTCACCTGTCGGTAAACTTCTTGCCGGAAGCTCGCGAGGATTGCGGTTTATTATTGCTACCTTTCGACGTAGCATTTCACTTTTTTTTATTTCACTTTCACTCTTAAGATAAAACCACTAGAAACTGGGCGGTTCTGCCACAACAAAGCCTTGAAAACGCGTGAAACACCGACAGGAAAACGAATCAATTTGAAAGCTTGCCCAAAAACGCGAAAACCAAAAAACAACGTTCAGCCAAACGCAGCAACCCGGATTCAAACTAAAAAAATTCAAAAGTTTTTCAAAAAATTAAGCTTATTCGCCTTAGTAGGCTTTGCAGTAATTTAAATTCTATCAGTTCAGTAACAATGATATGGTTTAAGAGAAAGTATAAAAGTTAAGTGTTTGAAACTAAAAGATGCGTACAGCATTTATGAAAATTGGTGCAAAACGTTTCCATATCGTATCTTAAAAAGTTTTTTTTATTAAAAAACAAAAAGTAAAAAATAGGTTTTTGATAACTCTCCGACGTCTCTATTAATATAAACATATATCTTAAGAACCAGATGTCTAAGATAGATTTCTAGCATAAAAAATTTGTTTGTTTTTAAATTGGTCAAAGATGTGGGCCGGTATGGGTTAAGAGAAAGTCCAAGAGTTAAATGTTTGAGACTTAAAGTTGCCAAAGCTTAGTGAAGAACAATTTTATATCGTATCTTGAAACAATATGAATTTTGTTAACCCTCGATTTTTCCAATAAAAATATATATCTCTGGAACCAGATGCCTTAGATAGTTAAACAGTATACCAAAATATTTGAATTAAAATTATCTAAACTTTTTTATCAAAATGTAATTACATCACTTCAATAGTATGGACGCTAAGCCGCAAATATATAAAAATTGATTTTTTTTATTAAAAAAGGTCAAAGAGGTGGGTCGGTATGGGTTAAAAGAAAGTCAAAGAATGAAGTATTTAACACCAAAAGAAGCGCAATGCGTTGGTAAAAATAAATATAGAACATTTTTATATCGTATCTTGAATAGTTTTTCTATTAAAAATCAAAAAGTAAAAAAAAATAGGAATTTTGATAACCCTCCGATTTTTCCTTAAAAAATATATATCTCGGGAACCAAATGTCTCAGAGAGTTAAGCAGTATACCAAAATGTTTGTATTTAAAATATCTAAACTTTTTTTTTATATTGTAATAACGTCACTTCAATAGCACGGATGCTACGTCGCAAAAACTGTAAAAAATCGACTTTTTGCGTTTGAAAAAGGTTAAAACGCCGGGCCGGTATGGGTTAAAAAAAAAAAAAATTATATCCAAAATTTTTTTTTCGACCATTTGCAAGTTTTTATTGCTAATCAAACTGAATCGGTTTCTATCGTTACGCCCTAATACACAATACAGTTTTTATTAGAATTTAATCCAAGATTTCTAAGCGTGTATTCAGAATTTTAAGTGCAACTGAATAACGACATAAAAATGCATTTAATGAATGCAAAATTGATTTATAAATAAAATTTTTAATTCACATTGATTACAATTAGTCATTTTCGCTATTCCGATTGAAGAAAATTTTTTTATTCATTTGAATGATATTTACAAAGAATTCAATTCACAAAGAATTTTTAGAATTATAAATTATTCATTCTTTATCATTATTCATTTTTTATTCGTTATAAATTTTTTATTCATTTTTCATGTGTTATTTTCATTATTAATTATGTGATCATTTTTAATTTTTAATTTTTTATTCATTATTCATTTGTAATTCATTATTCATTTTTTATTTATTATTAATTTTTTATTTATTATTCACTTGTTCATTTTTTATTCATTATTAATTTTTTATTCATGGTTCACTTTTTATTCATTATTCATATTTCATTCATGATTAATTTTTATTCATTATTCATTTGTTATTCATTATTCAGTTTTTATTTATTATTAATTTTTTATTTATTATTCACTTGTTAATTTTTTTTTCATTATTAATTTTTTATTCATTATTCGTTTTTTATTCATTATTCATTTGTTATTCGTTTTTTACTTATGGCTTACGAATAACATTAATAAAAAATGAGTAAAATATAACATATTAATAATAAATAAAAAATTAAAAATGAACAATGGATAGCAAATTAATAATGAATAAAAAATGAGTAAAAAATTAATAATGAATAAAAAATTAATAATGAATAACAAATTAATAACGAATTAAAAGTGAATAATGAATAACAAATGAGCAGTAAATAAATAATGAATAAAAGAATAATGAATAAAAAATTGATAATGAATAATGAATAAAGAATAAAAAGTGAATAATGAATAAAAAAAGAATTATTGAAAATTCTGAAATTCTTCGTATTTTGCATTCTTTGTGAATAGCATTAAAATGAATAAAAAAATTGATTCATTATTCTTAATAACGAAAATAAATAATCGAAATGAATGATTAATCAAAATTTTAAAAATGAATGTGAATTAAAAATTTTATTTATAAATCAATTTTACATCCATTGAATGCATTCTTATTTCGTTATTCACTGTTTCACTTATTTGTGAATAAAATCAAATTGAATGCATTCTTTTACAGCTTTGCTTAGTGAGCTATATTTTTATCTGAATGTTTTTTTACTCTTATCGTCAGAAAAGTTTTATATTATTTCATTGCATTATTTTTATAAAGTTATTATATTAACAATTTAATTGCAAAGGTTTCTCACTCAAATTTTAACACAACAGTTGCCAACTGTTGTCTCCGCTGAATGCGGCAAATGTGTTTTTTATTGTCAGCTGTTAGAAATTATCTATACCTTTTTGAATTTTGCAAGTGTAACCACATTATTTAACCCTTATCTGCGCTTTTTTAAACCAGCACTGAAAAATTGATTTCTTAGTTAAACTTACGTCAATTTTAAAGTACAATAAACTAATGTCAAGTTAAACAAGGTTTAAAATTGCACTGAAAAACTGGCCCTAGAATTCAAAATTTTTTGTTTCAAATCTATTGTCATGTAATATTTTAAAGCAACTTGGTCAACTTAAAACACCACATTGCTGCTTTTGAAAAGCTGAATCTTTTTAAAGGGCGCTTATCTTCATTAATCTATTTGGTAAAATTAGTTGCATTCATTGATTAAAAAATATTACTTGTTCATAAAGGATTCGTAAAATGCGTTGTGAAATTGCATTAGTCAAAAGTATTTCTCAATATAATGTTTTTTAACTTTGCAAAATATTTTTCAATAAAAATAAAAAGGAAAAGAAAAATCGATTTCGATATGGTCGAATTTCGACCTCAGGTGATACAAGTTATAACTAAAACTTATTTTAATTTGAATTGCGATCTTTAGATCAAGTAAGTTTTTGAAGAAGGCAACAACAACATCTCTGTATAGAGCCAATCACACAGCTGACTATAAAACCTGTTTCGGAAATCGCTGCATTTCCTCTTCAGTAGTCTGGAGTGATTTAGTTGTGATCAACCCACTGTTTAAGTCTTATATAATTCTACACTTGTTCGAAAAAATTCGTAAGAATTATTATGTTCTAATCGGCCATTTATGGCAATCACATGCCTTTAAAGCAGTAAGCTATTTATAGATAAAGGCCGTCAATTAATTTATTTATTACTTTTTAGTGAAAATAAATTAAGGGATTTTGTATTTTTGTTTTTTCAATTTATAATTAAATAATATTATCATAACATTAACACAATAAAAAATAAAAAGAATCGACCTAAAACTTTTTCGAGTAATCGATTTTTGTATTAAAAATTTTTTGAAAAATTGTCACATTCTTTTAAGCGGGTACTGACTTTGCATTAAATAATAAAGAAAAAACCAATAAAATTATTTGTAGATATCACATCTTTGCAAAATCTCTTTCAGAATTAGAAACGTTGATAGTTTTATGCGAAATAAGTTTTTGAAGAAATTGTTGCAACTGAAAAGTTATTTAGAGTACAAACCACAAGCGAATAAAATGTAAGTTTCGTTTGCTCATTTATCCATCCATTACACAAAACATTTGGGAATACGGCAAAAAGTTAAAAGCAGGCTCTGTATTCAAAATGAAAATTATACATACTTAGCAAATTGTCTGGCTTGCTTAATGACAGAATAAAAGGCGAAGGTATTCGTCTAGTTAAACACATAATTGTTTTAATTGGTTCAGTCAATAAAAATTAATGGCTTTAAGCACTAGTGGCTCAGTTGACTAAATTGAAAGAATTTCCAATAATACTCTATCTGCCCGCAAGATTGGAATGTTACTGCTTAAAATTTTAGTGTCCAGCAAATTAAAAAATTGTCTTAAGTATGCTTATTAATACTTTTATTTTCTTTATTATATTTCCTTCTTATCATAAGCCACAATTATTTGGATTTAAAAAACAAAACTCGGCTCATTCGTGCCTTTTTGTGAACTGCCAACTGAAATATAGATTAAAGGGCATCAATTTGAAAACCGCAGCACAGGGTTGCCACAATTGATTTTGGCTACAAGTTACAGAAAGTTTATTTCTTTACTAATACTTTTTTCTTTTTTTATATCAGCTCTATTTGCCATATTGTCTTTCCATATTTTGCTTTTCTATTATTCTCGTTTTATGCTTTTAAGAAAGTTAAGCAATTTATGCTCCTTAGATTCACCAATTTCCACATTTCTGCCAAACTTCTGAAAATAACCATGAAGTTATAAAACTTATCTTTGAGTATGTGAAAAATG
Source organism: Dichetophora obliterata (assembly GCA_963920525.1). NCBI lineage: Eukaryota > Metazoa > Arthropoda > Insecta > Diptera > Sciomyzidae > Dichetophora > Dichetophora obliterata. The sequence goes on along the minus strand of OY986435.1, from coordinate 274,243,259 downwards.
CAGCAAAAACAGAAAACAACCACAACAGCAATAACAACAACAGCAATAACAACAACACCAACTTCAGCAAAAACAACGACAATGGTGGCGTGGCATGTAACACTGTTTCTACTTCAATCTCTTTTGTTTTAGCCAAGTTAAGCATTTGGCTATGTGCAAAATTTTCCAAAGTATTTTCCAAGCATTTTATTAACTTTTAACACACTTTTAGAAGTTGTTGTAAATTATTTCGCCTCATTGTATGAAACAAGATAAGGCAACGCAACTTTTACAGAGCATAAATAGATAGAAAAAAAACACAAACGAACTATAAGAAAAAAGAAGGAAAAATTTATATGTAGAAATGACAATAACGTAGCCAAAAAGTTTTCAATTGCAGTATAAAAAAGAAGAAATGATATATAATCAGGCATAAACTCAAATTTATGCAACGAAATAATAGAAGTTATTTTTTAAAGAGTAAATAAAAACCGTAGAAAAGTTAGACAGAGTAGCAAACATACGTATATCTAGTTGCTACTTAGCAACATGATAAATTCAAATTTTACTTCAAAGTCTAAAAAGTAAAAATATTTTGCTGCAAAAACTTAAGAGAAATGTGTGTTGTGGTGCTTGTTTAAAATTTTTTGTGGATTTTTACTACCCGTTGCCAAGGGAGGTTTTTGGGATTTAAGCTCTAGCCCCACAGGAACCGATTGCATAAATGAATCAATCCAAATATTACTACTAGAGAAAATTTTCTTAAAAGCCTTTGAGTTTTTAAAAATAGCAAAAAAAAACATAGACATAGAAAATTTTTTTAAATAATTTATAAAATTTTTAAATTAATTTCATAAAAGCGAATTTATTAAAACAGAGTTTTAATTCAACTAAATCTACTGTTCCTTAGAAAAACATGGTTTTACTTGGAACATGTTTTTTTTTTCTCAGCAAGCGTAATAAAAGTTTTTGAAACAGATAAAGATTTCACTAAAAATAACGTTTTGGCAAATAAAAAACTAATTTATAAGCGGTTATTTTCTTCTTTTTATTTTTTATTCACATTTTTTAGAATTATATATGAGCCTAATGCCAAAAAAGTTCATGAAGGTTTCAAGAGCAATAAGTTATTTGCAGAACAAACCCCTTATTATTTTAGTATTTTTTTAAATGCAATAAAATCAATAGACCCTTTTAACCTCAAAATAATAAAATTAATAGACCCTATTAACCTCAAAAAATTAACAATGCATTGACATACACATGTACCTGCCTTTCTTTATTTTTTTTTTACCACATACTGCAACTTTGAGAGTGCCTAGAGTATTGAATTGAAGGACTTATTGCAAAAACATGATGCGCAACATACAAAAAAAAATCGGAAGATTCAAGTTTGAAAAAAACAAAAGTTTGGAAAAACAATTTTTTCGTATGAAAAAATGGAATTTAACAAATAATCTTGAACGATTTTACGATACGCCGTAATCTTAGTAGTGGGTTTTACTATTGCATAATGTTTTTTGTTAATCATTCATTATACTATTATTGCAATTAACCCTTCAAATACCCTTCAAACATATAGATCACATTGAGTATATGTTTATTCTGATATGTGCTTGGACCTATTTCTATTCAGAAAAATTTTATATTCAAAACTCACATTAAAATTTAACTGAGAGATTTAAAAAGAAACAGTTTTTCTGTAATTTATAAATATTTGGAAAATATCCGCTCTCAAGCGCGTCGGAAGCTAATTTCATCTGGGGAGGCAGTACAAATGGGGGGGGAAGTACAAATGGTGGTGAAAAAAAATGTTCACCAAAATTTCTTCAAAGAAACATGAATGTGAATAAACAAATTTTTTATTTTAGTTTAAAATAAAAAAAAAAATATAAAAATATATAAAAAATATTAAAATTTCATTATTTTTAAAAGTTCTTCCAATTTTAATATTAGATATCATTCTTTAAAGGATCTTTCATATGGTAATATGAAAATATAAGAAATAATGGTTGCTTTTATAAAGCAAGACTAGGTATATCTTTACATGGTTTAAATGCAATAAGGTACAAAAAATTATATCAATTTAAATTATTCCAAAATGTTTCTTTCTGTCCTTGCGAGAAACAAACTCTTTCACCACCTCCATCGAATTCAATTCTTCGGTTTTATCTTTGTAAATGTGTATAAGTGTCGCATGAGTGAGTCGTTTCTGTGTCATAGTTGCTCGAAGATACGTTTTAAGTCGTCTTAGTGCACTAAAAGAACGCTCAGATGAAGCTGCTGATGCAGGCACAGTCAAAAGCAAAGCAATAAGTTTTTCAACTTCATTTAGTAGTTTTTTTACAGGATCCGAATTTTTCGCAAATTGGGATACAATGCCACTACAATTTCAAGGTGTTTGGCCAGGCAATTGCTTCAGCAATTTCATCTGCACAAAAGTCATCTGCATAAAGATCTATTTTTGTTTTTAGATTTTGTTCAGAAGGCACTTTTCCGTTGAAGGCTTCGATTACAATATTTTCCAACGATTCCAGAGTGTCAAGATCTGTTTAAATGTACAATAAGATTAACAAAGTGCCAGTTTACACTAGCTTCACTCAACCGACTCACCGAACGTTAAATCAAAGTGAGTCGGTTGAGTGAAGCTGGCGTAAACTTGCAAAAATAAAAAAAAAGTAAAATATCAACCTGTTTGATCGAATCTAGCCGTTATCTCATTTGAGGGAAGATCTAAAATTTCGAAATAATCTTTTCGTAGCCGATCATATAATGGCAACTGTACTGAAGGAACCGGATTTGATGTTTCTTCAAAGCGTCGAGGTGGATTTTCATCACCTAATTCACAGTAGGGGCTTTCGCATGGTCCAAAACATTGGACCAACATGTCAGATTGTACAACATGTAGTACCATGCGTAAGCTAAAACGATAGTCGAAATTTTTGGTTTTTTTCTGCCGATTATACAATATTGTACAATTATGTAAAATTACTGCTCAATTGTTAGGGCATCTAAAAGTTGCTTAGCTATTAGCCGGATGTGTTCTGCTTGAGAGCTTGCAATTAATGATGTTGCTTTACAAGTTGGATCGTTCGAACGCTCAATCAAATAGTCCCATTAGTTTTCCATCTAACTTATCGTACAACATGTCGTCCAATATGGAAAGCCCCTAAGAACATGTCAAATTTTTTCTTACCAGAGTTGCAAAATTAACAAGCATTAAGCTACATACTTAAGGGTGCTTTTAAACTGAAGTGGTGGGTTTGCAGTAGAAACTCTAAATTTTGTTCCATCTTTTTGCAAACGCAGAGAAAGAAAATGGTTATCCGCAAGCATGCTTATGAAGAAGAGAGAAAGAAGAGGAAAATATATAATACAAAAATATTATCGTTGTAAAAAAAACTGATATTTTGAATAACTTTTGAAGTTTTCCTTTTAAATTGTTTATCTAGCTAAAAAAGTGGGGGGGGGCAACTGCCCCCTTTCCCCCGCTTCCGACGCCAATGTCCGCTCTATATAGTTTTAAAATATAACTTTGCATTGAATGAGTGTATGAGAATCACAGTTTCATTATTAATCCCCCAAAGACCATTTAGTAGTATAGTAGTACAGACGTTAAAAAATTAAGTAGCTCAATTTTAATAACATGGCTTCAGCAGTAAAATAGTATATTATACCAAAACTAAAGTGCAATCAACAGAGGTTAGAGAGGTCTGCGCAGTAATAATTAAACTCTCCTAACAATAACACATACATAAATTCAAATATATACATGTGAGCAGCACTCCAGTATGTATTGTAGTGTTAATCAAAAGATGTCGTGCTAGTAGTGCTTTTATTGGTATCAATTTACCTTCCATGACCGCTGTATTGAGTCTTTTCATATTACTTTATATAAAAAAGTTTAGAAAAAATTATAAATGTTCAGAACAATTAAAAAAAAATCCAAATTTAAAAAAAAAATATTTTTCGATTTCAGGTCTCCGAATTCTAACACATTACATATCATATTATATGAAAACTTTTATGTGGAAAACTTCTAAGTCTATTCTTTTATTTTTGTATGAAGAAATTTTACAAAAAATTTATATAAAAATTTTAAATTAACAGAAAAATTTGTAAAAAAATGTGGATTTTAAGAAGGGACGTGGGTTCAAATCTGGTAATTGTCAGTCGTTTTTTATTTCAAGTAGATATTTATATTTCCTTTCTTTCCAACGTGCATTCTCAAAAGGGCCTTCTAGCAGGCCTATTTAGAGTCGCCTAGAAAATTTTCTCGTTTCATATAAAAAAAGTTAATGATCTTGGATATGAGTGCGGAAGAGCTAAAAAATCCATATGATGGCCTGCTAGAAGCGCTTCGGAGCTTATTTAAGCTTAAACCATTTTATATTTGCGTTAAAAAATGTGCTCAGGGTGATTCAGGTTAATGCAGTATTTCTTAATTATATGTATGCGTTTTTGCCAAAATATAATATATTAAGCAAATTAATTTTTTTAGTATCAATAACATGAAAACACAAGCGTTGCTTTCTCTAAAAATATAATTAACCTAGACTTATTCTATTTAAGCTGTTCCAAAAATGTCATTGTTGTAAAATATTATATAAATTTGAATTGTCTTTTTATTAGAAATACATTAAAATAAAAAAAAGACCTAGCTGTTTATTTCTCGTTTTTAATAAAAAATTTATTTAAATGCAAGGTTTTTAGTCATAACCATAGGCGTTCACGGGGCACAGCCCCCTAGGCTATGAAAATTTTTTATACATATTCGAATTAAATCAAAAAAAGCCGTAAGTTACAATTAAAAAATGATACTCTGCATCGAGAGGTTTAAGCTTTATTAACTAGGCATTTAATAGCATTGGAAATCATTTTTGTAAAATCATAGCGTAGGAGTTAAATCAATTTTCCAACTTTAATACATAGTTTTATTTAAATGCATTGCTCAGTATTCCAATATATTCTTCGACCAATGTTAATTCGCAGCAGAGCTGTAAAAGAATGCATTCAATTGGATTTAAATCACAAAAAAATGAATCAATGAATAACGATAAAAGAATGCATTCAATGAATGCAAAATTGATTTATAAATAAAATTTTTAATCCTCACTTTAAAAAAAAAATGATAAATTATTCATTTCAATTATTCATTTTCGTTATTCAGAATAATGAATCAAATTTTTTATTCATTTGAATGCTATTCACAAAGAATGCCATTCACAAAGAATTACAGAATTTTCAATTATTCTATTTTTAATCATTATTCATTTTTTATTCGTTATTCATTTTTTATTCTTTATTCATTTGTTATTCATTATTCATTGTTCATTTTTTATTCATTTTTCATTTTTTATTCATTATTCATTTGTTAATCATTATTCATTTTTTATTCATTATTCATTTTTTATTCATTACTCATTTTTTATTCATTATTCCTTTGTTATTCATTGTTCATTTTTTATTCTTTATTCATTTGTTATTCATTTTTTGTCATTGCTTATCAATTAGACAATTTTGATAAGAACAGAAAAAAAAATTTAAAAAGTCAATATACATATATACAGAGTTGTTGTTGCCTTCTTCAAACTTATTTGATCTAAATAGCTCACAATTTAAGTATTTTCGTTTAAAAATTTAAGAAATCCAACATAAAACTTGATATAAAACGCGTCGTTCTCTAACTTCAGGAACAGAACGATATCTGTTAATAAGAGTATGTAAAATTTAAGATACCAAAAACTGGTGAGAACTTCAAAATAATTTTTTGTACTTTTATATCGATGGCTTAATGTAGAAAATGCGTAACTCGTTTTTTTTTGCGAAAGCTACGACTGTGAAGTTGTTGCCTATTTTATATAAAAACTGCATTTAAAAAATTTTCTATAGAAAAACGCCTTTTCTATATTCAGCCATCGATATGTAAAAAAATTGAGTTTCTCATCTGAATGAAACATGAAATAAACATTTTGAAAAAAGGAATCCAAGTAACCGAACTACCCCCTTAAATATGAAATAACTAGGTTAATACTAAACTGACCGCAATCGGTAAATCTGACCTGCTATTATTGTTTTTCGAATCTATGCATGGTTTTTCATTCTATACCATTATAAATAAATTATATACATTTAATAATAAATAAACCCTTATCTGCGTTTAATAACAAAAATGATGGATATGTTAATTACCAGTAATTTGATGATGAGGTTCAGGAAAAGGTATAGAAGAAATATCGGTAGGTTGAGTGTTAATAAAATTCAGAGTAAGCTAAGCACGCAGTCATGACTATTTCCAGCGAGTTAATGTCGAGCTTGCTTCTTCGTCGCAGTGGTAAATGGATAACCGAAGTAACCAACTACAAACTCTTAAATTTGATGTCATAACCTATAAACTTAATCCAGCAGGGTGAGAGGAATTGGTTCTTCATAAGTTAAGACAACAGAGATCAAGCGTACGTTTAAAAAATAGTGAGGCCCAAATGAAACATGCTTTTAATGCCACCGAATTCTCTCACCAATTTCCTAAAATTTTTTTTGTTGCGTTTTTTTACAGGTTGTAGACGCGACGATTTAGGTTTGTCTGTGATGTTTTTTTTTTATTTCTTTGAAGATATTTAATAAAAAAAAAACACTGCCCGAGTCCTAAGCAATGACAAAAAAATTAATAACAAATGAATAAAGAATAAAAAATGAATAATGAATAACAAATGAATAATGAATAAAAAATGAGTAACGAGTAAAAAATGAATAATGAATAAAAAAATAATAATGAATAAAAAATGAATAATGAATATAAAATGAATATTGAATAAAAAATGAATAATGAATAACAAATGAATAATGAATAAAAAATGAATAATGAATAAAAAATGAATAATAAATAATGAATAACAAATGAATAAGGAATAAAAAATGAATAACGAATAAAAATAGAATAATTGAAAATTCTGTAATTCTTTGTGAATGGCATTCTTTGTGAATAACATTCAAATGAATAAAGAAATTGATTCATTATTCTGAATAACGAAAATGAATAATTGAAATGATTAATTAATAACTTTTTTAAAATTGAATGTGAAATAAAAATTTTATGTATAAATCAATTTTGCATTCATTGAATGCATTCTTATGTCGTTATTCAGTTGTACTTAAAATTCTAAATATGAATGTAGACTTTACAGCTCTGATTCGCGGTAAAAATTTGATATTTTTTATTAAAATTTTTTTTAATTTTTTTTTTAAATTATTTCATCAAAATAAATTAAATTTGACGTGCAGCCCAAGTCCTATGAAATGTATTTTTATTTTATGATACAATAGCATTTCCGATTAAATCTACATGGTTTTAGTCTTGATTTAGAGGTTTGGCTTTTTGACAAAATTTTCTTAAATTTTCCTAATATAACGTTTCTCCTCTACGCTCTGTCTTTACTTTTGCCTCGAACAAAGGACCCACTCTTAAATGCAAATAATAATAAAGGCCTTCATAATTCAGAATTATTCTTAAGTATCTAATTAAGCTTTGAGACAGTTAATTTTTTATAATATTACATAAAAATAAAATTGCATGAATTTTAATTGCTAGCTTTAGATCAAGTAAGTTTTTAAGAAGGCTTAAGACGTTTTGACCATGTAACTGTTAAAAGCAAAGAAATTCTAGGATAAAGCTAGATTGGATACCTAAATGCGAGAAACTGCATGTTTCTGCACAAGTTGATTATTAGTAAAACTCCGTTATACCTTTTCAAAAAACTGCGTTTCTGTGTGTCGAACAGAACCTTCAATACCATCCAATACCAATACTTATAATACCAAGATATACTTGTTTACAATCTAAGCGGCTCTTTTTTATCAACGCAATTAAGCTCTGGAACTCACTTCCGCTAAACATTAAAACCATAACCAGTACGAAAAAATTTAAGCTATTAATCATGTCCTAGTTTTCTAACCTTTAATTCTTCTACACCTTAACTTTCTTCTCCTTTCTCTTCTTTAATGTTTTAACTATTGCCTTTCCTCCTTCTCTTATTCTGCTAAGTTATGATAAGCTAATATTTAGTTAAGTTGTGAAATTAACTGTAATTTTTTTATTTCTCTAAATTGGTTTGTTTTGCAAAATTATAATTATATTTACTAGTTTTAAGTTTTATTCTCAGCGTTTTCTGTTGACTAATAATGTTTTTAACTGGTGTACGCTAAAAGACCAATTAAGATCTTACTGTACTAATTCTTTACTTAAATAAATAAATCGAAATAGAAATCATCAACAAGAAATCTGTATATAGTTGCTCACTTAGCTGACTAGACAGTCTGTTTCGGAACTAGAACAGATGGCAACCTTGGTAGAGCTGATGGCGGTGATCTATAAATTGCCTATTGCTTTAAAATGTCATATGATTAGGTAGCCGATCTGAACGTTCAATTTGTTTAATACAGTTCAAATGAATGATTTCTAAAATTTGTGAAATCTTATACGACTTTAAACAGTGAGTTGATCACCGCTTAATCACTCAAAGACTACTGAAGAGGAAATGTACCAATTTTCGAAACAGACTGTCTAGTCAGCTAAGTGATTGACTCTATACAGAGTTGTTGTTGTTGTTATTGTTGCCTTCTTAAAAACTTACTTGATCTAAAGCTCGCAAATGCAAATGCAAATTTGAAATACCCATAGTCCATTACCACTATGTCCATTACCACTTTTATTAAAAACCGAAAGATTTTTCTACCTTTAAAATTAAACATTTATTACCGTTGGCAACAACGCTAAAGTTGCTGCTGCTGCTGCTGTTGAGGGCATATTCGAAACTTCATACAAAAGGTAACATTCTGCCAAACGGCAACATGTCAACTGACAACACTGGCAGATTACACTGTTCGACAATTTTGGAAGAGGAGATAAAAAACTTTTAAGTGTGTTGGCGTTTTAAAAGTTTGCATCCGAGCAATTTTTAATAAAATTTTTAAATTTTCTCTTAATTTAGCAATTTACTAACATTAAGTGTAAGAATCTACACAATATACATATGCATTTAGCATGCATTGTCTTATTTAAATTTTATCAAAAATTTTTTGTAGAATATTTTAAATAATATAAAATTTATAATATAATATTTCTTAATGTTTATATAAAAATTTTGTATTTTACTTAAGGAAATTATTCTATGAAGAAAAAGAGCTAAATTTCAATAATATCATGTCAAAAGTGTATCACGTGCGGAATAGGGAGTGTTAAAATTATTTTACAGATTTTTCCCCATAGATGTATGCGGTAGATACTTTTAGAAAGTAGGAAGTTTTTAAATTATTTTAAAAATGTTTTACTAAAAGTATGCGGTGGACAAATTTTGTCAAAAAAGAACTATTTTAAAATTTTTCAAAACTTTTATTTCATTTTTTATTTTTTAAATAAATAACCCTTTTTGACTTGAAGAGGGTACCTTTTTAAAAGTTTTTAAAAATGGGTCAGAAAAGACTTATGAAAAATAGTGGTATCGGGTTACAATATTCAACAGAAATATTTGCCATAAAATTTTACTGCAAATAAAATAAAAACAAATTCTGTAAAAAAAAAAATTAAGTCGAAGGCATATATTGATAAGATTTCCTATTTTTTTAAGCTCAATTTAGAAAAATTTTTAAACCTATATTGAAAATTACTCAGACGTAAATTTATAAAACGCTGACACGAATATTGTTTATATTTGCCCAACCAGAACCTTTTGATCGACGTCTGTAATAACATGTCATGATTGTTGGACTGTGTTATGCTTGTGAGAAGCTAAGATTCAAAAATGACCAAGTCCAAATAAAATAAATTGAAGATAGTTTGGTAGTTCAGTCTTTTTTGATCCTTTTGTATATGTACACAATATTGTCTAAATAGTTAAGTTTCAAAAGAAGCTAAGTTCATATAAAAGATGGCCTACTGTTACCTAGCCTAAAAAGTATATTGAATTTTTACAATAACTCCATTATTTCCCAAAGAATTTTTCTCCAATTTTTTTGCAAATGTATAATCCTATAAGAATTATTAGCTATTTATAAAATTGTAATAAATATCTCATATGTTTTGTCAGTAATGAAGGAAAAAACATGATTTTTGTATAAAAGATATTGTTATAAATTTAGATACTAGAATGTGGAGAAGCTATGTATTACCATATATCAATTGCAATGCACATGTTTTCGTTTATCAATTTTTCATGTTTTTCTCAAAATATTAAAAAGTGGACTTGGCCATTTTAAAATATAAGCCTCTCATAAGTATGTTAAAGCAAGTGAGGCATGCTTATTGTGCAGACCGCTATTGTTGCTGTTGAATTCTTTGGCTGGCTGTCACACGATTTTAACCTACTGACGGATGAAAGACAATGGCTGCCAACCGAACTGCACACTAGAGCTCATCATGTGATGACAGCTTGTGAGGGTGTTATTCGAAATGACCATCAAATAGACAAGCGCCGGGTTTCAGTTGAAATCAACTTAATATCTGCACATTAAAGCTTTGCGTCGAGTTGAAGTTTGGTCGCGAGCCTTAGACAGACATCAAGTTGTGGTTGTATGGCATGAGTCAAATTGTGCTCGTAGACACGTAGACATCATTAAGCTATGAAAATGTGAGGCGGACTCGCGCTCTTTCAATGTCCTGACATCGTGGCATGTAGTGATGCTGGAACCATGAACCAGCAGCAACATGAACTCTGTCTAATGGAGTGAAATTCGTTGCGTCCGTGACATAGCCTCATACATATACACACACATTTTCACATTCAGTTGTCACATTCTGGCAGTAGTGCACAGCAAATGAAGTGAGGTTAGTGCCAGTGATGACTTCATCAGCATCACCATCAACAAGGCTACATCAGCGACGTCAACACTGGCGACGTCGTGAGTAGTGAAAAGTGGCTCCATTAGTTTGAGTTCATTATGAAAGTTAAGGGTCATTAGAGAGCGAGAGAATCCTGTTCATGTCCTTCAGTGGACAACTTTTATGTGCAATCTAATGTATTTTTTTCTTCCTTCATTCAACTGGTCGGGATAATATTTAAATGAGCTTTATTTTGTATTTAGCTTTTTTGATTTTCTTAAAAGCAGAGACCGTACTGAGTAAGCCTTTTATAATAAAAAGCAAAAAATAATAATTATCTTGTAACGTTTAAAATTGCGAGCAAAAAATAATAATTATTTCTGCTTTTTATGTTTTTAAGGCAAAAATAAAAATCAAAATTCGCCCGATATTTTTTTGGTCACAAAATAACTGGTATGTTTTAATTTTTGTTTTTTAAAGCAAAAATAAAAAGTAAAGTTTGCCCGATATCTTTTTGCTCACAAAATAATTGGTATGCTTTGATTTTTATTTTTTAACCAAAAAAAAAAGTAAGGTTTGCCCGATATTTTTTTTTTGGCCACAAAATAACTGGTATGTTTTGATTTTTATTTTTTAAAGCAAAAATAAAAAGTAAAGTTTGCCCGATATCTCTTTGGTCACAAAATAATTGGTATGCTTTGATTTTTATTTTTTAAAGCAAAAATAAAAATTAAAGTTTGCCCGATATTTTTTGGTCACAAGATAACTGGTATGTTTTGATTTTTATTTTTTAATCCAAAAATAAAAAACAAAATTTGCCCAACATATTTTAGAGCACAAAATAACTTGTAAATATTGATTTCTATTTTTTTATTCAAAAATTGATCCACTTTCGCTAAAGTTGAATGGCTTTCATTGCCGTTTCAAACAGACAAATCAAGTTACACCAAAAGTTATTCGAAAGTTTAAAAAAATCTCATACAAATACAAAAGTACAAAATGTACAGAAGTTAGTAAACGAGGACTCTTAATTTGAATTAATATACCAAAATTTTAAAATAAGTTTGTTTTGATCGTTAATATATAATTAATTATAACACATTTTATAATTACTAAGTACCCTGCCAATAAGATTTGCTTAAATAAATATTATGTTCATTAACTATAATATTCCAAGCATATTCCTTATTTCTTAAATTACATAACGTTTTCAAGAGGCATATCACATGCCATCATATACATCAAGGCATGAGCACCAACTGTCAAAATATGCCACAGTATTTGCTTGTTGGTTATTCTATGCCATCATGGCATGTTTGTTGAAATTTTTCGATTCCATTGAAATTCAGGTATGCAATTCAGTTCATGCTAGAGATAGATGCTCTGAAAAATATCATGGCATTTATAGCATGGCATAGTCGGTCTCCACTAGATTTTTCGATGCCGTGGTGTATATGATGGCATGTGCTATGCCTCATGGAGACGCTATGTTACAACTGCTGCTCATGAATCAATCAATAAAGAAACCAGAACACATTGAAAAATACATGTACTAATTTTAAGGTAAGAATGGGAGGTGGCAAGAGCTTTTCTTGCTTTTGCTGAAGAGGGGGCTGGTCGGTTTAGAACTTCAAAAAAACTGCTTACATAATACTTGAACGGCCCCTTATGAAGCACTTACGAGATGACATAAATCATTTAAAATACATTCAGTTTTCAGACGTAAACTGAAATACTGATTTTGCTTTTAATTTTTTAATAAAAAAAATTTAAATGTGTAATTTAATAAAAAAAAAATCAATGTTCACAAGTTATTTTGTTGTCCATATTATGTTAGACAAATTTTGCTTTTTATTTTTGCTTTAAAAAATAAAAATCAAAACATACCTGTTATTTTGTGACCAAAAAAAAAATATCGGGCAAACTTTACTTTTTTTTTTGCTTAAAAAATAAAAATCAAAACTTACCAGTTATTTTGTGACCAAAAAAATATCGGCTAAATTTTACTTTTTATATTTGCTTAAAAAAATAAAAATCAAAACTTACTAGTTATTTTGTGACCAAACAGATATCGGGCAAACTTTACTTTTTATTTTTGCTTTAAAAAATAAAAATCAAAACATACCAGTTATTTTGTGACCAAAAAAATATCGGGCAAATTTTACTTTTTATATTTGCTTAAAAAAATAAAAATCAAAACTTACTAGCTATTTTGTGACCAAAAAAATATCGGGCAAACTTTACTTTTTTTTTTATTTAAAAAATAAAAATCAAAACATACCAGTTATTTTGTGACCAAAAAAATATCGGGCGAATTTTGATTTTTATTTTTGCCTTAAAAAAATAAAAAGCAGAAATAATTTTCATGTTTTGCTTTAAATTGCAAAAATCAAAATTTTAAAAATCAATATGAAATCATGTTCAACAATGTGAGAGCATTCTAATTCTACCTTCAAAACGGCGGTGCGACAATTTTTTCATAATGCTTTTTTTGTTTAAAAATCCTCAAATAATTATTATGTACAGTCTCTGCTTTAAAGACATGTTTTTAATTTGGTTTATCGAACCTTATATTTTAAAATAACATTAGGCGCCAAAATCCAAAAAAATTTCTGTGATCCACATGCCACTAATTTTTTCTTATGGACTGATCCGATGAGAATGCTGCATGGAATTCGTTTCGGTTGATTGTATCTGATTTTTAACTTTAACTTTAGTACCTATTCTAATGCAGGTTTCCCGTTCTTATTATTCTTACAACAGGCACAAACATGTCCTTGAAGCTCCACTTCCTGCATTCTCACTAAGATTTTTTTTTTCCCAACCTTGGTGACGTCAGTGTTCCAGTAGTCACGCAAAAATATATAAAAGTGGTTTTCTTAGCTTGAAACACGACTTTATAAATTCATTACTTCTTAGAAGTTTAAATGATAAAACTTTATAAATTCATTACTTCTTAGAAGTTTAAATGATAAACTTAAATTAAACTAAACTTTAATTAAACTTTAAATTTAAACATCTTTTAATAGTTAAGGCGGTCATATTATGCTATCAAGACTGTTTTAAAATGAGTCCCAGTAGTAACAGTGAACAGCCTGATTTTATTTTAATGCCTTCGTGTATAGCTGATTTACTTTTCTTATCTAAAATTAAATATTTAAAGCTTCTTTATGTCTAACTTGTGTGTTGTTGTATAAATGTGTGTTGTATAAATGGCTGTATAAATCCACACTTAAAAAAATACCACTATTTCAAATCTCAAGGAGTTAAATGTACTAATCATGTCCTTTGACTCAACAGACAGGAATTAAATATTGAACCTAAAGATATGGTTGGGCTAAGTACAAATGCAAAAACCAATTCAGGTACTGCAAGTTACTCTCAAGGCGTCTTATGTTTAGAAGATTTCAAAATGAAAAATAGAATAGACAAAGTAATAAATTGTTTCTAAGATGAAATTCGGGCAATGAAGTAGAGTTTTTCGCCACATAGGAAGGAGACTGATGTGTCTAATGTAATATTATAAGACTGTTGCGAGGTAAAATTTTACCAAATTGGAGTTAAAGCCAACATTTATTTTAAATAATAGAGTTAGGGTAGTTTTTTTCGTAGCTTCTGATTTATTTTGTATGTTTTACAGAAAAATGTATAAATAACTACATGAATTGGTCTTACAACAATTATAAAACTAATTAAAATAACTTTTCATTAACACATTTGTAGTCACAATTTGCATTTTTTTCCTAGGCAAGAAAAAAAAATGTAGTTTTCTACAGTAACGTAGAACTACGGCTAAATAAATAATTTGGACAACAAGAATTTAGAATTCTGCGTAAAAAAATTAGATTACGGATGAAATAATAAATTACTATATCACAGTTCAGAATCTGAGGAGAGTTATATGAGATATAGGCTGAGTAAATGCATTTATGCAATGCATCAGTGTGTTTTGTTTTAAATTAGTGCTAAGTTTAAATACGAAAACTGCGCAATTCTGTTGATTCTTAAAAATAGTATGGTTGCGCAGTTTTGGTTAAAAAGTTTCGGATCAATTCAAAATAAAACACACTGAATTGACAATGATATAAAAGCATTTATTAACTCAGCCATGATCATACTTATGCTTTGTGAAGATATATCTTGCATCGCATTTTATTGTTGACTTCAATCCATGCCTTTATTTCTATACAAATGTTTGAGCATTATTTTCTTGGAAAATACATTTTTTGCATTATTTGCCTAAAGAAATGGTATTATGTGTATTTATATAAAGGCTTATAGTTTTATTTTTAAAATGGAACTAGAAAAACATATAAAGTGTAATTCAGGACGAGGGGCGTAACTATCGGGGGAAGTAAGGGGGTAGACTACCCTCCTTACTTTTTAAAGTGGGCCTAATTGTTATTTTTTACAAAAAAAAAATTTAAATATTGATTTTTAAAAACAATAATTCTGAACACATCAAAGCCAACCGTACCTTTTATTGCCAAATATTATTTTTTTATTCATACCAAAAACCAACATTAGTTGGCTATTTCATTTTAATTCATACCCAAAACTATCTTCAGTCGGCCAATTCACTTTCAGTCGTACCTTAAACAAACTTCTGTCGGCCAACTCATTTTAAGTCGTATCAGCGTTGAATTGTTGTAAAGGAATCCAGTGCTTCTTTGTGACAAAATGCAGAAAAAGTTCAGAAAAATAGTATAACGTTTAATAAAAAAGTACGAAAATAGTAATGCATAGTAATGTAAAAGAGAGCAGCGGACCAACTGAAAAATGGACCATTTTTAGTCCAATTGTGCAATCGTGTCCTTGACCAAAAATAAAACTGAAAATAATATTTTTATTTGACCAAAAATTTATAAATGATTTTTATTAAAGATTTAAAAGATAAAATCAGATTACTATTTTTATATCTGAGCAAAAACTTGAAAATTATATAACATTGATTAATGCTTAAGTTTTTGGATATAGCTTAATGATAACAGTCCCTGATACAAATACCTTGTCAAAAAAGTTGAAAAATTAAGTCGAAGCCCAAACGAACAAAGGCTAACTCAGTCGCCACACATATTTCCCTTTTAAACTTAAGGCCCTATTCTCCTTTAGCTTACTGTTTTTGGACCCTTTTTGAAAAAATTCTCATTTGAAAACGCAAAAAGATATTTGAATTTTGTTTTTTTTATTGAATTAGTAATGAATGAAAGAAAATAAAAAAATTTTTTTCGCCGCGATATAGGGGCTGTCC
The DNA here is from genome assembly GCA_963920525.1 of Dichetophora obliterata. Lineage (NCBI taxonomy): Eukaryota > Metazoa > Arthropoda > Insecta > Diptera > Sciomyzidae > Dichetophora > Dichetophora obliterata. The sequence goes on along the minus strand of OY986435.1, from coordinate 274,227,216 downwards.
ATAGATGATGGCACCGTCAAAGTTGGCCCTCAAAAAAAAAGGCATGGTGCTGGCGGCCACGATTCCGGCCCTCAGAAGCGTCTGAAAAATAAAACAAATATAGGGTTATGATCAACATAGATGTAATTCTGACCCGTACTAAAATAAAAATTTTGCGATTTTTTTTGACAAAATGGCGGCCACTTGAAATTGACAAATCGAATTTGGACCCATTTTTTTGTAGTTTAGTGTAAAAAAAAAATAGTAAAAAAAATCGCAAAATTTTTATTTTACTACGGGCTAGAATGGTGACAATTTTACGTCGATTAAACTTTGTTTCATCCAAATCGGTTTACTAGAACTGGCGGAATCGTGGCCGCCAGCTCGAAAAACGTGGTTTCGAGATAAACGCGTTCAAAGTGCAAAGCAACATAAAAACTACTCATTTTAGCGAAGACATGACCCCACAAAAATGGCCATATCTTCTAAAGTATTTCGAATTTCAAAAAACCCTTTTAGGGTTATATTCTTAAATGTCCAAGCTATAAAAAAATGCAAAAAAAAAAGTCGAAAAAAATTTTTTGCTGGAAGAGAATAGGGCCTTAATTAATACATATTTCTGAGAAATGTAGAACTTCTGAGATATAAATTTTTGTCCAGAAATATCCAACATTTGTAATAAAAAATTTAATGATCGAAATCGGCCAACATATTTAAAGAAATTTTCTTAGCTCAAGAAATCTGATGTAAAATCTTAAATTTCATAGACTTAACATTTTAATTTAAATACAATTATAAAAAATAATGAAATTAAAGGATTTAGTCAAACTATTGAAAAAAAATCCGTTTTATGTCATTGTTGATGTTTTAAACGAAATTTTCCAAAGCTCTTAGAAAATTGACAAGTGGACTCGAAATTCTGCATATTCGCTATAAAACCAACTCATTTCTGTGGACTTTATTATAAGTCTTGTTTTTACGAAAAATGTGCAAGTAAATATGAAACTCCTGACTGAATCTCTTGAAGCCTTTGAACTGAATATTTTAAATGCTATGAAATTTATTTCTTGTACCCTTAAAACATTAAAGAAAAATAAATTCGGACTCTGAAGGTACGGATAACCTAATTAGTAGTTCTGTTGCATTGTTAAAATCTTTTAATGTTGATGCTGAAAAGGAATTCTCAATTTGCCATCGCCGTCGTCTTGCACCGAAACGTTTGGATGATAATAATGCCAACGCGGCTTATTTTTCGATGAACTGTTTTTATGGAAAATAATATAAACTTGTATTAGATAAGATAACCTCACTGATGCGAAATAAATTAAGCAGTTGCTTAGAAACAATAAAGCCTCTGTATGAACTCTTTAATCCAATTCTATCCTCTACTAACTTGACCCAAAAGCGAATTCTAGAATCAATAAAATTGTTACCAAAAAAATTGTTTGTTGGATTCACTTCAATTGAAAGCGGAAAATGAAGTATTCTACGATCAATGCGAAGGCGTAGAAAATCCATCGGGTACAGCTAATGTTTCAGAATGTAATAAAAAATCTCTTCCTCCAGTTAACAAAATGTCGCGTTTGCGGTGCACAGTGCCTGTTACTGTTTCAGGAAATGAGAGAATGTTCAGCAAATTAAAATTAGTTAAAAATTATTTAAGAACCACGTAAAGTGACTCACGTCTTAATGGCTTATTAATACTTTCATCGGAAAAGGACATAGTTTATCTCATTAACTTAGATTATATTGCGCAGCAATTGCCTTCCTTACAAAAAAGGAGAAATAATGTTAAAAGTTAAGAAAAATTAAATGTTATAAATACTTAAAATTTAATTTTGTATTTTTTATTTAAAACACTTTTTTTTAATTAATTTAAAAATTTAAAAGAAAAAATGTAAAAGAAATTGAAAGCCCTGTTTATTATTAAACACATATAAACTATAGGCTCGTCCAAGTTATGCTTAAGTAAACAAAAGTTTGAGAGCATAAGCACGCACATACACAGCAATATATGAAGGCGCCCAAGTTTTGTCTAAGCATTCCTTTCGTTCAGTTTTTCAACTTTCGTTTCCTTTTTGAAACTTGAGAGAGCGCTTGACATCGTAGTTTGCTAAGCAGAATAGGGTTGCTAACAGTATTGAGAATGTGTTTAAAATATTTTTATATGTATGCCAAATTTTTCAATGAAAAAGATGTTTTTTTTTTTGTTTGTGTCTACCCAGTGTGCCAAACGGATCCGTTACGAATCCGTAACGAACTCACTTCTTCGTACATTTTGTCCGAAACGGATTGAAATTCCTCTCTCCGTTACGGACTTCAGTTACGAATCCGTTTCGGACTTCAGATACGAATCCGTTCCGGACTTCAGATACGAATCCGTTTCGGACTTCAGATACGAATCCGTTTCGGGCTTCAGATACGAATCCGTTTCGGACTTCAGATACGAACCCATTTCGGACTTCATATACGAATCCGTTTCAGACTCTTTTTTTTAAATAATGCGAACTTACAACGGACTCGTTTTTTAAAAATAGTTCTTATTCAAAAAGGGACAATAATATTTATGTATGTTCAACATTTTTTTATTTTTTTGCTAATTCAGTTCTTACATTCTACATATTACATTTTAAATAAGGAAATTTAAAATTTTATCAATGTATAATAAAAATAAAAATAACAATAAAAATAAGTACACAATTTCGTATCCCTAATCCACTGAAAATAAAATAAGAATTTGTAAAACAAATTTAAGACTGTCTTTTATGTTAACGTTGTGGTAATTTTTTTGACGGATTCGTAACGGGTTCGTCGAAACATAAGATTCCTCTCAAAAATACGAATCGCTTTTTTCATTTTTTCGGATCCGCCTCGGACTCAGAACGGACTTCAGGAACGAATCCGTAACGGACTTCAGATACGAATCCGTTTCGGACTTTATATACGAATGCGTTTCGGACTCTTTTGGCGGATTCGTAACGGGTTCGTAACGGGTCCGTCGAAACATAAGAAAGCGCAGTGCGTACTGACGGACTCGTAACGGGTTCGTAACGGATCCGCATCCGTTTTTGTGCACATTGGGTATTTAAGCAAATTATGGAAAATTTGTATCTTTTTGCTGTGAAATTTTACGTTTACCCTAGCTTATAAGCCAATCAGTGCAATAAACGTATTTTTTGTGTTAGCTGATGGCAGCCCTTTTTAACATATGTATACAAATTTTTTTTCTGTCAATTGAAAAAAATAAGTTAACTTATTTATTCAAAATGAATGCAGATTTTAATTTTGTTGAATAACTAATAAAATATGTACATAAACATAAAAGCATTTATAAGAAAGCTGAAGTAGGGCCTACTTAAACAAACTTTTCAAAGAACTTTTAAACTTTTTTAATATATTATTTGGTCAAGATTTTGTGAGCGTTTGATATTTTGTTAAGCATGAAATCTGCTAACTTGGGCAACTTTTCTACTTAATCATACTTTTCGTCAACTTTTCTCTGAGTCTTTTGTTCGCTTAAGCATAACTTGGTTGGGCCTTATGAATTTTTAAAACAAGACGAAAATAAATTTTTAAATGCTGATTCGATAATGTTGAAATGCTTTTATTTGATAGAGGGAACGATATAAAAACTGCCTTTAAGGGATCTTCTTCACTTGAAAAAGATCGAAAGATTGAAAAGTGTTACTATATGTGGTTTAAAAATGTCAGGATTTCTTAAAACGGTACCGAAAATGTCGCCAAAAACAGGTATGAGGTTTAGTTGGCTGATTATACGTAATCTTATAGTTTCAAATTAAAAATATAGCCAAGGTTTAGTTGGCTGATTATACGTAATCTTATAGTTTCAAATATTATCGTTTAGATTAACTAAAATAATTTTCAGTTACCTTTTGTAAAAGCCGAGAAATCGTTGCCACCTTTTTGGATTCGAAAAATGATGTCCAAATTGCGAAAGCTTAAGATAGCAGATAAAAGGTCAAACCAAAAAAAAAATTCAAAACATACTTAATTATATGTATTTTGATGTACACAAGTTTTTTTTTATCATTAAAAAAAGTTTTTCAGTAAAAATAATTACAAAGTCCTTTTCTTAGCCGTTCAAATGAAAAAGACCCCTTAAGATTTATTTATATTGATCGAACGGATAAGTAACTTTATATAACACTGTGCCACAATTTAAGGGTCATGGAATCTAACGAAAAAGCTACCATCACAGGTCGATAGTACTGATCTAGATCAACAAAACCCTTAGAGGAAAGTTAGCTCGCTTTTAAATGTTATAGCCTTTAATTATTAACGAAGATATTTTTCGCTATTTGAATTCCTCATATATTACTAAACACTGTCTAAAAATATTTATTTAAAACACCAGGAAAAGACCGAGCTTATTTTCCGATTATATTTAAAAAAATACTTCTTATCATGAAATTTTACAAATTTGTTCATGTCTCCATTTTGGTTATTACTTCTTTAAAACACATCTAAACGACAATTGAAGACATGAGTGGATGAAAGTGATATGTCGCATTTTCGGGTTTTCAGTATTCTATGCATGGATGAAGGGTATTATGTGCATAAAAACAATTTTACAACTTAAAACAACCATGTTTGTGGCTATTTTAGAAATAAACTACTTCACACGTCTGATTTAACTAGTACAGATTTCAGAACAAATGAGAAAGTTTGTACTCAATTTTCTCAAAACTAATTTTTTTTGACATATCACCTTCATTAACTCATGTCTTTAGTTGTTAAATCAATTGAGACCCAGCGAATAGCAAGCTCAGAAGCTTAGAAGCTCAAAATTTTAGTTTAACATTTTTGTCAATGCTGAGATTAGTTGTTTTTCTCAAAAAACAACTAATTTTTTTTCTTAAATTTTGTTTTCAGATCTTGACCATCCTATGCAACTTTTGGGATATCTTAGAATGCGAATTTCGAAATAAATTGTAATTCGATAAGCACTTCATTTTTAAAAAATACTCTGCAAGATTCAAACTTTTAAGGCCAATATCTTTTAAAAGCGAGCTAACTTTGCAAAACCCTTTTAGGTACTATCCCTTTTAGTACTATAGTGCTATAAACCAGTACTATCATCCTGTTGTGTCCGCTTTTCCGTTAGAAAAATGTGTTGCACAGTGTAATTCAACTATGTTGTATTTAAAAAAAAGTCGGGACTTAAGGGTATCCAGTCAGCCAAAACACATTGATACTCCCCAATCAAAATGGCCTCGGTACGCCCCTGTTCAGGACTGTTACAATCGAAAACTAAATAAGTGCATTACAATTTGTTAATTCAAACATTAGTTCAAATTTTTCAACTTTTGTCACCATTTTTAAACTTTTACTGCCATTCATCATGTTTGCTGCCTTTTTTTTAAATTCAAATTAAGATCAGCTCTCAGTAGTCTCACAATATAAATTAAAACATTTTTTTTTTTCTACCTATCTGGTAGACCTTTTGGCGGAAATGCCCATATATAAAAAGAGATGTGTGCACTAATAGCTCGAGAACGGATAGTTTTATTTCCGCAATTTTGAGCTTGATAGATACAAATAAGCCCCAGAAAGGACGCTTTGGAGAAAAAAAAGGGGCATGGCACCTCACATACTACCCAAATTTGCGATTTTAAATAGATTTTGAGTTATATGTCGCGCTGCCTCAAAAGTTTGTATTTGATCACAATTTACACGTGCCGTTTCACAGATAAGATTTTTCGGGCGTTCGACATGGGGGGAATGGCACCACCTTTACAATTAAAATTTGCGATATTGAATAGCTAGGTCTCGGCCGCACAGAAATATTTAGCGTGCGTTGGGGTGAAGCGTTTCGCTTTTTTTTTTTGGAGGCTCATAGCACCCCCAAAAATTATAATTTTTGAATGGTTTTTGGTCTTAATTGCAAAAATTGACATTTTTCTTAATTTCTATGCGCTCGGATTCGAACATCTTTGATTTCGGCAAAAAATTATGGGAATACTTCGAACATGTTCGTTTTTCGAATTTTGAAAAATGGTGGGGTGAAGTGTTTCACCAAAAGAATTTTTCCGTTTTCATTTATAAACATCAGTTTAATAGCCTCGGATAGGCTCCTAAGTCAGCAAGAAACTAAAGTACTGAATAAAAGTCATCGAATCCAAATTTATTATTCATCGCCAATATCGAGGTCAGAGTCGCAGTTTCGACAGGTGTAGTAGCAACGGTTGCCCCTGTCGACGCATTTCAAGTGATATGGCTGGCCGCATTTATTGCAATAAATTTAAAAATGCAAAAAAACCAAAAAAAAAACGCATTAAACACACACAAAAATACTAAATACGCATTAAAACGGAGTTTGTGGGGTTAAACGTTTCCTTTTGAAAGCACGGCTGATATCACACAACCACACGATAGATATTGCACAAACACTTCATATTTTTTAAGAACAACATTACGACTAATATATTTACTTTGAATTTGTGTTCAGTAGTTGGCATAAAACACGATAAATTCACTCGATCAAAAATACTTTTGAAAACAAAATGTTACTACTGTTTTGGAAAAGCAACACAATGCACGTCTGAACGCTTCACTGTATCCTGAAAAACTGTGCGGCAATGAAAGCAACACATGGCGGTATGACCCTTAATTATATGTAAGAGCGCTTTCAAAATTTCACTGGTGAAACGCTTCACCCCACCGCACTCATTCAATTGAAAAACATTCTGTCTGAGTTGGGAATTGAACCAGGGCTACGAAGGTTCCTTAGCTTACGGGCAACGCACTCTACTTAGTAAGCTACAGCCGCCACTTAAATGGGTGTTGGACAAGGGAACGTGACAGAAACTCGCCGGGTTTCAGATAGTTGCCTATAGAGAAAAATGCACACCTTGAGTTTTCACTTCAAAACACTAAAATGTTTTAGAACTTTCTTCTCTGTTATTACAATTACTACTTATTTAGAAGAAATTGCAGGATTTTTTGGTTTGCAAAGAAAAAATATATATTTTTTATCAAAAAAGCTGTAAAAGTAAAAAATTTCTTCAGATATTAAGTTTTCCCCCTAAAATGAAAATATTTTGAAAACTTGCAAAAACTAGAAGCTAAATTTTTGTATGAACTATCTACGAGATTGTAACTTAACAACAATTCAATTTGTATGCAAACATATGCGAACAAAATTTTTCGCAGTCCATCAAATTGTGAGCTCAATTTTTATTTTTTTTATTTATGCTATACTTTTGCATAACTTACATAAAACTCAGATTTATGAAGCAACTTATTTATTGTAAATTAATCTTCATACCTTCTCAAAGGTTTTCCATAGCAAAAGAAGTTTAAAAGTTAAATACTTTATTCAGCGCACTTAATAAAACAAAATTGCTATCTTGGAGTTTGACATAATTAAAAAAAAAAATACAAAAAGCACCGCATTACGACGGCCATTTTAAGTATAACAGATAAAGCAATCATTTTTAAAAAAAATAATTTTTTGCAACTGTTTTTTTTACTTTTGTCCTCCTAGATTGACTAAATCCCACACTGTGCATTTGTTTGAAGACTATATCAAAGTTCTTTTTTTATCACTAATTAAATTGTAACTGATAGTAGTTATTTACACTGAAAATATTTAAGTGTAGTTTTTGTATTCTTAAGTATGAAATCGAAAATGATATCTGTATTTAGTAAGTTAGTAGATTAAATTATATTTATAATAACATGCAATTAAAATAATGATTAAGACTGCTCAATGTCAAATAGTGATGATAGCGTAATAAATCATTTGCTGTCAAGGATATTCTATGCCTGATTAAATACAAGTGGCAACAAGCTGACGACAACAACCAAACCAACAAATTATAACTGAACAAAAATTATATTATTTACACTCAAATTAATTTCATAAATTACAATTTTTTTTACATAAAAACAACGAAAGCCAGCTTTATTTTTATGGCTTACAGAAATACTTAGGTAGATATCCAGCCACGAATTCTTACTCACACTGTAAAACAAATTATGTAATAACCCAATGTGCAAAAAAAGGGATGCGGATCCGTTTCGAACCCGTTATGAGTCCGTCAGTACGCATTTCGCTTTCTTTTTTTTTCGACGGGCCCGTTTCGAACCCGTTACGAATCCGTCAAAAAAATGGTCACAACGTTGACATAAAGGGCATATTTTCTAAAAAATCTTTCCTTTTATTTTCAGTGGATTAATTGCGATAAATTTGTACGCTATGTCCTTTACACGCTTTAGACGCTTGTCCTGTAAGAGTTATTGGGATGCTTTAAGGAAAAATAATGTTCAGCTGCTTGCATAACCAAGTATAAGTCATACTTGAAATCACCAACATTGTACTTGTTTTGAATCCGAACTATTTAAAAAAACGAGTCCGTTATGAATTCGCAAGAAAAGTCCGAAATGGATTCGTATATGAAGTCCGTTCTGAGTCCGTTACGAATCCGAAAAAAGTGGAAAAAGCAATTCGTATTTTTAAGAGGAAAGTCATACAAAAAAGGATCAGTTCCGGAAGCGAAATGCAATTCGTTTCGGATAAAAAATACGAAAAAGGAAGTCCGTCTCGAATTCGTTATGGATCCGTTTGGCACACTGAGATCCAGCAATGTGCATACACGGTTTAAATCTTGTACTAAATTTTAGTCGAGCTAAAAACAACTGCATTTTTTAACCTTGCGGTTTGCAAATACTAACTCAAAATTAAAATTCTACTGTATTAAAATTTAAGCCAATATAAATATTACAGCTTCCCTTTTAGCTTTTAGGTTTCATTTGAGAAAAATTCTGCCTAATTTTTTGTTTTTTATACAATTAATACTAAGTTCTAGCCAAGCAGTGCTAAGACTCAATATAAGCCGATTTGGTTCATATATTTATATGCTTATCGCTTTTAAGTGTGTCACAATATCCCAGTGGTAAGGCTAGTAACTTACAAGCTGGATGTCGTTGGTTCGATATATTTTAATACAAGCTTGTTCTAAAATTGAAACCAAAGTTGAATTAAAATCATATTGAGTATTTTTCAAATACTAGATTTGAAACCAAAGCTGGTGTAGAGACTTACATATGAGAATAGAAAAGTTTAAATCTTAGTAAAAGATTTCTAGCCGTGCAGTTATGCTTTTTACAACTACTCTGCAGTAAAAAATCTTACTGCTCATAAATACCATAGTTAATACATATACTACTTCAAATTAATATAGTCAAGAAAATATTAGATCTTTAACTAGTTAAATCTTACAATTTAAATACTTAAAAGTTAATAAACTAGCTGAAGTGCAAGAACACCAGATGTTTCACCAGATGTCTCACTAGTTTCACAAAAAGTTACTAGTTTGGTTGCTGGTTGCAAATCCGCATGCTATATATGTGAGTATATTAGATGTCGTAAGAAATGTACACTGCAGTTACTAGCCCTAATTCTTACATTTGTAAATTTTTATAAATATTATTTCTAGTTTTTACATAATTTTCCTCGTTAATAATTGCCTATTAAAAAATACTTGTATCAAAGCTACTTGTTCAAAATAATCCAGTAACAACACTAGCTCAATTTATGTCGATAATAGGACCATTTTCTTTTCTTATGGCATCAACACGGGAATGATAACAGTTTTTGCAGTGTAAAAAGTATTTCAGCTAAATAAAAAATATATTAAGCTAGCAAATTTACTAGCGTTTTAACTAGATAGCTACTCTGCAATGTAATAAATGAAAATAAAATAATTCAAAAATGAGGCGCAGAATTCAAGGGTCTTACCAATAAAATCACAATCACACAACTGCAGGAATTTGTACAGAATTTATGGCATATATGGGGTGTACCAATCTCAGTTATTGAAATATTACAATTTTTTATTTATCTTTTAATATAATATAGCTCTTGTGTTAAAATTTGTTTCACGCAATATATAAGGGTGAAACCATCTCCAATAAACAAAGCCATGATTCAAAATTTAAATCGAGCGGGAATAGGGTATAGAGATTCATATAAAATTTACATATCTAATATCTACAAATCAAATCTTTTCTTTAAAATATTCCACAAGCATTGTTATTACCACCATCTCAGAAGGCTGCTGTTTTATGATTTTATTCCTAAGGACATTCCAAAATATATGAGAGAAATTTTAATATCTTCATAAGAATTCATAAATAGGACAACTGGATTTTGTCAAAGAATGTGATATAGAACACTGGCTCAATATGCAAAATGGCTAGGCCTATTCAAAAGAAGGCATGTATTTATTACTACTTTTGGCGACCAAATACATGGCATCCTCGCTTTTCCTTTAGGTACTTCTATAAGGACATCTTTTTCTACGCCCAAAGCAGTAAAGTAGTATTGCTCTCCTTACAAAAAGTGGTCTAGTTTATAATTCTGGGTCGCAATGTTCTACTAATGGCCAGAAATTAACTTTACATTTACAGAAACAATAAAAGTGAGCTTAGGTCAGATTAGTTTGGATAAGCCAACAAAATGTACCGACCTACAGCCCTATTCTGGTTGTTAGCTTAACAAGAAATAGTTAAGGAGCTCTTCTTGTTAAGCTGATTGTTATGTTATGTAAATGTTGGTATTCTTAAAAATCATTAACAACATAAAAGCTTAAAAAGCTTTTAAAGTTCACCATGCATGGTGAAAATCGATATGCCTATTGAAAGAAGAGATGCGCTATATAAACAAATGCTTAGAGTGCAGCTGGTGACTTTGCAAGCGCTTGAAAAATTTGCCACGGCTAGTGAAAGATTTCATTATCAACACTTAAAATAAGTAAAAAATTCTTCCATTTTTCAGTTTAATGTTTTTAAACTCAATATTCTATTATAATATGTATTTTTTATTATTTTCACAACAATTTTCTATCTAAGCACATATATTTCATTCGTTGTTAAGACTCTTTCTGTTATTAACAAAATTTTAAGGAAAAGAGCTTTTAAATTTGCAGCAGAATACAAAACCTTAACAAGTTGTTAATATTAACTATTTTGTTAATGTGGTGAGCTAAGTTAAGCTGCCAGAATAGGGCTGCTAGTGTCAGGATTGCACAGCCAAAATCGCAAAAAGTTAACAAATTTAAAATAAAATAAAACAAATGTTTGCATTAGCTTCAATCTACAGCATTTGCATTTAAATTTACTGAGACCAGTGTTGCCAAAAATTTCACATCAAAAAGCACAAACTCACAAAAAAGAGATGTTAAAAGTAATTAATAAAAGTGTCTGTTAAACAATTTTACTTTTTTCAAACAGAATTTTTCAAAAATTGAAAATAACTGTTTCCTTATCCCATTTTCCATATTCTTACAGCCATATTCTGGTTGTTAGCTTAACAAGAACTAGTTAAGGAGCTCTTGTTAAGGTTCTTGTTATGTTAAGTAAATGTTCGTATTCTGGTAAATCATTAACAATTTAAAAGCTTTAAAAAGCTGTAAAAGTTCACCACATATGGTGAAAATCGAAATGTCAAAGAACAGCTGTTTTGTGTTAATTTATTTTATCTTTATAACAGCACAAGAAAATGGAAAATTTTCAGAAGTAAATTATTTTTATATTTCTTATTTATATAAAAATTCACTTGCTTTTTTTGAAATAGGCAACCTAAATTTGAGAGAACCACGCAGGACCAGCTGCACTTTTATATAGATTTTTGCCAGCGGCATCCCGAACTTTTAGCCGGAAAAAACAGTCCGCGATCGCCGATAAGACTTCAAGAGTTGTGGGCAGAACTTGCTGCATCTCTTAATGCGATATAAGGTCCAACCAGAACCCCAGCTAAATGGAAAGAGGTAAGTAAGAAATATATTGATATAGAGCATTTAACAAATGCTATACTTTTTTAGAACTTGGGCGTTTGGAAGAGCCAACTGCGTGCTCGCGCAAGAAAAAAAAGAGCGAGCAGCAACTTACTGGCGGTGGGCAGTGCAGCAGCCGAATGCTCAATGACTTTGAGGAGCGCGCATTAAGCACATTCGGTGCAGCTGCAGTTGATGGTGTGGCAGGAATCGTCACCTTAGGAATAGAGGTTAATGCACATAATTAAAACTGTTTTACTGAAGTTATATAATTTAAATATTATTTTTTAGGCATCTTCGCAAATGGCAACCAGTTCGCCGGCAAGCAGTTCACCGGCATCCAGTTCGCCGCTAACCATTAGCGTGGGTCCTACTTCACCAGGTGCCGTAAGCCTCGGGTCCAGCTCACCACTAACTCAATTCATGTGGCCCTGTTCGCCGGCAGCCGAGAGCCTCCAAGCAAACTCGCCACCGGCTATTTTATCACCATCACCATCAACCATAAGTCTGCGGCCTAGATCACCAGGGGCTGTATCCCAGGAAGACATTTATGCTACAGTCATGCGCAGCATAGAGCAAAGAGATGCGCGGGATGAAAGGATGATTCAATAGCAGCTTTCAACATTGCAAGCTATTGAAAAGTTGGCCGCTGCAATTGAAAAAATTGCAGACCAACGAAATAATTAGCTTATAATATTGCAATCTGCAATTGATTCATCAGTTCATTTATTTAAAAGTTACTTAAGTGTGTTTGTTTGAGTTTTCCATAACATATACACATAGCCCATAAAGTCTGCGTTTGCCTGATTAATTTGCTTAAGTGAATAAAGTTATAAGTTATATATGGAACACCAAATATCGAATTCAGTTATGTTTTATTTTCACATCCACTCGGAAATGGAATTCAGAATATTCCTGATTGTTAACTAAAAAGTGCAAAAAAATGCTGTTTTTGGTTATACGTTAGAGCATATTTAAGCGAGGGATCGAACTTTTCGAAATGACTTGATGAAGCATTTAAAAGTAACAATTATTGCCTTCAAAACCCATCTTGATTCGTATCAAAATCTTTTTATATTTGAAAATCGCTTGTAAGAATTTACGGTTTCTACGAACATTTGCATTGTATGGCTGAGGAAAATAAAGGAAAGTCAGTCAGCAAAACTATAATTTTTATTATAACTATAATTTTTCAAGTCATTTCGACAAGTTGGATCCCTCGCTTAAATATACCCTAACGTATACATATATCGCTCATTTTTACTTATTTTTTATATATTGTTTTTATTTTGCAAAGATAAGATGAAAGCAAAAATATGTGCTGGCGCAATCATGGCAAATGAATTTATGTATAAATTGCTTAAAGAAATAATATTAAAATGTTTCTCTTAGATAATATCCTAAAATAATAAGTTTTTAATAACTTTTAATTTTTTAGTCACGGCAGATTTTTTTTTTACAGACAGAAGAAACAATACTTACGGGGCAGTTACATGCTTTGATGAGAAGACTTATTGTTATAATTGGATACTTTATTTGGGTGTTTCATTGCATTTCGAGTTGGATCGAGATATTGAAAAAGACAAAGACATAGAGTTGGAAGTAATATTATGTAAAAAATAGAGTATGTATGTTCTAAAATTGAACACAATGTTTTCATTTTGAAGTTGTGTTTTTTATTTTTAACATTTTAAACATAAATAAAATTAATTAAAATAGACGGAAAATATCTGAAGTCTACAGAGTGGACACGTATCTACTGCGAATTCTTTCTCCATCTCTTAAATAATTAGTGGCACTTGAAAAGCTTCTCTCACTGAATGCAATGTCATCTTCATCGCCATCTGCAGGAGCTCCTGCTTTCATTGCGATGTTGTGCAAAATTACACAAGCATTAACAATGTTTGCTGCTCTTTGATGAGTATAGTTAAGTATGCGATGCTTAGATAAACATCTGAATTGGGATTTTAACACACCGAACGCTCTTTCAATAGTATTTCGGCTTTTTGCGTGAAGCTTATTATACTTTATCTCTTTAGCTTCATGAGAATCACTCAGTGGTGTCAGAAGCCAAGGTTCAAGACGGTAGCCTTGGTCACCCAAGAGCCATGTGTCACGTTGAGAGCGGTGATTTCTCATCAGATGCGTTCTTACCAGCGATGTGGTCCAAATGCCGGAATCATGACAAGAACCTGGATACTGAGCATTAACTGACGTAAATACTAAGCGGTGATCTCAAATCTGAAATGAGAAATTGAATTTATAGCCCAAAATGAATTTAAAAGTCGCTTAAAGTAAATGCCAAATAATTTACTGCTTCAACATTAATGCTGTAATATCCTTTGCGATTCATATATAAATTTAAAGGAGTTTCGACGTTATTTGCAGGTGGAGAAATAATTGCCACATGAGTACAATCAATACACCCTATTGTGCTTTTAATTCCAAAGCTATTATGGAATCTGAAATATCAATAAGTTTTTACAAATATGTATATGGAAACTAATTTTTTAAATACCCTGTTTTTATTGCAGTTTGCTCTTCAAGGGTTATTGGAAACTTCACTTCATTTCCTTTGACCCGAATTATTAATTTTGCAATTTCGTTCAACGTTCAAGAAACTGATGATTGGCTCATTGGCTGGACACAATGGTTGCCTACACATTTTTGGTAAGAACCGTGTCCAAAAAAATAGAGTGCAGTCAGAACTCGCACAGAAAGTGGCAAAGACGTGTTTTGGGTATCATGATGTGATAGCTCCTCAATAAGACTCCAACATAAGGACTTTCCCAGTCTAAAATCTTTCAGAAACTGCTTTTCACTTAGTGAAAATGAATCATTTTCATTTCTAAGGCATTTTAAATACCGCCGTTGTTCAATTTTTTCCATTCGTTGTTCTTCTCCGTTATCAACACTTAAAAGCAGTAAAAATTCTTCCATTTTTCAGTTTTATTTGTTGAAATCCAATATTATATTTTAATTTATATTATTTTTATTATTTGCACAATAATTTTCTAGTTAAACACATAAATGTCACTCGTTGTTAAGATACTTTCTGTCATTAACAAAATTGTAATGAAAAGAGCTTTTAAATTTTCACCAGAATACGAAACCTTAACAAATTGTTAATATTAACCAGTGATGTGCGGCGTAGAGAACATGATGTCGACAATACTATTGTCGACGGTGTCGAGAATGTCGAGTAGACAATTGCTTTTAACGACGTGTAGATAATTAATGTAAAAGGCTGCATGTTTATTGTAATATTTTATTAAATTGAGTCCAAGCTCGAACTGTTCCTTATTTTTACGCCTTCTGGGCATGGCTTTTGTTTGTTTAATTGTAAAATTTGTTACTTTGTGTTAATTAAACCACTTTTCAAAAGGTTTTAAGAATCAGCATAATCTAAATGGAACTTGCATTTTCGCAGTGTTGCATTTTGTTGACATTGTTTACACAATTCTCGACATTGTCTACATTGTCGACACATTCTGCATTGTCGACACCAAAATGTCGACAATTAAAGACGACGCGTCGAGGAACATCACTGATATTAACTATTTTGTTAATGTGCTGAGCTTAGTTAAGCTGCCAGAATAGGGCTGTTAACCATATTAAGGATTTAAAACGTGAAAACAAATATAAAATTTATGTACTAATTTTCTTTTTAAATAAATTTTTCAGATTTGCAGAGTTGTTGTTGTTGTTTGGATTTAAAAAACTCACGATTAAATTCATGTCAGAATTCAAAGAATAGATCACAAAAATTAGTATTAAATTTAAATTTTTCTGATTTATGATTTGTTACTACAAAACACCGGTGGCGGCCGTAGCCTAGTGGGTAGAGTGCATGGCCCCTAAACTAAAGCACCGTGGTAGCCGGGTTCAATTCCAGCTCAGACAGAAAGTTTTTTCCATTAAATTAATTATTCTGTTCAGTCGTCACCTCTCTGCAGACAATGGCAAAACTCAGAGAGTAAAAATTGCCATGTAAAGCTTCTTGAGAACATTAGCCGTTCGGAGTCGGCATAAAACACGTAGGTCCAGTTCTCGACCATTTGTGATCAAACATTTAATAACACGCACACAAGCGCGTCGGAAGCGAATTCCATCTGGGGGGGCAGTACAAATGGGGGGCAGTACAAATGGTGGTGCAAAAAAAGTTCACCAAAATTTTTTCAAAGAAACATGAATGTGAATACACAAGTTTTTTATTTTAGTTTAAAATAATAAAATATAAAAATATATAAAAAATATTAAAATTTCATTATTTTTAAAAGTTCTTCCAATTTCAATATTAGATATCATTCTTTAAAGGATCTTTCATATGGTAATATGAAAATATAAGAAATAATGGTTGCTTTTATAAAGCAAGGTTTAAATGCAATAAGGTACAGAAAGTTATATCAATTTAAATTATTCCAAAATGTTTCTTTCTGTCCTTGCGAGAAACAAACTCTTTCACCACCTCCATCGAATTCAATTCTTCGGTTTTATCTTTGTGAATGTGTATAAGTGCCGCATGAGTGAGTCGTTTGTGTGTCATAGTTGCTCGAAGATACGTTTTAAGTCGTCTTAGTGCACTAAAAAACGCTCAGATGAAGCTGCTGATGCAGGCACAGTCAAAAGCAAAGCAATAAGTTTTCAACTTCATTTAATAGTTTTTTTTACAGTATCCGAATTTTTTGCAAATTGGGATACAATGCCACTACAATTTGAAGGTGTTTGGCCAGGCAATTACTTCAGCAATTTAAGTTGCGCGTGGAAGTCGCTCACATCAAAGTCATCTGCATAAAGATCTAGTTTTGTTTTTAGATTTTGTTTAGAAGGCACTTTTCCGTTGAAGGCTTCGATTACAATATTACAGTATTAAGCTACATACTTAAGGGTGCTTTTAAACTGAAGTGGTGGGTTTGCAGTAGAAACTCTACATTTTGTTCTACCTTTTTGCAAACACAGAGAAAGAAAATGGTTATCCGCAAGAATGCTTATGAAGAAGAGAGAAAGAAGAGGAAAATATCTAATGCAAAAATATTATCGTTGTAAGAAAAACTGACATTTTGAATAACTTTTGTTTTGAAGTTTCATTTTTAAATTGTTTCTCTAGCTAAAAAAGTAGGGGGCAACTGCCCCCCTTGGCCCCCCGCTTCCGACGCCAATGCACGCACAACACAATTGATCAATAGAAGCTAGGTCAAAGTCCTTCCAAGGGCTAAAATGGCCAGTTTATGTATATATATATATATATATATATATACATATATAAATATTTATATGTACTACACATATATATACATATATATATATATATACTACAAAACACCTTTTTATTAATTAAATATCTGGAAAATTTATTATTGTGTAAACAGACAAAAAGCACTGAAAGGATTAGTATTAAAATTAAAATGCACCAAATTAACTCATCTAATGCCATTTAAAAAAAAATAAAACGTATTGCAACATCGAAAAGTATAAGGTTTAGTACTAAAATAATTGGATTGGCAACACTGGCTGAAACCCCATTGCTGCAGACACCAGCTAACCAATCTTCATCATCATCATCATTATCATCATGACTTTGTTGGCGCCACTGTTGATGGCATTGGCGTTTGCATTTAACAGTGCTTTAAAGCTTATTTTAAATTCACAGCCAACTCGAATGCAACTGCAAACGATCGATAGCTCTGTGCAAAGTCAAATTACGAAGCTAAATGCAGGTTGTTTGCACAAATGGACAAGCAGCACAGCGTGCAATTCTAACAAGGCTTCATGATTGGATCACGAAAGCGACTCTGGAAATGAGCGAAGGATTAGCGGAAAATATTTAATTTTTGTTTTCTTTTCTATCTTTTTAGGTTAGTTGGTGCAATTTATGGAAATTGCTTTCACTTTGTTTAGTGCACGAATTTAAAATGCAGTGAATGAGGGAGATACTAATGATGAACTTAATGGGCAAAGCAATGTGCAATATGATATATTAGTACTTGTACAGGGTCTTTTAGAAGAAGAGATTCCATTTCATTTTAACATATATACCATTAGCATTATTAACCTTTTACAAGGCAAAAAGTAATTTTACGTCAATAATTATTCAGATAATTGAATGGATAATTGAATGGAAAATCAGATGGATGTTGTCGAAATCAACAAATGCTTATAATGGGCCACGCACTGCCTATGAGATATGTAACAAAATAACTTGCATTTTTGCGTATTTGCAGTATTTTTTATTAACTCGCAAATGCAATATAGACAATTCTGTGACGATAAGCAACAACAGACTAGTTGGAAAAGAAGACCTACTGTGTGTCTGCCAGCAACATGCCTCAGAAGGTCAGGACACATACTCGCCTCAATACCCGCTTATATCTTTTTTCTATAGACATGTCCTTGGCCAGCATGTCTGATAAATTAACTGCCATAGCAGCTATGCAGCATGCACCTCATGGTATGAATGCAGAATCAATACATGTCTGCCAAATGAACTGCCCTAGCAGCAATGCTGCATGCATCTCGCGGTTTTAATTCTGCATTTATACCATAAGATATATGCGCATTACTGCTACTGCAGTTAATTTGACAGACATGCCGCTCAGGACATGCCTATAGAAAAAATATAAGCTGGTATGGAGGAGCATGTCTGCAGAATTTCCAACTAATGTAGCCGGCAATTGAAAAATTATGATTATCAGGAGACTTGAACCCCGTCCGAGTGAGTGTAAGTGCATCTGCTAATCCGACCATCTCAGTTGTTTACTTATCGTCGCTTAATTTGCTACATTAAGAATAAACGGACGAGCACAGAGTAAGAAAACTAACGCGTTCGCATTGTTATTATAAGCAATTAATGCAAAAAACAGAACAACCTAAAAACCAAAACCAAAACAAAACTAAAAGCAATTCAGAAAAAAAAATAAATTATGTCTGATGAGATTTGAACTCACTACTCAAAATTTCAAAATACAATACATAAATAAAAACTAAAGCCAAGCCAACTGACCCATTCGCACTGTTTTGATTTTGTAGAAATAATATACATAACAACATTGTTACTATCAAAAGTTCTTCGACGAAAACACAAAGTGTCGGCGAATTACAACAATCATGAAAACATTGAAGTTGTTGTTCCTTAAAATTTACTGGAATTTTGCATTAGCAAACACGATACTTTTGCTAAGTAAAGAGGAAGTTCTTTAAAAAAAAAAAAATTTACTTCTTAACTTAGCATTAAAATTATAGCCTGTCACATTCCTCATATCGGCAGGACTGCTTTGTTTTTCATCTGGGAGCTTAAATTTGATTTCAAAGTTCTGTAAAATCTTGCTTCAACGTTTTCAATCGCTTTATAAGTTATATGAAATGGTCTTTTGTTTTTGTGTCATAACCTTCGCTAAGATCATGCTAGAAACTCTAGATTTTAAAAGCTCCAGATTTTGTGTGTTTATAGTGATACACTACCTAGTAGGAAGCCGAGCGCTCCACTAGCGCAACTGAAGCGCTCCAAAAAACAGTAGAGTGCTTCATTCTCCTTGCGTATAACGCATTTTTTAACATTGGCATGTCATCAGATGTATGCGCTCCACTCTCGCTGTTCGAAATATAAAATCGTAGCGAGAACCGAGCGCTTTGTTCACCTTGTAGTTGATACGAAATATTTGCGAGAACTGAGCGCTTTGTTTGCCTTGTATTGTAGTTAATACGAAATAGTAGCGAGAACCGAGCGATTTGTTTGCCTTGTAGTTAATGCTAAAAAGTAGCGAGAACCGAGCGCTGTTTTCGCCTTGTCGTTACTACAAAAACTAGCTCTTAAAAAACAAATAAATAGAACATATATTAATAATTTGGCGTTTATGCATTTAATGTTGTTTTTTATGCTTGGTGATAATTTAACAATAAGAACTAAAATTCTAAATTCATAACGTGATAAAAAACAACAAAAATTCCGTAATTAATTAATTAATTAATAAATTAAAGTAAATTCATTTATTTACAACACAGCTTACTGTAAAGTTTTTGCTGTTGAATTGTTATTTTTCTTGTTTTTTGCTCACATTACTTTAAAATTTATTTTTGTAGGAGCGAAATCCCTCCTTCATCTCCTTTTCGAATATCTCTAGGGACATTGTTAGTCCATTTACTGCAACTATGACAAAAACATTTATTGATTTTTCAAGTCTTTTTGAGTTAATAGACTCATACTTACAAAACACAATTTCCGTAAAAATTTTTAGAGATTTTATTACGAACTTTTTTGGCGTCCATCCCAGTTTAAGTGTTTGAGTGCTTCCTCTTTAAAAATACAGAACACATTTGTAGGCAAGGGTCGATCGAGTCCGACAATAGTTTCCCTATTTGTTTTGCTTTTTTTTAAACACTTTACAAAAATACTTACTTTTATGAGTTTCGCGTAAAAAATTGAGGATGGACTCGCTGGATAGACGTGATGCTGAGGGGCCGTATGATGCGGTCTCGTAGGGTTCTGGTGCAGTTTTTGTTCTTTTTTTAAAAATAAAACTCATTTTTACAGTTGCTGATAAAAATTTGTTCAATAATTACTTTTATGAGTTTAAATATAGGATGGACTTGCTGGATAGACTCGATGCGGAGGGGCAGTATGATGTCGTCACGTACGGTCGCTGGATAGACTCGATCTCGCAGGACTTCGATGCAGTACTTTTACTTTTATTAAAATATAACACCATTTTACTTTTTGCATTTAAAGCTTTATTTAAAACTTACGATTGTTGACTACGCGTATGAAAGCACGGATGCCGCAAGAACTATGCAGCACTTAGGGGCTAGCAGGACTGAAGGGTGGTACTTAAAGCGTTCGTGTGAATGACAGGTGCGATAGAGCTCACAGTAGTTATGCGCGATATGTGATGTGCTCGCTGCACTTATGGAAGATGGTTGATAAGCAAAAGAACGGGATGTGACGGGATCTAGTTTTAGTCCTTTTTTTTTTTGATTTTTTTTTAATTTTTTTTTATTTTCTTGACTTTACGTTCTAAGAGTTGTTTGCTAGTGCTACGTTATCACTATGGAAAGAGCTCCAAACATAGCGCTTTACAAATAGCACTATACGCGAGGGGATGAAAGCTCTCTTAACCGTTTCGGGACGAGAACTTTTGTGGCCATCAATCTTAAAAAAGAGTTTAGATATAGTCTCCTAATGTTGTTTTAAGAAAAGTAATTTCATAATATATTTTTAGGACGTTCCGAAAAGGAGATATCGTCCTGGGACAAAAACTTCCCAAACACACCTGAAAAGCAAAATTTGAATAATAAAATCAGAATATATTTTACTTTATTTAAATTTATTTTATTCTTTTATAATATTTATTGTAGCATAAAATTATTTTAATTAGTTTCTATGGCAAGGTGTGAAACATTTTTTACAAAACGCCAAGTTGCAGGCAATGCAAAGCTGATTTGTGCGACTTTCTTTTTCGTTTTTAGTACAATTTACGCACCGTTGTTGCTTGTTTGTTCGTGTTGGTAAATGGTCCCCCAGATTTTGTTTCATACGTTTTTTCATAGTGCTGAGGTGTCCTGTTCGAACTTTGCGTCGTATTTTCGCTTGCTTGCTTCCTTCGTCAATGAGAGATTCGGAAAGCTCCACTAAAAATCCCAAAAATGGTTCTCTTTTTTGCCGTGGATGATTTGTTTCCGCATGGATTATCCACGCATTGACAGCGCATGTCATCATAAGCCGAAAGAAAACTTTTCGCCACCATTTCGTTGACTTCCGGTCAAGTTCATACAACGTACTCATTTTGTCCGCCAAATCTACGCCACCCATTAGATTTCTGTACGTTTTTACAATATCCGGACATGTTATATCTATTTTTTTGCCATCCTTCTGTTTTCTTGTAACAGTGTCCACTGAAGCTTTATGGCAGTTGCTAAGCAGCATAACCTGTTTTGTGTCTTGCCAAACCACTGCCAAAGTACCAGACGAATTGCTCTTGAAGACATATTCTCCTCTGCTTAGTTTCTCAGTAAAAGTTGGTAAATTTTTTCTGTTAGATATACAAGTACCTAAGGCTGGAAACGGTATATTATTAATTAATTTTGCTGACGTGAAAAAGCGATCAAAGCACAACGTTGTGTCAGGGTGTCTGATAGTCGCTGACAATTTCATGACAACGCGTTCGCCTAATGTGGATGATTGATAGGAATGGTCTTCTTTTCCGGAATATATAGTAAAATCGTACGTATAGCCTGTCAAACTGTCGCATCGCATCCATAGTTTTATTCCTCTCTTTACAGGTTTTAGTGGCATATACTGCTTCAACGTAGAGCGGCCTAGAAATTTTGTCATAGATTCATCAATGCTTTGGAACGGAGAGTCTGATCTATATTTTTGAAAGTTTTTTTTTAGACAATCTACCAAATCATCAACGAAATAAGTTTTTGGTTTTGGATCAGGTTGGAATGATAAGGAAGAAAAATAAAGTTTTGACATAACGTGTAAAAACCGGTCTCTGGACATTGCTTTTTTTATGTATGCATTACCCAATGACGTGCTATTCGACCAATAGTCCTTCAAAGATGGCACTCGATTATATGACATAACAAAGGTACATCCAAGCAATATAAGTATTTCGCCGAAATCGGTTTTTGCACGTTTGTTTTTAGGATGGCTGCTATTGAAAATATCAATCCTTTCATTAGTAGAATGAACAATGTGATGAACAAAACTTCTAGGCAGCAGCTTGAAAAATATTTCCACAGGCATCAATCCTCGAGGTATTCCTCCATGGCTAACGGTGCGATCTTCACTAACTGTAAATCGTGGTGTGAATGTTGGTAGGGGGTTTGACCAAATTATAACATTGTTTGGCCAATCAGAAACAATTTCTTCATCCAGACGTTCCATTTCAAATATTTCTTCGTCAGAGTCATCGGAAATATCATTTGCAGTTTCATTCGCATCAACAATTTCCATTCCTTCATTACTATGATCCGTGTCTTCTTCCTCTTCTAAAGCACTACTGCCTTCCTGACTGGGACTATAAGAAGAATCACTAGCAGCAAATGGATCATCCTCATCATTGCTTGAATTATTAAGAAAATCCTCAATTTCTGGAGTCGCCAGTTTACGTTTTCCGTCCATATCTTTCTAAGAAAAATAATGTGAATGAGTACGGTTGGGATGTTAACGTCCCACAAATAAACAGTTCCCACGAAACTTACCTTAGCCGCAAATTCAGAAAAAGATCTTTTTATTGGTTTTCGATTATATTTTCTATGAAATAACAACTGTTTGAGTAAAACTTTACTAAATGACACTTTTTTCCACAATTAAAACACTTGTTTTTTGAGCTTTTGTCGATGGTCTTATTAGCAACTCAAACCGCGCGAACTGATTTATGACTTTTGACATAAGCTTGATGTGTTATATTGACAGCTTTATTAAATTTTTTGTAGAGAAGAATATAAATAATGATTTGGGACGGTTTTCAACCAAATCGTGTGAGAATTTTCAGAGATATGATTTTTCAAATTTTTCTGGGATAAAAACATCCCTGTCGACCCGAAACGGTTAACGCGCATACGAGTAATGCGAATCAAAATTTTTTATTGGGTATATGCATGAAACACAGCTACATCAAAAACTCAGTTAGGTCTTAAGTCGACCTAAGCTATTATTGTCTTTTGACACAGATTTAATAAAAAATTTTTCAATATATACTGTTTCCCGGTTGTGCTAGAAAGCATTTGAAGACACATTCATTATTTTTACACTGCTTTTCTAAAGGCAAGCATTTAATTTTTTATTGCTATTGAACATTACTTTCCCAAGCAATTACCTAGGCAGTAAGGCGTTTCTTGCTCCCTGTCTAAATAGAAGCACAGTTGCAAGGTTAAAAATATAGGAACATCTGAAGTTGAGATTAAAATTTATTTACATTACTAAAGGGTCCGCCAAATAACTTTTTTTAAAATTCTATAAAATAAAACTACTGGATATTTTCTTAAATTTCTTGTTTTATTGGAAAGTACAATCCTTCCGGTTAATAATGCAAAATAATTTCATTCAAATGGCTGCCTCGGCTGGCCATGCAGTAGCCTACATCGGTCCAATTTTTAAGCACATTATCGATTGTGTGCAGCTGTATTTCACCAATGGCTTCACGAATATTGTCCTTTAAAGCGTCAATTGTCTCTGACTTGTCGGCGTAACACTTATGGGGACCCCACAAATAATAGTCCAACGGTGTCAAATCGCAGCTCCGAGGTGGCCAAAAAACATCAGCTCTGTGGCTGATAATGCGATCTTCAAAAACAGGGTGCAAAACATCGAGTGTAGCTTCGGCTGTGTGGCACGTAGCGCCGTCCTGTTGAAACCAAATGTTGCCAATATCCTCCTCTTCAATTTTTGTGAACAAACATGGCCCGATAACGATCGCCATTGACTGTAACGGCCACTCCTTGCTCATTTTCGAAGAAAAATGGCCCGATTATGCCTCTGGACCAAAATCCGCACCAAACAGTGACTCGTTTTGGGTGCAGCGGCTTTTCAATGTATGCGTGCGGGTTTCCTATGCCCCAAATGCGACAATTTTGCTTGTTTACATACCCGCCAAGATCAAAATAAGCTTCATCTGAAAAGATGATTTTTTTGGCAAAATCGGCATCTTCTGTAAGTTGATTTTCAAAGTAATGTCGCAATATTTCTAGCGTTGTTCAAGCGTACACACAACCATATTCGTTTAGCGGAAGGATAAAAATAATTTTCTGTCAAACCAGACATGAGCTAAGTGTTACCATTCACGAAATAAGCACTAGTTGAAAAAAAAACGTTATATGGCGGACCCTTTATTTGCTTTACTCAGAAATTTACATAGGGAAAGCAAAAATAGGAAAATAAGTTGTTGCTTTCATTTTTATTTATTAAGAATTTTCGACCTGAATCCTCTATGAATCCTTAAGGAAACAGCCAACTGGGTAAGGTCGGGAAACAATTTCGAATTTAAAAATAATATCTGAAACATTGCATATCAGGTCTATTGAGATAAGAAAATTTAGCAAAAAAATGTCCATATTAATGGTAATACCTATCTGAATAACCTAATGTAATATGTAAGAGAACAAAACATGAACAGATTTTATTTTACAAGCAATTTTAAATTGGTGAAAATAAATTGAAAACTGCTTCCAAACAAAAATAAGCAAGAAAGTCCACGTGGAAGAAATACAAAATAAATTGGTCATTTAAGCCCTTTAAAGGACCTTGACAGATGATAGAGAACTGAAACTACAAGTTTTATGCCGACTCCAAACGGCTTATGCTCTCAAAAAGCTTTACATGGCAGTTTCTAGTCTCTGAGGTTCGTTCGCAAAGAGTTGGCCACCGAACAGAAATATTAATTAAATTAAAAAAAAAACATTCTATCTGAGCTGTGATTTGAACCCAGTCTAGATACCACAGTTCTTTAGCATATGGACTAAGAACTCTACCCAGTAGGCTACTGCCATCACTCACACTTTGTAGAATATGAGCAAAACTCTCATATTTATTTATTTACATATTTATACAATATAAATGCCCCCTCACACCGAGTCTTGAAACACTCTTAAATTAAACCATAATTTCACACATATATTAAACGCGTACTAGCAAATTTTGTACTTCCAATAGCTATTTTTTTAACATACTTAGCAGCAACGAAGTTAAAACAAGTCTGTTTGGTTGCAACCCATGCATATGGTGTGCCAGCAACATATTTCTTCGACACTTTGCCAGGATATAATAATAGCCCAAGCTTTTGCATGCTTTAAGGGAATGAGCTTATAATTTATGAAGTCTCATGAATTTTCATCAGCTACTACTATTGTCTGTTACTATTTATAATGCCAGCTAAATTGTTTGAAAAATTCTGAACGAAACATTCTGTCATGAACAATTATGTACCTGCTTTAGAACAGGATTATATTCATAAAATTCTATTCAAATCTGTGTGAGTCCACCTAAAATAATTCACTCGTCTAACGCCCTAAAACATGCTACACTTTCCTGACACAACATAAATTAAATACATGCTTATATACATAAGTCAACAATGAGACAAACGGAACTTAACTGTACTACATGTTCTACACATGTATCTTTACTATGTACGGATAGACAGATACCAGGAACAGACTTGATAAAGTATGTTTTTAATAATAGATCGCATGCAACGAACTGCTACTAAAATTTCAAAATGTAATTTTTCAATAGAAATTTTTAACCGGGTACATGTCAATAGAATATCCCTGCAGGATCATAAATTATCAAGCCGAAAAGCAAACAACAGTGAACTGTTACGCCAGCATGTGTATATGAAGACTTTTATTAATAATTTGTTGTCCAGCTCAATTTCTCATTAAATGATGCAGGCTTTGCTGTCGAACTACTCCTTATCAAAAACTGTCAGCCTGCATTAGAAAAAAAATGGGATCGCTTGAAGTGCAATATAGAATTTTTAACACTGACCTGCTACACTGAGAAAAGAGTTTATTTTACCAACTAAAACTTGGTTATACTTTACAAAAGGCATACTTGCTTGTTTCAGAATTGCTTACAGTTGTTTGGTCCTTAGACATAAACTATATATTTATGCATTTTATTCAGACGCATGATTTTGTTTCCACGATGAGACAAAAAACTTTAGTGCATGCTTTGTAAATCTGATGAGTACATCACAAAACGGTGCATAACCCGGATCACCCTGAGTAAATTTTTTTTTTAAATTTTCAAAATGACCTGTTAACGCAAATATAAAATGGTTTAAACTAAAATAAGCATATTTTAAGTGTTTGTGTTTGCGTTGCCATATGGCAACTACAGGGTATTTCGGGTTAAGAGCTATCTAACATTCTCAAAATTCCGACTTAAAGAAAAAAATCTGTTCTCAGCTCCTTCAGGCATTAACTACCCATTAACTTAGTCAGTTGTTAACTGATTCAAGATTTCATTACAATTTTAATTTAAAGTTAAAGTAATGACCTTTTATAAGTTTTTAATTTTTACTTTTTTAATTATTTTTTTAAAATTAATTGACCTTTTAATTTAATTTATAATATTTTGTGAATTTAATGTAGCTACGACGTCACATGAGTATAAAGTTTTCAATTTTTTTATCATAAGGGCTAAGTCGAAAAAAATTGACCGCTTTAAAAGTTAGAAAATTTTTTGATACAGAAATACGACAGTTATAAACCAATTTTTTTTTTTAAATATTTTAAGATTAACATAAGAAAATAAAAATCAAATATAAAAACGAGCACAACAATGGAGGACAACAATTTTGTTCAGAATATGAGAAAAGTCATCTTAAATATAAGTTTCGTAATTCATTATGCATAATGTTATCAATTATGCTTACTTTGTAAGTATCATACTTATTTTTAGCTTCAAATACTTACTTAAATTCTTTACTTCTAAGTATACTTACTTTTAACCTTTTAAGTGGATTTGTCCAATACATTGGACACATCAGGAAGTACTTTTTATTTCTATTTTGCAACGCTTTTTTAAATCAAATCGTTTGGGTCTATAAAAAAAAGAATAACCAACATGATAACAATAAATTTAGAGAGATATTTGACATTAAAGTCAGTTGGATTTTCGTTTTTGTTCCGAAGAAAAGCAAACAAATTTTTTTTGCCTATTTTATAAAAAAAAAATCAAACGGACAAAAATAAAATTTATGTTTTTATTTTTTATGGCTTAAATGATAAGAATATTAATAGGGTTAAAAAAACAAAAATCAAAGGGTTGAAAAACTTTCTAGAGATTACAAAAAAACACATATTTTTTATTTTTCTTTTTTTTAAAAAAAAGATCAAAGAACCAAGGCATGCGCCTTATACAAACAAGGTTTGGTCTTTGACCTGAAAAGAAAGGGATAGATTTATTTAGAGGAATTGATTGGAATTAGTGTTATGCCTTAACCTCGGAAAGCATTTCCAGCCCTTAGTTGTTCCTGCCCATTAATTCCACATTTTCCACAATTTAGCTGTGGATTTTTTTGTTTTCCATATTTCTTGAATGTAGGAAAGAATAAAGAAAGTGAAAAGAACCGTGACCGAGCCCGGATTCGAACCAGGGACCTCTGGGTTGATAGTCTAGCGCACTCTCCACTAGACTACAAAGGCCGAAAATATTGCGCCGAACAGAAGCAAACAATTTTATCTTTGTACAATCTTGCAAAATGTAAGTAGTGCAGGTAGGAATCAAAGGTATGTTTTTTTATATTTTTAGGACTAAAATGATAGGTATTTTACGAAGTAATGAAAAGTTAAATTTAATATTTTAAAAGTGTTTATTAGTTAGAAAATCAATTCATTCCAAAAAGGTAAAAGAAACGTGTAAGATATATAAAAGCGGTAAAAATGAAGTGAAATCGAACAGCTGTTTGTCAAGTGAGAATGTTGACACGTTGTATTAAATGTGCAGAGATGCCATATTACTCCCCCCTAGGGATGCGAAACGAACACGGGTTGTCCTGCCTGATCGTGCCTGATAGGTAGGCTGCTGAGTTGTATCTTGAAGTGCCGTATTCTGTTTGTCGTTGACCATGTATGCTGCTTTTAAACGATCGATGCTAACGTTGACCTTCTTACCACGAATATTGATTGTAAAATATTTGTCGAAACGGTCGACCACTGTATAAGGCCCCTCGTATGGAGTTTGAAGTGGCCGACGAACCATATCATTTCTAATGAATACAGCTGGAGTTGTCGCAAGTTTCGCTTCGATAAATGGCGAATATTTTGAGTGGTTCGAAGTCTGCTGTGGTCTCAAATCGCACATGCGTTTACGTAGGTTGGTTACGAACTCGGCTTCGTTTACGTCTTCTTTAGAATATGATTGCAAAAACTCACCTGGTAACCGTATCGTGTCACCATAAACCATTTCTGCAGGTGTTGACTTGATGTCTTCTTTGTATGATGCCCGATAACCAAGAAGTATCAGTGGGAGAACATCAACCCATTGTTCTGTCTGGTAACATTTGATTGAGGCCTTGAATGTTCTGTGCCAACGTTCTATAATACCGTTCGCTGCAGGGTGATACGCCGTTGTCCTGAGATGCTTCACACCAAGTAGCCTGGTTATATCTCGAAAAAACGAAGATTGAATTGTCTTCCTTGATCGGTTGTAACTTTCAGTGGAACCCCAAATCTCGCTATTCAGTTTGAGTAGAAAACGAACGCAACTTCTTCGGCAGTTATATTCTCGATAGGATATGCTTCCACCTATTTTGTATAAAGATCAACGCAAGTCAGACAATATCGATAACCTCTGCAGTTAGGTAGCGGTCCAACGATATCAATATTTACGTGGTCAAATCTATGCTCTGTTAGAGGATATACTCCAATCGGTGCTTTGTTGTGTCGCTGTACTTTCGACTTTTGGCATGAAATGCATAATCGTGCCCATTCGCGGCAATTCTTTTTAATGTTAGGCCAGACATATTTTTCGGAAACCAACGTTGTTGATTTTGCTGCGCCAGCATGGCATAAATTATGAATGGAATCGAATCCAATTTTTCGAAATTGTGGTGTTAGAAATGGTCGTGCTTTTCCAGTGTTAACATCGCAGTAGACTTCTGCAGTCGTGCCTGGTATGGTGAAAAGTTTTAATTCCAAGCTTGAATTACCATTTAAAAACTGTTGAATTTCGTCATCCTTAGCTTGGCTTCTCGATAAGAGTTCGTAGTCGATATGCTTTGGTGTGTCGATGGCTGCGATGCGCGACAATGCGTCGGCGGTAAAATTTTCTTTGCCAGGAAGATATCGGATATCTGTGGTGAATTGACTTAAAAAATCGAGATGCCTAGCTTGTCTAGGCGAAGATCTGTCCAAATTTTGTCGAAATGCAAATTGAAGCGGTTTATGATCCGTGAAAATGAAGAAGTGTGAGCCTTCGAGCATATATCGAAAATATTTTACAGCATAATATGCAGCCAATAGTTCACGGTCATATGTGCAGTATCGTTTTTGAGCGGTACTGAGTCGCTTAGAGAAAAATCCTAAAGGTTGCCATTGTTGAGTAGCCTCGTCGTGTTGTTGAAGTACTGCAACTATTGCGATTTCGGATGCATCAACTGCTAAAGCAAGCTCAGTGCTAGGATTTGGAAAAGCCAGGAGTGCGGATTCTTTGAGGTCGGTCTTGCAAAGTTGAAATGCATTTTTTGCTTCGTCTGTCCAGTTGATTATTGACGTATCGTTCGCCTTATTTCCTTGAATGAATTTACAAAGCAGAGCTTGACAGCGGCGGAAGGTAGGAAGCGGCGGAAAAAGTTGATCATGCCTAAAAACCTTTTTAAATCGCAGACTCGCTTTAGTAAAGGATACTTTTCTATGGCTTAAACTTTCTCAATAGGTGGTTTAATGCCAGCTGTGCTCACTGAGTAACCAAGGAATGTAACCTCAGCTTTGCGAAGTTCGCATTTTGACGGATTGATGACGATGCCATATTCGCGCAAAATACGGCGCGCAAGTGTTTGCGATGATCCTCTTCATTCTTTGATGCGATTAAAATGTCGTCTAAATATGGCCAGGCAAAATCTATAATCAGTCCATAAATCGCTGAAATGTTTGGCCTGCGTTCCTCAAGCCAAAACACATAAATACGAACTCGTACAAACCGAAAGGTGTCGTAATAGCTGTCTTTGGAATATCAGACGGTTCCACAGGCACTTGGTGATAAGCGCGTAGTAAATCTATGGTCGAAAAAACTTTGCAGTCGTGCAGGAAATGTGTGAAGTCGTGAATATGCGGGATCGGGTAGCGATCGGGTTCGGTGACGGTGTTTAATCGCCGAAAATCTCCACATGGCCTCCACTCCCCATTTTTCTTTTTTACCATATGTAATATGGACGGACGGCATATACCCGCGTTGAGCAATGTTTGTATTTCAACTTGATGACGTCGTTGTGTTGCAGTTGGTGGAATGACGCTAACGTCAGCGCCGGTATCAACAAGAAATTTGAGGTTAGATTTCGTGTCAGTTATAATTAAGCAGCCTTTGATTGATGCTTGCCTGTCACGTAGCGCCTTTGATGACAGACTGCTTAACGTCATTTTGCAGGGCATGCGACACTTTTTTGCTTTTTCGCCGAATTTTTTGTGATACCAACAGATTTCTTCACCTCTTGCGTTGTCTTCTCTTGCGCTTGCGTGCGATCGGCTATTACTTCGGCTACGGTGTTTGATAATTACTTTAAGTGAAGCAATTTCTTTTGAAAGTTCGTTAATTTGTTGCGTCATTGTCGTGTGTACAACGTGTGGCTTCGTGGAGACAGCTTGAACATGTGGACCGTCGCTAACCTCAATTATTTTGCCAGCCAACTGTGCGAGCTTGTCGAGGGCTCCATACTGATAGAAATTATAGAACGAATGCTTTGTGGCAGTCTATTTAGCCAAATTGACTTCAAAATGTTGTCGTTCATTTCGGTGCCTGCTAAATGGCGCATTTCTCGGAGCAATTGCGATGGGCGCATGTCACCAAGGTCGAGATCTTGCAACAAT
This sequence comes from Dichetophora obliterata, assembly GCA_963920525.1. Classification (NCBI taxonomy): domain Eukaryota; kingdom Metazoa; phylum Arthropoda; class Insecta; order Diptera; family Sciomyzidae; genus Dichetophora; species Dichetophora obliterata. The sequence continues at coordinate 274,195,912 of OY986435.1, read as the reverse complement.
TTTTTTATGCGTTTCTGCTCGGAGTCTGAAAATTATTTCAGAATGCGATTTTTCAACGTTTGGTACATTTCGCTTGCTGGTGGATTGAGTATTAAATCGCTTACTTGACTTAACACATTGCATTCAATTGCACCTACAATTGTATGAAATTTGGTCTTGTCACTTGAAATTCCAGCAGCTATGAATTGCGACTCCACTTGGGCTTCCATTGGCAATTTATAATTCAGGCTTTGCGTGCCAAAACGGTGGAATACGTACCACAACTTTAGCAATTTGAGCAAGTGGTTGCTCTGCCGGCACTCCTGGAAGTGGCGCAGTTGCAGCGCTGTGCTGTCCCTCGTTGATTTGTTCGTTAGGCATTATTTTCAATGCTTAACAATAATTTTCGCTCGGGGTCACCAATTTGTGGGTTTTACGAAGTAATGAAAAGTTAAATTTAATATTTTAAAAGTGTTTATTAGTTAAAAAATCAATTCATTCCAAAAAGGCAAAAGAAACGTGTAAGATATATATAAGCGGTAAAAATTAAGTGAAATTGAACAGCTGTTTGTCAAGTGAGAATGTTGCCACGTTGTATTAAATGTGCAGAGATGCCACAGGTATATTACCTCAAAAAATTATTTTGTTCTTAGTTTAGCCTAGATATTCAAAGGGTTAAGAATAATTATTATATATGCTTTCTTTTTTTTTAAATTAAATTTTTTATAACAGCTGCAGTTTCCTGATTGGCCAACAGTCAAGAAATCGTTAAGGAAATTTGCTATATAAGCATAACTCTATTTGTCTGCTTAGTCCCCTAATTTTTTAAGCAGTATGATAACATAAAAAAGTATTGCAGTATCAAAAAGTTTGAGAAGTGGAAATAAATGGACCTGTCCACAGAACACAGATTGGTGGAGATTTTCAAACATATGGCCGCTCATAACGTTGATTTTGGTGACTTTTTCTATTCAACTGAATTTGTCTTATGTTTTCTTGGTTCATCTGCTCTGGTTAAACGTTTGTTTGCCAAATTGGAAAAAATGTGTAAACTGGAGTCAACAACGTTAAAAATACAGAATCTAGAGTTAAATTCATTTGAAAAAATAATATTGAATACAGCTGTATCTAATTTAACAGTTTACTTGGCATATTGAACAAAATTTAAAAATATTTCTATTAAAAAAAAAAGTTAATATAGCACTTCAACTCAGTGACAATGAGCTAGAGAGATAAAGCTAGATTGGCTATTCAAAATTTTCACGGACAACAAAAAGAGGGCGTGATAATTCGTACGTAGTATTGTGGGTTCTATTAATTTTTATGTTAGTAAATAATATAAAAAAATCATTTTTAATCTTAGGACATATAATTATATAATTATATGTCTTTATACTTAAATTTTACTTTCTTATACTTCAGTGTTCTTAGAAGCAAATATACTCATTTTTTATATTTTACATAAGTTGGTAGCATTAGTTACATTGGCGTAAAAACAACGAGAAATTGTTTGTACAATGAATGCCACTATCCATTTCAAATATAAAATCGATCGGTGATTCCGAAAATGACATTCTTTTTTTTTCATTCACTCTGTTTTCGATTGCCACTGTAGTTTTTTTTAACAAAAAAAAATGGTTCCTTTTAATAGCATATATCTTCAGAACCAAAACCAATAATCAAACGAATATTTCTATAAATCATGCTTACATCATTTTTTGATTCCGCTTCTAGTTTCGGCAAAATGAATTAAATTTTTGAGCGTTTTTCGTGTTTTTCAGAAAAAATTACAAAAAACACAAAACTGATTGCAAGTTTTGTTAAGAAATCTAACTATTTTGTTAGTTATGATATTTTTTGCTTAAAGCCAGTACCTTTAAAAAAAAATAAGATATTGTTGAAGAAAGTCTATTGAGAAAGCAAGGAAATTGAGTGATTGTCTATTTATGCATTTTGTCTTATTTTATTGTCACATTAGCAAATACCCGCTGCTTCGCTTGCGATAAAAATATTAAATACTATGTAAAAATTTTAAATCCTAAAATTAAAGTACTTTTTTGTATCTTTAAATGCAAAATATAAAAATAATTGTGTATGTTTAATAATGAAAATGTGTTATAAATACACAATACAACACAAAAAATCCAAACAAAAAATCACTTATCCCAGCCGAAAGTACTCGATGAGAGGAGAAAAGCAATTTCTAGATTTTGCTAGATTGGTTGCCGTTCGTTTTTTATGAGCCTCTGAAGTTTTTTCGCCAAATTCGATATAAAAAACGAAAATAAAAACTAAAAAAATGCAAAATCCGTATCAAGTAGTGGTCGTATGAAGTTGGTATGTACTGAAAAGTTCTTCATAATTTTATAGGCTACATTTCTTCCTTCGATTGTTTCGTAAAATTTTGAATAGTTCAAGAGCTGTAGTTGAAAAACGGAAAAAATCGGTGAAAAAAGTGGTAATTTTTTCGACATTTTTGGGGTTTTGAGCATGAAGATGAAATTTTTCCGACTTAATATATTCGGCATTTTTGTTGGCAAAGTCAAGAGCTACAACTTTGCTGAAGACTGCAAATAAAAATTCACAGCATTTTTCGAGCTATGGCCATGCGAAAAATAGAATAAAATTGCAAAAAAATGCTCAAAATCGAATTTGGCGAAAAAACTATAGAGGCTCATAAAAAACGAACGGCAACCAATCTAGCAAAATCCAGAAATTGCTTTTCTCCTCTCATCAAGTACTTTCGGCTGGGATAAGTGATTTCTTGCTTGGAGTCAAAAAGTTGAATATTGCGTCACTGTGATATTAAAAAATTACTTTATTTAATTTAAATTACCTTCTTTAAATAGTTATTTTTGTGGTGACATAAAGTTGCTTGGCTTTATGTGTAAATTGATTTTTTAATGAGTCCTGCATAATAGGATTATGATGAATTTTGGTAAACAAATTTTAAAACTTGTAATTCAAACATGCATTTTTTTTAACTTAGATGCTGAACGTGAATAAATTCTTCTTAAGTTTTGAAAAATTTCTATTATTATGACATTAAACTTTTGGCTACATCTCGAAAACTATAGATTTTCTCAGAAAAACGCATTTTTGTATGAAAAGTCGTTGATTAATAAAAATAACGATAAATGAAAGATTTTCGAAAATATTTTGTACATATATCTAGCATATTGAAAAAAATTCCCGTTATTATTACAATTTTTTTCATTTAGAGTATTCTCCGGCAGACGCAGGAGCCACAGACCGCCTTACTTATATGAATTTTTATGCTATTCGAAAAAAAAAACGTATACATATTTTCACCATTTTTATTAAAATTGCTTAAGTAACCATATGAACTGAAATACCAAATTTTAGTCCAATAGACCAAAACCATCCGAAATATAGCATTTTTGAGGATTTGTGGGCGATAATGGGGGTATGGGAGCATTTTTTCCCTAAAACCATCTCGTACCCGAAACAAATCGACTTCCACAATATCATTTCAATTTAGCTTAAACCTAGCGAGCTTTGCTTCACTCCACGCTTATCCCTACTGGAAAATGATTGATTACTTAAATTAATCACTAATTACTTTTGCATGATTACTGATTTCTTAAAAAAATCACTGAATACTTTAAAGTGATTAATGGTTTTTTAAAGTAATCAAATAATAAATTTGTAATTGTAATAAAATTGTTATCATAATTATTGCACAAAAGTAATCATTACTGACCAACCTTGCTATTATAGTTCATTTAAAAAAATGTTTGGTCCCTAAGGGGGAGACTGTATGAGATGGTCCTATTAATTTTTCTCCTTCAATATTTCTACTGAACACTCTATGAGCCACCCTTCTGGCGATCTCCATGCAAAAAACACAAAATGAAAAAATGTCTTTTATACTTTATATCAAAAAATCCCTGATCCATAGAGAGGTCAAATCTATTAATTTCCCATTAATTTTTCACTTTCAACATTTCTTTTCATTTAAATTTTTAATAAATTTTGAATTTATTTCTAACTTAATGCATGAATCTATGCAAGGCTTTATAATATTCTATGGATTATTCTCATTAGCGTGTGCACAGTGTGTATAAGTAATTAGCAGGTAGTTTGTAAGTTCACTCATCAACCTGATTTAAAGCACTTACATCCAAATATTAATTAAATATAGTCTTTATGCTTCATACTACCAAATCAAATCAAAAACTGACAACTTCTAATTGAAAATTTATCCTTACAGTAAGGAAGTGATCAAATCCCATCATTTCCTGTTATTATCTCGTATTGATACATAAAGGAAACAATTTTCAACAATGTTATGAGCTCACAGAACTAGCAGATAGACAGACATTACGACCATTCTACGGAGATAGATAGTCAGACAGACAAAGAGAACGAATTTCAAGCACTATAAAGCCACACAAACAAAGCGTATCATTGTCGTTTGTGAAACTTTAGTTCCATTTCCGATGCCTAAAATGCTGCAATAATATCAATAAATTGCCAAGCTGCTAACGTTAACGATTGCCTGGTTCACCGATGGCAGTCGTTAACATGGAATATTTAAATCCTTGCAGCTATCGTAGAAATTTTCAGCACTAACACGTCACTCCACCGCTTACCAGCCTGCGGCTCAAATGAAGCAGTTAGCCAAATGGTGAGAATTTCTTCGCCTGCTTCTTCTGCCTTTTCTTCTTCTTCTGCTTAGTATTTTTTTTTTTGTCTTTTATGTCTTTTATGTCTGATTTTGTCCGATTGAAATTTATGTTATCCTTCGAACCATTTGTATTCTTGTGGCATATGTTTCAAATGTCTTGTGTGAAATTTTCACATGTTTCACTGCAGACAAGAATAGAATAAAACAGAGCAGTAACTGTAACTATTTTGAACATTGAAGTTCGTTTGGCCCTAAGCGAAAGAACAAGCTATAATTGCCTCTTGATGACTTCATTACCATAGCACCAGTTTTAAGTATCTGCATACATTTGCCATTCTTAAGCTATGTATATGATATTCAAATGCGATTTGAACATCGTAAAATGTTTAAATAAGAATCAATAATTGTGGCAGATGAAGATGCTAGAAATGCTTGCGTATGAAATACTATTCAATTTTGTACTTTTGATTGCAGTCGTTGTTGCGTTATATTGAACTTTGGAATATATGTTTATTGAAGCAATGCATAAAACTGACAGAATATTTAAATCAATTAAATAATCGTTTGTAAATGTATTATATGTAACTTTGCATGTTATTCACAACGTAATTGGCTTTGTAGACCAAATATACAATACATATCAGCAGCATTAGATTGCAATCAGGTGCAGATAGAGGGACTATGGAGGTTATAATTTCTTACATCAGTCATTTAATTCAAATATATAAGTTCGGTTTAGTAAAAATATTTACAACGCATTGTACAAAACAAAAATTATGAATTTGCCTAAAATTGGATTTATCGTGCTAACGCAAAATATTTTGGTTAATTTTGTGCGTTCGATACTCCCATTTTCGATTTTATCATCTCTATTGTAATTAATATTTAAGTTTTATAGGTACTGAAGCCAAAACTTGATAATTAAACTTCCGAACGAAGTCTGTGAGTGTGGAATAAGGAAAAAGAAAACAAAATATTTCTTTTTGATAATGCTAAACCTTAAAAAAAAAACTTTGTTTTGTAGTTCTATAAAAATTTACATTGTAGGTGCATACTATCTTGAGTGTGTACGGAAGATATAAAGTATGCAATACTTTTGTAATAAAAAATTAAAAATAATCTCATTTATTATTATAGTATTTTTTTTATGTGTATGAAAGTACTTTTGTTTCCTTTTAATAAAAAAAATTATTTGCAAAAATATAAATTTTCATATTAATAACCAGCTTCAGTTTCGGTTTCGGTTTAGGACGAATATTTTTAAATGGCCGAATATTCGTTTTCGGTTTCGGTCTCGTCCAAAATTCCGGTTTCGGTCTTATAAGCATAAAAATGAACAGCAAAATTAAATTTTTTAGTGGTTCGAGTTTGAAAATGTGACGTTTCATTATCTTAATACATAAAAGACAATCGCGCTGCTTCGTGTCCAATATCTCTCAAACTGTTCAGCCTGGAAGAATGCACATCTTAGCACATAAAAGGCAAGCATGCTGCTCCGCATGCAGTATTTCTCAAATTGTAATTATTTTTTGACACTTAAACACTTAAATAAAAAAATAAATTGGGCATTTCAGCCATAGAAAGGACTTTGACCGAGCTTCTTTTGATCAATTGTGGTGTGAGTTATTAAATGTTTGAACACAAATGATCGATAACTGGACCTTCAAATTTAATGCCGACTCCGAACGGAGTCATGGGCCATGTTCTCAAGAAGCTTTACATGGTAGTTTTTACTCTCAGAGGTTTGCAATTGTCTGCAGAGAGGTGACGACCGAACAGAAAAATGATTTCAATTGAAAAAACATTCTGTCTGAGCTGGAACTGAACCCGGTCTGCCGCGATTCTTAAGCTTAGGGGAAAAGTGCTTTCGGCAAAAGGCTCCAAAAAGGAAGTATGCTGAGGATCTGTCGTAGGACAGGCCTTTATACTAATCTATGAATAATATGCCATACTTTTTTTTTGCTTTGCCTTATTCTCTCATATTTTCGGAGCACAAACAACGTTAGTCCACAATTACTACAGACAGGGCATTTCTTAAGCAAATCGCCAAAGGATGTTTTTTTTTTCTTTTTTTATAAGCAAAACAAAAATTAGGAAAATAAAATATTATGAAAAAAGATTTCTATAATCTAAAACAAGCTAAAAAGTGGAAATTTTAAAAAAGTTCGGAGCACAAACTACGTAAGTCTAAGCCTTTGTACAAGTAAGTCATTTTCTTGACCATTTTTGGAAATAAATTTGTTTGGTTTAGATGTATAAATAGCTTTTTATATAAGGATTTTTGCAAACATCTATGTAAATATCTCAAAATAAATTTAAATTAACTTACGCCACTTGTGCTCTGCTCCGTTCATATATTCAAGCTCTTCTGAAATAAATATAAATTGAAGTAAATGGTTGAGCATAAAAATATGCTTAAAATTGCTTTCCCTCCGAAAAATGTTCTAAAAAGTAAAAATGTCGAAAAATGAGTAAAACTTAGTTTAAAATAACCTGACCGAGAAAAAACGATGAAAAATTACCTAAAAACTTGTCAAATTTGGAATTTAGGAAACATAAATGGACGTTTTAAATATCCAGAATATGTCTTAGAAGCAGCAGAAAAATATGGCATGTCATCGAAATCCTAGCCTTGCTTATTAGCACTTTAAGTATATGGGCACGGTTACCGTCTTATAACGTGATGATCGTATGACTTTTTTAATCAAAACTTGAAGAATATTGCACAAAGCAACTTTTCTATTTTTATAAGTGGAATGGGTTGACCAAAAATTTTTTCCATTTTTGTCCAAATAAAGTTTGTTGATATCTTTTGTGGTTTTTGAATAATTCCAATTTAAAGTCGTCTTATAACGTGACGAAATTCGGAAGTTTGTTTGGAGGTTGTTGTACATATTTCCAGAAATCTGCGAACATGTTACCTCAACTTTTTTTCGTCCTTCTACAAAATTTACATAAAGGTTACAGCTAACACATAGGGCTTTCATTACTATAAGAAAGCATTGCTTTCATTAAATTATGATCTAAAAACCTGATCTTATAACGTGACGCAAAAAAAAATCTTATAACGTGACGATGCGAATTTTGTATTAAAATTTCACATATACGTGCAAAAGTAATTTATCTTCTATTTGTTTGCACAAAATTAAGCCTAACAAAACAAATTTCGTTCCTTGCACGTTTCGAAACTCTGTATCATATACCCTGTATCCTAAATTTTACCTATTATAACTTGAGTAATTCTTAACCGAATTGGATGATTTAAAAACTAAAATGCAAGTTTTGAGAAGAAGTACGCAGGCATTGTAAACAAGCTCGGTCGATCCACCCCTTTAGCTTTTGCCTTCGGGTGTGCTCGGCACTATGTAACGAAGCTATGTATATTTCTAAGCCAATTGGAATAAAATTCGGTATGTGCACGTTGTTTGAAAAAAAACCACTCCTGGAAGAAAGGTATTTTTTATGAGGTACCTAATTTGAATTTAATTTTATTTTTTAAGGAATTTATTTTTCAACAGTTTCAGTTGACCTGTTATAATAAAAATAAAAACAAAATATTCAGCTTTGTGTTTTTTTTTATCTTTATTTTTAATTTGCACACATTTCAGATGCAACTTTCATAACTTGGAAATTCTAGAGAAAACCCAGGCTAGATAACTTTCTAAACATATTTCAATATAAAAGACAAAACGTAAATCAGACATAACTCGGCTAGAAAACTTAAATAAACTCAGCTATAACTTCTTAAAGAAATAAAATGACAAAGACATGTTCTTATTTTTGAACGAAAACAAAATATTGGAATTTAATACGACTTTTAGTTGTATGCACGAACTTTATGTAGAGCATCGACAGCTTCAATGTAATTTGAATGATATGAGCACAAGCAGACATTATGAGGGAGATCGTTTATTGGCCAAATGTTCTCTGGTCGTAGTTTTTTGAAGTGAGCAAGACTACAGATACCTGAAATTAAAAGATAAAAGGGCAACGATTTTTATATTAATGCATAATTTTTAAATGATTTTAGATACCTTTGTTTGCATTTTTTCTCTCTTCGACAAAAACGGAAAACGCTTCTCGCAATGACAAGACCATGTGCCTCTTCGGTACAATTACTTGACTTCCAGTTGTCGGATCAGTAAGGAATCGAACATCACGCGCTTTAGGTCAAACTCTTGAAATATCATCTCTTTCGAAAAAGTCTCGGACAGTGCCGTTGATTTCAACAATTAATTCATTAATTATTAATGCTTTCGCTTAGGAGTGTTAGGGAGTGCCTTGGAAACTTTTCTAACAGCTTTTCCAATAGTTTGCGGGCAACTGTAAGACTTTGAAACAATGTCGTTCAAACTCGTTGTTTTGCATTTATTATCGGCTGTGCCTTGAAATTTTTTTTTCATTTTAGCACGATCTCTGTATGCTTTGGCTCGAGCGCGGTCAGCTTCACGACGATTTTTGATGATGTTTTCACGTTCTTCGAGGGGCAATTTACTTTATTTTTGTTTCTTTCGCATTCTATATTCCTTCTGAGCAGCTGCTTGCTTTTTTTTTACATTTTCGTATTTATCAGTCGTTTTCAATTTTAAAAAGTAATTTTTATTGACTTCGGCTTTTGACTTTTGTTTCTATGTAAGAGAAAACGAAATTAGAAAAAGTGCGGTAGAATGTCTTATAACGTGACGCATGATTGATCATCCTTATTTTCACATAAATATAATTTTTTATAACATTTTATTAATGTAGCCTAGAAATAGACCAAAAGCACTCAAAAAAATTATGCAAACATAATTGATAAGATTCTTGAGAAACTTGAAAAAAAAAACTGTTAAATTTTTTGATCTTATAACGTGACGCCTAAATAAGGATTTTTTCAAACAGATCAACCAACTGCGATAAAGTTATTTTATAGTAATTACTATGCTTATGCAGTAAACGACATTGCATTTTACCGAATTAAATTTAAATAACACAATAACATATCAATTAATCAATAATATTAACCTTTTTGAACACAGAAAAGTTTTTGCCATTTTGGACTGTTGGAGCGAAAGTTAAAAAATTATCAATTGTCAAGCTTTTTACTTTTGTTTGACATTTGTTTGACATTTTGTTTGACATTCATATTCTATTCTTCCATTTGATAACCATGTAAACACTTACTTCAGAAAAAAATTTTATTTTGCTTGGTTTCATTTCCCATAGCCACGACCATATTGGTTTAGACAATAATTACAAAGGGCAAAGCAAAAAATATAAAACAAATTTTTCTCGAGAGATTTAATAATAAAATTAAAGCAATTGGAAAATATGTTTATCAAATAAATACAAGTAATCAGTAACAAGGACATTAAGACCAACAAGCAAATGAGCAAATATTTAGAGTTCCTTTTGGAACACTTTTTTGCTGCACCCTCATATGAAGTAGTAGCAGCAAAAGCATTAGAACTTGATTTGATTGACGCAGTGGCATTGATGAATGTGCCAACAAAAGAACTTTCAAACGTACAAGAGCACATCAGAAACAACAGCAACAAAAACAAGCAAAAAGGAACAGCAGCATAACAAGAACTCTATAAGTGTCTTCTTGTAGTCATCCAATCTGCGAAATTGCAAAGCTAGAAAGCTGCAATTGATTGATCAAAGGAATCGTATTATAAAAAAATAAACAAAGTTAAGGATAAGCAATACATAAGCATTAACATAAGTAGCTGGAAGCTAAGCTCTTATAATTATATTGACATTGAAATAAAATAAAGTTAATTTAATCAGCTTTAGATTTAATAATGCTAAAAATAATTGTATAAATAGTATTTTATCTTTGCTAGCGAAAGCAAAAAGCCGCCAATAAATTCGGCTGTTTTTTCTTTTCTTTTTTTTTGGATTTATTCAATGCCGACAAATTTCAGTTTATTCCGCTTACTTGTTGTATTAGAAAATAGATTTGTTATTACAATTCGTTTGCTTTATTTGTCATTTAATGAGATTCTGCCATGTTTTGTTATCCTTATAAGCATGAAAAATGGCGCAATTTTGATGTCATTCATATTCGGGGGCCTCCCATCACCGCCTTATGATTTATTTATGCAAATCTTTTATTTAGCCCTCGTTTTATGAATGTTTATTTAAGAGTGAGTGTGTGTGGGTGTGTATTTGTGTTTGTGTGGGTGGACTTGATACCATATCAAAGCTTTCTTGAGTTGTTGATGCTTCTTGTGCTGGACTAAATCCCACATCGGCTGCTCCTTAGCGAGTGACTTTAAAAGTCCGTGAGAAGAAAATGTGACCTAAGCCTGACAAGTGTTTTTATCTCATCTTGAATTTGGTACACTGTAAAAAAAATATTGAATGAACAAGCATGCATTAAGTATAGCTTCCATTGCGATATTTTATAATTAGCTAACTTTTTTAAGATTATTTGAATTCTTTAAAGATAAAACTTTTTTCTTTAAGAATTTTGAAAAATTAGAAAAAAGACTATTTCTTGCTTGCATCCATTTTGAGTTGTTATATTTTTTGCAAATAACCCAACAATTTAGAATTTTATAATTAAATTGTGACCTTTTCATGATTTAACAAGGTTACATTGAGCTTTATTTCAAGTATTTTATGTAAGAAAGCAACAACAACAACAAAAACTATGTAACTAAATTTCGTCTTCAGCAGTCTTGAGTGATTCAGCTGTGACCAACACACTGTTTTACGTGCATATAATTCAGCACATTTTAGAGTAAACACATCTGAGCTCATATGACGCTGAATTGTTATTCAGAACAACTCAGAAAAAGTGCATTTTATTTTTGATCCAGCCTTTAACTGTATTAGAGTTGCTGTGCCAAAAATGTTTAACTCAATAACATCAATTTTAGGAAAAAGTTTTGCTTAAGATTTGGCTTACAGCTTTTAAAGTAAGATACCATCTTAAATTAAAGTAAACTAAAAAACAATACCAAGAACTGAATTTTTGTTTCGAGACGTCCTGCACTAAGAAAATTATACACATTTAAAACAAAATCTTTTCACTGCTAAAAAAACTGTCACAAGAAAATATTTTTCAGTAACACAAATCATTGCAATAACAAAAAGTGCAGTCTTTGCTCAAACAATTTCTAAGTTATTATAACAACATTATAACAACAGCGATTTTTTCGCAATAATGCGTGCGCTGTTGAGTTACAACAAGAGTACAACTATTTGCGAAATAGAACCTGCTGCCAATTGGTTAAACCTGCTGTCCTTAAAATGAAGCTCAAGTTTTTATCTCAAAGAATTGAGCTTTTAAAATTTTTTTGTAATATTTTATGTGCTGATGTGATAGACCACTGTGAAGATTAGATTTTCATTAAGTGGTTTTGTTTTAATATTGTCCTACCTTGCTTTTTTTACCTTTTAAAATATAACTGAATACCCATTATTTTTTTGATTTGAGCTAACACGACTTTTTTTCTATGCTAAGTGTTAACTGAAATCGTGTACTTTGAGTATCGTTTTTAAAATATTTTACCCCTTGAGACCGAAGAAAGTATTATTTTTTTTTTCGTGCAAAGTATGTTTCTTATACAACTCAAGTATTTTGCTAATACCTCAAATCAACCACTTTCAACAACAAAAATCAACAATCTCCTAACGTTCATCAACCGCACCGGATGATGACCGGATAATAACCTAACTGTGCGTTACCCACTCAACCAACAGAAACACGAGGTTATGGTATCAAAACGGCTCACTGGAGCTACTTGGATCCTACTTGTATGTAGAATCATCATCTAAACCAACCAACCAACCTCAAATAAATTAAATAAAATCGTTCCATACGTAAATGTTAGTTCTTAATTTAGATGTGTTTTAATGGAAAACTATCGAGTTCAGCAAATATTTCCAATTGTTTTTACAAAACTCACAAAATTAAATGGGGTCTTCAATCGCAATTTGTTACCTTGCGATCTTTCTTATAAAAAAACTAAAATTTCAGTATCATAATTTTATATGTATAGTTATATTAATTTTCAAAATTTGAAATTGAATTGCATTGAACATATCAACTGCTTATAACATTTTATTAAAATATTCGTCCATACCCATCACAGACTACAACTAAGCAAAAAATCCATAAAAGTTTTACTTGAGACCGATAGGGTCAAATATGACACCACTAAATGGGGCTTTATAGAGCTCCCCAAATTTTTTCAAATCTAATTTTTTCCTAAATTTTACCACGAAGAACCCGTATCCAAAGTCATTGTTTTTATATCTCTAACGGTTTAGGGTTTAAAAACTAATATTACATATATAGGCCATGGACGTTTTCTTTCAATCTCCTTAACGCTTTAAAGACGGGAATATTTTTTCACACATGGGCTAATTTATACCTAGCGACATCCATTTTTAGTTTCGCGACATTCGACTTAGTGATGCAATATGACATTATTGTCCTTATAGTGTTAAAACCATACATATCAAAAAAATAAAAAATTGTCTTCTTTTCTTTTGTTTTGTTTTATTTTGATTGACGCTGCTACCTCAGTTGACGCTACTACCTTTTCAATAATTATTCCATATGCTGTGCTAGGCAGTGTTGCCACTTTTTAATATCCAAATTCCTCAAAAATTCCTCAGATTTCAATGAAATTCCTCCAAAAATTTTTTCAAACGATATTTTATTTATCAAGTAATCATAAACAAATATATTTTTTTTAAATATTTTAAATCTTATTGGATATTTATATTAACCTTTTGAGGACGACAGCAAACGTCTATAAATTTTTTAACATTTTTTTTTTGGAATTGTCATCACCGATGGCATATTTCTATTCTAAATTTTTAAAATTTTTTTGTTGTAAGTATTGTAAAAATTCGGGAAAAAACATACGGGAAATATATTTTTTACTCTGTTGGAGTAGCTGATTCTTAAAAATTTTGACATAATTAGGCTGAGAAAATATATCCGCTCGTATTTCTTTGTGGTATCTATGTATATGTGTAGTTTTTAAAAAATCGGGGAAAAAAATATTTTTTGACTTCCTAGTTTTATCTTTCTCTTAAATTAAAACAAGTTCGAAATATGGATTACGTTAAAAGCCACATTGATTTCTTATCCTTTAAGCCTAACAAACGACTTAAAAATGTAAATGGGTAATTTTTCACCCACACGTCGTCAAAGTGTTAAAACACTCTGTGAATTCCTTAAAAAAATGTAAAACCTTTTTTGTTTTAACGTATGTTTTTGTTAAAAAAGTTTAGCTATATATGGAACTTAATTTTTCCAATTTAATTTTGATTTGATTCAATTAGCTCATCACCATTTTTACTAATTCCTTCTTTAGTAAAAAGAAATGATAAACTACTATCGAGTCGGTTTCTCAAACTAATGATTTTATTTCATAATGTAAAGAATAGTAATGATATTATTTTTTCTTAATTTGAAAACATAAATATATCTACTTGATTTTTTATATTGAAAACCCCTTTTTGAATACGATTCTGGTTCTAAAAAATAACCGAGGTAAAATAATCTCCACTCATTATCGAGATCTTGATAAAATTCATCACCTTTTTTTATTCTCTTTGATAGATTCTGGTCTGAGCGTCATCAAAATTTTGATTACTTTCGAAGTTCATTTACGCTATCTGGAAAACCACAACAAATTTGGATTCAATCAATCATTTGCTTCTCGTCTGTTTTTCGGAAATCTCTCAAAATTCCACAAATATTATTCAATTTCGACGAATTGGAACCATTGGCGTTGTTCATTGGAAAGGTCTTGTGAAGATATATCGATTAAATACGTAAATAAGAAATATTAAACTCATTAAGGGCCATTTTGTTCACAGAGAGAAAAATTTATCCCCGAGTTAATTCCATGATTTTTCCAGTTTTTCATTTGTTCACAGTGAGTTAAGCATTTAACTCTTCAAGCTGGAGATAAAAATGGTGGCGAGATAGCTTAACCCCAGAAATATTTAACTCGTGAAAATTGGTGAGTTAAGATTTTTAATTCGCTCTCATCACTCTCATTTTAATATTTTTTATTTACTTGGTGTCAAAATATTGAAAATACAGATTTTTAAACATAGGGAAACAGTATTGGGGGTTACTGATTTCGAATCTGGTGTCAGAATTTTAAAATTTGGATTAAATTTTTTATTTTTACGAATTCGGGGCTGGCGCGAACTAAAGGGTAAAAATGGGTCGCTGAATCCGAATCCGTTGTCAGAATTTCAAAATTCGAAAATTTTTCTACACATAGGGCTGCCACCTAAAAATGTTTTATTTTAAGAATTTTAAACATGAGGGAACAGTATTGGGAGGTTACTGATTTCAAATCTGAACTCAAAATTTTTAAATTCAAGATGGTGGATAGGGTTGCCACCTTAATATTCTACATTTTTACGAATTCGGGGCTGCCAAAAAAAAAATGGTATACCAAAAATGGGTCGCTGAATCCGAATCCGTGGCCAGAATTTCAAAATTATAAAGTTTTGAAATAATAGGGTTGCCACCTAATAATAAGTCATTTTAAGAATTTTAAACATTATTTAACAGTATTAGGAAGTCACTGATTTCGAATCTGAAGTCAGAATTTTAAAATTCAAAATGGTGGATAGGGTTGCCACCTTAGTTTTTTGTATTTTTATGAATTCGGGGCTGGCAAAAAAAAATGGTACACCAAAAATGGGTCGCTGAATATGAATCCGTGGTCAGAATTTCAATATTATAAAGTTTTAAAATAATAGGGTTGCCACCTAATAATAAGTCATTTTAAGAATTTTAAACATTATTTAACAGTATTAGGGAGTCACTGATTTCGAATCTGAAGTCAGAATTTTAAAATTCAAAATGGTGGATAGGGTTGCCACCTAAGTTTTTTGCATTTTTATGAATTCGGGGCTGGCAAAAAAAATGGTACACCAAAAATGGGTCGCTGAATATGAATCCAGGGTCAGAATTTCAAAATTATAAAGTTTTGAAATAATAGGGTTGCTTTTACTTTTGAAAATACATATTATTAGGTGGCAGCCCCATTATTATAAAATTTTATCATTTTTAAATTCTGACCACGGATTCAGACTCAGCGACCCATTTTTGGCATACCTTTTTTTTGCCAGCCCCGAATTCATAAAAATACAAAAAATTAAGGTGGCAACCCTATCCACCATTTAAAATTTTAAAATTCAGACTTCAGATTCGAAATCAGTGACTCCTTAACACCGTTAAATAATGTTTAAAATTCTTAAAAATACTTATCATTAGGTGGCAACCCTATTATTTCAAAACTTTATAATTTTGAAATTCTGACCATGGATTCATATTCAGCGACCCATTTTTGGTGTACCATTTTTTTTTTCCCAGCCCCGAATTCATAAAAATGCAAAAAACTTAGGTGGCAACCCTATCCACCATTTTGAATTTTAAAATTCTGACTTCAGATTCGAAATCAGTGACTCCCTAATACTGTTAAATAATGTTTAAAATTCTTAAAATGACTTATTATTAGGTGGCAACCCTATTATTTTAAAACTTTATAATTTTTAAATTCTGACCATGGATTCATATTCAGCGACCCATTTTTGGTGTACCATTTTTTTTTTGCCAGCCCCGAATTCATAAAAATACAAAAATTTAAGGTGGCAACCCTATCCACCATCTTGAATTTTAAATTTTTGACTTCAGATTCGAACTTAGCGACCCCAATACTCTTTCCTCATGTTTAAAATTCTTAAAATAAAACATTTTTAGGTGGCAGCCCTATGTGTAGAAAAATTTTCGAATTTTGAAATTCTGACAACGGATTCGGATTCAGCGACCCATTTTTACCCTTTAGTTCGCGCCAGCCCCGAATTCGTAAAAATAAAAAATTTAATCCAAATTTTAAAATTCTGACACCAGATTCGAAATCAGTAACCCCCAATACTGTTTCCCTATGTTTAAAAATCTGTATTTTCAATATTTTGACACCAAGTAAATAAAAAATATTAAAATGAGAGTGATGAGAGCGAATTAAAAATCTTAACTCACCAATTTTCACGAGTTAAATATTTCTGGGGTTAAGCTATCTCGCCACCATTTTTATCTCCAGCTTGAAGAGTTAAATGCTTAACTCACTGTGAACAAATGAAAAACTGGAAAAATCATGGAATTAACTCGGGGATAAATTTTTCTCTCTGTGAACAAAATGGCCCTTAATGAGTTTAATATTTCTTATTTACGTATTTAATCGATATATCTTCACAAGACCTTTCCAATGAACAACGCCAATGGTTCCAATTCGTCGAAATTGAATAATATTTGTGGAATTTTGAGAGATTTCCGAAAAACAGACGAGAAGCAAATGATTGATTGAATCCAAATTTGTTGTGGTTTTCCAGATAGCGTAAATGAACTTCGAAAGTAATCAAAATTTTGATGACGCTCAGACCAGAATCTATCAAAGAGAATAAAAAAAGGTGATGAATTTTATCAAGATCTCGATAATGAGTGGAGATTATTTTACCTCGGTTATTTTTTAGAACCAGAATCGTATTCAAAAAGGGGTTTTCAATATAAAAAATCAAGTAGATATATTTATGTTTTCAAATTAAGAAAAAATAATATCATTACTATTCTTTACATTATGAAATAAAATCATTAGTTTGAGAAACCGACTCGATAGTAGTTTATCATTTCTTTTTACTAAAGAAGGAATTAGTAAAAATGGTGATGAGCTAATTGAATCAAATCAAAATTAAATTGGAAAAATTAAGTTCCATATATAGCTAAACTTTTTTAACAAAAACATACGTTAAAACAAAAAAGGTTTTACATTTTTTTAAGGAATTCACAGAGTGTTTTAACACTTTGACGACGTGTGGGTGAAAAATTACCCATTTACATTTTTAAGTCGTTTGTTAGGCTTAAAGGATAAGAAATCAATGTGGCTTTTAACGTAATCCATATTTCGAACTTGTTTTAATTTAAGAGAAAGATAAAACTAGGAAGTCAAAAAATATTTTTTTCCCCGATTTTTTAAAAACTACACATATACATAGATACCACAAAGAAATACGAGCGGATATATTTTCTCAGCCTAATTATGTCAAAATTTTTAAGAATCAGCTACTCCAACAGAGTAAAAAATATATTTCCCGTATGTTTTTTCCCGAATTTTTACAATACTTACAACAAAAAAATTTTAAAAATTTAGAATAGAAATATGCCATCGGTGATGACAATTCCAAAAAAAAAATGTTAAAAAATTTATAGACGTTTGCTGTCGTCCTCAAAATTAAAAGGAAAATTAAACAAAATGAAATTTAGATTCTAAATAATCGAAATGATTAGAGGAGCTCTGAAAAATAAATTTTAAATCGACGTAAATTCATCAAGACGATTTTTACTCTCCTGTGTAATAAGGTTTAGAAATAAAAAAAAAACGAACTCTTTGATATTTTAGAAACATTTTGTTTTTAAATGGTTTGAAAAGTTTAATTTTTCTTTAGATTTGTATTAATTGTTTGATTTCCATCGATGTACAATTTCTTCAATTTCTTTATGGCTCAAATAAATAGGTCTTGTCATCACATTACTTGATAAAGTGTCTTATGCACTTTTTTGGTGCACAGTGCACTTGTTTGGCACTTTTTTTGATATAAAATCTAGAACAATGCGACAATTCAAGGGTCATGGAATCTAACGAAAAAGCGACCAACACAGATCGATGGTACTGATCTTGACCAACAAAACCCTAAAAGGGTTTTGCAAAGTTAGCTCGCTTTTAAAAGATATGGGCATTGAAAGTTTGCCTCTTGCATGTATATTTTGAAAATGAAGTGGTCATAAGGGCGAATCGAATTAAAAATTCTTTTTTAATTTCTCATTCTAAGAGGTCTTCAAAGTTCCATAGGGTGATCTCCCAAAAAAAGGATGTCTCCCTCTCCCGTAAGGACAAAGTTGTTTTTTGAGAAAAACAGTAAAAATTTATGATCTATAAATGCTTTGATTTTTGTAAGAAAAACTACATATGTCTTAAAGCAAAAGTAAATATAGACTTTAACAATATCTCGCCAAACAAGATGCCACTCTTGATTTTTACTCAGTGTCCTGTGTGAAGGATATTCGAATCTTAAGGTACACTCGAAATAGCACAGAACTTTTGACTGTTATCTGATTGTGTTAGTTTTAATGGTATTTATTAAAGTGTTTACGATTTCCTTATATTTGGTGTTTTTAAAATTTGCACATTTTTTGCCTATGCATTTACTGTTTTTTGAGAAAAGCATACTTGAACTTTGTGAAAAAAATTAATATAAGGCTTTATACCTCAGGCATCAGAAGTGGTAAAATAATTTTCGCTTTTTGAATTCTTCAGATATCTCCTTTAAGGTTATTATTTTTTTAAAAATACATCTTAAAAGCAATTGTTAAATCAATTGAGACTCATCGAATGGCAGGCTCAGAAACTCAAAATTTTAGTTCAACATTTTGGTAAATAATGAGGTGAGGAGTTTTGACAAAATAATAAATTTCATGCTAAGCAGAAAAATTTTTTAAAAAATCGAAACACAAAAAAGAATCGTGGTACTAACCTGGTGTTTAAAAAAAATACTTTCAAAAGTGTTTTGTTCAGAAATATTTTAAGAATTCAAACTCACAAAATTATCTTCGGTACCACTTCTGATACCAAAAATATATAAAATATTATCTTAATTTTTTTGAAAAACTTATAAAACTGCATTCAAAATATATTTATTGAAAACAAGAAAATGCATTTGCGAAAAATATGCAAATATTTAATTCACCAAATTTAAAGAAAACGTAAACACTTCAATCAATAACACCAATATTTAGACAATCAGATAACAATCAAAAGTTTTGTGCTTTTTCGAGTGTCCCTTTGGATTCGAGTATCTCTCACACAGGACAATGAGGGTAGAAATTGAGAGTTGCATTTTGTTTGGCGAGATATTCTTAGTTATAGTCTGTTTTTAATTTTGCTTTAAGACATATGGGCATTTCCATGGTGTCGCACGGGACAGTCGTACGCAGTTAAATTGGAAAAAAAGTAGTAATAACACGGATTTATATTTTGATAATGGTCTTAACTTATAACTCATAGTAAGCTCTATAAGTGGTGCTAAGGTTGATTATCGGTAATTTTTCCTTTTCAAAATAATTGCCAAAAACAACGGGGTTCGCACGGGACAAAAACGGAAGTTTTTTTCGAGGACAACAACTCAAGCGCCGAATTCAGCGAAGTCTGAAGGAATATTTCAAAGAGTTTATTTTATGGATATTGTGCATTGGTGTTTCTTTTAAATTGCTTTTATTTTACCCAATAATATTTAACACTTATTTTTTAATTTAATATTAAGCTCGGTCGCACGGGACAGGTCGCACGGGACAGTTTTTTCCATTGCAATTTAATTGGGTAATTAAGTAATTAGGTAGTTAAGTAATTATGTAATTAGGTAATTAAAAACAAATTCAATATATTTTCCTTTAATTGCATCAACAATTTTTTCATTGTCTTCAGCCAATGCCTTCCATTTTTAATAAAACAAAAATGTTTATGAAACATTTACTAAACACTTACGAAAAAGAAAAACTACATTTGTGAAACAGTGCAGACGATGTGATCATCATGGTTAATAATTTTATGTACAAATTGCTTAAATTAATAAAATAAAATGTTTCTCTTAGATAATATCATAAAATAATAAGTTTTTAATAAGTTTTAATTTTTTGGTCACGGTAGACTTTCCTGTGGAAATACCCATATGTAGTTTTTATTACAAAAATCAAAGCATTTATAGATCGTTATTTTTTACTATTTTTCTCAAAAAAACAACTTTGTCCATGAGTAAGAGGAAGACATTCTTTTTTTCTCTCTTAATTTTTTTTGTAGATCTTTACCACCATGCAACTTTTGAGACCTCTTAGAATGTAAAATTCGAAAAAATTGTAATTCGATACGCCTTTATGAGCACTTTATTTTTAAAAAATACTCTGCAGGAGGCAAACTTTTAATGCCTTTATCTTTTAAAAGCGAGCTAACTTTGCAAATTCCTTTTAGGGTTTTCTTACTATGCACTATTTATCTTACTATGCACTATGTACTATCCTCCTGTGTTATCCGCTTTTCCGTTAGAAAAATGTGTTGCACAGTGTTATTAAAAGAAAGGTAGTGAATCTAGAAAATAGATTAGGTTAAAGCAGGCTTAGACATAAATGTCCAAGGAAAACATTTAAATGTGTTTTAGCGAGATTCGAGATTCGAGGACTTAGTTTAAAGATTTCAATATTGTAATGTTCCCAACAGTGGCGAATCCAGACACCATATTTGGTTGTGGAGGTAAGGGCGATCCAAAAAATGTGACTTCGTAATAGATGCAAATATTGACGATAGTCGCTTATATTACGTGGTAAGTCACTTATATTACGTGGTAAGCATATGAAAAAATTTAATTAAAAATAATATTTCGGTGTATAAAAATTCAATTCACTAAAAAATGCAATCTAAAATCTAATTTAATTGGAAAAATTCTAATTAATAATTTATAATTAATAAAAACAATAAATTATAATTAATAATAAAAATCTAATTTAAAATTGGCAAAATGTAGCTGGTTTCTTGAATAACACAAATATGGCGATTCATAAAATAAAATCAGCTTTTCGATTAATTCACATAAAAGACCAGTTATCCAGTCTTCACTAACTTTATATGTAAAGTTCAGATTTATGAAATAAAAAAAGTTTACATAACTTAAATGAAAATAAAAAGAAACGAATAAGATTGTTGTCTTAAATTTTTAAACTAAATGAACTACAAAATTTCCAAACCCTGTTTGAATAATCTAATCACGACACGAAATCTAATCTATGCTTCCGTATTTTGACCTATCAATCGACGACTTGACCTACAGTCACTTTAATGTTATAATGAATATTTTATAAAGCAATTCCGTTCAATCTTTCTTCTGTTTTCGTAGAATATGTATCAAATAGTGATGGGAATTATCGGATAAAAATATTCAAATTATTCAATAGTTTAAAATCCTTCATTCATTCGATAGTTTTTTTTTATTATATAGTTTTTGCAATTGCACTTCGTTTGCTTACCTTCAACTGATTAAACGAATTTTGAGTACAGGAATACAGGAAACTAAAAAAGTACGTTTAACAACACTGCTTGATATGTGTTCAAATGAAAATTATAATGAAATCACACCATTTAATAGCTATTTAGAGGTTTTTTAAGTCGAATGAATGAATAATAGATCTGATAGCAAACATCATTTGATAGTTCTTTGTACCAGCTACTATTTTCATAATTCGAATGAATGAATATTTTATTCGATAGTCAAAATCGTACGATAGTTCTTTGTTCTAGTTAATATTTTTTAATTCCAACGAATGAGTAAATTATTCGATAGTTTAATTAAATCATTTAATCATTTAATAGTTTCATGCACTCGATAGTTAAAATTATTCGGTAGTTAATTGTCGATAGTTTTAATCATTCGATAGTGTCCATCAATAGTTTCAAATATGTTTTAATTCTTGAGAAAATTCAGTTTCACCACATAAAGGCATCATTAAAGTTTTAAAAAGACTTTGAAGATGGGGATACACTTCAGCATCGCAGTAGTCTTATGAGTATATAGGTAGTAAAGTGGCTCCTAGCCACCGGAAATGCCGATGGATTTGACTCCAATTTTTTTTAATTTGGTTCCAACCAGTAGCGTAACTATATTTTATGCGCCCGCCTGCAGTTTTCATAAGCGCCCTGCTATTTACTTATAGAGTAAAACTATGTTAGGTTACTAGAAGCGTAGGAGAAAACAAGAGAACTCTTAACAAAAAAAAAAAAAAAAGGACAAGAAGAGACTTTTTTAATTCAATGGTCATCATTAGAGAGTATAAGAATATGCACGATAAAACTTGATTTATGCGTATTAAAAAGCACGAAAAATCGAAAATATGCTCGGTGAATTTATCAATATGCTCTATAAAAATACTTTAAGAGAAAAATAAAACAAAATTGTACATACTTTGGAACGGACTATATATTTCCAATCTTATAAATGTTTGGAATAACATTTGCTATAAGCGTTTTGATATGTTGAATTTCTGACGTATACCTATATAAAGTAAAAAAAAACCCTGTTTTTTAAATAAACGTAAAACTTCAAAATAATATTAATTTATACTAAGCAACTTCGTTTTCAGTCTTTTTGTTACTATTGAATAAACTTTAAAAAAAAAACAATATAAAATGCAGTTAAACATTTTTCAAATTTTAGGATGATAATAAACTACCAAGTGTTGCTTTAAATTCTCCATTGAAAATTTTCTACGTTTTTCAGTTAAAAACAATGAATATTCAGAGAAACTACGTTTAACATCGCAAGATGTTGCCGGGTAATATCTTAGGTTTGAAAATTCTTCGGGCGAAAGTTTACTCGCATACTCACTAAAAACTTGTTTGTTTTTAAACAAAATTTTTCGAAGACTTTATGTCCTTAAATCCTACATTACGATGCAATATGCAAGTAGATATTTTTATCTTCTCTAGTCATGTTTTATTACAACAGTTATATATTAAAAATATCTTATTTTAAAAATAATTTTACATTTCATTTTAAAATTCTATTAAAAAATTCATTCTGTTAAAAAAAAGCAATAACGTAAAAACACTTCTTATAATATCAAATATGAAATATTTTAAGCTTTTATCACAAATTAGGTAAAAAAAATATTATAATAATTATTTAAAAATGTCCAACTAACTTAAAGTTTGAAAAATGAGATCAATATTTTCTTATTGGTGAAATGATAATTTTCAGATGTTAAGTTTAAGGTACTATTACAGTGTGTAGCTATAAAAGACACCTTTTTACCTAGTATTCTAAACTTTAATGATTCAAATTTTTTACATAATGAAGAATTATTCATGAGGAAATGAAAAATTTTTTTTTGTCTTTATAGTTGTTGTTGATTTCCGACAGGGCGTTGAAGATAGCGTGTTTAAAAAATTTTTGGAATTGGGTTCTTGTCTCTAGCACTTACAGAGCGTCTGAATGTAAAAAACCAAAGTGCATTCTTAAGTTAAGGGTTGTAGTTGAGCACTCTACAAATAAAAAAATAAAAAAAAAAACAATAAAAAAATGGCATGCGTTGAAAAAACAATGTACAAAAAACTCTCTTTTTTGCCGAAACTTTCAGCCATACAAAAAAAAATTTTTTTGGCTTTTTATAGGTCTAGTGCTTAACAGAGTCTATAAAGATCACAATGAATCCAGCTTCATCGAAATCGATCTAGTAGAACTCCAGATATCTTAGAAGCCAATTCGAAAAACCTTGTTTCGAGAAAAATGTGATTAAAGATTTAAAGGTTCTTGAATATTACGCGACATGCGAACATAATATATGTTATAACTTTTTTCTATTCAATATTTTTTTCTAAAATTTTGTATACGTATTCTTAAGACCTTACAGAACCTAATTCTATCGAAAAACTAAAATTGATTTTAAAGTTTTTACACACTGTAATAGTACCTTAAATGTATTTGACGTTACATGTTAACTAAATAATTTAACTAACGTCACAAAATATGACCAACTGAATGATTAAAATAACATCAGTAGCTGACTTGCTGAAAATATGAAAGCTATCGGGTAAATCGACTTCGACCATCATCGACTTTTGCCAAACAAAGTTGACTTTTGCTTAAAAAAATCGGCTTTTCACGTCGATTATTGCACACTGAGAAATCGTCTGTAAAGTGTACGGGACTTAAATTTTATTTAAGCACATATTATTAAATTATTTGTCATTTATTGTTGTTTATCTTAAACAATAATAATTTGCGAAGGAAATAAATATTTTAGTATATCTTATTTTTTTTTTTTAAACAAACGTCGCACAGTGTAACGTCCCCATTCTTGGCCAAACAGAGAAGGAGTGATCGTAAAGCTATGAGAATTGGCACGAATATCTTTCTTGGCAAAATTAAGTGATGTTGAAAAAGTTATACAAATCCGCCACTCCCATCCGCCACTCCCATCCGCCACTCCCATTAGTCATATTTTAGTAACTCCCCTATGGGAAAATCAACTGATTTAAAAGTAGTTGAAAAAATATTTTCTTGTCTTTCTACAACTAGTTGAAATTCTGACTTTTTTCCATAGAATGAACTAACATATTTTGTATGGTGATGTCCGCTAAATAAGTCAATTGACATTCGTCTGCATATGTTTTCAACTACTTGGTAAATTAGTTGAATTTATCTTTTTTTTTTAAACTACTTTGAAATAAATCAATTGAAAACCACATATATTTTCAACTACTTGTTTACTTAGTTAAATTTAAATTATTTTTTCAATCACTTAAAAATAAATAAATCAATTGAAAACTAGTTAGTATGACTTACTGAAGATGAATTTAAAAGCATAAATATTTTAAATTTCTATACATCAAAGAGATCATTTCTTTCATTGTTTTGAAAAAAAAATAAATACATAAATTCATGTAAGTGAAAGCCTAATGTTAATAATATTTGATGAATTAGCATGGTTAAATATATATTAACTTGCCCCCGTATTCATAAATCTGTTTTAGCGATAGTTATACAGTGATTCAAAAATTTAAATTTTGTCCCCTGAGTTATTCAAGTAATTTGAGGTGATACTTTATTAAACTGTTTCCTTATTTCAAATGTAATTGCAAATGAAAATATTAAAAAACATTTTTTTTCTTTCATGGTCCACTCTAATGCACTCGAAAAAAGATATGAAAAATTTTGAGAATGACACGCTATTGAAAATTAAGTTCTTAAAACAGCTTGTTTTTTACCAGTTATTAAGTGTAAAATATACGATGTTTTTTAAATAAAACTTTGATTCTAGTTCCAGCGATAGCCACTGAATAGCATATATAAATTTCAGATGATTCGGCTGAATAGTTTTTGTTTTCCTGAAACACCATGCCGAAAAAAGTAGTTTCGATATAAATAAGTATAAAGAGAATGAATCTAGACAACACACTGTGGCTCGACACCTACTAAAACGGCTGTAGAAGTGAAAATACAATGTTCAGATGCTTTTTGACAAGAAGTAATGTAAAGTAACGTAGAAATCTACGGCCGTATTCATTACATTTGTTATGCACTCGTTAAAAACTGTTTTAGTTAGAACACAAACTATCTCTTAAAATGCTGTTTATGCATAAACGTATTTTAAGAGCATTTTAAGCAATATGGGATTTTTTTAAAAACAGTAAGCAACACTTCATCAGCTGACAGCTTAACGAAAGAACTTGACGAAAAACAGACTTTTTGACGCCAGAAAGTGCCCTGTTACGGTGGCGGTCATAGGCTCATCATGGTCATGCATTGTTGTTGTTTCAATGTATATTAACAATTTGAGAGCGAGAGCAAGAGAGTAAATTTTCACCACCACGGTAATCAAATGATTTGACAAAAATATGAAATCATGGGATCAAACCAGTGTTGCGTTGTGAACTTATTCACAATATTTGTGTTTATGCACGAAAATAGTACACTTTTAGTATAAAATGTATGAAAGCAGTAATGAAATCTGCTTAATAGCAACACGTCGGTTGTAAAAATACTAAAAGTAGCAAAAAGTGTACTGGTGCTTAGGCATCATATGACCACCAGCATAGCATACTTTCGTCACACAGCTCATCAAACGAAAAAAGAGAGTAAAAAGTGTCATGACCAGGGATCATATGACGACCACCGTAACAACACCCATAGCTGATTTTGACAAGTTATGTTAGGCATTAAAAAAGCAAAAAAAGTGAAGTGAAAAGTAAACAAAAATATAAAAGAATGTTCAATATTTTGATTATCTGCACTTTAGTGGAAGAAGAGGATCCTTTTCCAAAGCGTCGAAAAATGTATAGAGCAAGGATCAACCCCTTTGAACAAAACAACGACGAGGAACGAGTAGGAACGATGTTCATAATGATTTTAACGATCGTTAAAATACTCTTAGAACGTTGATGATAATATACGTTTATGCATAACAAAATGTTTTTCACTGTATAACTATCGCTAAAACAGATTTATGAATACGGGGGCTAGTTAATATATATTTAACCATGCTAATTCATCAAATATTATTAACATTAGGCTTTCACTTACATGAATTTATGTATTTATTTTTTTTTCAAAACAATGAAAGAAATGATCTCTTTGATGTATAGAAATTTAAAATATTTATGCTTTTAAATTCATCTTCAGTAAGTCATACTAACTAGTTTTCAATTGATTTATTTATTTTTAAGTGATTGAAAAAATAATTTAAATTTAACTAAGTAAACAAGTAGTTGAAAATATATGTGGTTTTCAATTGATTTATTTCAAAGTAGTTTAAAAAAAAAAGATAAATTCAACTAATTTACCAAGTAGTTGAAAACATATGCAGACGAATGTCAATTGACTTATTTAGCGGACATCACCATACAAAATATGTTAGTTCATTCTATGGAAAAAAGTCAGAATTTCAACTAGTTGTAGAAAGACAAGAAAATATTTTTTCAACTACTTTTAAATCAGTTGATTTTCCCATAGGGGAGTTACTAAAATATGACTAATGGGAGTGGCGGATGGGAGTGGCGGATGGGAGTGGCGGATTTGTATAACTTTTTCAACATCACTTAATTTTGCCAAGAAAGATATTCGTGCCAATTCTCATAGCTTTACGATCACTCCTTCTCTGTTTGGCCAAGAATGGGGACGTTACACTGTGCGACGTTTGTTTAAAAAAAAAAAATAAGATATACTAAAATATTTATTTCCTTCGCAAATTATTATTGTTTAAGATAAACAACAATAAATGACAAATAATTTAATAATATGTGCTTAAATAAAATTTAAGTCCCGTACACTTTACAGACGATTTCTCAGTGTGCAATAATCGACGTGAAAAGCCGATTTTTTTAAGCAAAAGTCAACTTTGTTTGGCAAAAGTCGATGATGGTCGAAGTCGATTTACCCGATAGCTTTCATATTTTCAGCAAGTCAGCTACTGATGTTATTTTAATCATTCAGTTGGTCATATTTTGTGACGTTAGTTAAATTATTTAGTTAACATGTAACGTCAAATACATTTAAGGTACTATTACAGTGTGTAAAAACTTTAAAATCAATTTTAGTTTTTCGATAGAATTAGGTTCTGTAAGGTCTTAAGAATACGTATACAAAATTTTAGAAAAAAATATTGAATAGAAAAAAGTTATAACATATATTATGTTCGCATGTCGCGTAATATTCAAGAACCTTTAAATCTTTAATCACATTTTTCTCGAAACAAGGTTTTTCGAATTGGCTTCTAAGATATCTGGAGTTCTACTAGATCGATTTCGATGAAGCTGGATTCATTGTGATCTTTATAGACTCTGTTAAGCACTAGACCTATAAAAAGCCAAAAAAATTTTTTTTTGTATGGCTGAAAGTTTCGGCAAAAAAGAGAGTTTTTTGTACATTGTTTTTTCAACGCATGCCATTTTTTTATTGTTTTTTTTTTTATTTTTTTATTTGTAGAGTGCTCAACTACAACCCTTAACTTAAGAATGCACTTTGGTTTTTTACATTCAGACGCTCTGTAAGTGCTAGAGACAAGAACCCAATTCCAAAAATTTTTTAAACACGCTATCTTCAACGCCCTGTCGGAAATCAACAACAACTATAAAGACAAAAAAAAATTTTTCATTTCCTCATGAATAATTCTTCATTATGTAAAAAATTTGAATCATTAAAGTTTAGAATACTAGGTAAAAAGGTGTCTTTTATAGCTACACACTGTAATAGTACCTTAAACTTAACATCTGAAAATTATCATTTCACCAATAAGAAAATATTGATCTCATTTTTCAAACTTTAAGTTAGTTGGACATTTTTAAATAATTATTATAATATTTTTTTTACCTAATTTGTGATAAAAGCTTAAAATATTTCATATTTGATATTATAAGAAGTGTTTTTACGTTATTGCTTTTTTTTAACAGAATGAATTTTTTAATAGAATTTTAAAATGAAATGTAAAATTATTTTTAAAATAAGATATTTTTAATATATAACTGTTGTAATAAAACATGACTAGAGAAGATAAAAATATCTACTTGCATATTGCATCGTAATGTAGGATTTAAGGACATAAAGTCTTCGAAAAATTTTGTTTAAAAACAAACAAGTTTTTAGTGAGTATGCGAGTAAACTTTCGCCCGAAGAATTTTCAAACCTAAGATATTACCCGGCAACATCTTGCGATGTTAAACGTAGTTTCTCTGAATATTCATTGTTTTTAACTGAAAAACGTAGAAAATTTTCAATGGAGAATTTAAAGCAACTCTTGGTAGTTTATTATCATCCTAAAATTTGAAAAATGTTTAACTGCATTTTATATTGTTTTTTTTTTAAAGTTTATTCAATAGTAACAAAAAGACTGAAAACGAAGTTGCTTAGTATAAATTAATATTATTTTGAAGTTTTACGTTTATTTAAAAAACAGGGTTTTTTTTTACTTTATATAGGTATACGTCAGAAATTCAACATATCAAAACGCTTATAGCAAATGTTATTCCAAACATTTATAAGATTGGAAATATATAGTCCGTTCCAAAGTATGTACAATTTTGTTTTATTTTTCTCTTAAAGTATTTTTATAGAGCATATTGATAAATTCACCGAGCATATTTTCGATTTTTCGTGCTTTTTAATGCGCATAAATCAAGTTTTATCGTGCATATTCTTATACTCTCTAATGATGACCATTGAATTAAAAAAGTCTCTTCTTGTCCTTTTTTTTTTTTTTTTGTTAAGAGTTCTCTTGTTTTCTCCTACGCTTCTAGTAACCTAACATAGTTTTACTCTATAAGTAAATAGCAGGGCGCTTATGAAAACTGCAGGCGGGCGCATAAAATATAGTTACGCTACTGGTTGGAACCAAATTAAAAAAAATTGGAGTCAAATCCATCGGCATTTCCGGTGGCTAGGAGCCACTTTACTACCTATATACTCATAAGACTACTGCGATGCTGAAGTGTATCCCCATCTTCAAAGTCTTTTTAAAACTTTAATGATGCCTTTATGTGGTGAAACTGAATTTTCTCAAGAATTAAAACATATTTGAAACTATTGATGGACACTATCGAATGATTAAAACTATCGACAATTAACTACCGAATAATTTTAACTATCGAGTGCATGAAACTATTAAATGATTAAATGATTTAATGAAACTATCGAATAATTTACTCATTCGTTGGAATTAAAAAATATTAACTAGAACAAAGAACTATCGTACGATTTTGACTATCGAATAAAATATTCATTCATTCGAATTATGAAAATAGTAGCTGGTACAAAGAACTATCAAATGATGTTTGCTATCAGATCTATTATTCATTCATTCGACTTAAAAAACCTCTAAATAGCTATTAAATGGTGTGATTTCATTATAATTTTCATTTGAACACATATCAAGCAGTGTTGTTAAACGTACTTTTTTAGTTTCCTGTATTCCTGTACTCAAAATTCGTTTAATCAGTTGAAGGTAAGCAAACGAAGTGCAATTGCAAAAACTATATAATAAAAAAAAACTATCGAATGAATGAAGGATTTTAAACTATTGAATAATTTGAATATTTTTATCCGATAATTCCCATCACTATTTGATACATATTCTACGAAAACAGAAGAAAGATTGAACGGAATTGCTTTATAAAATATTCATTATAACATTAAAGTGACTGTAGGTCAAGTCGTCGATTGATAGGTCAAAATACGGAAGCATAGATTAGATTTCGTGTCGTGATTAGATTATTCAAACAGGGTTTGGAAATTTTGTAGTTCATTTAGTTTAAAAATTTAAGACAACAATCTTATTCGTTTCTTTTTATTTTCATTTAAGTTATGTAAACTTTTTTTATTTCATAAATCTGAACTTTACATATAAAGTTAGTGAAGACTGGATAACTGGTCTTTTATGTGAATTAATCGAAAAGCTGATTTTATTTTATGAATCGCCATATTTGTGTTATTCAAGAAACCAGCTACATTTTGCCAATTTTAAATTAGATTTTTATTATTAATTATAATTTATTGTTTTTATTAATTATAAATTATTAATTAGAATTTTTCCAATTAAATTAGATTTTAGATTGCATTTTTTAGTGAATTGAATTTTTATACACCGAAATATTATTTTTAATTAAATTTTTTCATATGCTTACCACGTAATATAAGTGACTTACCACGTAATATAAGCGACTATCGTCAATATTTGCATCTATTACGAAGTCACATTTTTTGGATCGCCCTTACCTCCACAACCAAATATGGTGTCTGGATTCGCCACTGTTGGGAACATTACAATATTGAAATCTTTAAACTAAGTCCTCGAATCTCGAATCTCGCTAAAACACATTTAAATGTTTTCCTTGGACATTTATGTCTAAGCCTGCTTTAACCTAATCTATTTTCTAGATTCACTACCTTTCTTTTAATAACACTGTGCAACACATTTTTCTAACGGAAAAGCGGATAACACAGGAGGATAGTACATAGTGCATAGTAAGATAAATAGTGCATAGTAAGAAAACCCTAAAAGGAATTTGCAAAGTTAGCTCGCTTTTAAAAGATAAAGGCATTAAAAGTTTGCCTCCTGCAGAGTATTTTTTAAAAATAAAGTGCTCATAAAGGCGTATCGAATTACAATTTTTTCGAATTTTACATTCTAAGAGGTCTCAAAAGTTGCATGGTGGTAAAGATCTACAAAAAAAATTAAGAGAGAAAAAAAGAATGTCTTCCTCTTACTCATGGACAAAGTTGTTTTTTTGAGAAAAATAGTAAAAAATAACGATCTATAAATGCTTTGATTTTTGTAATAAAAACTACATATGGGTATTTCCACAGGAAAGTCTACCGTGACCAAAAAATTAAAACTTATTAAAAACTTATTATTTTATGATATTATCTAAGAGAAACATTTTATTTTATTAATTTAAGCAATTTGTACATAAAATTATTAACCATGATGATCACATCGTCTGCACTGTTTCACAAATGTAGTTTTTCTTTTTCGTAAGTGTTTAGTAAATGTTTCATAAACATTTTTGTTTTATTAAAAATGGAAGGCATTGGCTGAAGACAATGAAAAAATTGTTGATGCAATTAAAGGAAAATATATTGAATTTGTTTTTAATTACCTAATTACATAATTACTTAACTACCTAATTACTTAATTACCCAATTAAATTGCAATGGAAAAAACTGTCCCGTGCGACCTGTCCCGTGCGACCGAGCTTAATATTAAATTAAAAAATAAGTGTTAAATATTATTGGGTAAAATAAAAGCAATTTAAAAGAAACACCAATGCACAATATCCATAAAATAAACTCTTTGAAATATTCCTTCAGACTTCGCTGAATTCGGCGCTTGAGTTGTTGTCCTCGAAAAAAACTTCCGTTTTTGTCCCGTGCGAACCCCGTTGTTTTTGGCAATTATTTTGAAAAGGAAAAATTACCGATAATCAACCTTAGCACCACTTATAGAGCTTACTATGAGTTATAAGTTAAGACCATTATCAAAATATAAATCCGTGTTATTACTACTTTTTTTCCAATTTAACTGCGTACGACTGTCCCGTGCGACACCATGGAAATGCCCATATGTCTTAAAGCAAAATTAAAAACAGACTATAACTAAGAATATCTCGCCAAACAAAATGCAACTCTCAATTTCTACCCTCATTGTCCTGTGTGAGAGATACTCGAATCCAAAGGGACACTCGAAAAAGCACAAAACTTTTGATTGTTATCTGATTGTCTAAATATTGGTGTTATTGATTGAAGTGTTTACGTTTTCTTTAAATTTGGTGAATTAAATATTTGCATATTTTTCGCAAATGCATTTTCTTGTTTTCAATAAATATATTTTGAATGCAGTTTTATAAGTTTTTCAAAAAAATTAAGATAATATTTTATATATTTTTGGTATCAGAAGTGGTACCGAAGATAATTTTGTGAGTTTGAATTCTTAAAATATTTCTGAACAAAACACTTTTGAAAGTATTTTTTTTAAACACCAGGT
The DNA here is from genome assembly GCA_963920525.1 of Dichetophora obliterata. Taxonomy (NCBI): domain Eukaryota; kingdom Metazoa; phylum Arthropoda; class Insecta; order Diptera; family Sciomyzidae; genus Dichetophora; species Dichetophora obliterata. The sequence continues at coordinate 274,163,183 of OY986435.1, read as the reverse complement.
TAGTACCACGATTCTTTTTTGTGTTTCGATTTTTTAAAAAATTTTTCTGCTTAGCATGAAATTTATTATTTTGTCAAAACTCCTCACCTCATTATTTACCAAAATGTTGAACTAAAATTTTGAGTTTCTGAGCCTGCCATTCGATGAGTCTCAATTGATTTAACAATTGCTTTTAAGATGTATTTTTAAAAAAATAATAACCTTAAAGGAGATATCTGAAGAATTCAAAAAGCGAAAATTATTTTACCACTTCTGATGCCTGAGGTATAAAGCCTTATATTAATTTTTTTCACAAAGTTCAAGTATGCTTTTCTCAAAAAACAGTAAATGCATAGGCAAAAAATGTGCAAATTTTAAAAACACCAAATATAAGGAAATCGTAAACACTTTAATAAATACCATTAAAACTAACACAATCAGATAACAGTCAAAAGTTCTGTGCTATTTCGAGTGTACCTTAAGATTCGAATATCCTTCACACAGGACACTGAGTAAAAATCAAGAGTGGCATCTTGTTTGGCGAGATATTGTTAAAGTCTATATTTACTTTTGCTTTAAGACATATGTAGTTTTTCTTACAAAAATCAAAGCATTTATAGATCATAAATTTTTACTGTTTTTCTCAAAAAACAACTTTGTCCTTACGGGAGAGGGAGACATCCTTTTTTTGGGAGATCACCCTATGGAACTTTGAAGACCTCTTAGAATGAGAAATTAAAAAAGAATTTTTAATTCGATTCGCCCTTATGACCACTTCATTTTCAAAATATACATGCAAGAGGCAAACTTTCAATGCCCATATCTTTTAAAAGCGAGCTAACTTTGCAAAACCCTTTTAGGGTTTTGTTGGTCAAGATCAGTACCATCGATCTGTGTTGGTCGCTTTTTCGTTAGATTCCATGACCCTTGAACTGTCGCATTGTTCTAGATTTTATATCAAAAAAAGTGCCAAACAAGTGCACTGTGCACCAAAAAAGTGCATAAGACACTTTATCAAGTAATGTGATGACAAGACCTATTTATTTGAGCCATAAAGAAATTGAAGAAATTGTACATCGATGGAAATCAAACAATTAATACAAATCTAAAGAAAAATTAAACTTTTCAAACCATTTAAAAACAAAATGTTTCTAAAATATCAAAGAGTTCGTTTTTTTTTTATTTCTAAACCTTATTACACAGGAGAGTAAAAATCGTCTTGATGAATTTACGTCGATTTAAAATTTATTTTTCAGAGCTCCTCTAATCATTTCGATTATTTAGAATCTAAATTTCATTTTGTTTAATTTTCCTTTTAATTTATTATTATTTATAAATATCTTTTTCTTAAATTGCAACTGTGTTCAAATTTATTTATTGGCAATTTCATTTAATGTTTGTACTAAATCATTGGTAGAACATGTTTAGGACAGGTAATCATTGCATTATTGGTTTGAAAAATTAAAATAATTTCTTTAGAAATTTACTACTTTTGTAAAAAATTTTAGGGCAATTTTGTTGGATCTGAAGTTCAGATTCTGAACCATAATTAATTAAAAAGAATTGAGCTCGCTACTTTTTGATACTTTTTTTAATAAAATTATCTAGCTACATTTTTTAAAAATCTGTTTTTCTTAACTCTTTTCTATTTTCTTTACAACACTTCAATGAACTTTATTATACGATTTAAATAAATAAATAAATGTATTAAATTTATGTATGAATAAAATTACATGATTGCATTAGATACATAGTAATTTTAATGACACATGGTTGCATACAATATCAATGTTTTATTTGTTAATATTTTAACTTCTTGGTGAGAAAAAAAATACATAATTCAAATGTTTTCCTTCATTTGACCAACATTTTTTTCAAAAGTGTTAAAAAAGACATGTTAAAAGTTGTAGTATTTAATACTCAAATAGATAACGTTAATGGTAGTAAAACATTTTAGATTTCAAAAGATATGTTAAGAGTTGTAAAATACAATAGTCAAATAGTTTACGTTAACAAGGCATTAACAAATTTTAGAACCAGTCATCAATTTTCGAAGTAATAACACTTTGAAAAAGCTATCAAACTTATCCAGTTTACTGTGCAACATGATATTAGATATATTTTTATTTATAAAAACATGACAGATCTGTAACAATTTACAATTTTGTCTTCTTCCTTGCATTATCTAAGTGTTTAAAAATTTAGTAAAAAACTATTTATTTTTATTTATTTATATATTTTTATTTATACATAAGTATTATTATGATTAACTACAGTCTTTAGTTCCTGAAGAACTAGTTTCGAATGTAGGATTGATTATAAATTTGAAATACACAATATTTTTTATTATTATTAATAGGTAGATAAATAAAACGTATAGAAATCAGTTATAAAAGAAAAATTATGTACTATGATGAAAACAAAAATAAAACACAAAACAAAATCGTTATAAAAAAAAATACGTTTCACACCAGCACATTGAGTAGATTGTTTAAGGCATCGTAGTTTAAACGAAGAGGCCAAGATTTTAATTCACTCAGAAATTTTCGTTTGTTCCGAAGAACCTTAACATTACATGGCAGGCGATTATAGGAGCCTAGGAGCAATTAAATCATAAAAACCTAAGAAATGATGGAGATTATGCTATGAAACCAAAGCCAAAATGCGATAATTTATCATAAGATTATATTGAGCATGACATCTGCTCAATAAGTATCCACTATCTCGGTTCTGTAACTTTTCTCATCGTAGTTTTCACCAGATTTTCTCACTTTGACCTCATTGTGATGTCATTCTCACTTGCACTTAATATTTGTGTAATAAAATGAGAATACTCGGTGATTCGTCTCGCTTGTTTCAATTCTACTTTCAAAGGAATAGACGAAGTGCTTCTGTAAACTAAAATATGCGACTCGAATCGATTGCAGCTCTCCCTATGTTCTAACTTGGTGAGAACCAGGGCTCGCAAACAAACTCTAAAAAAAAGTATTTTTCTGTTCTGTTTGTTTCTTCTTAAGATCACAACAAGTATTTTGGTTTGTTTAGTTTTCTCTCTCCGATTCAAAAAGTAGCACAAACCGAAGCAAGCAGAGATGAGAGAGAAAAGCAAAATGAAATGTTTCTTTTTTCGAATAGAAAAAACTTCCTCTCGATGTTATGCTTTTGAATCGTGGGCACAAAAACAATCAAAGTAAAGTATCTTTAGCGATCTCTTGTAGGTTGATGGAAGCACCAAAATACGAAGAGAGGTCTGCAATGTTTGTTCGTTTCATTTATGATGCGACTTTTTTTTGTGTTGAAAAAGTAATTACGTTGGAATTTTTCTTTGTTTTGTTGCTTTTATTGAATTTGTTGTTTTATATAGATGCGTTGTGCTTTTGTGCATATGAATATGAGGTAACGTTTTGTTCGTGAAAAATACAATGTCTCGGCGATTGGACAGTGCACAGCGGGGAAGATAGGTTATTTCAAATTTAAGGAATGGTTTAGATATTAGAAATGACATTTTTAATTTCTATCCTAATTTTTTGCGAGTAAGGAGTGTTTTAAAACGGAATTATTATTATATTTATGAATAATATGCACTTTTTGCATTATTAATTTTTTGATATCCGCCTCCGCATCCGCATCTAAGATCTGTATTTTATTATCAACAAAAAAAGAAGAAGTTAAAAAACTAAGAAGCCATCAAGTATATACTTTACTTTTTATAAAATACAATTTACCCTTTTTATAATTAAATACAGTAAAACCTCAGATATAAGAAGCTAATAAAATTATAATCATCTAGAAATTAGAAGTTGAATTTTGAAAACATTAAAGCTTCTGAAATTAGAAGATTGTATTTTAATTTCCGAGGTAATTGTTTGTGCAATTTATATTTAACAGTGCAGCGTTTTCTACGAAAAATTTAAAATGAAGCTTGTGACCTTATTATAGTGTAGAACATTCGGTTTCGGTTTCGGTTACGGCCAGTCTCGGCCCTTTTTGTTTGTTTTGGCTATTGTGCTATATTGAGGCCATATTGAGGTATTTTTGGTAAAAATTTCTTGCATCAGTTATTTAATTCAAATACATATGTTTAGTTTAATAAAAATATTTACAACGCTTTGTACTAATCAAAAATTATGAATTAGTCTATTATTTGATTTATCGTGTCAACGCAAAATATTTTGGTTAATTTAATGCATTCGATATTATCGTTTTCGATTTTATCATACCTATTGTAATTAATATTAAAGTTTCATAGGTACTGAAGCCAAAATTGTTAATTAAACTTACGAACGAATTTTGTGTGTGTGGAATAAAGGAAAAAAAAACCAAATATTTCAATTTTTATAATACTAAACCTTAAAAAAAAAACAAAAAGACTGCTTTGTAGTTCTATAAAAATGTACATTGTAGGTGCATACTATTTTGAGTGTGTACGGAAGCTATAAAGTAGGCAATACTTTAGTAATAAAAAATAAATTTAAAAAAAATGACTCATTTATTATTTTAGTAAACTTCAATTATTTATTATATACTGTAATATTCAAGTAATACTTTATTTTGTATTAAATTTTTTCTTTTGTGTATGAGAGTTCTTTTTTTTCTTTTTAAAAAAAAATTATTTGAGAAAATTTCAGTGAGAGAAAAAGACTTTGTTTTGCTTCATATGAAAACGAAATTTACCAGACAAAAGAACGTTTTACAAAATAAGGCCATTTACATAAAAATGTGTATAATTTTCTACACATTATAAGTGTGTTATTTTTATCCAGTAACTATATCTTTAAATTATTGCTTGAGCAATATTTTATAAATTCAACTTTACAAATTTTAACTCCGAAATGATAAGATTTCAGAAATTAGAAAATCCCGACTTAAAAACAGCTTCTAACTTCTGAGGTACTGTATTAACATAATTTTTAAAATAATTTTAATAATTAAAGTTCTGCTTTAAGTTTGTCTAGTTGAACTAAATAACTATAAAAGTCCTTTAAATTTAATATTTATACTTTTTTTTGTAATAAATGAGTTTGTTATTTTATTCCTTAAAAAGGTTTACATAAAAAAATAAATATTAGCAATAATAAAAAAATATTTACTAAAGTATGATTTAAACTATCAAACATTTAGAATTTGTTTTTAAATGATGTAAAAATCAATAGTTATAATTTAACTGAGAGCATCCGCATACGCCACGGATTCAATTGTCTGCATCCGCATCCTCAAAGAAGGCCCTTTACAGATCCGCATCCGCAAAATGACATCCGTCACATACCTAGTTCTTTATTGAAAACGAATAAAGACAAAATTGTTCAACTTATTTTATTTGAATAAAAAAGTATGATTTTAATAAGTGCATTATAGTGGAACGAATTTTTAACCTCACCGGCTTAATATATTTTTGAAAACTACTCGTCAAAACCAATTCTTCTGCATCCTTGGTATTTTTCTGTGACGAAACTTTTGACTTTGCCCGAGGGTTTTTGTGAATGAAAACCTCTTACTACATAATTACTTCCCTTTGATACCATATACGCACTTAAAGATATTTGTGCTCAAAGTTCACCGAAGTCATTCGCCAATATCTCCGCTCCTTTATGTCAGAGGTAAAATATGCTTGCAACAAAATTGCAAATCAGATAGTTATCTTCAAAAAGACCATTAACAGTTTTATCGTAAAAGCCACAGTTTTTACGCTATGAGACTGATTATGGCTAAACACTGCAAAGTATAGATTTCTTACTATTAGCAAATTTTTTTAAATTTAATTAATAGTAGTTTATTAGCAGAATTTTAATGTATGTTTGTTAATTTCTCACTTCGAACATTGTTTTGCTAACAAACACATCGTCTAATAAATGTACATATATTCAGTATAATCGCTTAGCTGCCTATTCGCTTAAGAGATTATGTATGTCAACAGCACAAAATCAATGTTCTGCTTCATTTCTTAGCGTTATTGTAAAAAAAATTTAATTTTTAGCTGTCTCCCGCCTAAGGGAACATTTGCTTTAACATATCCCAATGGTCGTACAGGGTTAAAATCAAAAAGTAGACTTGAATTGAAACTATTAACCGTATAAATTAATTTTGGCTACCTAAATCGGTCAAATACCCCAATGTGCACTGCTTAACAAATTTGTTTGCAATGTTGAATAGTGTTGCATATGTCCCAATGGTCGTGCAGGGTTAAAATCAAATAACAGACTTGAATAGAAAATTCTTACCGAATAAATTAATTTTGGCTGCCTAAATCGGTCATATACCCCTACGTGCAGTGCTAAACGAATTTTCGCTTTTTCGCCCCTGTAAATCCCTATACTGAAAGTTTCATAAAAATCGTTTGGGCCGTTTACAAACAAACATATAAACAAATAAACAAACAAATAAATATTGCTCGTTTAAAAGTATAAGAAAGATATAAAAAATTCGATAACTAGGAGCGTGAAATGTATGAGCTGGTCATATTAATTTTTCACCCTCAAAAATTCTTCTGAAAACAGCTACATTCCACCTGCCACCCTTCTGGGTGTCCGCATACAAACAATCATGTCACTAAAACCATGTCGTACAAATCTATCGGTTATTGAAATTTTCATGCAAGCAAATCAACAGAACGAGACTTAAAAAATCTTAGCTTCCAAAAAAAAAAAATGCTGCTTAAAACATGACGAAATTCTTTTTGAATTTCCGTAGCAAAGCGAACACAACATTTGTTACTTGTTGTGGTTGTGATCGTGACAACAAAATCTAAAAAACGAAATACTTGTTGTTTTCTTAGAACACAAAACAATAGTTTTCTTTCTCTCTTAATTTTCTGTTCGCTTTGGTACGCATTTCTGTTTGTAGCAAAGATCCAAACCTAAGCAGATAGTGAAACTGTTTGCTTTCGCAGATTTAGCAGATGAAGAGTTTGTTTTTTCGTACAGTTTATTTTCAACCCCTGGTGAGAACTTTGTTTGCTTATGCAACAGTCATATTCAATGTTATTTTGGAAATAAATGTATTCACGTTACAAATACTTCTACCGGCTACAAGGCATCAACTTAAATTTTTTCATGTAGATTATAAATATATTTTAAACACAATATTATATGTACTTACTTACTTAGTTGGCGCTACAACCGTATGTCGGTCTTGGCCTCATCTAAGAATTTGCGCCAGCCATTTCAGTCTTTCGCTTGCTGGCGCCAGTTGGAAATTCCAAGCTTCGTCAGGTTGTCCTCTACTTGGTCTTTCCAACGAAGATGCGGTCGTCCTCTTCTGCGTTGACCGTCGCTGGGTACCGAATCGAATATTTTCTTCACTGGAGCATCGTCTTTCATGCGCTGAACATGACCAAGCCAGCGAAGCCGCTCGATTTTAATGCGCTTGACTATGTCGATGTCAGCGTACAGCTCATACAGTTCATCATTCCACCGTATTCGGTACTCGCCATTGACGCAGATTGGTCCGTAGATCTTACGAAGAATCTTTCTCTCGAATGCTCCTAAAGTCTTTTCATCTAAACTGCTCAGCGTCCAGGTTTGTGATGCGTAAAGTAGGACGGGCATGATGAGCGATTTATAGAGCGTGATTTTCGTTCGTCGAGAGAGGGCTCTGCTTCTTAATTGCCTACTGAGCCCAAAGTAACACCTGTTGGCAAGAGTTATTCTTCGTTTGATCTCAATGCTAATGTCGTTGGTGGAATTAATGCTGGATCCCAGATAGACGAAGTTTATCTCTTGTAACACCTGTTGGCAAGAGTTATTCTTCGTTTGATCTCAATGCTAATGTCGTTGGTGGAATTAATGCTGGATCCCAGATAGACGAAGTTCTTCACAACCTCGAATGAGGTATTGTCAACGGTAACGTGGGTTCCAAGATGCTGGGACTGTTTGTTTGTTGACACCAAGTATTTCGTCTTATCTGCATTCACTGCCAGACCCTTTCGACTTGACTCTCTTTCTAATCTGGAAAATGCTGCACTGACTTCGCGCGTATTATGGCCAATGATATCTATGTCATCAGCATACGCAAGCAGCATAACACTCTTGTAGAATATTGTGCCACACGTCTCAGATCAGCAGCTCGGATGATCTTTTCCATCATTAGGTTGAAAAAGTCGCACGATAAGGAATCACCTTGTCTGAAACCTCGTTTGGTAATAAATGGTGGGGAGAGGTCAGTGTCATCCTGCAAAGTCGTATGAGTTTTGCAGGAATACCAAATTCAGACATGGTGGAGTACAGGTGCTTCCTTATTGGGCTGTCGAAGGCGGCTTTGTAGTCGACAAAAAGATGGTGGGTGTCGACTTGTTTTTCTTGAGTCTTCTCCAAGATTTGTCGTAGCGTGAAAATCTGGTTTATATGTACTACAATGCATAAAATATTCAAATATTATGAAAACTGAAATATTTCATAAATTTAATTTATTCCGCGATATCATTGCATTAAGCAACCGCATTAAGATTATACTCAGATTGCCATTTGTGGATAAGGTTTGTGTATTTAATATCAACATCACTAAATGTTAAAGCGTTTAACATCAAAACAAGTAATTGTCAGCATAAATAATGTAATGGTGTATATCCGCCATTTTCATAAATAAAGCTCTTATAATTTTTATATTTGTTTTTATTTATTGTTGACAGAAGAACCTAATCAAATTTCACACAAAGTTGTCTTGCACTTGTTGCAATTTCATATATTCCCGTTCGCTTGTGTATCTTTTTCATCACGGACCACTATTTACGCTTACTATTTCGCTTATCAATTACAGAAACACTAGTTTTAGCAAAAGTGAGTATTTTGGAATGAAACACTGTGACGTCAGAAAAAGTGACTATTTGTCGCAATAGTTACAGAACCGAGCTACAGATCTATTGAAAAATATGTTCATAACTTTGTAATAAAATAAAGATTTCAATGGCAAAATGTTAAATTCTCTTAACAGAATAATACTACTATGTATACGGCTTTTATTAGAATTAATTCGTACAGCATGTTTTTGCAAAATAAATAAATAATTAATTTTATTACTGCTGGCTTCACCCCAAGATACTATTCCATATTGGAGTTTAGATTGGGAATTACCATGGTAAATACACATTAGAAGCTTTATGTTACAAAAAGGCTTTAAATTATGTAGCTGCAGGAAATATTTTTTAGAGTGACGGTATGATATAACCAATTCATTCTCCAACCAATGATAATGCCTAGATATTTTAAGCTTTGCACAGAATAAATTTTAAGACATGTTGTGGTACAACTATTCATATTACTGAACGTGATAGGCTGGGTAGAACTGGAACGAGAACAGCAGGTAGTACTGTCGACTAGAAATTTTGCACATCCAGCGCTGTGAGAGATAAAAGTAGCTAACGTAGGATCTTTTCCTGCAATATTAAAATGCATCATTTTTGTTTTATCACTCAAAATAAGCTTATGATACGAAAACCAATGTCTTAATATACATAAATCGTGGTTTATCTTAACAGTTAGATCAGAAATCGTATTACATTCATATGTGCACGCCATATCTTCAGCAAAAGTTATTTTAAACCAACTTCAATAAGGAGGAGTTTTTCAAGTTAGTTGTTATTTTTTTTTTTAATTGTATGTACATCGAAAATTTCTAAAGTACTAGCCCAATCGCAGCCATTTTTTGTCAACAGGTAGAGACATTAGACGTGGACGTGCCCGTTTAAAAAAGGTCGGTATTCGACAAGGGGGCATGGCAATAATAGAAAAAGCTGTAACTCGAATTATATTGACATTAGGATACTGAAATTAGGTACAGGGGTAGGAACAATTATTGTCAAAAACGTGGGTGTTTTGTGATAAAGTGAGTGGCAATATTAGAAAAACTCTGTAACTCGAATAATATTGACACGAGGACACTGAAATTAGGTACAGGAGTAGGCATAATTATGAAAATTTACGGTCAAGAAAGTGGGTTATTGGTTAGAAGGGCGTGGCAATATGGAAAAGTACTGAACCTCAGTAAAGATTGACACTAGGGTACTGGAAATCGCTACAGGCGTAGGAACAATTATTACAAATTACGGTCAAGAAAGTGGGCGCTATCCGACAAGTGGCAACATAAAAAAAACGCTGTAACTCGAATAATACTGACACTAGATACAGTGGTAGGAATAATTATGAAAATTTATGGTCAAAAAAGTGGACGGTATTGGACAAAAGGGCGTGGCAATATAAGAAAAATATTGTATCTCAGTTAATAATGACACTAGGGTACTGGAATTTGGTACAGGGGTAGGAACATTATTACAAATTACGGTCAAGAAAGTGGGCGTTATTGGACAAAATGGCGTGGCAATATTAGAAAGACACTATTTCTCGAATAATATGGACACTAGGGTAATACAATTCGTTACAAGAATGTGCAGAATTATTACAAAACACTATGAAGAAAGTGGGCGGTAATATACAAAGGGCGTGTCACTTATAAAAAACACTCTATTTTAGTTAATTTTGAGAATAGGGTACTGAAATTTAGTACAGGGGTAGACACAACTATTACAAATTATGGTGAAAAAAGTGGGCGTTATTTGACAAAGGGCGTAGAAATCTTAGAAAAACACTGTAACTTGAATAAATTTTACACTAGGGTACGGAAATTCGGTACAAGAATAGGTAGAATTATAACAAAACAAAATAAAGAGAGAAGGCGGATTTTTTCAAGGGGCGTGTCACTATAAGAAAAGCACTGTATCTCCAATATTAACACTAGGGTACCAAAATTTGTTACAAGAATCGCCAAAATTGTTGTCATAATCTCTAAAAAGAAAGAAATAAAAACTTAACAAAAAAAAAACACCAACTTCAAAAGCACTACAAAGTAAAAAATAATTTTAAATTACTTTTCACATTAATTCTTGGGCAAAATGTGACAATTTATTTATATATATATAATATATATATATATATATATATTATTAAATTGGAAATCTTATAATTATAATTTTTTTTTTTTTTTTGTATTATTATCATAAATATATTAATTTCTCCATGAAAATAAAACCTTTAAAGTCGGCGCTAATATAATCAGACTTTTATAAAATTAACGCTCCGGCTTTAAAGGCCTTATATTTATGAAGAAATTAATATATTTATTATAATAATATAGAAAAAAAATTATAATAATAAGATTTGCAATTTAATAATATATATAAATAAATTATCAAATATGACCAAGAATTAATGTGAAAAGTAATTTAAAATTATTTTTTACTATGTAGTGGTTTTGAAGTAGGTTTTTTTTTTTGTTAAAAAGTTTTTATTTTGCTCGAAAATTGTTGTGAAAATAGCGAATTGATGTAAATTAAGAACAGTATGGGACCTAAAACAGAACCGTGAGGGACGCTTAAACAATCACTAAAACTGTTTGCAACTTTTACTTTTTGCTGTCTATTAGATATGAAGTGAACCTATTGAAGATGTTACCTCTGAAACCGCATTTATATAATTTATTCAATAGGATGCCATGGTGAACCGTGTCGGACGCTTTCGTAATATCAATAAAAAGCTCAGCTGTTACTTTTTTATTATTCAAACCATTGTAAATCTGTGAGCAAAACTTTAAAAGGGCATATTCAGTAGACCTTTTTTCTCTAAAACCATATTGAGAATCACTAAAAAAAAATAATTCAAATATGTCTAAGACATGAATCAATAATTATTGCAAGTGAGGCAACTAACAAAAACTTCGCAATATTAAACTGAAGTATAAAAGAGTTGGAGAGGTAATAGAAAAACTTACAAAAAACTCCCAGAAATGACCTCATAGAGGCTTCTTCGATCAGGACTCCTAATTTCTTAAAACGCAAAGAAAATAATACGACAGAGAACTCAAACTGCTATGAATATAGTTCTGTCTTCATTAGGAATACATTGAGTTAAGGCTGACATGTATTTAACAAAAGTTATATCCAGTGACACAGAGTTAGATTTTTATTACATTATTAGTTTCTCTCGGAATGTGAAATGTGGAATACCATTTAAATATATTTTTTTAAATATAATAAGTAATACCTACTCAAGGGAAAAGTTGAATTGAGGTATAACTAGTGTTCAACCGAATATTTGGTTTTGTTTTCGGTTATGGCCAGTTTCGGCCCTTTTCGTCAGTTTCGGCTAGTTTTCTCTATTCGGCCCCAATACGGCCAAACCCCCAAGTCGAAACCGAAACTTTTGGTAAAAATTTCTTGCAGCAGTCATTTAATTCAAATAGATAAGTTTTATTTAATCAAAATATTTACAACGCGTTATACAAAACAAAAATGTTGAGTTCGTCTAGAATTTGATTTATCGTGTATTTGATTAATTTTGATCAATTTTATGCGTTCTATACTATCATTTTACATTAAATTATCTCTATTGCATTTATTCATATTAATTTTTTTTAATAAGAAGTCAAAAAGTGATAATAAAACTTCCGAACGAATTCTGTGTGTGTGCAATTAAAGAAAAGAAAACGAAATATCTCTATTCTTATAATACTAAACCTATAAAAAAACTAAACAAAAATAAACAAAAAAAGTTTTGTAGTTCTATAAAAATACACATTGTAGGAACATACTGTTTCGAGTGTGTACGGAATAAAATGAAAAATTATATCTTTTATTATTATAAACTTCATTACTTCAAGAATATTTTTTTATATTAAATTATTTTCTTCTATGTAAGTTAAGTATCCCATTTGTATGATAACCATATGCTAAGAATAAACAATATTTTTTATACAAGTCACATGTCAAGTCAACAAAATAGTAAAATCAAATTACGCATAGCAATAAGGATTAATATAATTTGTGAAAAAAACAAATTCACAGTCAAATTACTAAAGAATAAATAGATAAGGGCAACGCCCAAAAGATAAAGACAAAGACTCAAATTGTTTGTTTGAATAAGAATCAATACTTGTCACAATCACTTTTATATCGTACTCTTGTAAAAACTCTTGGTTCATCACTCGTGTATTAAAATTAACTCGTAAAATTAATTTGTATGGTCGGACACTGGATATAAAAAATGTTTGAATCTAATTAGTTTGAAGATACTTGCTACTTTTAATTAAAGTCTTCAAACAAAAGTGTCCAAATATAAAAACGTACTTAATTGAGAGTGATTTTTTTTTAAAGCTTTGTAGAGCAAATTGTTTGACTCCAAAAGCATTTTAAAGTGAAACATTTACTGCTCTTTTTTTCAGCGAAAAGCACAACTACGAAAAGCAAGACACAAAAAGCAACATAATTTCGTATACGAGGGCAATGGGATAAGTCAGTGATTTTTAAAATAAAATGTATTTTTTAGGCAAAAGAGTGTTTTATTTTTCAACATAGTCTTCTTAAATCAGTACATTTAGTCCAGCATTTTTGCAATTTTTTTATTCCTTCCAAATAAAACGTTTTTTCAAGATCCTCAGAATTTGCGTTTCTTTCTTTTTTCGACCCAAATCTCTTACCGGCGCTTCGATCCAATTTTTCGAGTTGGGAAATAGAATAGTCACCAACTTATGTATTTTTGGCATGGCAACTACTGGCGGGTGTGCCGATATAGTATCATGGTGGAAGAGCACTTTTTCAAAGCCAAATGCGGTCGTTTTTGCTTTAAATTAATGTCAACTGTTCATAGCTGTGAATATTATTTGCCAGTGATTTTTTAACCATTTTCAACGATGACCTTGTTGGCCGACAAACCCACTTTGTCCTTCTTTGATGCACGTTCACTCAGAGAATTCCACTGCTTTGACGGTTCCTTAGTCTCTGGTGTGTTGTGATGTAACCATGTTAAGCTGATTTCTGATGATTTGTCGAACATCGAAGGAAACATCGCCACGGCAGTGATTATGGCCGAGTGTGAGAAATCGCGGCACCCATCGCACGGATAGCTTTTTCATGTCTACATATTCATGAAAAATGTGATGTACTCGCTAAGTTAAAATGCTCACAGCCTCAGCTACATCACGCACTTTAATTTTCCGATCGTCCAATATCATTCCATGGATTTTATCGACGATTTCTGGCGTGGCGACCTCTTTTGGGCGACTTGAGCATTCAGCGTCATTTGTGCTGCTAAGACCACAATGCAATTTAGTAAACCACTTCTAAACTATTGAAAGTGATGGTGCAGAGCCCTCATATTATTTATCAAACCTTTCCTTGGATTCGGTGATGGTTCCTTTATGCAAAAAATAATGCTTGATGAGTACACAAAATTCACTTTTTTCCATTTTCGTCGAAATTCATGAGGCTGCTTTCAAAAGCTGTCAAAAACCAACTAAAGGATGCAGCTTGCTCAAAATATGTTAGTAGTCTATAAACAGGAGGTAGATGAGATGAAAGCAGTGTTGTATTCAAAGTTGCTATAAGGAAAATTCAAAAAGTCACTGATTTTACAGATTGCCTACGTAGGAAATAGCATTGATTTTCGTGTCTGGCTTGTCGCAACACAATACAATACGGTTTTCAGTTCCGATTAATATTTTATCAATGCATTTAAAAAAATATGCTTTTAGTTCACTGAATATATTTTCCTAAGTGTAAGGTTAACATCTTCGACCAGTGCTGTAGTAGCTACAAGTAGGAATCAAAAGTCAGTTTGAGTTGGTTATTGCCAAGGAACTAGAAACGGCACCTGCTCTCTGCACAAACCAGCAGAACAGCAGCAGTTGCTACTTTAACTACAACAGCAACAACAACATTACTAATGATAACGAAAGGCATTTTTCTTTGGCTGTTACGCCAAGAAAATGACTATCTTGAAAATGCATAAGAAAGTGTAGTGGAGTTTTTATTTTAGCTGTTGTAGTAGTAATATTAGTAGTAGTAGTAGTAGTAGTAGTGTTGCTGTTGTTGGCTGTTGTTGCTGTAATTGTTATTGCTGTTGTCATCATTTTGAACGAAGACAAATCGTTTGTATAACTACGTTATCGTAAAATGTAAGCCAGCGAGGTAAGCAGAACGCGCTCAACAAATTCGCATCCATCACAGCCTTAAAGTGCTTCCTTCGCGTGGCACTGATAAATTTGTCGCCCATAAATATTTTACACAAACACAAACAAAAATAATAAAAACAAAAACATTTTTTATGATAAATATTTTGCTTTGTCTGGCTAGAATTTTGAACCCATTCAAGATTGCGTCGCATGACTGCTACTTGCTGCAGATTTTTGCCATCTTACCTGCGATCTTTTGGAAAGTCTTTCCTTTCTTGCGGCTATGTCCATTATTTATGAGCGTGTTGACATTGGACTTGGAGTCACTCGCTGTGTTTTCGTGCTCTGTCTCTGTGTGCAGTTGTGTTGAGTGTTAATTTTTAGATAAAAAATGAAAACGCGGTGGCGGTTCTTTGTGCTTTGCATACCTCACTGCTCCATGCTGATGTTATTTGCACAATTAGTCCATTTTTAAAGCCCACTTGATGCGAATTTATAGTGTTTGCATCTTGATGAACGTGAACTGGGTGAAAGTTCACCCAAGCGTAGCAGAATCTGTGGGTGGAAGTTTTTGTTGATACTCAGTTGCTGAATCTCGGTTGCTTGCGAGTTGTCAATAGCTGTCAACCAATGACTTAATATAAATATTTCGAGAATAAATCAAATTGGTTATGCCTTTTACACTGCCACGTGCTTAATTAATTCCAGACATCTACTAGAAAATTACATAAAACACAGTTTCTGTGTAATGCTGAGTTGATGAAATAAATGTCAAACAGATTGATGCTATTTTTGTGGAAGAATAGCTGGGACTAGTTGAACTGGGGTAAGTTTAACAGGTCGATTACACTGTAATCTAAAAATATTTTTATCAAAACTTGCAGTAAATGCTATATTTATTACCTGTACTATTGCTATGGCATATTGAGCGTTCCATGGGATAGTGCAGTAGACGGCTCATAATTTTAAAAAAAAAAGTGAAGAGCAAAGCTGTAATGGAGCAACTTATTTGAAAAATGTTTATGCCATCTAATGTCAGCAATGGGCAGACTGATTTTACAAATTTTTTCAATAATTCATATTTTAATTATTTTAGAAACATAAATAAGCTTGCTTGTTGTCATACGCCGAATGTACTAGTGTGTCTACCAACCAGCATACGCATTTCTTTTTTTATACCCCCACGTTTAAAAATCGTAATGGGCGTATATTAATTTTGTCACTCCGTTTCTAACGCCGATAAGGAGACGTGGCCGGTATAGAAAAGTATATATATTCCTGATCAGCATCACCTCCTGAGTCGATTTAGCCATGTCTGTCTGTCCGTCTGTGTCCACGATAGCAGCCGTAATTTTTGAGCTATCATAACTAAATTCAAAATATAAGCTTTTTATACGTAAATGGAGGTCAAGTTCGAATCTGAGCAAAATCGGATGAAAACCACGCCTACCTCCCATACAAAGTGACTTAACCAAAACGGTAAGATCTCTTTAAATTCCACAAAAATCAGTGTAATGACTTCAAATTTCGCAGAGTGTCTTATATATTTAATATTTATTTTGAATATTAAATTTGTAAAAACCAGATGAAAACCACACCTACCTTCCATACAAAGTGACTTAACCAAAACGGGAAAATCTCTTTAAATTCCACAAAAATCAATTTAATGACTTCCAATTTCGCACAGTGTCTTAAATATTGAATATTTTAAGTATTAAATTTGTTTAATAAGTATATTTTAATCAGTATATTAAATAAGTTTATTTTATAAATAAGTATATTTTATAAGTATATTTTAAGTATATTTTAAGTATTAAATTTATAAAAATCGGATGAAAACCACGCCTTCCTCCCATACAAAGTGACTTAACCAAAATGAAAAAATCTCTTTAATTATATTTAACAGTTTGCTTAAGACTTTATATATACTCTAATTCGGCCGTGGGGGTATTTTAACTTCGGCCCAGTCGAAGATAATTCCTTACTAGTTTTAACATGTTATTGGTTATTGGTAGTCCTTCATCTCAATTAGTGATTCCTGGTTTTTTCACCGATCCTATGCCGATGCCGATTTTGACTGCATTTTAAAATCCGATACCGACGCCGATTCTTGAATTTTAACCGATGCCGATACAAAACCGATGCCGGTTGTTTAATTTTAAACCGAAGCCTATGCCGATGTCGATGCTAAAATTTCCTGCCGATACCGATGCGAATAATCAGTCGAATTCTTATTAAAATTGATTATCAATACAAACAAAAATTTAAATACAAACAATATATGTATTTTATTTGTTCAAAATGTAAAAGTACAACTACCCAGCGGTTGAAGTAGTCCTGAAACAATACATTCGCTCAAGCCTGAGGGGTAATGGTAAGGCCTGAGTATTCAACACACCACTTGATTTCCTTTTTTTATCAAGATGTCATACTTACGTAACAACTGCTATCGTAGAGCATACACAGGCCTGAATATCCCCAAGAATATTCCTCCGAAAAAGCAGGCCTCAGGGAACGCTAAAAAATCAGGCCTTCTATCAGGTATTGAATACTCTGCAGTTAATATTAAAATAAAAAAGCAGGTAATATATATAATATAACGTAATATAATCTAACATGTAACTGTATATATATACAATAATATAATTTAATATAATATATGTATATACAACATTTTTGCATTTAAATATTTTTCATATTGTATATCATTTTTCCAATGTTCTCCCTTTTTTATTTTTCAGAATGAAAAATTACGCGTCGACTACTTCGCATTGTTAGAGTTTTATTTAAATTTCCCAAAGTTATATGTTGGCATTACGACTTCGCTTCTAATCTCAACCGTAGCTCAGGTGCGAATACGAAGCAAATTCAGTCTCGGGCTGAAAGCACTCATAAACGTTTGACAGCATTACACCTTCGCTTCGAAACTCAGGGACATCTACCGGTCTGAGATTGGAACACAACAAAATTTTCACAGATTGAAAAATTTCAGGGAAATTTTCAGAAAGCTTAAATGAAAATGCTTATTCTTAAATCAGTAATGATATCATTCCTGAATTTTCAAAGTCAAATAGATCTTATTTTACACCAGATTTCATCAGGCATTGAAATTTCTGACCGCTGGGTAATTTAACATAAAAAGCAAAATAATTATATATCTAGATGTGCAAAAATTATTGAGTGGCATAAAAACCTTTTAAAAACTTGAATATTTTTAAGTCGTTAAAATTAAGCAATTGAATATTATTATGAAAAAAATCAATTTTTTTCAGCTCTTACAACTTTTCAACTTCATTTCCTTTTGCTGTATAATTGCCCAACAGCACTAAAAATTTGATCACTAACAACACTAGATGGAGGAGCTGAAAGATATTTGAAGCGTCGCACAGTGCTTTGGCCCCAAACAAAATATGTCAATAAATAGAAATAATTGTCGCAGAGTAATAAAATTTTGGATGTAAGTTAGATTTACAAATATAAAACCACAAAGCAAAAAAATCTAAACCCGTCTGCAACCACACCCACCTTCCAAAAAATTTGAAACGCCATATTTTCCTTCATATTGGAACAATTTCAAAATACCTCGGTACGGAGATATATAGGTATTTATGCGCAGAATTGAAAAAATTTTCGGTCACGCCCACCTCCCACACAAAAGTTTTCTAAAGTGCACTTTTAACAATAAGCACCTTTATCGTGACATTGCATCTTAACGATATGAAATAGAGGTTGTCGTTGTTCTAGAAAAATATTTATTAAATATTTATTATTATTTATTTATTATTTATATATTTTGTTATATAAGTGCTAGTGTTTAGAATATTTCGCATAAATTTTTATTAATTGATTATTAATTTGGCGTTATTGTACCGTTTGTATTGTAAGTAATTAATATTAATCTGATGATATTGTTTAATCTTTTTGTTATATTGTTTATATATATCGCTTTTTCAACCTTCGCCTAAAAGCATGCTAAAAAAAATTAGAATTTACATCAATAAAACTCGATTTTTTTACACAAAACGCATTAAGTTTTTCATTAATAAAAACTGTTTTGGCTAGTTTTGGCAGCTAATTTTTTTTAAAGTTTAGGTGTGAATCCAATAACGATGCTTATCTAAAAAAGCGCACACCAGTCGATACCGGCAGATAGTTATTCTCTGCCAAAAATTACATTAAACTGTTTGTAGAGTTTGAAATATAAAAAGTTATTTGGCTTAAAAAATTCAATGAATTCTTAGTCTAACTACGCAAGTTTCTTATTTTATATTATTTCTTTAAGACTAAAAACACCAAACCACAATTTTTTCAGTGGTTCACATGTTGTTTTATTTAAAATATACCCCTTGTTACTAAGAATTTATTGAACTCTTTATTTTATAACAACTTTGATGGTTTCTGTAAAGATTTCAACAAGATCTTTTGGAAACATGCTAATTAGACAATTCATAAAAAAACAACAAATTTAATATCGGATATAGGAAGTCATAAATTTTCTTATTTTTTCAACTTTTAAACCATTGTGCGTCGCACAGAGGCGTAGAAGCCTGTTTTAGCGCGAATTAATTATATGAGCCAATATGGAAATCTGAAGAGATCGTCTTTTATGTAATTTTTTTCGCTGAACCAGACATCAGAATTATCCATCAACTTTACCCTTTCGCTACATTGTATCCAAATGGATACAAACTTTCTGGAAAACTGCAAAATAAATTGCTAAGGCACAGCCAAAGTGAAAAATTTTATGCTTTTGCTAATTTGGTAGCAGCAATTTAAACCTTGAACAATAGTATGCGTTAAAGTCACGAAATTACAGTTGATCCCGTAACGCCTAAAGGTGCGACAATCGACCTCCTCCCCCTTTTCATACGATTTTTTGCTTCACTCGACCTCCACTTTCACCGCCGTAAATATTCGTACTCTTACACTGGAAATTGCTAAGGCACAGCCAAAGTGAAAAATTTTATGCTTTTGCTAATTTGGTAGCAGCAATTTAAACCTTGAACAATAGTATGCGTTAAAGTCACGAAATTACAGTTGATCCCGTAACGCCTAAAGGTGCGACAATCGACCTCCTCCCCCTTTTCATACGATTTTTTGCTTCACTCGACCTCCACTTTCACCGCCGTAAATATTCGTACTCTTACACTGGACACTCTGTATTTATATTTGTGTTTTTTTTTGTATAGAAATTGGAATGGTTCGACAAATTTTCATCAGATTAATATAAATTACTTACAATACAAAAGGTACAGTAACGCCAAATTAATAATCAATTAATAAAATTTTATGCGAAATATTCTAAGCACTAGCACTTTTCACTATTATTGATACTTTCTAATCGTACACCGACAAACAAGCGCAAACTTGTTCTTCCATATCGATCGTTTTTTTGACAGATACATTAATGTGTTTTGTTTGCACAACATAAGCAATAAGAAGCAGTAATCTGAAGCAAAGTGAATTCAGCGAACAACAACAACATCGAAATATATGGAAATATTTTTATTTTTATTTATATATATTATTATTATGGGAAACTAACGTATAACCTTAATATAATTTCGAAATTTCGGCTTCGTTAGGAAATAATATTAGAGGCGTAGAACAGTTCAGAGAAAACAATTTTAAAATAGGTCAACCCATTTAGAAGTTATGCTCTGTCCAACATTTTTCAAACAAGCTGTTCCCTGGCTGATGTTTCGCATCAACGCCAAAATAAGGCTGGCCAAGCTGTAATTAATCGCGAAATTCGACTGATGATATGACCTTAAAAACGCTATCACGGTAGCCATCTGCCAAAAATTATATAGTAAAATGTTCGTTATTTTAAAAGTTTTTTGTTATTTCTTAATAAAAAACATCCCCCCTTTCTTTGTTGCACAAATTCTGTTGTACCCAATTATTAAGCAAAAATAATACAGTGTTTGTTTAAGATATTAAAATTTGTTGGTAAAAGATAAGTTAATAAATTTTTTTTTATTCTCAAGATAATAAGCCGTTATCTTCAAAAAAATAAAGTAACCAACATAAATGTATTCAGTCAGAAGATGTTGAAAGTACTCAGAGCACCAAACTATCTTTCATTAAATAGTTTATGCTGTTTTTTCGTGTAGAAAAGTACGTTTTTGGCAATCTGAATCATTCGTCGGATAAAAATTAATCTTAAAATCAAACATTTTTTGTTCGAAGATATGTGAACTTAAAGGACAAAAAAATATAATTTTGTGAGCATAGCTTTTTTTTTAATTCAATTTTTTTACTTTCTAATGCTGATATGAAAAAATTTGCTCATACCTATGTAACTATATTGCTGTAAGAAACAACGCCTTTCTTAACCCTGGATAACCAATCATATTTCTAATACGTTATAACCAATGTTAGTCGATTCGACTAACACGCTCCAAAACTCGTTTAAGAGGAGCTGTTAGTACATAAAATACATTAAAAGCTATTGAAAATGGAAAAACTATGTATATTTTACTAGAAACAAAAAAAAATTATTATTGGTCTTTGGTTTTTTTTTTTATTTTTTACATATTTTCATAAGCTACTTATTTCATCAGTTCGAGATATATCACATAAGATTATTGAAAAAAAAAATAGTAACTAAACATAAAAAACTTAAAAGGCTCTTCTATCATTATACGAATAAAGCATTATTTAATATTTTTAAAATAAAAAAGTTGAAATCAATTGTTTAGCACAAGAGACACAATTCGTTGCACCACTATAACCAAAACACTATATTCCTACAACAAAGGAATTAACTTCGACTGAACTGAAATTAAAATACCCCCACATCCGTATTTTTGTATATACGAAGGAGTCAATGTTGTATAATTTTGATGACGCCACTTTTATAGGGCGTGGTTTTTATCCAAATATATAAAATTTGAAACTCAGAGTTTATCACAATTATCAAAGCTGATGTGTAAAATATAAAGTTTAAACCATAATTTTTTTAAATGTATGAAGGTTTTGTATTATATTGACGCCACTTTGTGTGTACCTCACACGTTGTTTTCAACCAATTTTGACAAATTTCAAATATGTGGTGAATATTTTACTGCAAAGCTAATGTGCAAAATTCCAAGATCACATATTAATTTTTGTTGCATTTTAAGAGATACCGTTTTGATAAAGTCACTTCTTATGGGAGGTAGGGTGGTTTTCACCCGATTTTGCTCATTCCCGAATTTTATGTTCGTTTTTAAATATAAGCATATATTTTTTATTTCCTTACGCTAGCTTAAAAATTGTGACTGCAATCGTGCAGACAGACAGACAGATGGACAGACGGACATGGCTTAATCGACTCAGGAGGTGCTGCTGATCAAAAATATACATAATTTTTTTAACCTACCACGTCTCCTTATTAGCGTTCCGAACGGAGTGACAAAGTAACTATACCCCTTATGCAGTACGCGTGGTGGTATAAAAAGTTACGTTAAAGCCAATGTTAGTCGCTTCGACGTACACTACATTTATAAAAAATTCTCACCATCCAATTAAAAAACCAATGACATCCGAACACAACGAGAGCAGCTTAACAACTAATGTGGTTTCTACAATATGGATATTGAACACGATCAGATGACAGAAAAAAGGTTGTAAGCAAAACAGTGAACAGTGTTGGTCGAAGCGACTAACATTGGTTATCCAGGGTTAAACAAATAAAAAGTTAAAATTAGTCA
This sequence comes from Dichetophora obliterata, assembly GCA_963920525.1. Lineage (NCBI taxonomy): Eukaryota > Metazoa > Arthropoda > Insecta > Diptera > Sciomyzidae > Dichetophora > Dichetophora obliterata. Next base: position 274,140,576 of record OY986435.1, on the reverse strand, counting down.
GAGTAACGCATTTATTACTACAAAACTGCATGTATCTTCCCATGTTAATCTATAGTAAAACAACAAGGTATTTGTATGATAAACTCCAGTTTGGTACGTCTAGAAGAAGCCATGTTCTTATAGTTCCGAGGCATTTTTCGCTAAACAGTGCCCACTTGTTTTTCATCAACGCTATTAGGTTGTGGAATGGTCTGCCACGAAGTCTTAGGGAGGTCAGTGGGAGAGCCACTTTTAGGCAATCAGTATTATCCTTCTTTTCTGCTCCTTAGATTACTCCTTTTCTACTCCTTTTTCTCATATTTCTGTTTTATTTCTCATTTACTCTTTAAGAAAACATTTTAATTTAAATATTGTGTTAATTTTATTAAGTTACTTTTTTTCTAAATTTGTGTATTATTTTTAATTAATATTATTAATTTGCTTTGCTTAATCTTAAGTATTTGCTGATTTGAGTTGTTATTATTTCTTACTGTTTATCTATATTGTACTATAAAAGAGTTTGTTCTTATTGTACTTATGCTTGCTTCTTTTAAATATAAATAAATAAATAAATAAATAAATATCAAAAGTATGAAAAATCTATAATTTTTTATCACATTTTCGATCTCATTTCAATACAAAAAATGTAAAATTTGTAAACACAATTTTGGACTAGTTAATAGTTGAAAAAAGTATTAATTTCCAAAACAAAAATTGACCAAAAAACTTACACTTCTCGCTGAAGCTTCGCTTCCGGTTCAATGGGCAGCGTAAGCTGACTAAGCTATTAGATTTTTCCAACTTAAAAAATGCTCATATGAAAAAACACGTGTTTGATCCAATAGCGACAACTTACTTACGCTGCCGAGCGACTTTAGCATGTTTTGTTTTTTTTTTTTTTTTTTTTTGTCATTTATAATTAACAAAAACTTGGCCATAAACGATATTGAAGTTTGTCATGATTACCTTGGGTGCGGTAAGTTATCATGACAAAGAAAAACAAACATAGAAAAAACCATTTATATCAACATTTTAATAAATTCTATGGATATTGACATTTACTTGCTTTTCACCAACATCACCAAAACCACAGCAACAATAAGAATAGTAAAAAAAATGTATCTGCAAGCGACAACAAACAAAAAAAATGTATCTAAACACAGCGTGTATCTAGAAACAAAGTAGAACCATCGCATTTTGTTGTTGTTGTTGTTTATAGTTTTTGTTGTAATATCATTATGTGATATGTTGCGGCAGCCTTTACCGTTAGCTGGGCAACGTGTACGCTTTCAGTTCCTGCTCAAAACCGTCGCGTGAAGCACTCAAAAAACTTTCAAGTTTTTATTCTTATAAATCGATATCATTTTAAACGTTGCAACGTTGTCTGTTTCGGTGTCTGGCTGTAGGTCTGTTGCTGTAACCGTGTGTTGGCTATTTTACAAACTTTAAGCAAACGTTTTCGGCCTATTTAAGGGCGTATTGAAACATCAGGCAATCCTTTTCTCACCCTTTCAAAGCCGCTGCAAAGCTAACAGCTGTTAGCAGTTTCTTCAGTATTCGAAAAGTAAGTATGTATGTTTTTTTTTATTTAATATGTGTGAATGAGGGGACACAAGTATTATATACTATAATTCTTGATGTGCATATGCATTTGAGTGTAAAGTATGTGTGTGGGCTTATTAATTGTAGTATAGTTTTTTTATTGTCAGTCTTTCTTTCTTGGTTTCACACAAAAAGATGATGGTAAAACGGCCAGATTGTGTCATCCATCGTGCGTAGTTGTTGTTGTTGTTGCGCTCATGAAAGCCTGTCGTTGACAATTTCAAGCATGTCTGCATGTGCGTGTATGCGTGTCTTGTTCCTGTGTATTCTTAGTGCTGAGTTGCCAAAAGACGCGAGTTCCAGACTGTCGACATGCTGTGCCATCAAAAGTTCGCACAAATCATTTTTTGTTTGTTCGTGTTACTGTTCTATGCTTTGTATCTTTGCTGGGATTATTCTTGAACATCCATTAGCTTGCCAGAGTAGTTCTTTTTGCTCTTCTATTTCTATTTCAATTTATTTTTTCACGAATTTTGCTTGACACGCGAATTACTGTTAATCGATTGTTGCCGAACGTGACCTATTTACCTCATTGTCCTTTACATCCTTTGCGTTGAGTTGTTATCTCGTTTTTTTTTTTGTTTGTACTTTCAGTCCTGTTTTTCCTGATTCTTTTTGGTATTGTGCAAGAATTTTGCTATTTTTCTATTTTATGTGCTTGTGATTGTTGCTCTTGACCCACCCATCTGTTTCTTTTATTGTGTTTGAATCATTTAATTTTTGATTAAATTCTTGATTGTATCTGATTTGCCGTTTGCAAATTTTCTGTAGCAGCAAGAACGTGTCAGTTTATTATTTTTGCCAACACCTTTTTGTGTTTATTATTGCTTTATAATCACATCGCATCCTTGACATTGCATGGCAATCGATATTTGGCTGACCTTGAAAGATGTTATATATGATATGAATGCTACAATGCTAAAGAAATGTTAGAGCGACATGTTGCTGGAAGCTGTTTAAGCCACTTAAATGATATTATAAACAACATATAAGAAATGTCCACCTTATTTTGGAAGTAATTTGAATATAGTTTTGACTGCATCTTTTAACTGAGTGGATTGCGATTGTGTGAGCGCACAAGAAACAAACACAAATTCGTCTGAATAAACACCAAACGAATAACGATTCGTTAACGAGCTGGAAACGAATACGAGATCCATAAATTTTTCAAGTTGGCTTTTCCTAATGGCGTTTACGTTTCTCAAAAAATGCTACATTCTTTCTGCCCTTTTTGGAAATTCTGCCCTCTTGAGACAAAACATTGTGACTTCTAAAATAAAGTCGTGCTCTTGACTCGAAAATGTTGACCTGAAAAGAAGAAAAAATTCAGAATTCTCAAAGATGGCAGAAAGAGAACAGAAAAAAATTCAATATTTTTCCGAAAAATGAAAACGTCATAAGAAAAACTTGGAAAATTGTTCAGCGAGCATGATTAGCATAAAAAAAATTAAATAAAATGAATAAATATGCAAAAAATTTCCATATATTCCTTCACACAAAATAAAATCATAGAAATTTATATAAAAAGACTTTGAATTTTTTCATGTAAAAATTATTGGTTAGGTGTGGACTATACATTAATAAAACGAGTTCAATTCTATCGGACCCAGAAATATACCAAATGTACCCATAACATCTTGAAAAAAAATCGATTTTATAGGAAGTTGATAAAAAAAGCTAGTGTTGATATAAGATCAGAGCTAGAAATAGCGCACTCGCGTCAAAGACATCTAGCAACAAGAAGTTGACATAATTTTTATTAAGACATCGATTTTATCTGAATCATGTGATGTGCGTAAGAGAAAGAAAATGGTTACATATAGTTGAATGAAAGTAGTCAAGATATTGACGGATGTTTGGTCGATATAATGTAATAAAAAAGATTTGAATTTATTACCAGTTCAACGTTATGGTCTAGGCTCAGAAAAAGTAAAGATTTTTTGACCCTAACGCCTTTCATGAGACCGGAAAGTGCAGATTGGCTCAAAAAGATATTAACGTCTCAAAAAAAAAAGATGCCAACCGACAGAAGTGATTCAACCGATTCATGTTTATCTGACGAATATAAATCATATAATCCGCGATTTTGCAACGAATTTTTCGAGCCAGTCCGTATTTTTCTTTCGCAAAAAGGTGAACTAGACAAAACATCATTAACTTTTTCTAAACTCAGAAACGATATTGCATTTATAATGATTTTGTCGTTAAAAATATATAATAAATAAATTATTTATTCAACCAATTAAAAAAAATGCAACTAAATAAATCAATAAAATTGACAATCTTTTTAATCTCTTGAGTAATAAAGTGTTTGGACTTTTTTTATTTCTGTGTTTCATTACTTATGTCTAATATAGGGCTCAGAGTTCTGCAGAACATTTTTCAAACAGCACCCACATCGAAAATAACTCGAATATTACAATTGAATTGAACAAAAGTTGCTGCTTTATAAAAAATCTGTATGCATACGAGTAGCAAATTTTAAAAAATTCGAAGCAATTTAATGTGTTTTATTCAAAAAGGGCGTCCGACATGACTTTTAATTGAATTAATTGTTCTAGCTTTGACCTACAGCTCAATAAACGATTTTAAACTATCAAACATTTAGAATTTGTATGTAAATCATATAAAATCAACATAATAATTTAAATATTTACTTAATCTTGAAGCTAGCAAAATTACCTTTTCAACAATAGAAAAATTATAGTGAGACTCAATAAGTTTTTGAGATATGGACATTTTAACATCAAAGCAAAAAATTATATTAAAAAATATATTGATATTTTTAACAACAAAAAAAAAATAAATGAAATATATTAAAAACAGCGGAGATATTTGCATCGAAAGTACAAACTTTGATTTTCATGTCGTTTTTTTCTCTTTCTTAGGTAACGATGTTTTATGAAAAAGTCGTTGTACTGAAAATTTCTACAATTTTGAATATATGTGAGTGTTTTGATGTCAAAACAACAATTTTTAAAATTAAATACACAAAAAACAATAAGTATGCTCTTTTATAGTACAACATAAAACATTAAAACAATTAACTTACTTAAATCTTATAATAATAAAAACTCATAAAATATATCTTTAAAAATTTTAAAAATAAATTTGTTCACTTACTTCAATAAACTTCAGATTTTATTAAAAAAAAAATCTGCAAAACTGAACCCTTAGCTTACGAGCTACAAGCTCTTCAAAACCTAAGACTCGATTTTCTCGAAACAGCTTTTTCTCTCACGCCCTTTTTGAATCCAATGCATCAATTGACGTAATTTTAGCAGCTAGCAATAAAAAAATTATTCTCAAAATAAAATATTTTCATATAAAAAATTCGGCTGTTTTATTAATTTGAAACACATACGAGATCTTGGACTCGCTATCGCAGATTGTTTTCGGTTTCGTTTATGATTCGAAACGAATTTGTTAAAAATAAAAATCTTCATAAAATTGCAGGTACGTTCAAATTTTTGATGCGAAACAAACAAAAAATATCAAAATATCTATCAATAAAATGAAGTTTGTTTACTAGATATATATTTATTTTTTTTTTCTATTTAGTTTGTTTCGTATTCGCTGTTAAAATACGTCAAATAAAATAAAAAATTTTAGTAAATTTTTTATATAAAAATTTTCGAGATCTCTTTATATAACTTCCTATGAAGAAATTTAAACGAAAAAACTCTAAGCCTTTTCTGTGAATTTTGTATGAATAAATGTATGGACATTTTTTCATAAATTATTTTATTAAATGTTTGTTTTATGTAAATCATTATTACCGAATATTTTTTCAAGTCTCTTAGATTTATTTTATTTAAGATCTTAGGACATTAAGATAATATTATATTATAAAGCTGCCCTAACGACATAGTGAATTCACAAGATTGTGTGAAGATAAATATTTGAACAAAATATAAGTTTTATATAATAAGCTTATACTAACAAAACTCAACAAAATTAAATACAGGTCTTTCTTAGTCTTTTCATCTTGAAAAGCTTACGGATTCGAAATACGTATTCGTTTCATGTTTTTTGCGAAAGGCTTCTTTTTTTTTGCAAAAAAAATTCGGATTGTATTAGTGTATTTAAATTTTATACTGCAGTTAACAAACATAATATCAATTATTAGCAAATATCTAATAAGGCAGTTATTTAAGGCAGTTTTAGAAGGCTTCGATTTTTTAAATTAAAGAATCATTCTCGAATCGTATTCTCAGATACGTTTATGAATCGTAATATTGGAGTCGTTAACGAATCGTATTCTCAAAATCGTACACGAGCGGTGATTTTTACCAGTTCGTTAATTCGAAAACGAAAATCGTTAACGATTAAAATGTCCAAGAATAGTATTCGTTTCGAGTTCGTTTGACTTATAGGAAAACGAAAAAAATGAAAGCAACTGATATATATTTATATATTTTTGAATTTTGCATACATTTTAATAACAACAACAACAATACAAGCAGTTACTAAGAAATCTTCGTAAAATGCTTCGCTTCAGCAAACCACATAATGCGGCGTTCGTGATTTCGGCACGAATAAAGCAAACAATTATATCAACAACATAAGCAGCTACTAAAACATTTTATGCATGATTTTTATTACACAAAACGTAAAATTTTCCTTGTAAGATTTTGCTATTGTATGGCTTTATTGAAGAAGTGACAAAATCCAAAGTGAAATATTCGTTTCATTCGCCGCATAGCTGATATTTTGGCATATATTTTGTCTCTGTGCGATGAATATTTAAAACTGTAGGTATACCATACAAGGTGTAAACAAAAACGCTATATGTGCTTGAAAATTTTTTTGAAAAACACCCCCTACAAACCGCACTGTAAGACGTTATTCTTCGTCAAAAATAACGAAACCCATGGAACTCGAACTCACGACGTTTAGTTTTTAAATATGTGGCTCTAAGAACTGGTCTATGAAGCCACATGTGTAGAGAAATTATAATCATACATAAGAAACAAATAAACATTCATCTGTATTCTAAGATTATTCTAACATGTATTTAATTGTATTCCACGTTTTATTAAGGAAACTTCCGATATTTTAAAGATATTGAATTCAAATAAAAGCAAGTTAAAAAATAATCTTGTTAACTTTAATTGAATTTAAATAGTATTAAAGTGAACATTGCAGTGGCGGATTTAGGCATTTTACCACCCTAGGCCCGACATTAGCGCCGCCTCTAACATATTAAATGTTGTTCTTGCAATAGAAAAAATATAAAAATTTTATTGTTTAGTTTTTACACACATTACATAGATATTTATACAGCATAATAAAAATAAAGAGTTGCATTATATGCTCGTGCGAAATCATCTATTACGTTCTCATAACATAGTTTTTGTACTAGATCTGTTTCAATTTTTAATAAGACATCAAGTTGCCCGTAAATAGTTTTTAATTCGTTTTAATGTAGAAAATGAGCGTTTTCCTGAACAGTTTTATCCCCCTCTTCCTCTCAATCTTCAAAAAGCTTGAGCATTTTTTGAATAAGTGTGAATGGCAAATAACGTCCGCAAACAAACGGATGTACGTGTCCACGAAAAAAAAATTTGCTTAAAAAAACCAGAAACAAGATTAGGAGTGGAACTAACCCTTTAAACGAAATACAGTCAACTAATACATGAATCGTTCTGTCTTTGAGGAAACATCAAACAGATGGTACATCGAACGAAGTTACCACCAACACCATATGGAATTAGTTTTGACACGAGCGCTTTATGCCACACTTGGTCAAACGCCTTTAAAATATCAAGAGTAACAATCTTGTTCTTTCCGAAAAAGTGAACACATTGGTTTCATATTTTGGTTAAGAACTCTATAAGGTCACCAGTAGGCCCTACGGAAACCATATTGACGATCGCTGAGCAGTTGGTTGTGCTCTAGATAGTTCATAATGTAAAATTTTATTACGCTCTCCATAGCGGGGTCGGTAATGGGTCGGCAGCTTTCAGGGTTCATGGCATCTCCATTTTTAGGTACTGGCTGCACATTTGCGGCCTTCCCTTACAACAAGATGGACATACTCCTGCTATGTAGATGTTTGAAAGGTTGTGCAAAAGCCGAGCCAGAGAAGAAGCGCACATTTTAAGCACAATTGGTGTTATTCCATCAGGACCAGAAGCTTTGTTTATGTTTAGACTTGTAAGAAGCCTTTTAACTGCTCTCGTTCGAAAGTAAATTTCTTGGATTGCAAAAGATTAACCCTCAACAAAGAGCAGTGGCTGATTGCTATCAGAGAGAGTGAAACTATGTGCAAACAATCCAGCCAATAGGTCCGCTTTATCAGCGATCTTTATCAAGATTTGGTCATCTTTTAAAAGAGCTAGATTCGATGACAATGTCTGATTCTTTACTTTTTTAACAAATGTCCAACAATTTTTGCTCACTTCGGTGGAAAGTCTTTTGTTATTAGTATTCTTGAGAAATACCAATTCTGAATGGCTTCCATTATTAGACATGACTGCAATCCTTAAAGTCTCATTAAATCATGAGTGATCTTTTGGTTTAAGTTTCTCATCTCATTGGCAAGTGAAGACCGCATACCCCATAAAATATTTCTTGTACCATGACAGTGCGGCATTCTCTTTTATATCAGCAAAACATAATTTTCAATTGAAGTTGTTATAAAAATTATTTAAGTCAGTCCAATCTGCATTACCATAAAACCATGCAGTCCTCTTCGAAAGTTGTATCGAAAGTTGCCAGGAATACTTTAATAAATTCACAGTGATATTTCTTCATTTCGATATACATCACAAAGAACACGTACATATATGAAAAATATTATTTATTTTTGGTGCAGAACTTGTATTTTGTTTATCTTCTTGCAAAAATATTTGAAGAAAACTTTTTAAATGAACAAAAAATTTTCGAACACAAAACTTAAAGTTACATTTTAAATTGTTCTGTCGTCTTTCAGATTTTTCTGCCATCATAATAATTCCGTCCTTTAAATACACAAACAACAAAACATTTAAAAAATGTTTCAATTCATTACCCTAATTTTTTATTCAATAATATCTTATATTAAGTCAGAAAGACCAAAAATGCATTAATTGCATTACGTTACTCATTGATTTTTGAAGCGAAGCTTTTTACGCCTCGTTTTGTGATTTGCTTGAGTGAAATCTGAAAAACGACACTTTTTTCCATGCACCTTTTTCTTAGAATTGTTTTTGTTTTTTTTACTTGCGTAAATTACAACAAGAGGATATAAATAAAATTAAAAATTTTTCGTTGCAAGCGTGAGGATCGAACTCGCGCCTTCCGATCGAGAGCTCTACACACTAACCACTACTCCAAACCAACCATTTGTGATATCATGTGATTCAATCAATATTAGCTAGGTTCACATGATCCTACATGTTGTCACGCCTGGTGTAATGTCCTTGAATTTGAAACATTTCAAATTCAAGATAACATGTTGTCAATCGGCTGTATCGAGCGTTCGAACGGTGAAATACGAGGCCTGTCCTACAATGCGTGACAACATGTAGGACCATGTAAACCCTGCTATTAACTAAAGCTATGTTGCAGTAGATGACAGGACTTTATTAAAAGGGTTCATTAGCTGCCCTACATATTCTATTGTGAATGCGTGAAGCTATAATGCAGCAGATCACAATTATCGATCAAATACTACGTTTCCATGGCAAGTTACAAACATTCAAAATTCTAATATGTTTGTATCTATAATAATATTCACAATTATCATGATTGACATAACTACAAAATTTTTGTTGCAACTAATAGTTGAGGCAATCATAGTATGTTGACGATTTCAACTTTGTTATGATTTCAACTATAATGTTATTTTTGGTACCACCATTAGTAAATAATGACTTTATTAAGGCAAAAATTTGTGTTTGCAGAAATAATACAATAATTTTCGTAAAAAAATTATTATTGCAGTAATCATGTCTCAACCATGTCTTTTCTCTGCGTGTATAAAGAAAATGAATGTAGACGAAACACTGTGGCTCGACACCTACTAAAACGGCTGTAGAAGTGAAAATACAATGCTTAGTTGCTTTTTGACAAGACGTAATGTAAAGTAACCCATCACGTTACGTTACGTTTATTAAAACCACTTGTATAAGAAAGCATTTTTTGAAACAATAAGTCAAAGAACGCACTGCTCAACTGACATTAGATCACATTACGTTACTTCTATTATAATTGGGCATTAACGTCAGAAAGACTATACTTTTGAAACATAAAAAAATAAGTTTCATAAAAATTCTAAGCCTTATACATACAATGCTGTTTTGATAAATATAATTTGCGAATGACAAGCGATCCAAACATTTGCACAACAAGATTAGGACAAATATTGATGAAATATTTGCTAGAAATATCGATGGCATTACATCTATATAATATACGTTTGATATTTTAGATATTAAAACCCAATAATTTCATTAACATTAACAAAAACAATTCAAAATTAATGTAAAATAATAATGTAAGGTAATAAAATTTACTGGTGGGAAATTATTTTTTTAGTTAACATTAGGTATTTAAAATTTTTCAATTTAAAAATTAAAAACCATTAAGTTATGAAACGTATAAAATTGCGAAAAAGCTTTGCTTCTCTCGTGTGTCCAGCGACGCATCTGTTTTTCTAAGCTTCCTTTTGCAAGATATCAAGGAATCAGAAGTGATCAGGAACCTGTTAAAAATGTCTTCGAAAAAATAACTACATTTACGAAAAAATGCTCTCTAAAGTTTTTAAAATCTTTGTAACGACAAAAAGGCACAAAAAAACGCTGAGACACGTAAACTTAATTTTTGGTCGTGCCCTTTGTATTTTGATCCATCATGGATGCTGTAATTCGGCCCCAGGTCAAAATCTCGAGATTGAAATTTAGTCACGTTTTGACCCATTTTCAGCTATTCTTTTTTGAAGACCAAAAATTTTGACCACCTCCTATTTTGCTTAATTTTCAGAATTGAATCTTTTTATGAAATAAAAACACTAATTTGAGTAAAAGAAATGTTAAGTTTTTTTTAAGTTTAACATTCAAATTTGGTCAAAATGGAGGAAAAAGCGAAATGACATAACTTTTGAAAAATCATAGAATCAACAAGGCTTAATTGATTTTAACGTTTGCGGTATTTTTGAAAAGACAAAAAACACAGTACTGGCACTTTGCACTTTCAGGGCCAAGAGGGCTTCAATTTGCACCCCTCTTAAAATCTATTCTTTAAAGGTTATATTTTGGCTATGACGATAACCGGCAGTGATAAGCGAGAAGCCATTTTGCAAAAATCTTCAAAAAATTATGTTTTTTGTTAGTGTAATAGTCGTAAAAAAAACTTAAAAAAATTTAGGACTCGATTAAAGGTCTTCCAATCTGCATTCAAAATTTTTTAAAATTTTTGCAATTGGATTAAAGATAATGCTGTTTTTCATGCACATTCTTGATATTTTTGTAAATTATTTCCATACAAAAACTTTAAAAATTCAAATAATTTCACTATATTAATTTGAGTTTATAATTTTAGATGTTTTTTATAATTAATATTTAAGCTTTAATATGTTAACATTTTAGCAGTTCTGTCCAGAAATCAATGCAAGCCCTCAAAAACTTGCCAACGATATCTTGATGCGAGGATCGCATTATCTTCAGTCCGATTGCAAAAATTTAAAATGTTTGATACATCTTGGAAGAACTCAGTTCGACCTTTGATTTCTAACAGTTAATTTTAAACAGCTATTACATCAGTCAATTTACGAATATCCTGATATTTGGAAATTTTTTAAAAATGATTTAGCTTACTGTAGTTTATTGTTAGATATTTTGGGAATCGTTATAAGATAGATCAAGGCTAATTTTTGAAGTGAAAATGGAAATCCCCCCCCCCCATACGTGTCTAGTAAAATTAAACCGAGCTTAACTCACCAAAATTGGACGTTTAAACTAAGTTAAGGCAAAAATGAAACACATTATATGATAATTTATGTCAATTAATCTTCAACAAATGCTAAAATATTTAGTTAAACCGAGTTTGAACGTCCAATATTGATGAGTTAAGCTAGGCTTAATTTGGCTAAAGTTTAAACTCGTACTGAAGAACTGGACCTTAATGTAAATAAAACTCAAAAATTTAAATAAACCATAGCTTACGTATATTAGAACTATGTATTTGTGCCATGGAAATGCTTACAACTGTACGAAGCTCTTAACGTTCCATTATTTAATTTTTTACAACAATAAATTATTCTTTACATTATAAAAACCCCAACAAATCTTCAATCTGATTCCCCTTTCTCTGATTCACCATCGAATAAATAATATTTTTGTACTTCAACTGATTATATAGAAAAACCGGCTGACTTCTAGCATGTGCATAAAAATCAATAAATTGAAGGCTGAAATAGTATGACAACAGCATGTTTCCACTATATATAAAATTACTAAAAGCAACATATGAAAAAAAAAAAATATAGAAACAATATCGTTGTCATTATTATTGACACATACACAATGGCCGCATTCGGCGCAGACAACAGTTGGCAACTGTTGTGTAAAAATTCCCTGAATGGTACAAATTTGGTAGCGCTAACTAAAACTGATAAAGTAGCGAACGCCTTTTAATCGAGCGAACAAATTCTATGCTTCCTGAACACAACTGTTTGCTTAACTGTCAGATGCTGTTACTGACGCTGTTAAATTAATAAACGCAGAAAGAACGCAGCAAATTTAAGTGAGAAACCTTTGCAATGAATTGAATCTACCTTCTGACGTGTAGAGTAGCAACACATTCACAGAAAAACATCGTGAACTAAGGTAGCGCTATCATTACAGTTCACAAAAGTTGTCTGCGCTGAATGCGGCCAATAACACGTCAACCCCGAGACTACTTTTTCCACAATGAGCAGGGGATGAACAACAACCGCCTTCAACGCTTGGCTCAGCTCAATTAAGATTGTCATGCTCGATATGGAAAAGCTTTATATATGTGCAGCTTAATCGATGTTGATGCTTTAAGATTCTCCATACAAGGTTATATTGAACCAGCCTAAAGAGCTTGTTTCAAGCATTAAATTGCTTTATTCTTCTATGGTATAATTCGCCATATTTGGCACATTACAATCAATATCGGCGGGCAGTAAACAAAAATCGATTTGTCACACATCAATTGCCAAGCAATTTGTCGCGAGCAGCGAGTTTAAAATTTTTTTAATTGTAAATTGAACATTAAAACCGTTTTAACTTCCATTTGTTGACATTTAATGAATGTATATTCTGTAACATAAAGCAATAAATTTTATTGGATTTAATTTGAAGGATATTGGCTACTGTTTTAAATGTGTAATATGTTATATACATATGTCATGTCAATGAATGCTGAACAATGTCACAATTCATTAACAATGTTGTAGATACTAGTATTTGAAAAAGAAAATTGTGTATGTTACTTTGTGTGATAAGTTTTAGTTTAAGCCAAAATGACAGCAACGTATAACGGCATTTTGTAATGTTATGATATATATTTCGATGCATATCTTTCTTTTCGATCCTTTTTTGTGCGTCTATTTTTGACGCTTTCCAAAACAATTAAAAAAAGTGCACTTAAAGGTAATCGTAATTGAAAATATTCCCTGTTTGATTACATTATACTGTAAGTTTCTTTGGACGAGATTTGTCTACACCGCAGATCCATGGAGAAAAAAGTAAGCCTGATTAATTTATTTAGTTATTATTTATTTTATGGACAGAAAATCCCTAAGTTCGGAACTACAAATAATTTTTCAATTATTCGAGGCGCAGTTTCAATATATGAGCTGTTCAGAGCACAAGTGGCGTAAGTCCATTTTTTTGGGAAATTGAGTTAAGTACGTAGAAGTGAAGAGGAAAATGTAACCTATTTATAAGTACGGGCTAGAAACTCCTAGCTTACGTTATCTCTGAACAAAATGCAATACTTTGTTATTGCTCTGACAAATACCATTATTTTTTCAGAGCACAAGTGGCGTAAGTCCATTTTTGGTAGTTTTGAGAAAATTTAACGTTTAGAAAAATTCTTAAATGAATTCTAAGTATGAAGAACTCAGTTTTGCTTATAAGCTTGGTCAAGAGCATAATTGGAGCTATCCATATCGTAAAAAATAAACTAAATAGTACACAAAAACTATGCAGAATATTGCATATTAGTAAAAACATTTGGAATTGCGCCACTGAAAATTTTTTTAAATTTCTCGTTTCCACTGTAGAAATCTAATAGGAGATATTTTTCAAAAACTTTTTGATGAGGAATGGCAGCAATTTTACCTAGAAGTTGGACAAAACCACCCCTTAGCGATTATTTGCATTATTAAGGCAGATATAAAATGAATGGACTTACGCCACTTGTCCACTGAAAATTTTTAAAAATTTATCTTTTCCGCTGTAAAAATGTAATGGAAAATATTTTTAGGAATTTTTTGATGAGGAATGACAGCATTTTTTCATAGAAGTTGGACAAAACTACCCATTAGCGATTATCTTTATTATTAAGGGAGATATAAAATGAATGGACTTACGCCACTTGTCCTCTGAAAATTTTTTAAAATTACCCGTTTCCACTGTAAAAATGTAATGGACTATATTTTTAAGAATTTTTACATAGAAGATGGACAAAATGATCCCTTAGCGATTATCTTCATTAAAAAGGGAGTTTTGATATATACCTTTTCGAAAATTTACCATTGGTCCAAATAACGATAACGATAAAAAAAGATAACGATAACGATGAAAACTTATATTTGTAAAGATTTTTGATTACATTTTTTAATATATTAATAAATATTACATATTATTACATTCCTACTAAATAGAAACAATTGTGTTTATTTTCAGCTGTTTAATAAGACTTTAACTTTTATAAGAATAAATGCATTCTGGCCTCCTCAATTATTCAGAAAATCACAAAGGGATGTTTTAATCGCACTTCTGAAACTAAATTCTGTCAATCCTTACCAAAAAATCCTTAAAAATATAGTCCATTACATTTTAACAGTGGAAAAGGGTAATTATAAAAAATTTTCAGAGGACAAGTGGCGTAAGTCCATTCATTTTATATCTCCCTTAATAATAAAGATAATCGCTAATGGGTAGTTTTGTTCAACTTCTATGAAAAAATGCTGGCATTCCTCATCAAAAAATTTCTAAAAATATTTTCCATTACATTTTTACAGCGGAAAAGAGAAATTTTTAAAAATTTTCAGAGGACAAGTGGCGTAAGTCCATTCATTTTATATCTCCCTTAATAATGGAGATAATCGCTAATGGGTAAATTTGTCCAACTTCTATGTAAAAATGCTGTGATTCCTCATCAAACAATTCTTAAAAATATTTTCCATTACATTTTTACAGCGGAAAGGAAGAATTTTAAAAAATTTTCAGAGGACAAGTAAGTCCATTAATTTTATATCTCTCTTAATAATGGAGATAATCGCTTATGGGTAAATTTGTCCAACTTCTATGTAAAAATGCTGTGATTCCTCATCAAAAAATTCTTAGAAATATTTTCCATTACATTTTTACAGCGGAAAGGAGGAATTTTAAAAAATTTTCAGAGGACAAGTGGCGTAAGTCCATTCATTTTATATCTCCCTTAATAATAAAGATAATCGCTAATGGGTAGTTTTGTTCAACTTCTATGAAAAAATGCTGTGATTCCTCATCAAAAAATTCTTAGAAATATTTTCCATTACATTTTTACAGCGGAAAGGAGGAATTTTAAAAAATTTTCAGAGGACAAGTGGCGTAAGTCCATTCATTTTATATCTCCCTTAATAATAAAGATAATCGCTAATGGGTAGTTTTGTTCAACTTCCATGAAAAAATGCTGTCATTCCTCACAAATATTCCTAAAAATATTTTCCATTACATTTTTACAGCGGAAAAGAGAAATTTTTAAAAATTTTCAGAGGACAAGTGGCGTAAGTCCATTCATTTTATATCTCCCTTAATAATGGAGATAATCGCTTATGGGTAGTTTTGTCCAACTTCTTTGTAAAAATGCTGTCATTCCTCATCAAAAAATTCCTAAAAATATTTTCCATTACATTTTTACAGCGGAAAGGAAGAATTTTTAAAAATTTTCAGAGGACAAGTGGCGTAAGTCCATTCATTTTATATCTTCCTTAATAATGCAAATAATCGCAAATGGGTGGTTTTGTCCAACTTCTAGGTAAAAATGCTGCCATTCCTCATCAAAAAGTTTTTGAAAAATATCTCCTATTAGATTTCTACAGCGGAAACGATAAATTTAAAATAATTTTCAGTGGCCCAATTCCAAATTTTTTTACTAATATGCAATATTCTGCACCATTTTTAAGTTCTATTTAGTTTATTTTGTACGATATGGATAGCTCCATTTATGCTCTTGACGTAGCTTTTAAGCAAAACTGAGTTCTTTATACTTGGAATTTATTGTAAGAATTTTTCTAAATGTTAAATTTTCTCAAAACTACCAAAAATGGACTTACGCCACTTGTGTTCTGAACAGCTCATATTAGTAGTTATTTCTTTCAATTATATAAATATTATATCCTCAAAATAATTAAATAAAATATTAATTCAAAAAACTTACCTATCAAATACCTGTGACAATTTCTCATGACAACTGAAACGTTTTACCAACACACTCACAATTTTCAACTGCCAGATCGATTTTAGCAACAATCAGACTGCAAGTCGGCGCACAGAGGGTTGAAATTAAAAAAAGTGGAGATAAATTGAAAAATGAATATTTGGTTTTTTTAAAAATTTACTACTCGATTAAAGAGCACAAAATTGTACATCACTATTAAAAATTTCAATGTTATATGTTGTTTACTTTTTCTGCTGCATAGCTTTAAAGTTGAGAAATTTTTCGTTTTTTTGCGATCAGTTCAACAAATTGAAATTTGACATAGTTCAAAAATTAATATTTTGTTTATGTACATCAAAAGTGATGTATTTATAACGAAACCTTCAACTTCAGGTATTTAAGCGAGATTAAAAAAAATGGTTAAAATAAATTGTGTAGAAATATAAAAAAAATATGTTTAAAAAATGTCAAACTTTTACGCTATTTTCGAAATATATGTGGAGTTGTAAATAAGAATACAGTATTACCAAGTAGAAATGAAAATTTTGTATTAAACTGCAATATCTAAGCTACCATATTCAGCAATAAAAAGTTACTCGTTTTTACCCGAATCTTTTTTATTTCAAAAATCGCGATAATAGTCACAAAAACAAACTACAAAAACAAGGACTCTTGTCTTAAATTTTTTTTTGTCATGTGACAATGATGAAAGTGTCGAGGTCGATGCAGAAGAGTATGACGACTTTGCGCATCAGGAGGAATATTAACAAATTCATAAATTTTTGGCTATTCGTGTATAATATTGTTATGGATTTTTTTTTTAAATAAAGTAATAAGGAATGATTTTCGTCTGGGCCGAAGTTTTGAACTTTTTATTATATTGATGACGTCACTTTGTATGGACGATAGGCGTTGTTTTTTCCAACTTCTCCAAAAATAATGCATTTTAATTATTAGAATTATTTCTATTGTGCAATTAATTATTTTTAAAAAAATTTATGAAGGTTTTTCTATTTAGATGACGTCATTATGTATGGGAAACAGGCGTTGTTTTCATCTGATTTTGCCGAATTTCATTGTTAGAATTTATATTGAAGAGGAAAACTTACGTGCAAAATTTCATTGCATTTTTTTTTAAATTTTTGTAGATTTTGAAGAGATTTTACATTTAAAATAAAGTCACTCTGTATGAAAGGTAGGCGTGGTTTCCTCGATTTTTCATGATGATAGCTTCAAAATTACGACTTTAATCATATCGAAAGAAGGACAGACGGACGGACGAACCGAATTTTTTTTTTATTTGTACCCAACCCAACTAAAACAAAAGTCAAAAATTCCCTCCGATTTCTAGGTGAATAATAATAATAGTGGCAATATTTTGACGTTTGTTTGAGAATGTGACTAAGTGCACAGTGAACTGTCTCCATATAATCGATGAAAAAAAGATAGAAGGAGTGATTTTATGATAATGTTATTTTTTATAGTTAATTAATTTAAGCCAATTTGATTTTTGCAGGTAAATTTTTCATTTTAAGCATTATTTTCAAACAAAGAAAAAATATATTTGTAGGACGAAGTAGGAAAAGTTATTTGCAGTTCCTGGTTATGTAGATTCTATACTAGTAGATTAAAGTAAAAATGGCACTTATTTTTATAGGATTTGTTGTTTTTTTTTCAACGAAATTTGTCAATTTCTAATTTTTTTTTTATTTTATAATATCATATATTAAAACCACTAAAATATATCCCAAATCTTATATTTTCTTGCGTTTTTTTATTCTATTAATTTACTCAAATATTTTTTATAATAAAAAATTTACTTGTCTTTGTTTTGTTAAAACACAAGTTTTTGACAATTTTTTGTTTAAGAGAACCCAAAACGAATTAAACAAAACATGATTTTTTCTTAAAAAAAATTTTGACTTTGAAGCTACTCAGCTTTGCCAAAACTGAGTCTTTCCCTTAAATATTTCGTTTTTGTGTTATCTATGAAATTACCAATCTTTGAAGATACCAATATTTTCAGGTTTAAATTGAACTATTTTTTTTCCAGAATGAATAAAGTTGTCAAACAATCATTATAATTTACAAAATTTAAATTTTAAATTTAAATTTAAAAAAAAGGGACCTACGTCACTACCGTCAATTGTCTTGATTATGGCAATTATTTGACAACTGATACAAATTGTAAAATTTTCATGACAAATTGTCACATGTGTTCGTAGCGTGAAACCCGACGAATAAACATTACGCTATAAAAAGTATGAAACAAGAAAATATTCTCATCGGAAATTGGTATGTATACACTATTCAAAATTTTTTGTCTATTAAATAAACAACTTACACATAATTTATTTTATTGTATTTATTGTATTTATGCATAGTGATGTTAAAAAAATATCCGTGGTCATTAATCGATATATATACATACAGTGATGCGCAAAACAATAGCAACAAAATCAGTGCGCTGCTACAAATTCGTGTATCTTTTTCAATATTGGGGACACACTAAAATTGTTAGAGGAACCAAAGTATATATTGATACATCATATTAAAAAAAAAATTATATTCAAATTTGGTTTTGTTTTTTATTATACATAAAATTAATGTGACTATATTCAAATTGTCTGAGAGCAAAACAAAAGCAACATAATTAATATTTTCTGTAAGATCCATTATTTTTGATAACCGCTGCAATTAAGTTTCAGGGCTTCATACAGTGCGGTCTTGTTGGAAAATCTTTGACAAGAAACTTTTACCTTCAAAATCCCAAAAATATTTTTGATGGGATTTAAGTCAATGTGATTGTGCCGGTCAATCAAGGATTTGAATCCCATTGCCTCTAATGTAGTCTTTGAAGTGTACTTCGCGTGGTTGTCGGGCTGAAACGTTCACTGAAGCAACATGTTTCACTCTGCATGTTCTCGCATATTGCTTTCTAAAATCTCTGTATATGCAAAACGATCCATAATTCCATCGATTTTTTGAAATGGTTAAACTTCATTATAGAAAAAACAAGTCCAGACCATTATACCACCACCTCCTTGCTTAAAATTTATTTTGCAGTTTCGGGCTTCAAGTCGTGTACCTGGGAGGCGCCCTACCGTGCATATCCCATCTGAATTAATCAAGTTGAACTTTGATTCATCGCTAAAAAAACAGTTTTCGATTTTTGAACGGTCCAATTTAGGTGCTATTTTGCAAGACTGAGTCTAAAAAACAATAAATTGCAACTCGTTGTCACAATTTCCTACAGAATTATTTAAATTATAACACCTCACCTTGTTTTTTATGCTAAGCTGTAAGCAAATTTTTCTTTGCCGGTCTGTAACTTCTTAAATCGTTCTCAACGGCTCGTCTTCGAACTGAGCTGTGATGGATACCTTAACCAAGTGTCCCAATAACCTCTTTGAATTTGGCAAATGGATTTCGTTTGAACACGCCACAAATGTTTCTGTTATCACGCAGCGATGTCTTCCGCGGCCGCCCTCTTTAATGTACCATTGTTATGTCTTTTGTGATGTTATAGTTCTTTATTATTCTTGCAAACTATTGACCGATTAATATCAAACTGTTTGCTTAAATATTTGCGAATTTTCCTTTTTATATTCGGAAATAATTTGTAATTTTACAGCTTCACAGTATTTATAACGTGCCATTATAAATAGAACAGTTAATGTCACAACTAGCGCAAAAACAAAACTAAACTTAAATGTTCATGACTCACAAACTACACGTTATTTACAATAACGGAACTTTTACCGATAATTCTTGGAACTTCTATTCTCTTTTTACATTTTTCAAGTTTTGTTGCTATTGTCTTGCTCTCAGACAAATTGAATGTAGTCACATTAATTGTAAATTTAATAAAAAAATTAAAACCGAATTTGAATATGATTTGTTTTACATATGATGTATGAATGTATTCTTTGATTTCTATAATCATTTTTGTGTGTCTCCGATATTAAAAGAGATAGATGATTTTGTTGTAGCATACTGATATTGTTGCTATTCTTTTGCGCAACACTGTATATTTTGGAAAAATCAAACTATACATTGCCCAAAGCTTAAAGCTACATTTTGGTAATAAATAGAGCATATTTTATCAATTTTTCCTCGTTTTTAACACACTTGGTGTGTTTGTTCGACATAAAATCAGTAAAATTATTGCAATTAAAAATTGTAAATATTTTACAAAAACAAACATTTTAAAAACATTTGAACAAACATTTTACGCCATACAAAAATGAAAACGCACATTATTAAATAGAAAAGTACAATGAAAAGATTTTAAAAGAACTACGAACGTTTTAACATGATAGTAAAATGATTACATAAATATATACATAAATACATCGTGTGGGGGTGTTGGTTTCACATACTTTGTTTAAAAACACTAGTTAAGAACGAATTGCTTCTTATATATGTTTCATTAATTTATGTTTTTGATATTTGTTCAGAAAAAAAAATAGTTTTTTATTCTCGATTTCATCGCTCACACTAATGGCCTTATTTACTGCATTATTCTGTATCACGAACAAGCACACCAACGATGAGCAAGACACAAGAAGCAATAAAATTTTGTATGGAAAAATGTATTGCTTCTCGTGTCTTTCTCATTGTTGGTGTGCTTGTTCGTGATACAGAATAATGCAGTTAGTATCCCTAACGAACCATCCCTAACGAAACCATCTCTAACGAAAAACGAACGATGAATATACGAACGAAGTTGTAAACTAATCAATATCTGTATCCCAATCAAGTCTGCTCGCCAACCCCTACGTCAAGCTTACGTTTGCTACGTGACTGCATTATTTTGTATCACGAAGAAGCACACCAACGATGAGAAAGAACGAGATGCAATGCTTTCTACCATACAAAATTATATTGCTTCTCGTGTCTTACTTATCGTTGGTGTGCTTATTAGAGATACAAAATAAAGCAGTCAAACTGTTATACACAAGCAGTTTTCAAATTAAAAATTGCGAGATGAAAAATTCTAGCAAATTACAGAATTATGGCAATTTTCTGCAAAGATTTCATAAATTTTTACCTTCGTTTTTTTGTTGTAGGCAATGCCTACTTTCACTTCGATTATATGAAGCAGCTGTTTTTGTTTACATTGAATAAAAGTATTTTGAGCAAATCGGTCGGTTTCTTTAATTTTCATTGTTTTTTGTGATTGTTGAATTATAGTGTTGTGCTTTTAATCAAAATAGTGATTTAACTGAAATGTATGCAGCTATTGCAGTGCTTTATTTAGGAGACTGATAGAAACGAATTGAGGGAGCACAGAAGAAGGTTGCGAGATTACACGCATATTTTGGAGTTACCAGAAATTGAGTAAATTATGAATTTATTTTATAAAATAACGAACTGTATGCTTGTTGTTTTTTTTATCACTGAAACTTAACTCATTGCACTTTTTCTAAAAATGTTCTTCAGCAAACAAAACACAACGATAACTTAAAAGTGTTCGTTTGATTTTGACGTCTGGCTTCGTAGTTTTATTAATCGTCAGGGATACAGATTGCAAGAAATTACTGTGTTACGGCATCGTTCGCCAGCTGATCAGCTGTTATCGTTGTTTGATTCTGTTCGAGCTACAGATTTAAAACACACGAACGATCAGTGTTTTGTACGAAACGATTGATCGGATAGAGATACAGAATAATGGCATAAGTATTAAGTAAGTATTTAAGTATTTAAAATAAAATTAATAATATCTGGAAAATTCTATATTTTTAGACACTGTATCATCATCTAACATATTTGAACGAGATGGGACATAGCTGATGATAAAATAATTGAAATTAAACTTTAATTTTAAAAACCAATAAAACGCTTTTTAATTATTAAAAATAATAAAAATGGGTATTTTTGGTAATGTTTTGAATTAATGGGAAATAATGAAAACTTTCGTTTTTAAAATGAAAATAATCGTTTTACTATTGCATTATAAAATGTTTATTGCTAAAAATTAAACGAACATTTTAGAATCTAAATTTAAAATGCTAGTTTTTAAAATGAAAATAAACGTTTTACTATTGCATTTTAAAATGTCTATTGTTAAAAATCAAACAAACATTTAAGAATCTAGTAAAAAAAAATTTCGTTTTTAAAATGAATATAAACATTTAAGTATTTAATTTAAAACTGTTCCTTCTTAAAAATAAAATAAACGTTAAAAGTGCAAAATCTGGGTTAAGCGGTTTTAAAAGTGGCACGTTTTTGCCACTTTTGAAAATGTTGTTTTCTCTGTGCAACTTGATTTGACTAAGGTAAAGTCATAAAACTTGTCATAGCTTCAATATCACATGATTCTACAACATTCCACGTTTCACTTAATTGCTCTCTTCGTTTCTTCTGGTCTAAAAGTGATATCACAACGAACTTATCATCCGACTTAAGTGGGTCACTCTTGAGACCAGCTGCCAAATTAACTTAACCTTGCTAATATGAAATCTGTTTACCATTTTAATATTTTCCATTACCTATATGAATAATTTATTATTTCAAGAGTATATTTTTATATGTCCCCGGTGCAACCCCGCTATGGTCACTTAGGCTTATCATATATCAGACTTGCTAATTTTGCCTATTAATAACTCTTGATATTGAGAGCTAAAACGAATTAAAAACCTCCAAACAGAATGGGCGATACAAAAAAGAATTTCATGAAAATTATTTTATAAACATTTCATGGCATGTTAAAATCTGCAGATTTTCATAAAACCAAAAACACATCGAAAAAAATTGCAGAATAATCTGTTAAAGTCCTGGAAATAACTTCATGAATTTAATTGGTGTATGTAAAAAAAACAGTCTGTCAAATAAAATTTGGCTTTAATTGCAGGCTGATATGAGAAACGGATTTTATTTTTTGGACACTGTTTATTTCTGGTTGTGCATAAATTTATAGGTTGTGTTTGTGACACATAATAAAACTTTGACGTTGCTTAAAGTTTATAAATAACTTTTTAGTTACGATTATATTTTGAGTGCCGCCTTAAAATGTTGAAACAGAAAATGTTATTTATTTTGTTCTGTTTAATTTAAAATTTAAATTGATTGCAGCTTTCTAATAACTAGGCATAACTCAAAATATGCTTTGTTTTATGCTCGGTAGTTTTCAATAAGACAATAATATTTTTCTGTCTTAATTTAACCTATATGCAAGCAAGTGAGATATTTAAAAGGTGGTAAAGTTTTTTTAATAAACAAAAGTAAACTAGTAAGGAAATATCTTCGACTGGACCCCACGGCCGTATTTTCTTTTATTTGAAGTCTTGAATGTTGTATTATTTTGGTGACGTCACTTTTATAGAGCGTGGTTTTTATCCAAATATTTTACATTTGAAACTCAGAATCATTTTTATTTATTAAAACTTATGTGCACAATATCAAGTTTAAACAATATTTTCCTAAAGGTTTAACTACTATGATGACGTAATATGTATGGGAGTTTGGCGGAATTTGTAGTTTTTTTTAACAAAATTTCAAACATCGAGTGCATTGTTAAAAGTAAAACTAATTTACAAAATTTGAAGCCATTGTACCTAAATTTTTTTTTAATATATGGAGATTATACTGATATCATAAAGTCACTTTGTATGGGAGGTTTAGGAGCTGTGGGTTTTATTAGATTTTACGAATTTCATACTTCAAGTTCATAGTAATTGTTAAAGCTTATGTGCAACATTTGAAGTCATTGGATTAATTTTTGCGGAATTCAAAGACATTTTACCGTTTTGGTAAACTCACTTTGTATTGGAGGTGGACGTGATTTTTAATAAACTTTTACATTTAAATATAGATATTAAGTTTTCTGATACAATGTTTTTCTTATATTAAAATTTGTTTAACATTAGCAAAACTAAATCACCCGTTAAAAGAAAAATTTCAAAGGGGGCGTTGTAAAAACTAAGTGTGTAACAATTTAACCTCAATTTTAAGTAACGAAAAGCAAAATCAGCTGTTATTCAACAACAATCTCCAGGTTTACGAGATTAAACAAAAAGGTGTGTTCACAGATAACAAATTAAACGAACTAACAACTAACAACTAACCTATTAACAGACTAACGAGTCTGGTGTGAATACCACTATTATTAAAAAAATTTTATCTTATAATATATATGAAAAGTTTACTTGTATTTTTCGAACCGAATCCGACTTTGTTTTGCAATATCAAAAAAAGTTTAAATGTACTATTTTATTACATATTCTCTTATAAATAAATGCAAGTGCAATTCAATATAGTTTAATAGAAATTTAAGTCGAATTATTTGCCAATAGCATCACCGATAACAATGTTAAATTTTTTTGTGATCTTTTATCGACAAAGAACAGGTCAACATAAACTCTTGTCAAAATGTAAACAGTTTTGCACAATCAGAGCGCATGTCCGTTACAATTTTTAAAACTTTAAAAAAATGTATGAATACAAAATATTTGCAAGGATTAATGAGAGACTCAATAGAATTATATTTGAGCTTGAAACAAATATTTACATTTTATAAGACTAAGATCATACCGCCGTGGATAATTCACTTTTCCAGCAAAAGAAAAACTTTTTTCTTATGTCGCCGATAAAGTAAGCGATTATCATTAAGTGACGTCAGAATATAAAATTAACTTCCACAATCCATTTCTTTGAAAATTAAATTACAAAACAAAGAATACAATTACAGTATTCGTAAATAAAATTTTGCTTTTAAAACAGTTTCTGTAATCGTAATCAGAAAATTTTTATTGTGACTACAGTTATCGTAATTGCAATTTTTAATTGATAACGATTACTGTAATCGTAAAAAAAATATTTTGATTACTACAGTAATTGAAATTGTGATTTTTTTATTAATAACGATTACTATAATTGTAATGAAAGATATTTGGATATTGATTACAATCTTCGTTTATTTTTTAAAGATTACGATTATAGCTTTTAAATATTATTGTAATTTACCTTTAATCTGACCAGAAATCAATGCAGGCACTCAAAACCATTCCAACGATAACTTGAGAGTGAGGATCGTATGTGAAATAATTAAGTTTTTTTCTACAAGAGTGTTATGCTGCTTGCGTAAGCTGATGAAATCGATATCATTGGCCATAATACGCGCGTGGTCAGTGCAGCATTTTCCAGATTAGAAAAAGAGTCAAGTCGAATGGGTCTGGCAGTGAATGCAGATAAGACGAAATACTTGGTGTCAACAAACAAACAGTTCCAGCGTCTTGGAACCCACGTCACAGTTGACAATACCTCCTTCGAGGTTGTGAATAACTTCGTTTATCTGGGATCCAGCAAAAACTCAACCAACGACATCAGCATTGAGATCAAACGAAGAATAACTTTTGCCAACAGGTGTTACTTTGGGCTCAGTAGGCAATTGAGAAGCAGAGCCCTCTCTCGACGAACAAAAATCACGCTCTATAAATCGCTCATCATGCCCGTCCTACTTTATGCATCACAAACCTGGACGCTGAGCAGCTCAGATGAAAGGACTTTAGGAGCATTCGAGAGAAAGATTCTTCGTAAGATCTACGGACTAATCTGCGTCAATGGCGAGTACCGAATACGGTGGAATGACGAACTGTATGAGCTGTACGCTGACATCGACATATTCAAGCGCATTCAAATCGAGCAGCTTCGCTGGCTAGGTCATGTTCAGCGCATGAAAGACGATGCTACAGTGAAGAAAACATTCGATTCGGTGCCCAGCGGCGGTCAATGCAAAAGAGGACGACCGCATCTTCGTTGGAAAGACCAAGTAGAGGACAACATGACGAAGATTGGAATTTCCAACTGGCGCAAGCAAGCGGAAGACAGAAATGGCTGGCGCAAATTCTTAGATGAGGCCAAGACCAACATACGGTTGTAGCGCCAACTAAGTAAGTAAGTAAGTTTTTTTATTTTAGTAAAAGTAGATAAGAAATAATTAAAGAAATTTACAGAAAAATTGCGTTGTCTTTAATCCGAATTCAAAAATATTAAGTTTGTTGATGCAGGTTAGTTATTTCAAACCATTCCAGCTCACGGATTGCTAACGCTATTATCGAAATATTTGGGAAATCATGATTACATAAACAAGGATTATTTTGACGAACACACTCGAATAATTTTTTTCTCGTGAGATACTTTACCTAAGTGTAAACCAAAACGCTTCATGAGCTCGAAAAATTTGTGAAAAAAGTATGTGTGTTGCCACCAAGCACAGTAGAAGTAAAACCTTTAGAAAACTGTAAAAATTTTTACTAAAACGACTTTTTCATAAAACATCGTTACCTAAGAATGAAGAGAAACGACTTTATAGTCAAAGTTTTGAGTATCGATGCAAATTTCTATTGTTTTCATATATATTAAATTTTAATATTTTTGATCAAAAGTCTAATAAAACCAAGAATTATATATTTAAGATTCCGCCATGGATATGTCCACTCTCTGTGTCAGTGTCAAACTGACTGAAAAAAGATCTAAAAAATTTTTTATGGGGGTATTCGAGTAAAAAATCTTCTCATTTTCTTATAAAATCTTGGATTTTTTAAATGAAATATTTATAAATCAATAAATAACGCTTGTCCAGAAAAAACAGATATATTTTTCATTACTATCTTGGATAAAAATTTTATATCTTATTGGGGTGTTAACTTCCGTGTTAACCCCTTCACGAAAAAAACTATGTTGCTCGATTTATTTTGAGAGCAGTTTGACTGTTTCTTTGTTTGTATTTAGTTTTTTTCCCGATAAGCCAATCAGATTCATTTGCTTACCCAGTAGTTCCAGTCTTGAAGAAATCTCAAATGAATCATGCACGATTTTTCTTGATCCTTGACGAAACATGCCGATTTGGCCATACATTTCATTGACGAAAATTTCGTATAAATGTTTCAAATTTGTGCAAGACGCAATGCAGAAACGTCGGAATTTATCATGCACGAACACAATATTGAAATATTGAAATATTGAGGAAGTTTCGTTAATGAAAAGTAGACAGATATATAAAGAAAATTCTTCAAGGAATTAAAATCGAAACGAGCGTCTAGACCGAATTCAACGTCATGCGATATATTTCATAGGGGATAAAAATATTTCATCCTCTCTCAACTCTATTGGAAATCGACGTAATGTTGGTGTCGTAATGGCCTGACGCCACTCGGGCAGCTGTCCAAGCGAATTCCTTTACCATTGCCTTGATGCCACATAGAACCTCACGTTGTAGTGATAATTCGTTCTTTAGTCGTTCGGTAAAGTTGTGGAATATTCTCCCTGCGAACGTGTTTCCCGTCAGTTTTGAGCTGTGCAAATTAAAAACAAATCATCACCGAAACTTCTCCATCTTTTCAACCTCTAACTAACTATCACCCATCTTCTAAATCAACACAATGGTCATACATTTATAAGAAACATCACCTGAGCTTTCACTCTACAAAACAGAAAAAAATTATATCAAATTGTCAAAATCAAACGAATTCGACAGCAATGGAAATGACACCTAAACAGTGGAGCCAATGAAATATTTAAATACTATCGAAAACCATCGATAGTCAGTCCAAAATTATCGATAGTCACGACAGTGTGAAATTATCGATAGTATCGATAGTGTCATCCATAGTTTGCGAACTCTACCGCTTAGCCTCTGAACGATTCGGCGAATTACAACAATCATGAATATCTTGAAGTTGTTGTAATAGAGTGGAAAAAGTTAGGCGCTGACAACCGCTACTTTGCATTATATTTTTTATGAATTTTTTTAAGTCCAGCAGCTCATGCGGAAACTTCCTTTAAGAAATCATCACGAAAAGTTCGTCAATGATGGGTAGTTTCATTTGCTGTGTGTGTGTTGTTTTTGTATGGATGTATTTTCACTTATGACGTAGGCTGCGCAGTATATATATTGTTCTTGAATAAAACGACTTATCAAAAATAGTTTCAACTGTACCGTAAGGTCAGTGTTTGGGAAGTCATTTTCTTTCTGGGATCCCGGGATTCTGAAATAAAAAATTTCTATTACAAATATTCATGGAAATGCAACCAACCATTTCAATTTAAGTTGATATGAATATAGAATTAGAAAAACCTTTTCTTGAGGCTGAAAAAGATTGTTAGGACGATGAGTGTGAATCAATGGAGCAAAGACTTTGCAAAGTTTTAGCACAATTTGCAACATCGGGACGTCAGCTATGAATTCCAAAATTGTCGGATACTCTGACTTAGGAAATAATTTTGTTTTGTGGTGAAGGCAATTGTAACCGAAACTTACAAATTGCTTACGATTATCGCAGAACTATTTCTCCAACTAGCATAGGAACAGAGCGGTGCTTCTCATCAGCGGGTTATATTTGTAATAACATCCGAACATAATATTTAATAAAAAATAAGACTCATTGATCAGCTTAATGTTTTACTCTAAAAATATTTGAAACAAAAAATTTAATTTCGAAGTCTTTTCCAACCTTAATTTGCCTTAAACACAAAAAAAAAAACATGAAGACGGTGTACAAAAAAATGTTTAACATTTATATATAACAATACCTTAAACTGTTCTGTATTTTATTTTATTATATTTTTTGTTCTCTGAATTAATGCAATTTGC
This sequence comes from Dichetophora obliterata, assembly GCA_963920525.1. Lineage (NCBI taxonomy): Eukaryota > Metazoa > Arthropoda > Insecta > Diptera > Sciomyzidae > Dichetophora > Dichetophora obliterata. The sequence continues at coordinate 274,111,799 of OY986435.1, read as the reverse complement.
TAGCCATAAATATTATTTAATTTTTTTGTTGTGTTAATTAAAAACAAGAGTATTCACAATTGCGTGGTATCGTGGTATTGTGTTTTTTTTAATAGTTGAAAACAACAATTATGGGCACCCTTTAAAATAGAATTTGTGGTTTAAACCTCCCATCAGGTGGATTAAGGCATTCTGCCGCCCTAAGCCCGACATAAGTGCCGCCTCTTATATATTAAATTTTTTTCTTACAATAAAACAAAATTATAATTTTTTTAATTTTTTTAATAACATAATAGTTTATGCAAAATAACACAAATAAAGAGTTCCATTCTGTGCTCGTGCGAAATAATTTATTACGTCCTCATCATTTAAATTTGGAACTAGATTTGCTTCAATATTTAATGAGGTCACAATAATCTTCATAGAACTTGGGCTTTTTTTAACGCGTATGAATGAATGTGAAATGAATGTGAAATTTTTCGTTTTTGAGATTTTTATATATTCATAATAAACTTCGAGAGCTCTTTTTAATGGAACTATCAGTTTTTCCCAAACCTTATGACTTCCCAGATATTCAGCATGCATTTTGTCGTACGTTACAAAATTTTATCGTCCTGAGCATGTTTTTTGTCGTATGTGCACCAGAATTGGACATACGACATTTTTTTATGCATAATGATGATTTTTCTTATTGAAAATACAATTGTTGTACGTCGTATACCTTGAACACATTGATGACGACAGCAACAGTGCGTCAAATGTCAAATTATTTTTACATGCTTTTCTTATGAAAGTGGTGAAAATGTTGTAACGACAATGAGTGATTGCAGCAAAGTCGCTGTCGTCGGTTTAGAATTTTTCCTTATTTGACGTGCGACAACAGAGCAAAATATGTGTTTATGTATACGTAAATGAAACAATCTAATGGTACTTCCAGATTGTTGTTTCTTTCTTCATGTTGTTTCGCACTGTTGCAGTCGTCGTCAATGTGTTCAGTACATTACAGTTTCGATCACACTCATTCATACTAACTTTATAGAAGAAACTCAAACGGCAGGTGGGCGCATTTTTATAAGGCACTATGCATACTTGAAAAGAAATCAAACTATCGGGAGACTAAAAGTCTGTAGTGTGCGGTATATCAAAAAGTACTGTATTATAGTTTGAATCTTTTGCAGAAATTGGAATTTCAAATTTAGTTTCTTTTAATTTGTTTCAACTATAACGTAATTGACGTTATAATATTATATTATTATTTATTATTATTGAATGTTTGTTTTTAATTTTATTTTTCATTGAATAAAGAATTTTTTTTGGAATAATTTTTCTTTGTTAATTATGCATGTTTTTATTAAAAGCTGATCATTTGTTTTAATAAAAAATTTCCTTAAGATTGTATCATAAAATTTCGCAATTATTTTTTATAAGTGATTTATTTTCAGTATGCTTTTTATCGTAAGTTCAAAGAATATCACAAAGAAAAAGAATTTGTTAAAAAAGTAACAAACGACAAATGCATTCTGAAGCAAAAAGGCTAATAACGCCTTTGATATTATAATTACAGTAAAATTGACATAAGCTTATGAAAGTAAAATATTCAGACTATAATCAATCGAAATCTGGAGAGAATCTACAGTGTCATTTTGAAGATATTTGATGTTATACCTTAAAAGTAGTCTCCTGAAAAGTTAAGTTTTGCTACATGCGACATCCGTATTTTAAGGTAGCAAAATGTTGTCACGAATGAATAGGGTTGTTTTTAAAAACCAGAAACAAGGTTGGCAGTAGAACCGAGCCTCGCGGTACTCTTGCATTGATGGCATCGGACGAAATACGATCAACGACTACACGCATCGTTCTGTCCTTGAGAAAGCACGTGGTTCATCTAAGCGAAGAAGCACACATTTTAAACACAATTGGCGGTATTTCATCAGGACCAGAAGCTTGGTTTATGTTAAAATTTGTAAGGAGCCTTTTAACTGCTCTCGTTCGAAAGTAAATTTCTTTCTTTGCAGAAGATCCACCTTTAAAAAAGGGCAGTGGCTAATTGCTATTTTAGAATTGCTATTGTAGAATTTTGTGCAAACGATCCAGCCAATAGGTTCGCTTTATTAGACGAGTCTGTAAAGATTTTATTATCTCTTCAAAGAGTTGGAATCGATGACAATGTTTGATTTTTTACTCAATTAACAAATAATCAACCAAGTTAACAAGTTTCTGATTACATCGTGTCAGAGAAAAACTTTTTTGGAATACAAGTTTCGTGCAAAAACTTTTTGCCTTTTAAAATTTCATTACAGCGATTCCTTGCTTTGATGTGAAGTTTTTTGTTATCAATATTCTTGTTGGAATGCCAATTCTGTAAGTCTTCCTTTGTAGACATGACTGCAATCCTGCAAGTCTCTTTAAATTATAAGTGATATTTTGGTTTAATGTTTCTCATCTTATTTGCAATGAAAGAGCGAATACACAATAATATATTTCTTGTACCATGACAGTGCGGCATTCACATTTCTATCAGCGAAACATAATTTCGAATTGACGTTGTGACAAAATTTATTTAACCTAGTCAAATTTACATTTCCATAAAATCATGCAGTCCTCTTCGAAAGTTGTAACAGGATACTTAAATCAATTCGCATTGATATTTCTACATTTTTCTATACATCGCAAAGATCTTGAAAGTGAAAAATAATATTTATTTTTGATGCAGAACTTATATTTTGTTTCTCTTCTTGCAATAATATTAGAAGAAAACTTTTTAAATTAACGATCCGTCTTTTTCGTCTGTCGTACTTTCGAACTTTAAAATGTGTATACATGTGTAAAAAATGAGTATATATATGTGTGAGCACCACCCCTTATTAAGAGAAAATAATGGCATGCGGCATTGAATTCCTCGTGGGAAGGTAAAATTTAAACCAATTTAAGAGCGTCATGTCCAGATATTATTATATGTTAGGATGGCATGAGTGAGTCTTCCAAAGAGCATAATAAAAATATCTAGTTGAAATTCTGAGTTTGGTATTCAATTCTTTTGAAAGATACAGTCAAAGTTTCGCAAAAGGATCGCCAATACAGATATAAATCGTAATTGTAACGTAATTACAACTGGAAAAGCAGATATTTTACGCTTATTTTGTAACAACTTTGGATGCAATGAGGCGAAAAATATGTTATAATAATGTTATAAATGTATTGTAGGTACAAACTTAAGTCAGACGCCACAAGATGAAACATACTTGAAACATTAAAAAAGTTTTTATTGTGTTATTCTTACATTACAATTCAGGTAAAATAACGTGAATGTAACAAATATTTTGTTTTATTGAAGTTATTTTTTGTTATAATGACAGATTTTTTTACAAGGCATGAGTACTGATGACATAAATATTCCTGATTGAAAAAAAAAGTTCTTAAAAAGTTTTAAAAGTTTTTGCATACACAATTCCTTAATATAATTTTCATTAAATCAGTGATAATTTTTTGGCGAGCATTTTAAAAGTTAAAGACAAATTGGAATCTGTGATGTAAAATTAAATTGAAAATTTTAAGAGTTTTGCAGTAAAATTTTACAAAAAAGGCAATTTTGTCGATGAATTTTCGTGTTTTACCTCTAGAAAACTAACGCGCCACCCAAAAAGTAACAATTTTTAAAATAATTTGGAAATAAAAAATATTTCGAGTTTTTAATTTCCGCGTAATAATGTTTAATATTTTTTCAAATTCCTAGTGTCATATTGCACGGAAAATTCTAAAAGGAAATAATAAATACTAAAGAAAATCATTTTTAAATTTATGCCAATCAAAATTCAGAGAGTAGAAAAAATCAAATATGGCGAGTATGAAGTTTTTAGACACTTTTTTCCAAAGTTTTTGCAACTGAATAATAACCTCAATACATAGTTCTTGCAACTAACTAAATATCAAAAGTTACAAATATTTTTTCAAAGTTGTTGCAACTGAATAATAACCTTAACGCAGCATTTAATTAGAACAATTTGATTCAAAACTTCTTGAAACTGAATTATTACTCCAATACAACGTTCATTTAACTTATAACATTATATACATCAAGCAAAATTTTATAAGTTTTAATTATGCTTCTTAAACTTAATTAACTGAATAATAACCTTAATACAGCACAAGCTTGCAATAATTATTTTCAATGTTCTTGCAACTTAATAAAAACCTCATTTCAACCTTCTTGCAACAAAACAAATTCTCATAATTTCAGAAGGATTCATTGCCATTCAACGAAAAATTGGTTAAATTTTGTAGTCTCGTTGAAAGCTAAAATAAAACAAAAATGGATTACATGGTAGTAGAAGCCTACACAAAGAAATTTAGAAGCAACAAATAATAAAAAATACAAATTATAATTTAATATTAGTTTAAATACATTAAACTGAAAAATGGAAGAAGTTTTAATAATTTTAAGTGTAGATAATGAAATCTTTCAGTAGCCGTGGCAAATTTTTCAAGCACTTGCAAAGTCACAAGCTGCACTCTAAGCATCTGTTCATATCGCGCATCTCTTCTTTCAATAGGCATATCGATTTTCATCATGCATGGTGAACTTTAAAAGCTTTTTAAGCTTTTATGTTGTAAATGATTTTTTAAAATACTAACATTTACGCTCCTAGAAATTTTGTAATAATGTTAATTTAACGTAAAACTAACTTATTTTTTTTTCAAAACTTTATGAAACATTTTTACAACAAGTGCATTTATTCGTAACATAATTAACACTGTAGTTTAACTTATTTGCAGCAAAATGAATGATTTGTCACAAATTACTTTTTTGAAACTTTAATACAACCCATCTGTGACTACATTTGTTTAAAAAACTGAAATACCGCCGAATTATAATATATTTTTGATACAAATCGAAATCTGTGCTAGCTGGGTCTTCATTTTTTTGTAGAAATTTTGCCTATAAGGTAATCACCTTTTAAAACATAACGCCCATTTTTTAAAATAATATAAATCAGTTTTCATTGTCAATTGTTAATATAAATGTGTGACTCAAGCTGAATAGTGCTGATTAGAGATGTATAAATTTTCAGGGATGACGCATTGCATTTTTAGATATTTTTTTAGATTTTGTTGAAATCACAAGATTTTAAAATCGTGAACTTGTGTAGAGAAATCATTCGATTTTAATATAGATTTTACGAAATCTCACAAAATCAAAATATTTCAAGCAGATGGAAGCATAGTATAAAATAATTTTTTTATATAATTTTCTCTTATTATTTTATTGCAATAAAAAATACGTTGCTATGTGAGCTAGAATAAAAAAATTATGTGCAGTAGAATCATTGACTATTATTGCCAGACAATTGAGACCAAGCTTAGAAAAACCCCGATGTATTGAAAATTTTTTGAATTGGTTTTATAAATATTGAACATTAGATGAAATAAAAACTTATTAGTTATTTAATATTTAAAATATTTCAATATTCTAAGCCAAAATAAAACGCAAACTTCATCGAATGGAATAAAAATTATTCCAAACGCAATCGTTATTTATACTTAAAATATTCAAAACAGTCAGAAGTTTAAAAGACAACACCAAGACGAAATCAAGTTACGAGACAGCTGTTCAACAAAAAATTCAACAAAAATTGGAAGATAAAGTCGAATTGTGAAATCCCATTTTTTTATTTTCAATGAAAACACTTGTAAATTTTATCATTGAAAAGTATACATCACCTGATTTAACCAGATCAAAATAAAAAAAAAAATAAATTAGATAATATCGATTATGGAATAATGACTTTTTTAATAAAAATCATAACCTTTGCGGCCCTTAATTAAAGATATTTGCTAAATTTTTAAGTATTTAAATTGTATTATAAGTTTAATTAATAAAAAATTTATAATTTTTTATATATCAGAAAAGTTAAGCATTTATTTCACAAGGAAAATAAAAATATTTACAAATATCAAACAATATTTAACTTTATTATAAACATAAAAATATAAATGTAAATAATAAAAGCAATACAAAAAAAGCAATTAAAGTTAAACAGCCTAATAATAAGAGTCTTTTAAGATAACAACCAAAACAAACTGAAAACTTACTTTCAAAGTGTATAGAGAGATAAAAAAAGACAACGGTGATTTCGGTATTAAAGAAAAACCATCGTTTACATTGCAGTTGCATTTGTAGTTGCTGATAATTTTTATATTTTCTTGTGCATAAAAATCCTTGGAGTTAGGGTTGTAATCTCGGGACTCCAGGACTAGAAATTGCTTTGGAATCCCGGGATTTCGGGATTCGAGATCCCGGGATTAAAAGCCCTAGTACCTACGTTCTACGTAAGCAATGCTGAAATAAACACAACTGTGGCAAAAGCAAAAAGCCACATTTTATAACCACTCCCCCAGTTAATTTGAATAAATATCGAATTGTGTTATGACCTTAAGGAGAAACTTTTAGATCAAACAAACTCATTACTATCTGACGAAAAACATTTAAACTCGTTCAATCTTAGTTTGCAATGATTCATAATTTTTGTTCGTCATTGTATTCCTCCAATTATCTGAATAAGTGAAATAAGATGTGCTTTACTCAACTTATCTTTGCGAGAGCGGGAAATCCACAGTCAGCTGTTAGTGTTTGAAAGCATTTGCAGCAAATGTAACGTTTAGTTCGTTGAAGACAAAACGTTATTTAATAGATTAGCATGCCAATTATTAATAAAAAAACGGATTTATGTCATACATTAGCAGATGTCTACATAAACTGGGAATTAAAGTTATATTTATGTAAACTAATAATTGAACCTGACATTGTAAATATTGCTTTACCACCATTTAATTTATAATGACATTCAAAACTTTGTACATGATATTTAAAAATTTATTGGGTTTTAACTCTTTTAACGTTCCAAACACGTTTAGTGATTGGTTTGTGTTTGCGCTAACACCAGAAAATATATTTTTCTTGTTTTTCGAACACAGTGAAATCGAAAATAAAAAATTTATACAAAATCAATAAAAAAACAAACGAATCCGAACCGAACGTTTCTTTTAGGGAGCTTTTAGTAAGCTCTGAGATAAACTCTTTTTATTTAAAAAAAAACACACATAGAATTCTTAGGTTACGAAATGATATTATATACAGGTCTTATATAGGATTATAAGCAAACTAATTTCTTAAGTATTTTTCTCCGGTACCTCTATCTTTCAAAATGTGAGTGCAGTGCTCGTTTGTTTGACGACAAATATTCATATGTATTTTCAGTGAGCAGTAGCGACCATTTTTATAAAACTGAAAAAAAACGCATTTTTAAAAATAAATTTATCAAAATTTTTACATAATAATGAATTGGCGTTTATTTTGGTTTTTGTATTTTTTTTAATTTTTTATGCTCTTCTTTGATATAATACAAAAAGGATGAATTGTGCTACGGACATCAGCTTACCTAAAGTTGTTAGATTTGCCCTCCATCTGAAAAATCTCTTTTTGCTGAAAATTTAAATAAGTACAACAAAAAAAATAAAAAATAATAAAATTATAAGACATTTTTTTGCCAAGAAGATATCAATTCATAATGGAAAAAATGCAAGGGCTTAATCGACTCTTAATAATTATAAAATAATAACTATATCTTATAATAACTATAAAAAATTAACGCAAAATTCTCACACAACGAAAATTTTAATGTTTGAAAAGAACTGTAAAATAAATGGGCGAGCCAAGACTACATCAATGACCCGCTTGTAAAAAATTTGTAGGTGATGACATTATAATTCATAATTATAGGCGGCATACCACAATATGTCATTTGTGTTGCTGAAGATCGATCGTTTGTTTTAATTACTAAGATAACAGTTTCACATCGTTCGTCTGCGTAACTACATCGTGTTTTGCCAAAGCAAATTTTTAAGTGAATTCTATCTGCTAAAACTAAAGTTGTTTATGTTTCCATTTGTCGAGGGTAACATCTTATTTTTTTTTTTTGCAACCAGAAAAAAGTTTTATTTATTAATCAATAATTCTAAAATGCAAACATATAAGGTAATAAATTTGTTCATTAATTTATAGAAAATATTCTGAATTTAAATTGTGGCGTTATTTGATTTCGCTTGTTCTTTTTCTTTGTTTCTTTTCGGTGTCTTCTCTTTCATTTTCGTTGTTTGTTTGGCGTAGAGAGGATTTTCGTTAAATTTTTTATGGTATCTCCCGTATTGTACGTGATGAGCGGCATACCTACTCCCATGGTCGTTTACTGTGTAAAGAAGAAATGTAATCGAACTTTGTAAAAAAAGACTTTAAAGGCCACGCCGCTACATTGTATTTAAGAAATAATCGGTTCTATCATGCTTCCATTTACCACTGAAGATAGTTTGTTAAAAGCTTGCGTTCTCACAAAAGAAACTAATTAAAAAAAATTTTATGTTTTTCTATCTGAGTTAATAGTTTGATTGCCATTTCGTTTATTTTCGTGATCTGTTGTTAAATATTCAAAAGTAGTGTACCAATTAAAAGTTCTAGCTGGAAGTAATGGAAAAAATATTAAGAACTTAATTACTCAAAGTATGGTGAGATAAAAACTGTCTGACCTTTTGTTAAATTTTTTGTACGGGGTTTTGATATTTTGATATAGTTAAATACAACTCGAAAAGTTTAAGTTCTTATATATCATACACTTAAATACGTTATTAGCCCTGGATAATCGATCGTATTTCTAATACGCTATAACCAATGTTAGTCGATTTGACTAGCACGCTCCAAAACTCGTTTTTAGGAGCTGCATATATTGGTACTTAAAATATATTAAAAGGTATAGAAAATGGAAAAACTATGAAAATCTTACTATAAACATTAAAAAAACATTAATATTGGTCATTGGTTTTGTTTGTATTTTTTACATGTCTTTTCATAAGGTACTTATTTTATTAGTTCGAAAAAAGAGAGAATCATGTGCCACAAAAAGTTATTTGCTGCAACCTTAGTCCATTCCATTTAATTATCTGAATTGCTGTCATGATAGCAAAAATTTAATCGCAAGAATTAAGTACCTACCTAAAATATTGTTTCATTTCAATTCATTTTATATTGTTCGTCCTAACTAGTTTATAAATTACTAAAGCGTAAAGGAAAAAAATCAATCTATAAAAACGCTACACCTGTACAATTAAATTTACTTTTACCTTTTATGCATGTAAGCACATGTATGTATATTTAAAATAATGCTCGTTAATCATATTTTATAATGTAGTCCGACTGTTCCAGAGCCAATTTTAATTTAAAAGTGTGTGTGTGCTTAAACACTACAATTAAGGACATGTAGCAAAAATTTCACCAACTGTATATGAAATGAATAGGGGAAAAAAGCATTTTCATTGCTCCATTGATAATTTTATTTAATTTTGTTATCAGCTAAAACATCAGAATGGCAAAGATTATTAAAAATAAATCGATATTCACTTAATGAAACGCATGCAGAGGTGTGCACAATTCGCCATAAGGTTTTATTGTGTAAATGAAATCAATAAATATACGATATGAAACGAAAAACTTGCGCTTGGTTCAGTTTGTAACGCCTTCCAACACTATAACGCTAGGTTTCTTAAAGCAAATGTGCTCAACTGAAACTGAATCATATGGTATGTAGCTCAATTTAAACTGAAATTATAAACAGTATAGAAGCGGCATCGTCAATAAACAGTAGTGGCCTTATTTGAGTAGTTTGAACTCTGGCAAAATACTTTGATTAATATTTGTATTTAAGAACGAAGAGAAAATAATTGCTCAAATGGCTGATGAAGTTGATGTAAGTAAATTTTGTTCATTTTTTAACCATGATTAAATAACAGTACAAAAAAAAAATGTGTTTTTTTTTTCTAATAACCTAACAATCAAGAGCTTTCTTTGCTTACTCTAGTCATGCATACATAGTATCTAGATACAGTTCTTGAAAATTTACCGGCCGGCAACTAGATAGAAATTTGCTAGTGTTTATTTATTATTGCTAGACTTAACTTATGAATACCTTAATTGCCTTTATTTTAAAATGAAAGAAAGCCATATCTTACTATATGTAACTGTTGATTTTAGTTTCTTTTAAAACGATTTCTTTGTGATTCATGCAGTAAATTTAATTTCTTCAGATTTTTTGTGGATACACAAACCGGTTCTATGTTGTCTTTTCCCATTAATAGTAATACGATATTATTCTGGTCAAACGTACTGAATTTTTGTTTTGTTTTTTTACCGCAACAACAAACAAGTTGTTGCTGTTATGTTCGCCTGTTAGTTACTTGAACAACATAGATACTTGTTTATATGCATGTTGACCATGTTTTATGTATCGTGATCTATTTATAAAAGCTGTCAAAAAAATATTTTGATAATCTGCTAAAAACAATGCAAACGCACTCATACCTTAAATTTTAAGTATACAAAAATACTAGGGAGTCCAATCCCGGAAGCTATTTTCGATCCCAGGACTAGTTTGGGATTGAAAACTTTAAGAAGTAAATAATTCAAAACGTTTTTAATACTGTTTACGTTTTTTATTCTTGAAACTAAAAAATGTAAATTATTTAATTTATAAAGCAACAAAAAAAAAAACAAAGCAAAACACATTAAGCGTGTTCACAATTTACCACACCTTACCGAGCGGTTTTTATAATATTTGTTGTTTTACATGAAATCTCTAAAAACCAAAAGTGCTGTAATTTTAAGTAGCGCAATGATATGTTAAACGGAACATGGTTTTTAACGTTCCATAAATAACTGATCGCTTACCAGTTATTTTCTAATCGCAAAAATAGAAGAAACTCAAAATGCAAGTTAAATTTGTATGCTATATATTCATAAAATATACCAAATTGGATGGTTTATTTATTTGCATAGTATAACTTTTTTTTAAGTTAATTTATTTGCATTTTTACTTTTATATTCTCTTGTTGTAATTGACGCAAGCAAAAACCAACAACAATTCTAAGAAAAAGGTGCATGGAAAAAGTGTCGTTTTTGATATTCCACTCCAGCAAATCACAAAACGAGGCGTAAAAAGCTTCGCTTCCAAAAGGATTCTTAAAATATATGTTATTAACATTAGCCAGACGTAGGAGATTTCGTAATAACTTTAAAAAAAAATGGGGACCATTTGAAAAAAAAATTTTTTTGCGAATTTTCCCTCACTAACCTATGATTAATTTGATTAATTTGGCAAATGATAATTATTAACCGAGCGTCTATAGAAAAGGTTTCACTGTTATTCAGCCCTAATTAAAAGTTGGCGCTTTGCTAGAGTATTTTAAAATTTGGCAACATACGCTCTTTTAAGAAATTGAACCCAAAGTCGTATAAGTTTATGGTAAATGCCATAGAAAAATCATTAATTTCCAATGATTTTTATTTTAAAAGTGGGAACAAAAAATAAAAAAAATATATATAAATAATTTATTTAAAATATTGTTAGTCATTAAAATGTTGTTATTCAATTACAAAGCAGTCAGAAAGCTGCATATAAAAATAGTTTGACAGGGTGAGAATTTACTGAAACATTTTTTTAAAGGCATAAAAATTATTCAGTTTAAAAGGTACTCTTCCTATTGGACAGGCTGGATCACTTGGTTGGGAGGGACGGCCCTTCTCTGTTTTCATACAAAAAGTGTGCTTTGCTAAGCCGTTTATAGTTTCAAATGCAGTAATGTATTCTTTTTTGTACTATCGTACGTAAAATAGTACAAGCTGCTTATAGTACGTAACTTATCTTATCGATTCTCGGTTTTGTTTGGGTTTCCATAGAAATTTTACTTTCCTTATAGTATCGTGGTATCAATTCTTTGAAGTTTAGTATATCTTTAGCAGATGTACAGTAAACTTTTCGAGAGCCCCTCTATGAAGTATGAGATCTTTCACCTAGTAAAAAAATGATGTCATGTTTTTTAGCTTCCTCGAAATTATCCCGATATCCCTATCGCAGAGTAAAAAAGCGACTACCTCTTATTGGAAAAATTTGTTTAATCTTGATTTGTTCAATTTGATTATTTATGTTTCACCGTTGTACATCTTAAAGATCTTTTTGTATCTTATAGTAATTATTTATCCTTAAATAAATACAAATACAAAATACAACTCTTATTAAACCTTCCACGACCTGTTAGAGACAGAAGGACGTAAGAAAAAATATTGACTTTTATTCTGACCAGAACAGTTGTCAGAAAAAATGCTTTGTAGCAGCATATAACTTTTTTGCTTTTCTCTTGTGAACCAATAACTCCGCCACGGCAACTCTTTTTGCAGTCACATTTAGATGGGGTGATTTTATTTTTAAATTAAGTTGTTCGCAAGTGCAGCAGGTCTACCTGAGGTCTACCAAATTTTAGATTAAAATCATTTTTTTATGGCAAGCCTGCTAAGGGTTTTGCTTGTGTTTGAATTGAAAAGAGATACACAAATAAAGCGGAGGAAAGCTTGAGCTCTTTAAAAAAAACAGAACAGATAAAAAACGAACCGTTCGTTAAGGTTTATTTCCATTCCCTGTCTAACCTGCACTTTGTCGCACTTCTCCCACTGCCTGTTGAATAGTTTTGTTAAAGACGCTTATGTTACTAACTTGCGTCTATTTAACAAAAACTGGAGATTTCTTATGGCTATTAGACCCTCTTCTTAAGATGTTATATACGTCCTTTTAACACAGACTGTTATATCAGTAGACACCAATTATTCAAAAAATTTAAAATGTCCAAAATGGCAACTAACTCCCTTTCAACAACTAGCGATTCATATAGTTTTATAATTTCAAAGTAAATTATGAATGCTCTATATAAAATAAAGCCTTACAGCCCTATTCTGGTAAAGTAAAAATTGTTACCCAAATTTTTTAATATTTCTATGTCTTTGTTGTATGTAATTTTTATAATTTCAAAACAAAATTTGAATATAGAAAAAGCGTTCGATAAAACCTATCATGACGGCATCATATTCAAACTCATTAACCTCGGCTTCGATCCATTTATATTAAAAATATCCCAGAGTTTTTTTTCTAACCGAAATTTTTGTGTTCAAATCAATGATTAGGTATCCGATATTGGCCTGGTGAGGAGTGGCGTTCCCCAGGGTTCAGTTCTAGCTATATTCCTTTTTAACATCTTTCTGTATGATTTCCCACACGTGTTGTCTTGCTCAAGGAGCATCTTGTACGCTGACGATTGTCTCATTTTTGCTTATCATAAATCCTCTTTTGCGCTTTAAATTTTCCAGACATTTACAAGCCTTTAATGAATTCTACAAAGACTGTGGTATTCGGAGTAACGTTTCCAAATCCGAAGCTATTTGTATTAGAATTGCGTCCGGCAAATGCGGTAGAAATGTAACGACTGAAAACAAAAATCTTAAGCTGTTCTTGAATGGGTCTGAGATTACATTCAAAAGTTGCATTAAAATATCTTGGTATAAATTTTGCCAAGCTGCTTAAGTTTAACAAACACGATAGGCAAAATATCAAAAAAGCGTATAAACTGCTTAACAATAAATTGCTGAGTCAAAAAACGAAGCTCTTAATCTATTAAGTCAGAATCCGTACAGTTTTGTTATACGCATTTCCAATCTGGTTCTCATATTCTCCAACAGTGGCCAAGGAATTAGAAGTTTTAGAACGAAATTTGCTGTGTCAATAAGAATTTCAAATCATCAGCTAAACGTTTCTCAAATGTTAATGTTAATGTTAATGTTGTGTGGTGGAGATGCGTACTGCGACCTAAATGAGATCTATTGTACCTCCTTCTCAAAGCTCCGCTGGGTTTGCGGATTACAGAATTTCATCCAGCCCTATTTCTCTAATGAATTTGAGAATATTCTTAGGTTCAAGGGATGAAACCTGCTCTAGACTCAGCTCATAATTCCCCAGTGCTAGTTTACGCCTGCGAGCCACGGCGTCGCAGTTTGTAAGTAGGTGTATTGGAGTCTCCTCTGCTTTTTCACAGAAACGGCAGTTACTATCGGTCTCTATGCCCAATTTCATCAGGTGGTATTTCAGTTTACAGTGTCCTGTAAGGAACCCCGTTAGAATCCTAAGATTCGGTTTGCCTAAGCTTATGCACAATTTTGCTCTCCGAGTGTTAAAATCTCTGAGGAGCAATTTGGATTGTCTTAGCTTTGGGAGGCTTTTCCAAAGGTTTGAACGTTTATGCCTCTCCTCCCTTCTTAGTTCTTCTTTTATAGAATGTGTGCCCAATCCGCAGAATGGTTCTGGTCCTATAAATTTTGTGGCTGCACCCTGTCGCGCTAGACCATCGGCTTCTTCGTTACCCTGTATTCCTTTGTGTCCTGGGACCCAAAGTATAGTAACAGTGTTATTCTTGCCTAGCTCGTTGAGTTTTGTTAGGCATTCCCATGTTATTCTCGATGATATCTCACAGGAAACTAATGCTTTGATTGCTGCTTGGCTGTCTGACATCACAACTATATCCTGACCTTTGTATTTACGGTCCCGATTGAATTGTGCACACAGCTGTATTGCTAGGATTTCCGCTTGGAAGATACTGGGTGTTGTCCCCATAGGTTCAAAGTGCTTGGTTCTTGGCCCGTACACCCCTGCGCCTATACCTTCCAATGTCTTGGACCCATCTGTATACCATGCTATACTATGTGGTTTCTTAACTTGCGATATCATCTCGCTGTCCCACTCTTTCTTGGTACTAAGCTTAATTCCGAAGTGTTTTTCGAAGTTATACCTTTTTACTATATCGTCTCTTGGTAGATCGATGTAGGGAGTCTGCTTTGCAATATCCTCCTTCTCTCTACTGCTGATAGTTTTACCTAAACCTGTCCCCTCTTTTGCAATGCCCAGCAGAGTTCGCTTGGCTACTCCCTCTATGACAAGGTGTAAGGGTGTTAGGTCCAGAATTACTTCTAGTGCTGCTGTAGGGCATGTCCTCATGGCCCCTGTGATGCATACACAGGCCAGTCTCTGCACCTTTGTTAGCATATTCCTCATTGTGGTTAGCTTGGTTCTCTCAGCCCATGCTATTGCACCATATGTGAGGATGGGTCTCACCATCATGGTATACATCCAGCGGAGAATTGTTGGGTTACAACCCCAGCTTTTCCCCGCCAGGCTCCTACATACCATGAGTGCGCGCGTTGCTTTGTTTATAGTTACCTCTGCATGTCTTCTCCAGAGAAGCTTTGAATCTAGTGTAAGTCCCAGATACTTTACTTCTCCTTTGAAGGGAATTTCAGTGCCATCCATTCTCATTGTTCGGAGGTTTGGCAGGCTTCTTTTGTTAGTAAAAGGTACTATGGTGGTTTTCGCTGGGTTGATACTTAATCCCACCGTGTTACACCACTCCTTTGTTACTGACAGTCCTCTCTGTATCAGGTTACAGAGTGTATCCTCGAACTTCCCTCTCGCTATTAAGGCGATGTCGTCTGCGTAACCCTGACATTTTATGCCATTCTCGGTTAGCATCGTTAATAATTCGTCCACAACAAGACTCCACAGCAGTGGAGAAAGGACTCCGCCTTGTGGGCAGCCTTTTGTTGTTTTGATTCTTTTAGTGGTGTTGCCCACTTTTGTTTCTGCAGTTCTAGTGCTAAGCATTTGGCATATCCATCTGCTGAGCATATCACTTACTCCTTTTTTATGTAGAGACTTCTTCACAGCTTCGTGAGAAGTATTATCAAAGGCTCCCTCTATGTCTAGAAAGGCACAGAGTACGGTTTCTTTGTTTTTGAAAGCTGACTGGATGTTACTAGCCAACTGGTATAGAGCAGATTCTGTAGATCTACCCGCCCTATACGCGTGTTGACATGGGTGCATTGGTGCCTTCTCCAGAATCTCAGTTCTTAAATAGTTATCTATTACCTTTTCCATTGTTTTAAGTACAAATGAGGTAAGGCTAATGGGTCTAAACGACTTTGATAGCGTGTAGTCTATTTTCCCTACTTTTGGTATGAAGGTGACTATCGCCCTTCTCCATTTCCTTGGGATATAGCCCAGAGCAAGGCTGCTTCTAGTTATTTTTACTAGGTGAGGCAATATAGTTTCTGCACCTTTTTGTAGAAGTGCAGGAAAGATGCCGTCTACACCTGCTGACTTGAATGGTTGAAAGGTTCTGAGTGCCCAATCTAGACGAGCCTTAGTACAAATACGTTTCTCAAATAGAGTCATCTATAAAAGTGTCATCATAAATCCGATTTGCCGCTAGGCCTTATCATTACACAAAAAAAAAAATATAAACAATCTTGAATATCAGAACAATGACCTGTTAAAGGAAATCTTTACGTTCCAAAAACAATACAACTGAGGGCGGATTCTGAAAAACGCTAAAGCTAAATCTCCACCGCTAAAGCTAAATTTATAGTTTTTAGCGATATTGCTATTATGAAAAACTCCATCGCTTATTTTCATGCTAAAAATTTAGAGACTGAACGAGGTTTTAACGAAGAATAAAATTAAAGCTGTCATAGCTAAATTTTTAGCGATTGCTGCAATTCTTAACTTTTTTTTAGCGATTTACAGAAACTCTAATTTTATTTTTAGCTGTAATTTTAGAGTCGAATATTTTGTTGCCGCTAAGTTAAAAATCATAAGATTTTTCAATTAAAATCGTAATTTTTGATATATATATTAAGAAAAATTAATACTTTATCTCTTTTGAATGTTTTCAAAGAAAAATATACTAATTTAAAGCACTTTTCCCAAAACTTGCTGTTTGTATATATCAGTTGTATTAATATTAGGGGTATTTACGTTTCAGTGCACTTGCCTGTGCAGTTGAGGACTTCTGCAGTTGTGCAGTTAGGTTTTCGTAAACAAACCAATGACACTTTTTCCAAGCTGTCAAATTTTTCAATGCACACAAGTGCACAACAGCTCAAATCTTCAAGTTTTAGGCTGCAGTAGAAAAGCACTTGTGCAGATTTTTGATTTTGATATTGTGATTTTGTAAAGTGCAGAAGTCCT
The DNA here is from genome assembly GCA_963920525.1 of Dichetophora obliterata. Classification (NCBI taxonomy): domain Eukaryota; kingdom Metazoa; phylum Arthropoda; class Insecta; order Diptera; family Sciomyzidae; genus Dichetophora; species Dichetophora obliterata. The sequence continues at coordinate 274,094,880 of OY986435.1, read as the reverse complement.
CAACTGCACTGGCAAGTACACTGAATCGTGAATACCTCTATTGTTATCATGCTTTTAGAAAAAGGTTTCATTTCTTAAAACTTTATGAAAATTTATTAAATGAATTGGTTGTTTACAAATAAGCTAAAATTGTTGTGACACACTCATATGTGATATTTCTGTATCACGAAGAAGCACACCAACGATAAGAAAGACACTTGAAGCAAAACAGTTCTATATGAAAGAAAGTATTGCTTCTTGTGTCTTTCTTATCATTGGTGTGCTTCTACGTTTTTCGGAATAATGCAGTTAGTTTGCAATTAAGTCATTAATTGACAAGAAATTTTGCATCTAATTTTTAATATGTAAAATGTACTCTGAGTGCAAAATTTTGAAGAATTAAATGAAACCTAAGCCTCCAATAAGCCACGACTGTTTTGGTATTTAAAGTTGAACCAGTCAAAATAAATTCTTACTAGTTTTTACATAGTTTTATTTTTATTTTGAATACAAAATTTATTTGTAGTAGTAGTGGCAGTCAAATGCGTCTTAAAAAACTCGTCCATTCGCTGAGAAGACGTCAAAATTTCTGAATAACATTTTCAGGTTTCATTTGCCACAGCAAAAAATGACAATTTAAATACAACAGATAGAAATTTTCTTCAACTCAACATTTTCTTTCCTATAGAACCAATAGTGAAAAGTTTCCAAGTGGCACACAGCCATAACCAAATCAATTTTTTGACATAAGAATCGCTAAAACAACGCTTCCTGTGGCGAGTAGTAGAAGCAACATTTTTAGCTAGGCGATTTGAAACTCAGAATCGCATTTTAACGAAGTCGCTAAGGAATTGAACGGAGCATTTTTTTAGCATTTAAGCGATAGAGATTTAGCTTTAGCTAGGCGATTTTCAGAATCCGGCCTCTGGTCTTCAGTTACATATTTATCCCCAGTTGGTATTTTAAATGAAAGCATCGAAACCGACCTTGATTTTCACACCCCACTGCATCCAGATTTAAACATAAAATTTCAGCATAACACCCACAGGGGTTAGCATAAATTTTAAAATCCTAAATTTTTTTCTCTCAGTTATCTCATGTTCAATCATTATCTTTCTACTTCGTAATGTTTAATTTAGCCCTAAGTTTAGTTTAAGTGTTTTGTTTAGTTTTTAAGTTCATATATATAAATATCAGAGACAACACGTCGCAACGCCACAAGTAATGTCGGGAGCAAACATTATTTTTCCACTTTCCACACAACATCACAATCATATGTATTCCCATTCTTTAGTCACTGCAACTGTTTGCTTTCACTCTCTCTAATACTTTAGAATAACACAACTATAGTTCTAAGTTTTCCTGTCAAAGTATCTATTAAGAATTGTCTTTTTGTAAAAGGTTAGAAAGAAAAGTCTCAATAAAAATTAAAAATTGATAAAAATTATCACCTGCTTTTCAGATAGTGACAATTTCATTAAAACATTTTGTTTTTTAGCATCAAATTTTGTTTTGAAAACACAAATTACAACAACTACATAAAAATATCAAAAATACTGGGTAACAATTGTTACGTTGCCAGAATAGGGCTGTTAATCTAAATTTTGTGAACAAAAAGGGTAGAAATTTGGTTTTTTTAGAATCCTTAGGGTAACTTCTCTGCCGTTACGAGCGCCTTTTTTAAGGACGAGTCCAAAACAAAAATCTATCAAAAATACCGAAGTTATGAGTGAAAACCTTTTGAGACCTCCGAAAAAGCGTTTTTTTGGGACCTTAGTCCAGATTTTGAGGGTATATTTCAAATTTTAAGTATGCAGTTTTTTGACCAGACCTATGTAAAACATGTACTTTAACGGATTTCAAGTTACGCAACTTCATCAGTTGTAGCGATTTCCGAAACAGACTGTCTAGTCAGCTAAGTGATTGACTCTATACAGAGTTGTTGTTATTGTTGTTGCCTTCTTGAAAACTAACTTGATCTAAAGCTCACAATCTTAATTCATGTAATTATTCAATAGATCATAAAAATTAATTCATCAGATTTTTTTACGTAGTGTAATTACATTTTTCTCCGCAAGTGATACGGAAAAAACGTGCTGATAAACCTTTTATGACGTCCGTTGCACACTGGTTAGAGTGCATGGTCCGTATCCTCAAGAACAGCGCTAGCCCGGGTTAAAATAATTTTTGACACAGAATGTTTTTTAATTGAATTTATATTTCGGTTCCGTTTTCACATCTCTGCACACAATTGCAAACCTCAGAGAGTAGAAACTGCCATGTAAAGCTTCTTGAGAACATAATCCATTCAAAATTGGTATAAAAATTGAAGGTCCAGTCCTCGATCTTTTGTGCTCAAGAATTTAATAACACGCACAACACTAAATGCAAGTGCTTTTTTTTTCGATAAGCAATACATGCTTACCACTCAGAGCTGGGCGATAAGGATAACATGTGCAATTGATAGTGGCAAAAAGTGTCTTGACTTTTATTTACAGACACAAAGTTTGACAACTTATTCGTATTTTTCACTGTCTTAACAGTACTGTCTCGTATAACCCCCGTGTAAAAAACAAAGTTATTTTATCACAACTTGTCTTTTATAAAAACAAAATGTACACAAAAAAGTTTTGTCAAGATCAAAGTTGAAAACACACAAATAAATTTTACTTCAAAAATTTGACTAAACGAACATATTTTCAAAATTTTTCAGAACTTTTTCAATATAGAAGATATAAATAAAATAAAATCAAATCAACTCTCAAACGTTCTAAAAATTACTTTCAGATGAGCAATCGTGAGGACTTATTTTCTAAGGAGGCATCGCTTGTCAACAGCTCCAAGCGAGAGCTGGCGGATGGACGTGAAAAAGATCCAATTTACAAATTAAGGCTTCTCTGCTTCAGTCGTGGTGCCACCGGTATACTCGGGTTAGCCAGGTAAGCAAACATAGGGGGAGCGATGATGGTGCAGCGTATAGAAGAGGGAGACTGAACGGATTGGCGTATAATCCAATGAATATGTATAAATCGTTGACTTAAATCCGGCAAATGCAATGCAATCAGATGAAGTCTCGTATGTGTGTTGGTTCTTTAAGGACTTCCATATCATAAAGAGGGGGGTAACAGACATGGCCACAAAAGCCAAAGTGAGGTCATAGCAACAGACGACAAATGGCAAACTGACTGAATGATGAAATCAGTCAGTGTATTGAGGTAGCTTTAAAAGTAAATTTTATGAAAAAAAAACAAAGCATACAAATATACCCATTTTTCACTTGCAAAACAGATATATAATTGGATTATTTCTACCTCAATCCCTGAGGTGCGCACGTTCAATCTTCTATACATCGTATACATGCTACATTCATTTCGTATGGATTTGTGTCTACCAAATAGTTGTTTTTTTTTTATTTTACAGAGCATTCCGTAACATGGATGATGATGGCAGCAAAGCTCTCAATTTAGAGGAGTTCATCAATGGTATTCACGAAACTGGCCTGGATTGCACGGATGAGGAGATAGCACAAATGTTTACAACGTATGAACGACTTAACAAACGCATATACACACATTCTAACACACTTGCTTTAGACTTGTAAACCACAGAGCACTTTTTTTTTTTTTTTTTTGCTGGCCAAATAACATCCGAATGAACCTTATCATGCATACTATATCGATATATATATTTTTAATATTCAACATATTTTGACCAATTTATTGACTTTAAATTTTGTTACCTTTAACGACTTGAATAGCTTAGTCTGTCTTTTCACTTGTCTTACTTCTTTTTATGACTTACTTTTATTATGACAACAAGATATGGGAAAACAAAAGTTTTCATGCAAGTCTTAGTTAACTTTTCTATTAACTTATTCAAATTTTGATTAACATTTATATAAATTTAATAACTTTTTTTTGAGTATTCACGTCTGAATTATACACCTTTAAGCATACACTGAAGCGAATTTCATTAATTTATTTCATTACTTTTTTCATCTTTATAACTTCTAACCATACAATTTTTTAGTTTTGATGAAGATGGAAGTGGCTCCATTAATATGACCGAATTCTTGCTTAAGCTTCGTGTAAGTTCCGAATTTATGTCTATCAAATAATACTTATAACTATACTGTATAATTTTTCTACTTTTATAGCCGCCCATGGCCCAATCTCGCCTTGATATTATAGACAAAGCTTTCGATAAAATCGATCGCACTGCCGATGGTGTTATTACCATCGAGGATTTGAAAACCGTCTACTCAGTGAGGGATCATCCGAAATACCAGAGCGGTGAAATGACCGAAGCTGAAATTTTGACACAGTTCCTAAGCAACTTTGAAGGTGGACGTGGTAATAATGATGGAAAGGTCACAAAAGAAGAGTTCGTCAATTATTATGCGACAATAAGCGCCTCCATAGACAACGATGCATACTTTGATTTGGTGATGCGTCGTGCCTACAAGCTTTAGATATATAGGCTTTGTTTGAATATATTTAATGCAATGTTTTCAATGGTTTTTATCTCTTAAATATGTTTAAATATATTAAACATGAAAATAGCATGTATGTGGCAACTAAATAGCACAATTTTCTTCATCTTTTCAATAATATTGTCAAACTCTTCAATTAAAAATTATCATAATGTACCTATTTGATATGAAATTATTTTTACGCACATTTGAAAATAAACAAATTTTTGAAAATTAATTTTATTTAAAATTTTACATAATGTGAAGAAGTAATAACACAGAATGTAGGATCCTAAGTTGTAATAGGATCGTAATTGACGTCAAAGCTTCTTTTATGAGAACTTAGCTACATCGTACGTGCCATTATTTCGAAATTGACTTTTTGATGCAAATTTGTTCTACACCCCACAACGCATCACTGGTAAAACATTGTGGCTAAAATCATTAAAGTAACTTAGTTAATTATCTAAGCGCATGTTAAAATTTTCTTTGATATTGCAAGCTAAAGCACAGAAGAGTAGAAAAAACGCTCTTCTATAAAATTTGGTTGTTAGCATACAATAAACCCATGCCAAAAAAAAAACTCATAACCTGGAAGTGGTTAAAAATCTGCTTTTGTACTAAAAATTGTGAAAAGGATGTGTTTATTGACATCTTCTTTCCAATCATGTTAAAAAAAAATGTACATCTAATAGTCTAAGATCCAACCTAAGTTCAACCTTCCCCCATCTGTTTTCCGAATGAAAAGTATTTTTTAGCAATTGTAATAGGTTGCGAATAGGTTGCCTAGTGGAATTGTGTCAAGATTTTGTTTAATTAAAATAAATATACTAATTTTTTTTTAGTTTTTTTACTTATTTGCTTACCAATCGAAATCAATATTGACTGAAAGTAAAAAGCATTAGGAACGAAAAACAGTTGGGTTGCGTATTTTTTTCCGGTCCACACTACTAGGTTGCCAAGTATAAATAGGTGAATTGATACTGATATCTGCACTCATCTGTTTTCTAATTTAAATGTTTATTAAAATACAGATAATTTTATCACGAACACGATGGTATTAAGTTGCCTAAGTAAAATCGGTAAATACATGGGGTTACCGCATTTTTAAACAGTGAGCGACAGAGTAGGATGGGTCGTATTACTCATTGCGATAGTGCAACACGCAGCGCAGTTGCTGTTAGTGAAAGTAAAAGAGAGATCTATACTACTCGAGGAATGATATATTAAATATATGAGCTGTTCAGAGCACAAGTAGCGTAAGTCCATTTTTGGTAGTTTTGAGAAAATTGAACATTTAGAAAAATTCTTATAATAAATTCCAAGTATAAAGAACTCAGTTATGCTTATAAGCTAGGTCAAGAGCATAAATGGAGCTATCCATATCGTACAAAATAAACTAAATAGAACATAAAAATGGTGCAGAATATTGCATATTAGTAAAAAAATTTGGAATTGCGCCACTGAAAATTATTTTAAATTTCTCGTTTCCGCTGTAGAAATCTAATAGGAGATATTTTTCAAAAACTTTTTGATGAGGAATAACAGCATTTTTACATAGAAGTTGGACAAAACTACCCACTAGCGATTATCTTCATTATTAAGGGAGATATAAAATGAATGGACTTACGCCACTTGTCCTCTGAAAATTTGGAAAATTCCTCCTTTCCGCTGTAAAAATGTAATGGAAAATATTTTTAAGAATTTTTTGATGAGGAATGACAGCATTTTTTCATAGAAGTTGGACAAAACTACCCCTTAGCGATTATCTTTATTATTAAGGGAGATATAAAATGAATGGACTTACGCCACTTGTCCTCTGAAAATTTTTTAAAATTCGGCCTCCTCAATTATTCAGAAAATCACAAAGGTATGTTTTAATTGCACTTCTGAAACTAAATTCTGTCAATCCTTACCAAAAAATCCTTAAAAATATAGTCCATTACATTTTTACAGTGGAAAAGGGTAATTTTAAAAAATTTTCAGAGGACAAGTGGCGTAAGTCCATTCATTTTATGTCTCCCTTAATAATAAAGATAATCGCTAATGGGTAGTTTTGTCCAACTTTTATGAAAAAATGCTGTCATTTTTCATCAAAAAATTCCTAAAAATATTTTCCATTACATTTTTACAGCGGAAAAGATAAATTTTTAAAAATTTTCAGAGGACAAGTGGCGTCAGTCCATTCATTTTATATCTCCCTTAATAATGCAAATAATCGCTAAGGGGCGGTTTTGTCCAACTTCTAGGTAAAAATGCTGCCATTCGTCATCAAAAAGTTTTTGAAAAATATCTCCTATTAGATTTCTACAGCGGAAACGAGAAATTTAAAATAATTTTCAGTGGCGCAATTCCAAATGTTTTTACTAATATGCAATATTCTGCATCGTTTTTGTGTATTATTTAGTTTAATTTTTACGATATGGATAGCTCCAATTATGCTCTTGACCAAGCTTATAAGAAAAACTGAGTTCTTTATACTTGGAATTTATTATAAGAATTTTTCTAAACGTTCAATTTTCTCAAAACTACCAAAAATGGACTTACGCCACTTGTGCTCTGAAAAAATAATGGTATTTGTCAGAGCAATAACAAAGTATTACATTTTGTTCAGAAATTACGTAAGCTAGGAGTTTCTAGCCCGTACTCATAAATAGGTTACATTTTCCTCTTCACTTCTACGTACTTAACTCAATTTCCCTAAAAAATGGACTTACGCCACTTGTGCTCTGAACAGCTCATATGTCCTTACCTTTTAAATTTGTATTTATTTTATAATGTGAACAACGTATATAAACAAAAAATATTAACCCTCCATTACAAACGCTATTAGGAGTAACTTCATTACTAACATGGGTGTAATCCACCCATAAATTTTTATTCATGAATTTGTAAAAAAGAACGTTAAAACAGTAAAACGAATCTGCTTTTATTAATTTCGTATATTTTTTTATTCTATTACACATTAAATTCGTCCACTTTAATTATTATTTCATTTTAATAAAAATATATAAAAATAACGTTAATTAAAGAACTATAAATAAAAAAATATCAATGGTTTGGATAATTTCACATTCTGAGGTCAAATTATTTGCCACGTTCTTCGAGAAGGCCAATTTGAAAAGCTAAAAGATGTATAAAAAAAATTATCTATTTTATTTTTTGTTTGCAATGAAAATTTCTAAAAATAATGACCTCTAATTATTCGTTATAATTGAAACATTAGCCTCTCATGGCACAGCAGCGCAAGCATCGTAAATAAACGGCTAGCACATAGAATAAATGACGATTATAGAAAACTTAGTCACGTAGTCAAAATAAACCATTCAATGGTCAAAGATTTTTAAAATTTCACATTTGTTTTGCCAAATCGCCAAATGCATAAAAGAATACGCTGAAATCAAAATTATAGAACTTCTATGTTTATCTATATAGTCAGAGATGCATTTCTGTTTTTATCTGAGCATTGCCATGCATTGCCATATTGTGCATGATCATACATGGGTAATTTTTTTACAAACCGTACAGATTTGAACAAAAAATGACCGACCCAATTTTGATTTGCATGAAATTTTTTTACGGGTTCTATATCGAAAAAAAGAGACACGTGTTCGAGGATTATTTTTTTTGAAGTGAAAACTTCTTTAGGCGCGTTGAACGATTTTGGTAGAGGGTAAATCATTCGTTTGCATCACCGTATTTTTCCAAGGAATTCGTCATTCGGCCGCAAGCTCACAAAGAAATAACTTGGCAACTCCTGAAATTAATGCATATAATCTGTTTGTTAGTATATAAATACTTAAGTTAGGTTGCAATAAGATGTTTGCAACCAAAACTTATTATTAATTCGGTTTATATTTATATATATATGCCTTTAAAGTTTGGCAATTTCTTCAGTTGTTGTATTTGTCAATATTTTTGAAAAATGTGCTTTTACTCAAACAGCTGCTATTCATGGTGAGATTTAAAAATGGATCCATCTTCTTCTTTTTCTTCTTTTTTCTGCTGGAACTTCGTTTGCAAACAAGAAAAATAATGTATGGATTGAGTGTTTTAACATTTTAATCTTTAAGTTGTGATAAAGGCATATGTTGAACATTCAAATAATTACATGCATGCTCTTATTTTATTACATATCGTCAAACAAAGTTTGACAATTTTCACACTTGTTGTATTTGTCAGTGGCTTTTTATTTTCACCACTGCGGCATTTAAAATTCAGAGTTGTCAGCTATGGCTGTGTGTCAATCAGTCGTGGTAGGATAGAAAATATCAAGTTGAATAAAATTTGTGTGTGTTGAAATAAATTTGTCTTTTTTGCTGTGTCAAATGGACGATGAAATTTTGACAATTACAAATTTTGACATTTCGGTCGTGTTTTAGCGCAAATATTTTGTTTGTATTTTATCAATTTGCGACATATTTAATTCGAGAGCTTGTACTTGCAACATATTTCGTAAACTTGTAATACTGTAAACTTAAAAAACTGTTAAAAAATTAAAAAAAAATAACGAAACAGCAGGCAAGCAGAAAATAAAGCATGCAAAGTGCTGTATATTTTACGCCGCCAATTCGGTTCATCCCCTCTAACGCTGCGCAACCGTTGGGATCTTGTAATTCTCTTTGCGTTGTTGTTGTAAATTTGCTAAGTAGTTATTGTTGTACAGTAAGCTTTGATTTTTTGTGGATGTTTATTTGTAGCTACAGTCAGCATATGACATCGAACTAATTTAGAAAACAGTTTATACATATGAATTAAAGAGTATATATAATATTGGTAAATCTATTTGTTTTTTGTAAAAGTGTTCATATGTAGTTCATATGTATAAACTGTTTTCTAAATTAGTTCGATGTCATATGCTGACTGTAGCTACAAATAAACATCCACAAAAAAATCAAAGCTTACTGTACAACAATAACTACTTAGCAAATTTATATATATATATATATATGTATATATTTACATTTATATATATATAAATTTACATATATATATATATATATTTACATATTTACATATATATAGTTCCTATATATGAACAATTTAGCTCATTGAGGAAATTTAAAGAATATTTATGTATATTTATATAATAGCAATTACGTATTAAACCTGCAAAATAATTAATATTTTCAGTAGTAATTGAATAACTAAGGTCTGCTTATCCTAAGCATTCTATTTTTTAAAACTGTTTAGCTTAATTTCTTATATGGATTATATATAATTTATAAGCTATAGATATTTCTTAATTTTAGAATATTCTATTTTTAATACACAACGCAATATAGATATGGTGAACATGTATATTGTGTTAGTGTTTTGATATAAATTGATATAAATGAGCTTTAATTTTTTTATATTAATCAATAATGAAATAATTTAAATAAATTACTTTAATTATATGTATTTTTGATATGGCAACACTTTTGCTTAAAAGAAATAGTTTCAGTAATATATAAAAATTTAATAAATTGTTATAAGCTCTTAACAAAAATAATTCTAATATCATATGCCAACTGTAGCTACACGATTAGAATTCACAACACCTACAAAAAATTTCCGGCTACTGCGCCAACAACAATTACTAAGGAAATCTACAAACAAGGACGCACAGAGAAGAACAAGATCAGAGCGGAACTTTTAAAACTTTTTGATTTCATCCTACATATAGGACGGGCTGCAGTATGAGCTTTCGCACATCCTACATGCCCGTCCGATCTGTCAAATCCATCCTACATGTAGCATAGTCCGAAACCCCCTATTAGCATGAAAATTCTTATATAGCATCAAGGCGGTCCGTGGCAGGACAACGTCTTCCATTTATATTTTAGGTATAGGTTTTCGCTTCGGTCGGCAGTCCTCTCACTGCTATACTTTCTTTTTATTTTTTCGTGGCACGTTGTCATCAGTTTTTGGTGTAGAAATCCCTGATTTATCGACGTATGTGAAACACCGTTTTCTGACCAATTCTCACAAATAGCACAGACATTTATTTTTCACACTTTTTGATCGTTTATTTTTCGTATCGCGAAATGGAGTTTATTCTAATATATCGAAATTCTTGACCACGTTTTCCTGCAGCTTGAGCTTATTTTACACGCACAGCACAAAACATTCGGCGAAAAATAGGTGATTTCAAAATTTAACAAAGACTTTAATTTTCTTTCCAATGCACCTTGAATTCCAACGTAATTTGTACCTTTTTTTAAACATAAAAGGCATATGCGTGATCGATTTTCCTCATGAGAACCGCCATGATTCAGTTTGTTCACTCCGAACATTTTAACGTTCCCTTCAATGTGGAAATCGAACTGAATTTCAAGGTCTATAACTTGTAGCGAACTAGCTAACTCTTGCTTATTTACTCGATTCATTTTTTATCATATCCCTATGCCAGGGCTGGGCATTCTAACAAAGTCACATTTAATTTCGTCTTGTAAGTATTGGTGCGCTCTAGAATAGCACACACTGAGCGAAATAGTTGTCACAATTATTTGTAAGTTTGTACGTTTATACCCCAACACATACTGTAATATGTGATTATTTACAATGCTTTTTAGGTGTTTTATTTTAATATTCTTAAACCCTAATATATACGAATCATTAAAATTATTATAAAGACCTCATTAAATTAGTGAATAGTTTTTTAAGAGTGTACATAAAATTTCCGACACAGGTCTTCACAGCTTCACCGTCAGCGAACGACTGAATTATATTCTCTTCTGTTGTGAGTTTCTGTCTGACCATAACCATGGCAGAATAACGAGGTAGATGCACCAAGGTATATATAATATCTAATAAATTAATTAATATTAATAATATTTAATTCCTTTCCAAGAAGATCAATTTTACGTAAATCCAATGGAAAATGTGTCTTTTACAGAGGTTTCAACAAAATGTGTTTTTAAAAATAGCAAACAATTCTATGTTTGGAGGTCAATAAGAGTTATAATAAAACATAAATTCAGTAATTTTTTCGCCTAAATGTTGGTATAAGTAAGGAATTTATATTTTGTTTGCAGATTTGGGCATGTGTTCTTTGAAAAATACAACGTTACAAGCAAAACACATGTTTTTTTAACAAGAAATACCTTCAGGAGAATCAAAAACGCTCCGATATATTTTCTCCGATTTGAAAAAAAAGTATGCAGAAATCGTTTTTATGAGTTTCTCTAACTATAAGACCACGGACAAATGATTTTTTTCCCCCATACAAAAGCGATCCGGCTTAATATATATGCTTTAAATTTTTTAATGAAATCAGAATGAAGAGCTATTTTTTATCGCCCTTAAATTTATTTTCAGATATTGGTCTTGAAACTTTAAATTTGTTAAAAAAAACGAAAAAAACTTTTTTTAAATAAATTCGACCGTAACAACTATACTACTGACACTGTTGGCACATTTTATACCTTAAAATTTTTGGTTTGACTATACTCTTCAATATACAACAATTCATTCAAAGAAAAGAAAAGTTTTTACAAGCGTTTATGTAAATTATTGCTCTCAACAGTGGATTTTTTTTAATTTTTGCCAATTTATATGAAAAATTTTAGCTAATCGAAAATAAATATTACGATATTTGGATTCGACGAAAAAATTCACTATAAAAAATGTTATCGCTGTGTGTTATAGTGAAAATTTTCAAATTTTTTGGAGTAGTGTAATTATGTTGAAGTAACTTTATTAGCACTGATAAGAATAACGAAATGTCAAAGAAAGCAACAAGGTGCATCATAAATCGAAAATTACATTAATTACATTTACATGCAACTTGGTTTTTTAACTCCGATAAATTTAAATAGTCCGAAATGAAAACGTACGTGCCTAAACTCTCGTCTGATCTCGAAAGTACGAAAAATAGCACGATTGTGGCTATAGTTCCATCCCTGGTTCAAGTTCTTATTCATTGTCTTTTACGCTCTTCTTATGTGTGACAGCTACGGTACTCACCTCTCTGGGACAACACTACCATGTTGAATATACATAGAGATGCACTAGAAATACGCTCTCTCCGACAACAAAACAATAACTAAGGCGTAATTATAACGTCAAAATGAGGTCTTTTGAAAATGTTATCAATTTTTACTTACTTATTTATTCAGTTTTGAACTGGACTGCCTTTAACTTCCTCCCGTCTTGAAAATTCGAAAACAGTTCATTAATTGCTAGCTGCCGTTCCAGCACGATAAAATTAGCAAACAATCGCCGATTTCATTATTTAAATTTTATGTTTTCCAACAGAAATTTCACTTGTCAAATTATATTTTGACAGTTTAAATCAGCCGTACATAACTACACAAATAAATTGGTTACTACACAATCGAAAAAAGTAGTCGAATGAAAATTACATTAAAAGTAAAATTTCATTTGCTTCATTTAAGGCCAAACTACAATTAGTTATGTATTATATCTTAAAACACGGCTCATTTTATGAAATTTTTAAGACTTTTGTTTAGTTTTTTACATGTTCATACATAAAATCTGGGTACTCAATTGATTTATACGGTTACAAGTAAATTATACATCCCTATGGCTGAACGAATAACTGTCTGACCAGAATCATGTCGTTGTCGTGTCGGCAGGCAGAACGCTGGCAGAGACAATGCAAACCTTATGGGAGAAAATTGCGGCAGAATACGACAATGAAAACGCCAAGATAGAAATGTTTCTATTTCTATTTTGACTTTGTCATTTATTTGAAAGCTCTCTCAGCTTCTCTCTAAAAATGTTGCCATATTTTAACAAAATTTGAAAAATCTGTCAACCAATGTAGCGAGTAAACAGTGTTCCTGCTTGCTCTTATAATGATAGGAGTAGCCCTCAGTTGAAAATGCAGTAAATTTATATGAAGAGTATTGCAAAAAGTAGTGTAATAAATGGAAGTGGAGTAATTATTAGTTCAATCGGAGTACGATGAGAACACTGAAGCAAGTTCAAGAAAATCAACAATGGCAGATTGAATAAAAGCAAAACGACAAAGCCAACGCTACAATTCTGGGCCAACTCTTAGCGATTCTCTCTCACCGACACGACAACGACATGATTCTGGTCAGACAGTAAACATAAATTGTTAATAGTGACATTATAGCTACACCAATGTTTTGCTCTCTCGTTTTTTGCTCTCCGAATTGCATCTACCTGGTTATTCTGCCATGACCAGAACCATGTCGTTGTCGTGTCGGCAGGCAGAGCGCTGACAGAGACAATGCAAACCTTATGGGAGAAAATTGCGGCAGAATACGATAATGAAAACGCCAAGATAGAAATGTTTCTATTTCTATTTTGACTTTGTCGTTTATTTGGCAGGACTCTCAGCTTCTCTCTAAAAATATTGCCATATTTTAACAAAATTTGAAGAATCTGTCAGCCAATGTAGCGAGTAAACAGTATTCCTACTGTTGTCTAATAATGATTGGAGTAGCCTTTAGTTGAAAATGCAGTAAATTTATATGGAGAGCATTGCAAAAAGAAGTGAAATAAATGGAAGTGGAGTAATTATTAGTTCATCGGAGTACGATGAGAACACTGAAGCAAGTTCAAGAAAATCAGCAATGGCAGATTGAGTAAAAGCAAAACGTCAAAGCTAACGCAACAATTCTGGGCCATCTCTTAGCGATTCTCTCACCGACACTACAACGACATGGTCAGACAGTTTTGTGTACATGTGAAAAGTTACGCTCACTGAACATAGCTGCATGTTCAAAACATTAACAAATAAATAAGTCACAGCTTCATAGGTGAGAAAGAGAGGGCAAAGCTACAGAGTTGGAGCGAGAGCGCTTAGGATAAACAATGTCAGTTAAGTGGAAAAATACAATAACAATCAATTTTTCCTTTTTTTTCAAAAGTGCCAGATGGCGAATTCAAAAATGGTTGGGGGTGTTCAGAAAGTGTCCAGGAATCCCCCCGACCAATAAAAAAGGAGGTACAATGACTTACGTTTTATACCTGCACCCTGAACACCGTGCCGTAACATGGTAACATGTATAATGCGCACCTCACACGGTCAATCATTTGACGTCAATCAGGTATATAAGTTAGTACATATTTGTTTGCATGCGTTACACATACACGTTGATGGCTTTATTGATCAAAATCCAAATTTTTAGATAATTTGCAATGCTGGTCAAGCGGCTGGATGTGCGTAAGGGCTTGATTGATCAATCTTTCGTCATTTCGTTTGTTTTCATCGAGCAGTAAACATGACTGCAGGAAAAAAAAGAGCTGTAAATAATAAATTTAAGGGGACAAACACTTTTTGGCAGAGTTTATTGACTTTTGACACTTCAAAGCAGTATGCCATTTTAGATCACCACCATCAACTCTATTATGGGTTGCCATCTGTTCTATTTGCTTCTTCATTTATTTCAATATTCATTAGTGTTCGATTTTTTGTCGAAAATGGCCTACTGCTTTGAAGTGTCATATGATTAGCAGCCATACAATTCATAAGAATGAATTAGAGGATTTGCACATTCATATGCTAGTTTAAACAGTGAGTTGATCACAGCTTAATCACTCAAAGACTACTGAAGAGGAATATGTAGCGATTTCCGAAACAGACTGTCTAGTCAGCTGAGTGATTGACTCTATACAGAGTTGTTGTTGTTGTTGTTGCCTTCTTGAAAACTCACTTGATCTAAAGCTCACAATCTTAGTTCATGTATTTATTCAATAGATCATAAAAAATAAAGAATATTTCTTAAAAGTCATAAAATAAAAGAAGCACCAATTTTTTGAGTTAAAATACAATTATGTTTTTCATACAACTAGACTTCTTCTTTAGTTGTACACTTATTCGGCGCCTTTCAATAAACATTTGTGACAGCCTAACTTACGGACTTAATTAGACACAATTTTTGGCCTGGTACCCAATTCCATTGCAAATTTTTTTATGAATTTAGGCTATTTAAGCCTGACTAGAATCTAAGTGGTAGTTTAATCAACTTCAAATAGAAAAAAATTATTTTAAATTTGAGGACTTCATTAGTAAATCATAATTATTTTCCAACTAAAAATGTCATGACAAATCTAATAGTATGAAAATGCTTTTCGTTGTTGAAAGTTATGAATACCTTGATATGCAAGCAACTCCCAGATACAGTTTCTTCTTTTTATCCGAGAACTTTAGATTTTATCCTAAAAACAAAAAGAAAACAGTGCTGCACCAAAACTTATTGACAGCTGTTCATTTTGCAAAGCTAATCAGTGGCTGACAACATTTCATCAGCATTACGTTATTGGAACCGTTGAAAGCACGCCTAACAACCAACGTAACCAGTCTCATTAGGCCAAGCGAAGCCAAGGATTCTACTCAACCGTTAAATGATTTAGTGTTTTTGCTTTTTGTTTTTTCGTAACACAACTAGAATTCGAACTTATAACATTGCGGATTACATAGAAATTTTGTGAAATCGTAACAGCTTGGCAATGGAGTAGGTATGTTGAGGGAAATAAAAAAATGAGATAAAAAAATAAAAAACAATAGCAAAAAACCGTTTTAATTAGTTCAAATATCATTGTAACTCGTTAACTAACGTAGGTACACAAGCTGGCAACGTGAGTTCAGTTGTAACAAAATGAAAACAACAACAACAACAACAACAATGAGAACAATTACAACAACTAATGTATGCAGAGCAGCTACCCAGTGCGCATTGGCAGGCTCCAAGGTTTATAACACAACTCTGTTGTTTTTTAATATATTTAAAAGCTGAAAACATTTTCTTTTCATTTGCGTGTCTGAGGAATCGAAAAAATTCCGGGTGGAAACGTTAAGAAATTTCAAACTTTTTTTATTTTTTCAACTTTAAACTTGACTTTAAACTTTCAAACCACCTAGATATACTCATAGGCTGTGTGTCACTCAGAAACTTTTCAGTCGGATGATCAAATTTTGACAGCAAGGAAAACATATGTTTTTGGAATAAAAATATTAATATATGTATACTTAATAAAATAAAAGGCCACCAATCTACATTGCTTAACTTTATTACTTTAAAAACATCTAAAATTTGACTGCTTGTGATGTTCCGTAACATAATCTTTTCTCCCGACTTCAAAACTCCCACTCAAAGAATTTGTCCCACAATAAAGAAAATAATAGAAAGTGGCATCACTTGCACAAAAATTTTGACATTGTTACGGTGTCGATTTGATAGACGTCACCTACTTCTTCCACCTTCATAAATACATCTTGGCCCCAGGGGCTACTACAAATTTTGACAATCGAAAGTGAATTTTTGACACACTCAAAAATAAAAAACCAACACGTCGATTTCCGCGACGTATTTAATTCGAGTGCTTGTACTTGCAACTTATTTCGTAAACTTGTAATATTAGGCGTGTTTTTTTCTAAGCGAGTTGTAAAAAACGACCGCTTATTATATGAAAAGTTGCTTATTTAAGCGAGTATGAGCGACTTTTCATACAATAAGCGGTCGTTTTTTGCAAAACACAGCTATTGTAAACTTAAAATACTTAAAAAATAAAATAAAAATAATAAAAAAAGCGAATAATAAAAAAAGCTGCACAAGCAAGTGCAGCGCAAATTTCTTGCTAGCCAACATCCTCCAAGTGCCATCACCAGCAGCATAAGCAAATTAAGCGCAAATTCTCCGCATTCAATTTATTTAATTCACGTCAGAGTATAATGGCAGAAATTTGCCTCTGCGCTTGAGACATGCTGAAATGGTGCTTCTGAAATATTGGAGAGTTGACCAGTCAATTGAATTGTGCTGCACTTGCTGGTGCTTCTCGTGGCGACTCTCGGAGAACATTGGCAAGCAAAAGAATCAGGAAATTCGCGCTGCACTATCTTGTGCTGCTGGTGATGGAACTTAGAGGATGTTGGCTAGCAACAAATTTTGCACTGCACTTGCTTGTGCTGCTGCTGGTGGCACTTGGAGGACGTTCGCCAGCAAAGAAAGCCAATTTAACTTTGCTGCACTTGCTGATGCACCGGGAGATCATTGGCCCGCACACATGCACACACAAACTCAAGCACTGTATTTTTTCTTATTTTTATTATTTTGTTATTTTTTAAGTTTTTTAAGTAAACATTATTACAAGTTTACGAAATAAGTTGCAAGTACAAGTACTCGAATTAAATATGTCGCAAATTGAATAAAATGCAAATTAAATAAAATATTTGCGCTATAACACGACCGATATGTGAAACGTCAAAATTTGTAATTGTCAAAATTTCATCGTCCATTTGACACAGCAAAAAAGACAAATTTATTTCAACACACACAAATTTTATTCAACTTGGTATTTTCTATCCTACCACGACGAAAATGTTTCCTTTTGACACACACCAAAGAAGTTAAAAGCATGTTTAATTTTCCGATCAACAAGATATCATTTATTTTAAAAGTCTAAAAAATGCAAAAAATATTATTGCAGTTGTGTTATGTGTTATAAAAAGTCTCTCCAGTGCAAAAATAAAAAATTTAATTTGTAGCCTTTCTACAAGTGAGCTACGACATATTTATTTTGCTTAAATAAATTTATTTTAACACATATTTATTAGATTCACTTCATGTCAATCCCGTAAAAGTCTTTGAATCAATTTTTAACCAACTTCCCGATGAGCTAGAGTTTTGAAACTGTAGCTCAGAACTGAATAACACACAATAGTCACTGATTTTCTTGTCTGTACGTTTATTTGTTTGGCTAAAATGCGAAACTATTTGATACATACATACATACATACATATTAAAAATCATACAATTCATATTAACAAAAATAATGAAAAGCTCATTGACATTTCAAACATAAATTTCAAAAATTCACAGCTGAAGTGAATTTATTACCTCATTTAGAAAAGTTTTGGTGTGAGTTCTGTAGCTCATAGCGTAAAGCGATAGATTTATAACCACAAGGTAGTGAGTTCGAGCCTCAACAATGTGGACGGATTTTGAATTTGTAAAAAAGTAGTTTAAATAATATATTTTTGAATAAATGTATTTGACCAATGTTTACAGATTTATATATTTTTTTTTTGCAACTTGTGCTCAGGCTAAATGGTCTATTGTTTTTTAATGCAAATAAAAAATTTATTTCATATATCTTCCGACGTTTCGCTGGTTGTTTTTCAGCTTCTTCTGGGAGAATCCTTTATTTTATTTTAAAAACGAATACAAAAAGAGATTTTTAGTTTAGAATGTATATCAATATACACAATTAATTTTTTATACATGACAGGAAAATTAGAAATTCAAATATCACATTACATGTCAAAACATTTGACAATTAAACATTAAACAATTAGAACGTCACTATAAGACAATTTTTGTCAAACTTCAAATAATATTGCACTGATTTTTTAGTTTGAATTGCTACAGAGTATGTTAGATTTATATTATCCGTGTCTCCTTTCGTGTTCATAGGTATACTTTGTTTTTCTTGTATTCGTAAGCTTTCTAATGTTAGTCTCTTATTTTTTTTATTCTTTTTTTATCTTCTCTTTGTCAAGATTTTAATTTGGCTAAAATCAGCTGTGTGCTTTGTTTCCAAAATATGTTGAGCGAGTCCCGTTGATTCTCTTCCTTTCCTAATACTTGACATATGTTCCTTTATTCATACTCCGAGAGATCTTTTCGTTGTCCCATGTATACTTGTTCACAGTCTTCCCCGTCTTTTCCTTTGCAGCTGTTTTCGTACATGTCATGATCTAAATTGTGTACTATATCCTTAGTGTTGGTGAATATATTCGCAAGTGTTTGGTTCGATTTGTGTGCATAAGATGTGTTCAATTTTTTTTATTGTTCTGTGTACGTGCATACTGTTGTCAGTTTCTTATTTATTTTATAAGAAAGTAGTTCGATTTATTGATATTTAGCATATATTTCTTCTTGAGTTCTTTTGATCAAAGCACAGAGCACTTACTTTATAATCGTAAGGTTGTTGTTAGTTCGATCTTCAACAATGTCAATGGGGTTTTCCGGTTTTTTTTTTGTTTCATTTTTAATATGTATGGAACTATTTCAGTTTCTTGAACAAATTCATTTGTCACCTTCAGTGATGAATTTTGGGAATTCGAATGTATAAAGTTTTTGACAAAGACTAAAAATCAGAAATAATTATTTGAGTAAAAAATTTTTTTACTATAACACGTTTTTAATACGAACTAAAAAGCATAAAAGAATTTTTCCTAGAGTGGTGTTTTTAATTCTCCTAAAAACGTGGGGCGCATGCTAAAGAGAATATTAACCCTGCATTACCAACCTTAGCAAACTTAAATATACCATCCATGCAAGGACTTCTATCCTGACAGTCAAGGGACCTGGATTAAGAAATAATTAGTTCACTAACGTACTACAATTGTTAATAACACTGCTTACTATTCTCTATAGCTTGCGCCCCACGGTTTTCGGAGAACTAATAGCCCTTCTTTAGGAGAAATTATTTTATACTTTTTAGTTTGTTTTAAATACGTATTATATTAAATTTTTTTTTTACTTAAATAATTTTTCACTTCAGTTTGAATACTTAAAATTAAATAATGCAAATATTTTTTCGTCAACTGAAAAAACTTAACTTTTTTGGACGCGAAATTAAACAAGCTGTTCGAATGTATGAGTAGCTATTTCAAGGTAATTTTAAAGAAAAATATTCAACAAATCAAGGTCAAAGTTAAAGAAAAAAAATGTGAAAGTTTTATCGTTTCCACCTGTAACTTTTCCAATTTTATAGACATAAATATGTTGTACAATATATACCATAGAGAAGGTCTGTTTTTGTTTTTTAAAAAAAAGTTTGCAATTTTTAAATTAATTCAAAAACAACAGAGTTATGCAAACTAATTAACACGCATGTCACATAAATTGGGTTTTTAGGATACGTATAAAAATTTTTGGGTTGACTCAAAAAACCAAGCATGCAGTAATCTTATGTTCAGGTCTATAGCCTTCACCTTGTCTTATACAAAGTTTTTCTTCACTGTTACACCGTATTATCGGAGCTAACTCTGAAGCTTACTATCTGAGATCTTTCTGTAACTTAAACAGTAGATGAATTTTTTTTTTTACTAAATTGCAAAAGTTCTTATGATCTGTGCAATGTAAAATCTTGAATTCGATATCTCTTTAACCGAGTGCGCTCAAAGAAAAAAAACATTGTTATTGTATCTTTTTATGAAATCTTTTAAATTTATTTTCTTTAGATATTAATTAATCCGTAAAAAACTATAAGACATACTGATTCCAACATAATTATTCATTCGCTTAATCGAAAGTCATTATCAGTGTTTGCAAAAACTAAGTTCTGTAATCTATTGCACTCTGTCAAAGTAAAAAATGGAAATTTTTTTTTTTTTAATTTTTGGTTTTAACCGATGCAACGAACTTGATGGCACTTTTTAATATGAAAATAAATACCACAGACTGATGCATAATTTTTTGGAGATAATCCCTTTTAATTTTAAAAACGTAGGTTTTTGATTAAATAATTTTAATTTTATAGAAACACAGGCTAAACAATATTTATAAAGAACACAATTTTTAAGAAAGTTTTATTATCAAATAACACCATTAAAAAGATTTATTTGTGGTTGTTAGATAAGGAACCATTTTTTGATGTTGTTCAGCACCTTGTTATACCATTTGCTTTACTTTTTTCTTATATGTAATTTTTCCATCAAATCGAGGCATTACACCAATTGCTCTCTCTGCTACGTCAATAACAATATACATATTGTTGACTACTTCTTCAGCGCCAAATAATTTACGTTTTAAGCCAACGAATCGCCATTATTTATATCGATTTCGACGGTTTTTAAGCTGTGAACTTTCACCATCATTGCTTGCTAGCTACTTATCTGAAACCGATCGAGTGCTCTAATGACGTGTGGTAAGACAACATCTTTCTTAGTACTATGAACACGACGTTGTCCTTGTTTTGGAAGCTCATCATGAAAACCTGAAGAGGGATCTGATTCTACTTCAGAATTTGAAGAATCATCTTTAGCTTGCCAATAATTTTTTGATGGTGTCTAAATTCTTTTTGCTGCCAAACAATTTAAAAGGAAATCTATAAATTTTAAACTTAATTGACTGGAGTTTACTAGAAATTTTGTTTGGAAATTTGTTTGGACAAATTTCTTAAACCATTGCAGTCTTCATTGTTGGTCCTCTGGTACTGGAGTAAAGCTTTCACATTTTCGTTTTTAATGTTTTCCATTGTATTTTGTTGTAAGAACTAAGTAGTGCACTCATGGGCGTAGCAAGGGTAGGAAAAGGGAGGGCCGTTGCAACCCCCTAAACATTAGAAAAATGTTTTCTTAAATATTAAAGAAAAAACGTCAAAACTGTTTTTCTTATAATTAAAAAAGTATTGAAGTTTTTAATATTCATGTAAGCTTAATTTATTTTTTAATACAAACTAAGGGCTGAAAGATTTGTAATTTAGTAAAAAAAATTTATGAAAAGCTTTAATTTAAATTGATTGGTAACTATGACAATATATTTATATTTCTGAGCTGCACAATGCGAAAGAGAGATTTTTCAGCAACACTAACAAACATTACCAAATAAGCTGTTCAATTGGAAATTTCTGATTGTATTTATTTGTGAATTTTTTGTTTTATAATTCTTTTTATAAATGAATATATAAGAAAGTTTTTTGGTGCTATGTTTTTACAACGTTACTGCAAATTATAAGGGCAATGGTTATTTTCTAATCAATTTACTTTGCAGTCAAAAAAATAAAATTGACTAGCAATAAGAGCAAAATAGAAGAGAAATATGAGCCTTTCCGAGCCTTTCATTGTTAACGAATCTATTTACATCTCCTTTTGCTAGCACATTTGCTAGCACAAATAGTGACATGTTCTGTGAAAACGAATAGGGAAAGATCTCAAAAACTGAAAATGCTCAAATGCCCTTGGGTTCTTCCTCAAATCTACGATTTTATGGAGGTCGCGATTGGACCAAAACTTTAATTTTGTTATTATTGGCTGAAAACCAATGCGCCATTGTAAGTATACTCAAAAATATTTAAAGGTAAACTTTGCTTGTACAGTGTCCGCTCTCCACCTAAAAACTTTGAAGCCAATTAAGGATCGCTCCTTTCACAAGCCTTTCACAAAATATAAAAATGAGCATGAGTAACTATTGTAGAATCCACGTTTCGATTCAGTGGCACATAGGATCAACAGAACCAGCTCACGCAATCATGAACGACCTACCTGTTGGAAGGCTGATGTTATGATGCTGTCTGGTCACTTGAAATTATTGGAACAAAATCTAATGGTATTGTCTTCGAATATTTCGGCTATAATTTTTTTGAAGATCTCACGACTTGCTGCTTTGTGGAAAAGATCAATCCTCCAGTTGATAAAATACTTCTTCGCGCAAAAATAAAATAAGCTTACGAATCATCCAGCAACATAACCTTTTGAATATAGGAAGGTGTCGCTGTTCATACCACATATCGACTCATTTGCTGCAGATTCGCGCCGATGTATACTTTGATTTCCGCTTTTGTTAAATCGCGTTTAATTCAATAACGTTTTGAATCAAATTTTATATTTTTATCAATAAAGCCAATACGTAAAAAAATAACTTATTTATCAGCTGCATGAAAAAATAATTTTCCGGCCCTCCCTTAAGAAAATCCTGGCAACGCTCATGAATGTATATTTATATTAATCTTTACACAAATAAACAGTTTCAGAACAATAAGTAAGTAAGTAACAAAGTTTTTCTCTATCTTAAATAATTTTTTATTTATTAGGGAAATTCTCTAAATACAGAGTTGTATTCATGTTTTTGGTTTTTATTTTTCATGGTTTCTTATAAACTAAACATCAAATAACACTACTCCACAAAATTCCAGAAATGTTCTGATTTGATAGTTTGAACCGTCAATTTAGATGTAAAATAGGACTCTGATTTTAAATAAAAGTCTTAAAAATTATTCTGTAACGTCATTTTTAAGTTATCGATATGTAATTATTTTTAGTGAATTTCGAAAAAGCGTTCCTACATTATTGCAAAAAAGACACGTTTTTATGAATTCATTTAAGTCAATTTAAAAAAAAAACAGTTATTTTCGAAATTTCTATTCAAAAAGTCAGATGGAAGGAATTAGACCATTCAATATTTGAATATAGCAATGTAATGCTTGTTGGCTAAGGTATAATTATCTTTAATGATTTTAATTTTTCTGATTTTTTTAAAAAGTCTCTAAATAATCGTTATTTATTGAGCGATTTTATTTCGATCAAAAATAAAAGTTAAAATTTGAATTTTAGTTTTTCGATCACAATTAAAATTCAAATTTTAATTGCTTTATCATCTGCTTGTAGTCACTGTCTCAGTCGTTTGCAAAATGAATGAAAACAGAATTTGCAATGATAAGCTACTTAGTGATGCAATGCAACGATATGAAGATCGATAGCAATGTTTTATTCTCTGTGCAAAATGTTACGAATATGGGTGTATAATAGGGCGGGCCAAATTTTTTGTCGATTAAAGCCACCCCCTGGGATGATTCTATAGACAATTCTAAGCAACTTTGGTGAAGAAACCATAGGTCTATCTCGATTTTCGAGTCTCCCACTTTTCAAAAAATGATTTTTCCCCTATAACATCATTGATTCAAAATTCGATTTTTTATTCATCGTTATATTATCTTTTTTATGTGTATATGGGGGGTTTTTGGGGTCGAGAAATTCATTTCTGATCTTTATTTTTACCTATGACCACCGCCAGAGGGCATTTCATGCATATTTTAACTATTTTTCGTCTATTTTCTGAGAAAAATTTAAATTTTTTTCGGTATTATTGATCTTTATTTTATTTTTTGTCAACAGAAATTCAACCTAAAAACTAAGAACATGTGCAAAAAAAACAAAAAAATTAATTTAGTGGAAGAAAAGCGAAATAAGTTATTTTTGAAAGTCTTTTGATCTATTGTGCATGCCCTTAATTAACACTCCAGATTTAAGCTTTTTATATATTTTAGCACTGTCTCTGGCTTGGTGTTCCAAATTGTGGACGGGGGCACTACTTCCCCTCCAAAATGGAAGCGTCTTAGGCAATGGGTTGCTGGACATTCACACAGAATGTGTTTGGGGGTTTCTTCTTCCTCTTCGCATAGTCTGCAGACGTCTGATTCAGAAAGAACCATCATTTTAAGATGGTATCTGAGTGAGCAGTGACCTGTGAATAAACTGGTGAGAATTCTAAGGTCTGCTTTGGTAAGCTTGTGTAAATCTTTGGATTTTGCTTTACTTGGAATTCAAAATTCTTATATTGCCTTTGTCCATTAGTTTTGTTCCAGTGGCACTGAAATTTCTTATCTTCCCATATTCTAAGTGACCCCCTTTGATTTCCTGCGGAGACATTCTCTGACACAAACTTCAATGGCATAAACCTCCGCCTAGAATATTGTCGGCGTGTATCCCATTGGAAGAGCTTTTTGGAACTTAGGACCATATATCCCCGCTCCCGTTACTCCATTTTTGAATTTTGACCCATCAGTGTACCATATCTGTGAGCTAGGATCAACTGTGAAGCTATCATTCCTCCATAGTTGCCAATTAGGTATAACGACCTTGTAGCGTTTTGTGAAGTTTACCTTCGCCAGCATCCTGTCGAGGATTTTTAAAAATGGGTCATTTTCGAAGGTTTTTAATATCTTCATGTGACCCGTAAAATTCTCTGTCTTGTAATCACCGATTTCCTCCATTCTTAGTGCACTTAGACATGTCTCTTTTTCGACAATGATCGTAATAATAGGGGGTAGCCCTATAATGCACGCCATTCTTTGCAGCTTTGTCAGTTGATTAGCTGCTGTGCACTGTGGGACTTTGGGCCACCATGCAAGTACTGCATTCTTAACCATAGGTCTAACAATTTTTGTAAACGTCCAATAAATCGTTTTTGGTTTGAAGCGCCACATTTTGCCATGGAGGCGTTGACAGGCAAAAAGGGCACGTGTTGCCCTGCCTCTAATTGAATCTAAGTGGGTGTTCCAACGGAGCTGCTTGTCAAAAACCACTCCTAAGTACTTGACCTCATTTAAAAAGTCAATAACTGTTCCATCCAGGGTTGGTCTTACCAGATTTAGGCTCCTTTTCCTGGAGAATGGTACCAGAATAGTTTTGTCAGGATTTGTGCTTAACACTTTTTCTTTACACCACTTTGAAGTTATACGGAGGGCACACTGCATTCTGTCCGATGTCGTCGGTTCATGACTGCCCAGACTTGAAATAACCAGATCATACGCACATCCTCTGGTGTCAAAACCCTGGATGTTGAGGCTTGCGATAAGTTCGTCCACGACTAGGGTCCACAGAAGAGGTGAAAGTACCCCTCCTTGAGGGCATCCTCTAGTGGCAGTAATCGTGTTACGTATTCCACCAAGCTCAAACGTTATGATTCTGCTTTTCAGCATGATTAGAAGCCAGTGTATGATTAAAGATGGTATATTTTAATCTGCATTGCT
The DNA here is from genome assembly GCA_963920525.1 of Dichetophora obliterata. Classification (NCBI taxonomy): domain Eukaryota; kingdom Metazoa; phylum Arthropoda; class Insecta; order Diptera; family Sciomyzidae; genus Dichetophora; species Dichetophora obliterata. The sequence continues at coordinate 274,068,973 of OY986435.1, read as the reverse complement.
GCTTTGATCGCATTGTATGACGTGTTGTCAAAAGCCCCTTGAATATCAATAAAGGCTCATAGCGCTGGTTGTTTTGCTTCAAAAGCCTTTCTGGCGGTGACAGAGGATTTGCCGGCTTGGTAGGCAAATTGAAACCGGTTTTGAGGGATGCTCTTCAATCTAGTCCTAATGTTTGGTTAAAATATTTTCTCCATTGTCTTTAAAAAGAAGTAAGTTAGGCTGATCGGTCTATATGATTTAGGCAATTGTTCGGGCTTTTTGCCCACCTTTGGTATTAAAACGACCTCAACCTTTGTCCATTCGCGAGAAATGTGGCCTAGCAAAAGGCTGGATTTAAAAATCCGAGTGAGTGGAGGGACAATGAAATCAATGCCTTGCTATAGTAGGCACGGGTAGATACCATCAGGTCCTGGAGAATTGTATGTGTTAAATTTAGATATGGCCCAACGTACTCTATCAGACGTAAAAAGTTTACCTGGAAGTCCTTTTTGACCACCTATCACTGAATAGTAAGCCCCAGTATCCGATGGGGTGTCTTCTTCAAATACACATCCCGGGAAATGCGTCTGCAGAAAAAGACGATTAGTTTCACCCGAGTTTACAGTGTAGCTTCCATCAGGGTTTAATAGTATACAGATGCCGTTTGAATGATCTTTGACTAGTACCTTCTGTAGACGGGTCACTGCTGGAAGACTATCAATCTTCTCGCAGTAAACCCTCCACGTGGCCCTCTTTGATCTTCTCAGCTCAGTGTTGTAATTAGTTAAAGCTTGTTTATATTGGGTCCACTTTCCCGTTTGCTTAGCTTTATTGTAAAGTTTTCTAGCGTTTTGAGCTTGCCCATCTCCTTGTTCCACCAAGGGCAGCTTTCGTGGAATGCTAGCGTTAAGTTGGTTTTGAGTTGTTTGGCCTCAAATTAAATCTCTTCCCTAGTTACAATGGGTTGAGTTGAGTAATTTAGGTTGAGATTTAGTGTATGCCTAAAGATTTCCCAATTAGTATTTCTCGGGTTTCTGAAAGAGTGGCAGGTCTCCGTATGTGTCCCCATATCAAACCTAAACATCTTAGGCGCTCTGTTAATTAAAAGAATTCAAATTTTATTTTTTTTCTAAAAATTTTCATAAAACGGAAAATAATCTGGCTTGCAAATTTATGAAAAAGAGAGTTTATATTATTTATAACATTTTTGAAAACATGTTCTATTACATGTTCTATTCTAAAGAATCTGTCATGAAATTCAAAAGTAATAACTTCCGAAGTGGAAATGGACAAATTTTTTTTTTCAAATTTTATCTTTCAGCAGCTTAAGCATAATCTTATATATTAACTGAATCTTTATGTATAACGAAAGGAAGGCTGAACATCGTGAAAGAAACGAGCAACAATATTTTTGGATATGGAAAAATGTATTGTCTCGCACTACGTTCAGCATCCGTTTCGTTATACATAAAAATGCAGTTAGTATATTTTTTTTTAGATTCGCCCGTCGCATGCACGATTTACATTCTAGATCCTGCCCAGATCAGCCGGGACAGACAGAATGCACCTAAGTACTAAAACATATCCCCTATTGGCAATTAGGATTTTGCACTAAGCACATTAATTGGCTTTTCAGCTGAATTTAAAAATTAAATATATAAAACGCGTATTTAAGTATATTTGATTCTATATAAATAAGCAGCATCGAATTAAATAATAGCGATTATTAATTTAAGGTACTCGAAATAAGGATGTAGTCTGGTGCTCGAGTCTGGTGGATTTTAAAAGTACGATATATTGAGAATATAATGATACATTTTGAAATATTCAATACGGGTTCTCTGTAAGCCATAACAAGACAATTTAAATCTAGCAAAAAATACGGTGAGTATCGTGCTTTTTCTTGTGTGACTCTTTTGGTTTTTTTTTTGTATGTGTCATTTCGTTTGCTGCTACAGAAGAAAAAAGGCGATATTATGCGTGTTTTTTTACTATTTTATGTATTCTGACCATAGCTGTTAAATTGCAATTACGATTAGTAATCAATTATATTGTATTTTACTAAAAATTGTCATTTTAATATATAAAAGGTAAGCAAACTGATCCGTGCTCAATATCTCTCAAACTGTTCTCAAAAATGTTCAGCCTGAAAGTATGCACGAAACGCGAAATGACACCTAAGCTGCTGCGTATATGATGGTTGCAAAGCCAGCTTGTAAAGTTGTGTATGAATATGATTGCTATCAGACTTGACTTTTTACATTTTTACGTAAAGTGTTATTTAAAGTAGTACATTTGTATTTTGTAAAAATCAAGTGAATAAGAAATCAAGCTTAACAAAAAAAAATGCTTTCGGCAAATGGCTCCAAAAAGGAAGTGGTCGGACCTGTCTTACGGTAGGCTTTTATACTAGTTCTAAAAAGATATCTAGAAAAAATATCCGACTTCTTTAAGAAATTCTATAAATAATCAAAAAGAATCAAAAATAATTTTTAAAAGTAGTCGGATAATTGTTCTTGATTACTTTTGATTCTTTATGATTATTTTCGTAATCTCAAGTAATCGTAAATTGATTATTTGTAATAGTAATTATTAGATTACGTAAATATTAGAAAATAATTGTACTTAATCAATTATTTCACCTCTTTTAAGAAAACTATTGAATTACTAATGACTATGATCAGAAATCATTATTTAACAACCAACTATGATCCTGACTACGTTTTTAGACAATCATCTGAAAAATTTCACATTCTATATATATAATAAAGGCTAGCGTAAGACGAATTACTTGAACAATGATTTGTGCGACAGCAACTCATTGTCAAGCCATGTCATGTTGTTCGAACTTGTTGAGTGTGGCTTGATTCAACACTGCTGGGTATGATTCAAACAAATTAGCGTATTGAGTTCGATAATGACATGGCTTACTTAAACGTTTGCATGGTGCACAGGACAACTCATTAAAATCAGTATGAAGACACCATGTTATGTGCCGTTATCGCTTGGGCCGTTTTCGAGAACTCATTTACAAAGAAATAAACAAGCAAACAAATATTGTTCGTTTCATAGTATAAGATATATAAATATAAACAAAATGTGTTTTTTTTTTTCATATTATAAACAGAATTACATTCACATACACAACATATAGCGTCATATATCAAATACATGTATGACACAGTGATTCAACACATGTTTTAAATAAGCCATGCAACCTACGAATTGAGAAATTGGTTGCATGTAATAGCTTGAGTTGGCGTTGTCGTTGGAATGGCATGCATGATTTGGTTTGGTCGTTGACATGGCTTGGCGTGAATTGCTTTTTGGTTCGATGAGTTTTTTGAATTGAAACATGCACTTGTGCTAGCCTTTAATATAGATGTGAATCTATATATATGAGAGTCTTTTAAAAACAATGCATGCTTTTCATATAAAAACCAATAGAAACCGTGAAAAATAAGAGAAACCATGAATGAAAAACTTTTTTAGGAAACTTCGCTAGAAGATAACAGTTGAAATAAAATTGAGGAAAAAATGTTTGACTTATTTTTCAACATTGTCGCAATCTAGATAGGTTACAGAATGATCACAAATGGTAAGCTCCTGATTTGGTTGTTGGTTAATGGAATCACTCATATTTATATAACATTTGCGTACACTGAGAAAATAGCTTATGTAAAATTAACAGAAAACCTAGCATTGTTTATGGGTGGATGTGGCAGTATTCAGCCCCCCAAGTTATTCATCAAAACACCTAAGCCATAAATGTTATTCGAAGTATGTGCTTTCAAAGCAATGCATTGCTTGTATCTACATTTCAATATTTGAAATAATAAATTATTTGGTTGAATAATCATAAATTTATAATTTCCATACAATTCTCTTTACCCAAGCCGGCTCAGGTGATTCTACTATAGCTTTTTTCTCGGTGTTGATTAAAATGTGATATACACGTATATTTTAACTTTTAATAAAACAATTACCACGAAATATAAGCAGAAACAATTTTATTAGGGAAAACAATACTGTTGTTTGGTTGAGTGTGAAAAAAAAGACATTTTAAAAGCGCTTGGTGAAGCAGCGAGGATGGCACGTAATTTGTTGCCAAAATAGCAATAAAGGGATTTACTTTATACGATTGTCTTCATTTGAAGAACCCTGACTTTATTGCCTATTGGGTAGGATTTAACGTTTGTACGAATGTAAGTGAGTATGTGTGTGTGTGTTGAAAGGCAAACTGAGCCAGGAATATATGACAAGCTAATGAAGATGATGATGGTGACGAAGAAGATGACGATGATTTGATTACGGTAACGACGTCGCCACTAAAAAAAGATGAAGAGCCGGTGTTCATAAAATTGAAATCACGTTCAAATCATCTAAAATAGCAGCAATGGTTGGACGGAGGCAGAAGAGGCAACATTTTGAGGGAAAAAAATGAACAGTTCATTAATCAGAAAGTTATGCAAAAGTTTTAGGTTTCAAACACACACACACACGCACGCACACGTTGTTAAACTACTTGACTGCCTGTAAGTTGGTAAGCTTAATTTGCGATAGGCGCACAAAAGTCATTGGTTTGTATAGGCGCACAGCACAGTTCCAGCTTGGTGTGGGTTATGTAAAAATAGCAAAGATTACCATGCCTTCAGATGTAATTAATTAATGTGCCTGATGAGCGTTCCTCGCTAGTTTGCGGCAATTGCATTAATTAAGTTGGTAAAATGTAGAAGCTTCACCACTGAGGTAGGCACCTGTGTACGAGAGTCGTTTTATACATGTTTATGTTTGTGTTGGTGTGAGGCTTAAATTATGTTTAAGGAACGCATCGCTGTTTATGTGTGTGCTATTAACAAGGATCGAAGTGATTTAATTACATTCGAACACACTTACTCTCACACACACACATACACTCACATACTTCAGTAACTTTATATGCTTATAAGAGCAAAAAAGTGTAGGTGTTAGCATGGAATAATTTCTGTGGGTATTTGCGATTATGTGTATTATGGTTGTGTGTGTGTGTGTGTTAGTTTATTTATATTAGCTGCACGTTGCAATTAGATAAAATACTTTTTCAACAAATATTTGTATCGCATTTATAAAGCATTTGTATTCACACGCACTCACAGCATATAATCACACATCCGTACTTAATTCGGCATGATTTCGTGTCATTGCAACTAATCATCGCTTATTTGCTTGTCGTGTTTTGACTTTTGATTAAGTTTTTCGGTACGTTTACATTACATCTATATCTGTTTATTTGTCCGTCTGAAACACACTAACGAAGAGGTTTATCCTTGAAACTCTTGTTCGTGTATCCTGCTCATTCTAAAGTAAACTCTGTTTGTAGCTAATTAGTTGTTAGATAGCGAAAAACTGAATTGTTTTGATGTTAATGTTTTGTAATTCATTATTAGAGCGGATTTTAAGGAGCTTACCTAAAAAGAAAGGAACTACTTTATAACTAAGCCATTCAATATTAGTTTCAGTTATAACAGCGTCTTAGAAATATTTGAATATATATATTTTTTTTAAAAGTTGTAAAATTAAAAATGTACTATGAAATATATCAACCAGGACGTAAAAAAGCCACTTTTGTGTCACGGTCTTATTTCCACTTCAAAAGTATTCTTCATGCCATTATTGTTAGCAAGCGAAGGAAAACTATTGCCATTTCAAGCTATTTTAACTATTTCCTAATTTGTTGCATTTTTCATCATCATCATTTCATTTTCAAGTTTCTTGGAAAAAGCTTACCACGTAAACTTTTTGGTTTAAAAAGTGCAATTATTTTCCTTGTGTGATATACTAGCATGTTACTGTTGTCATCAACTACGGTTAATATGTATTTCACTTTTCGCCTAGGTTGAAGCTCATAGGTTTTTTTGCTGTGCTAAGCAACATGGAGTTTTTTCCCAGTTGGAAAAGGAGCCCTGCTTAATGTCTCCTGGCAACATGTTTCAGAAGGTCAGGAGACATGATCGCCTCCATACCCGCTTATATCTTTTTCCTATAGGCTGCATTCTTATCAGAGACCTTACTGAGTATGCCTTTTATAATAAAAAGCAAAAAATAATAATTATCTTGTGACTTTTAAAATTTTGAGCAAAAAATAATAATTATTTCTGCTTTATATTTTTTAAGGCAAAACTAAAAATCAAAATTCGCCCGATATTTTTTTGGTCACAAAATAACTGGTATGTTTTTATTTTTATTTTTTAAAGCAAAAATAAAAAGTAAAGTTTGCCCGATATCTTTTTGGTCACAAAATAACTGGTATGTTTTGATTTTTATTTTTTAATGCAAAAATAAAAAGTAAAGTTTGCCTGATATTTTTTTGGTCAAAAAATAACTGGTATGTTTTGATTTTTATTTTTTAATCCAAAAATAAAAAGCAAAATTTGCCCAACATATCTTAGAATACAAAATAACTTGTAAATATTGTTTTCTATTTTTTATTCAAAAATTAAAAGCGTGCGTTTAATGATTTGACTTGTTGTAAGTTAATGTTTGTTTTACTATTGATCCACTTTCGCTAATAATTTAATGGTTTTTATTGCCGTTTCAAATAGACAATTTAAAGTTACACCAAAAGTCGCCTGATTGCCTTTCGGAACGGTTGATCATGTCTCTAAGATCTCGTTGTGGTTTTTGCTCTAAATCTATAACTAAAGACTGTGCGATTAACAGCACAGTGTGCAAAAATGACTTTCATAAGTCTTGTATCATTATAGTTGATGAAAAAATATTTGATTTAACTAAAACAAATCCAAACACTGCATTTATGCCCCTATTATGTACGTATTATGTATGCGATGGTATGCGATGTTGACTCGCTTCAACTACATTTTTTTCATATAACGTATTGCATATATTTTAATTGAACCATGTAGTTTGCTACCATCTATTAAGAATTTTCAAACGACGTAGTTCAACTGAAATGTATGTAATAAGTTATACGAAAAAAAATTAGTTGAATCTAGTCAACTTAAGTTGAGTTGTAATACATAATAGGGGCCTTAATTGCGGAAATTGTATCAATTCATATTATAAACTAATATCAGTTGTCTCGGATTTAGTTTCTGAAGTGAAAGATCTAAAACTAAAATCTCTGAAATAATGATTAATAGCAATAGTTCTGCTGCTTCGCAAACAAAAGCTACACGCTTCACTGTGCAAAAATCTCTCGCATTGAATAAACCATCCAAAAAAATGTTCCCGTTGCTGCTGCTGACAGTGCTGAGATTAGCTCTGCTGTGCTTTCTTCTAAGCCCCATGCCACACACAGCGGACACAGACAAATTTGTTGTTGTTTTCGCGGGTAAAAGAAAAAACTGGAAATTGAGAGAGCTTCTCACTCATCAAAAAATTTCCAGGCAACCGACAAAAATGTTCACGGCCCAAAGCTGAAAACAATTTGGACAACGGTTGCATTTTCTTGATGTTTTACGTTTAGTAGTAATAAAACTGCACTGCAGCAGGAAATGTACTATTTGAATTCATCAGTAATGCGATGTTTGTTGTTAAGTATTGAATTGTACGCTGCTAGTGCTATACATGGCTTGAATGGTATTTATTTATAAAAAGAAGAAGAATACTTGACGAACATGCAAAATGCAGCCCGGCTAGCTGCAGCAAATGGATTCAACTGAACAGCTGAATATTATTAGTGATTGTTGTGAATGTAATATTAATGATTTAATATATTGTTTTTTTAGTGATTGTGTATTTTTTATAATTAAAAATATGAACGTAAAATGTGTATATGATGTTATTTATAAAAATGTATACTTTTTTAACTATATTTTCCATTTATAAACTATTCCATTACAAATATGAAAGTAACACGTCATTGTATATAGTATTTTTAGTGCTTGTATGTACAGCTGCAGTTGTCTCTTTCACCCTTGTATTTTAGGATAATCGTCAAGAGAGCGGTAGATTTACTGATAGTAAAACTGATCAAGCTAGTCATACATTACAGCCACGTAGTTAACAAATAAACTGTTTAAATAAACATATATATTGTAATATCGTTTAAATCGTTAAAATTTACATTATTCTTAGAGATAAGGTTATGGCTATTAATTGAAGTCAAAATATTACTAAAATGCGCATAAATGAATTTCATAGCCAACCGGCTTTGTGACATATTCTTAAAAAAATTTTAAATGCTTTATCATCAGTGCATCTTAGCTCCTTTGATAAATTTATCATCCCTTTCTTATGTCTGCCAATTCTCCATGGCTTAATCCAGCAGGATCTTTTTTCACAATTTTCAACTCCATCCAGAGTTTCATCAACTCAACAATTGTTTTTATTGGGACCATATCGTTGTCATCTATATATTTACAGCTGTGTGCAAAATAATAGTAGTGCGTCAAAGTTTTTTAAAATTCTATTAAAAAATAGCCGTTACTGATTTTATAAAAAAAAAAATGCTGATATGGCAACACTGTTACTGTGATTCAACAATTGTAATTGTATTGTTGTCCCTTTCTAATGGCTTTATCCAATTCCCGTTAGTTTTTCGGAATTGTATAGTTTTAAATCTGTGCAAAATAATAGTAGTGCCACGTGTTTTTTTTTTAAATCATATTTCTTTCAATATTTTAGCTAAGATATTTCTGTTGAATTGGTAAGTTATTACTTTTGATCAAATAAAATTAATTTCAATAACTTAAAAAATATATTTAAGTCAAAATGGGCCGCGGAAAACATTGTACTCCTGAAATGAGAAAACTTATAAAAAAATTATTATCAGAAGGTAAAACTTACAAATTTATTCAAGATACTGTAGGGTGCTCCCCAACAGTGATTGCCAATTGCAAAAAGTGGGAAGAAAAGCCAGAAACACGCGGTCGAAAGACTAAAATACAGCGTTTTGAGGTAATGAGCATGAAGCGAATGGTACGGAATGATCCATTTCTGACATCTTCCAAGCTTAAGCAGGATTTAGAATTGGAAGTTCATACTTCAACTATCCGCAGAAGTCTTAAAAAGCAAAATCTGTTTGGCAGATGTCCTAGAAAGGTGCCTTTGTTGACTTCAAGACACGTCCAAAACAGATTAAAATTTGCGCGTTCTCATTTGGAGTGGCCAGTGTCAAAATGGCATAATATTTTGTGGACAGATGAGTCCAAAGTTGTACTTTTTGGCACGCCCGGGTCCAGACAGTATGTTCGAAGACCGAAAAACGCAGAATATAACCCCAAATATGTTCTTAGAACTGTTAAGCACGGCGGCGCAAAAATTAATCCCACTACTATTATTTTGCACACAGCTGTAGATACACTTCCTGCATACATATTGGCCAATGTAATTAATTTTAAACCTCGAAAATCAGAATTTAACCCATCAATTTTAAATGCAAATAAAACTACTTACAAACAACCTATAGAGGGTAGCCGTTTTATTGAATCGATTGCATAAAGGAGCATTATCTGCACGAAATGGTAGCAAAAACGTAGTAAATTTAACTTCCGCCATTATCGAACAGAAAACTACGTGTAGCATGCCGTGGACAAAACAATGAGAGAGAGGAAAAAAATGGCGAAAATTCCAATGTATGATGGACAAGCAGTCACCGTGTGACATGCCCCTAACAATTCTATTGCTGAAGCTGTTGTTGTTACAGAGAGAATATATAAAGGAGAGCAGTCATAGAAACATTAACAGAACTTTAACATAAATCCAACGATCCGATTATTAATACGGTTCGAACAATTGGTTGCAAGCGTGCGCTGCCAGCAACACAGACTCTGCCAGCAGAAGAAAAAAAAAATCAGCACCAAATGCGAGACAAGCAACAACGAAAAAACACTATTTGTGCTGCTACTTATTGGTATGTTTGTGTGTTTATGCAGAATTTGTTTTGTTCTTTGCTTGGCGTTGTTGTTATGCTTTATTTTATGCTTTTGATCGTGTTTCAGATATTTTTCTTGTTTGGCTGACCTGAAATAAAAGAAATTGGAAAATTTGTTCTGTTTCTTAACTTAGCCAAATATGAAACAAGTGAATATCGTTATGGCTCAACAAATTATTTCAATGAGCGAAATAGCGAATATTTATTTTATTAATCTATACTTATGTATGTTATATATTTTATCTTTCTCTGTACATATATATTTTAATATTTTACATATATATATTTTATCCATGTTTTGTAAAATTTTAATTTATCCATGCATTTGTAAGAAAAATTAAAATTTTCCAAAATTAAATGATGACTTTTTAAAAACGTGACGTTTGCAATAAAAACCAGCATGTATTCATATGAGTTCGATAGGAGTGCGCTAAATTACAGCGAGTTGATCTTTTTGTTGTAAATTAAAAAACATATGAAAATTTTTGGACTTTTTATATATTTCTCTATTTTTTGTACGTAAAGCCTTATTTTGTGCATAAAACTGGTATGCACTTCGTTTGTATAAAAATAAATGTAAAAAATTCAAATTTGAAAGAGTTGCAATAAACTGCTATTGAAATGTTTTCTGAAACAGCATTCAATAAAAAAACAAACAAATTATGTGATTACATTGAATAACTTGGTCGTTATTAAATTTTTTACTAGAAGTGTAACATTTTGTAAATTTCGAGTTGAAGTATTTTTACCAAAAAAACTTCAAAAATGCAAAATTTAAAAATTCACGGTTGGCTAAAGCATAGTCTTATGCTATTTCAGGCAAAAAATTATAAAAACATAAATTCAAATAAAAAAGTTATAGCTGTTCAAACTTGATTTTTTTTTTCAAAAATGCTCGAAGTGCCTTTTTTGGCATTTCGAACACAAAAAAATTCATAAAAAATTTATATAAATATGTTTCTTATTGAAAATGGCTTCAACAATATAAAAATAAATTTTCTGATTTTAGTTAAAAGAAATTTTAGAGTTCCAGGGCTGCCAACATATCAGACCCTGGTTCAAGGGTAAAAAATATTAACAATACCCCAAAAACCAACCAATTTTATGTTATGTTTGTATGTCTATGCAGAATTTGTTTTGTTCTTTGCTTGACGTCGTTGTTATGCTCTATTTTTATCTTTTGATCGTGTTTCAAATCATTCTTTTTTGGATACGCATAGCTGAAATAAGTGAGATATGAAATAAGTGAGTGCCGTTTTGGCTAAACAAATTAATTCAATATGAAAAATATTTTATTTTATAGGTATATAGATTCTATATACTCTATATTTACTTCTAAATTCTCTTTATATATCTGTGAATTATAATAATCTAAAATCAAAGAATAGATCATAATTAATTACAAAAATTTACTAAAATTAATATAGTAGGTATATAACCTACTATATATTTATATTTTTCTAATTCAATTTTTAATTTTAAGAAAAAAATGCAAAAAAAGCTACCACATATGTGTTGTTATATATTAAATATATTTATATTATATTTATTTATGTACCTATTACGCTTATTTCCTTATCCTTATTTGTTTGAAAAAATTAGATTTGGTCCGAGTTTTAACTACCTCAACTCCACAAGATTATTTTTTATTAATGCCACTCGTCTTTGGAATTCCTTACCGAGCCATGTAAGAGCTTTAAGGGAAATAACAAGATTTAGACTTGCCGTATTTCAACATTTCGTTTTTAATTAATGATTAATAAGTTCGCCAGTTTTCTTCAAATCTATACTTTCTTATTGTTACTTCTTTTTTCTTCTCTCTTAATTACTTCAATTTTATACTCTATCTTGATTTCACTATTTCTACTTAATATTAAGATTAACTTTATAATAAGTATACTTGTTTAAATTAGGTTTAAGAAAATCTTTAATTTGTCTATTCCTAAAAATATTATTCCAACTTGTACATTAAAAGAACTAAGTTCTTATCATACTATAAATAAATAAATAAATAAATAAAATATAAAAACTATCTTAAAAAATTTTTGTATGCATTTTGGTTTCAATAAACAATGTCATATCTTTGGTTTATTTTTTTTATTACATACATTTTATAAATACAACATAATAGTATGTATATATTAAATTGATAACATCTTAAACTGGAAATATTTTTAGTAAAATTTAATTAAATTAATCTTATAAATTAAATATTTTATATTGGTAGTTTTGTGCTTATGTATATATATATATTTGGGCATTTTAATTGTTTTGCAACTGCTGCAACAGCTGAAGTAAAGAATAGATGGATTTATTAATAACCAATATTATCAAATTAAATAATAATTAAATTATACCTTCATTATACATAATTTTTACACACTAATAAGGTCTCCAATCCGGGTTCTCGGACTTTTTTCAGTCCCGATAATCCCAGGATTATAAGGCCTAAAATTCCGGAATTTTCGGGATCCCGGGATTGCCTTCAAATTGCAAAAATGCACCACTTTAATTTAACATTCGACTAAAAAAAAATTTTAATTTACCTTAAGTGTTCAAAAAAGAAAAAAAAATATATTTAAATGGTGGCACTCGCAGTAATATGCTTCAAAAAGCATTTGATATGATTGATAAAAATTCCACCAACTAGTGTTGAGTTCGAGAGATATTTCTCTTCGGCTAGAAATTTTGCTACCAAAGAGTTCGCCTTTCAAAGACTTAAGTTATCTCAAAAAATGTACCGTTCTTATGTTAGTATTATTATGCCAGAAAATATGAATTTTATGAATTATACAATAGATATATATCAAAAATAATATATTTTCGTCTTTTATATATATAAAGAAATAAAATAAATTTACTTTGTATAAAAAAATTAAGTAAACTGTTTATTTTGTAATTCAATTTTTTATTAAAAAAATATCTTAACTTTCATACCTTGCACACGATTTCTCTTTTTGTTAAATAAAGTACTTTTTAACTGTTTTTCAAATCCCGGTACTTTTTCCAGGATCTCAGGATTCTTAATTAGTAATTCCGAAATTGCTTTTGAGTACCGAAATTGGAAGCCCTAGATACAACATAATTTATATTATATTATAATACAGGCAACAATGATATGAGGCGAGAATATGAGGTTTACTTTGCAACTGGCGCACCGACGTCAGGTACCGCGCGAGTTTATTTTATTTTTTTGTAATAGTAATAATCATTTCTCCATCGATAAAAAATCGTTTTCTATGTGAAATTTGACGAAAAATACGATATTTATGTTTAAAACACGCTAATTGGTATGTAAGATTGGTTAAAATTTATTTAAACATTGAAATTGTGTGTAACAATATGAAATTTTTTATACATTTTTTTGAAACTATTTTTTTCTTAAAATGCAAAAAAGTTGTCTCTTGGTTAAACAGAACCGAAGTTATGAATTTTTGAAAATTAGTCTCCAAGGCAATAGTCACGAAAATCTCAAACTTTTAACGCCCTCTATTTAAAAAAAAAATCCTCGAACACGTGTCTCTTTTATAGAGCCCGTAAAAAAAATTTCATTCAAATCAAAAATGTGTCGGTCAGAATGGTGTTCGGTTTGTTAAAGAATGACCCAAAAGAATGATGAATAAGCACAAAACAACCAATATGAAATATTTAATTTATAAGATTAACTGAATTAAGTTTTACTAAAAAACATTTTCAGTTTAAGATATTATCAATTTGAATATATACGTACTTATTAAATATATACGTACTTAAATATATTTAAAATTTCACAACAAATATGTAGTGGACTTTTTTGCTAAAAATTGAACGTTGAATTAGAAAAATATAGATATAAAGTATGTATGTATTAGGAAAGTCAATTCCGGGATCCCGACCGATTGAAGCCTCTTTAAATAACGGGATTGTCTATCCGGGATTCCTGGATTTTTTTAAAAATAAATTTCTATTACAAATATTCATGTAAATGCAAACTTTTCATTTTAAGTTGATATGAATATAGAATTAGAAAAACCTTTTATTGAGGCTGAAAAAGATTGTTAGAACGATGAGTGTGAATCACTGGTGCAAAGACTTTGCAAAGTTTTTGAAGAATTGCAACATCGGGAAGTAAGCTATGTATTTAAAAATGGTCAGATGTTCTGACTTAGGAAATAAATTTTTTTTTTGTGGTGAAGGCAATCGTGACCAAAACTAACAATTGCTTACGATTATCGTACAACTATTTTTACATCTAGCATAGAATCAGAACGGTGCTTTTCATAAGCGGGCTATATTTGATATAATATCCGAATAAAACTCTCCAATAAAAAATTAAACACGTGGATCAGCTTAATGATTACTTAAAAAATAATTAAAACAATAAATTTTATTTTGAAAAGTCTTTTCCAAAATTAATATGTCTTAAACACAAAAAATCATGAAGACGATGTCAAAAAAAAAAGTGTTACATATCGTTATAAATTAAACTGTTCTGTATTTAATTTTTTTATATTTTTTATTTTTATATTTTTATTTTTTCTGCGTAACCAAACAAGAAAAATTTTTAACACGATCAAAAGCATAAAATAGAGCATAACAACAACGTCAAGCAAAAAACAAAACAAATTCTGAACAGACACACAAACATAAAATAAAATTGGTAGGTTTTTGGGGTAGTTCTAATATTTCTTAGCTGAAAACCAGGGTCTGATATGTTGGCAGCCCTGGAACTCTAAAATTTCTTCTAACTATTTTAGATTTAACTATAGCCATTTCAATAAGAAACATATTTATATCAATTTTTTATGAATTTTTTTTGTGTTCGAAATGCCAAAAAAGGCACTTCGAGCATTTTGGAAAAAAAAAAATCAAGTTTGAACAGCTATAACTTTTTTATTTGAATTTTGGTTTTTATAGTTTTTTGCCTGAAATAGCATAAGACTATGCTTTAGCCAACCGCGAATTTTTTAAATTTTGCATTTTTGAAATTTTTTTGGTAAAAATACTCTAACTCGAAATTTACAAAATGTTACACTTCTAGTAAAAAATTTAATAACGACCAAGTTATTCAACGTAATCACATAATTTGTTTGTTTTTTTATTGAATGCTGTTTCAGAAAACATTTCAATAGCAGTTTATTGCAATTTTTTCAAATTTGAATTTTTTAAGATTTTTTTTACTAAATAAGAAAAATATGAAATTATTTCAAAAATTAAAATATCAAAACTCTGATAACTTTTATCCGATTTTTATGTTGTATAGCTCATCTTTTGATACAATTCAATAACAAATGAAGTGCATACCAGTTTTATGCACAAATTAAGGCTTTATGTGCAAAAAATAGAGAAATATATAAAAAGTCCAAAAATTTTCATATGTTTTTCCTTTTACAACAAAAAGATCATTTCGCGGTAATTTAGCGCACTCCTATCGAACTCATATGAATACATGCTTGTTTTTATTGTAAACGTCACGTTTTTCGTCAAAAGTCATAATTTTAATTTTCGAAAAAAATTAATTATTCATACAAATGCATGGCCAGAAGATTGTAGATAAATTAGAATTTTACAAAACATGGATAAAATATACATATATAGATAAAATATTAAAATATATACATTGAAAGATAAAATATATAACATACATAAGTATAGATAAATAAAATATACATATATTCGCTATTTCGCGCATTGAAATAACTTGTTAAGCCATAACGACATTCACTTGTTTCATGGCTTAGTTAAGAAACAGCACAAACTGGCCAATTTCTTTTGTTTCAGCTCAGCCAATAAAGGAAAATATCGGAAACACGATCAAAAGCATAAAATAGAGCATAACAACAACTTTAAGCAAAGAACAAAACAAATTCTGCATAAACACACAAACATACCAATAAGTAGCAGTACAAATAGTGTTTATTAATTTATTTCCATTTCATTCATAAAATTCAATTGGAGTATTTGTTTTGTTTTTCGTTGTTGCTTGTCTCGCATTTGTTGGTGATTTTTTTTCTTCTGCCGGCAGAGTCTGTGTTGCTGGCAGCGCACGCTTGCAACCAATTGTTCGAACCGTATTAATAATCGGATCGTTGGATTTATGTTAACGTTCTGTTAATGTTTCGATGTCTGCTCTCCTTTATATATTCTCTCTGGTTGTTAGTGCTGCTGAAGCTGTAAACTGTGATTTTAATGTTCCTTCTTCACATGCTGCTACGTCACTCTCATCTGTGGCCAACCACGCTCTTCTGATCTCCGATGCTGTAAACAATACTCAGCCTCTTCTGCCTAAAACTTTTGCAGAGGTTTTTGCCACCTGCTTCTGCATCCACGTCGCTGCCCACCCCTCCGCTCCATCAACCATTCTCTGACGGGAATGTTGCGCGTCGTAAGAAATCTAACTACAGAAACAAAACACTTGTTGTTGGCAATAATGTTGCTATTGATCTAGATGTTGCTCCTCGCATGAAATGGCTCCATATTTCTTCGTTTTTGCCGTCAGTAAATGCAAAAAACATAATTGATTATGTTGTTAAACATGCAGATAAAGATAGATAAATGTCACCTTTCTTGCAGTAAGTTGCTTCGAAATAATGTTTTGAGTGACTCTATTGCTAGAGTGAATTTTAAACTTGGTGTTTCTTCACCTTTCTATGAAAAGTTATTAGATGCTTCTGTTTGGCCTGTTGGAATCAACCTACGTGCTTTTCGTTTTTTTCCGAAAAAAGGGAATGCAGAGAGACAGACTTAAGTGATTCAAGCTTAGCTCGTAAAGATAAAACTATAGCTATTTATTATCAGAATATGTCTGGAATGAGAACAAAATCTTAATTTATACTATCCAAAAGCTCTCAGATGGATCATGACATTATTGTTCTAGTTAAAACCTGGCTCAACTCAGACTTTTTTGATGAAGAGTTTTTCAATCCTACACTCTTCAATACATTTCGTAAAGATCGTGACGCTGCTAAAACTGGCTGCTCAAGAGGAGGTGGTGTACTCATAGCTATTAGTCGCAAATATTGTGCATCTATCTTAGTTTTGGAAAATGCTGATTCTCTTCTGGATCAGCTCTGTGTGAAAGTGCAGGGTTCGTCTGGACTATTATTTATCTGCGCTTCTTATATACCACCTAACAGTGGTGAAAATATTTATAAGGCTCATGTAGATAATATTTTTAATTTATCTGATGATAAGCTTCATGATAATCACCTTTGTGTGCTTGGATATTTTAATTTGAATAAATTAATCTGGTCGTATGCTTTTGATCATAATATCCTAACGCCATCTAATGTGAACAGTTCAATTGAAATTTATCTCGTTGATAGTTTTCTTAGCTTAGAATTATTGCAGATTAATATAAATAAAATGAACTGGCCATTTCAGCCCTTGGAAGGACTTTGACTTAGCTTCTATTGATCAATTGTGTTGTGCGTGTTGTTAAATGTTTGATCACAAATGACCGAGAACTGGACCTACGTTCTACGAACGGCTTATGTTCTCCAGAAGCTTTACATGGCATTTTTTACTCTCTGAGGTTTGCCATTGTCTGCAGAGAGGTGACGACCGAACAGAAAAATTAATTCAATTGAAAAAACTTTTCTGTCTGAGCTGGAATTGAACCCGGGCTACCGCGGTTCTTTAGCTTAGGGGCCACGCACTCTACCCTTTAGGTACGGTTGCCACATTGCAGATTAATAGTTTGTCAAATAAACTGAATAGAATTATGGATCTAATTTATATAAGTAATAATATTTACTATAAAGTATATGAAAATCCGTTTCCTTTTACTTCTACTGACCTACATCATGTACCACTAACCATTGAGCTCGAATTTTATGAATTTCCGTCTCTTAATAACAATAATTCTATAATCAGTTTTAATTATAATCTTTGTGACTTTAATATACTAAACAATCATTTTAAAAATATTGATTGGTTTTCTATGTTTAATGGTTCTGATGTAACGTTTTGCTTTAATGTTTTTAATGCCAAAATCTTTGAAATTTGTTATCAAAACATACCTTTAAACTCACACAGTTCATATAAACTTCCCTGGTTTACCAAAGGCTTAAAAAAGCTAAAAAATTTAAGAAATAAATTTTTTAATAGATATAAAGAAACAAATGATTCTAGTGCTTTTGATAAGTACCAGCACTATATGAGAGAGTTTAACTTTCTAAACAGATATCTTTATAATAAGTATATCCTAGACTTTGAATGTAACATAAATTCTAACCCTAAAGCGTTCTGGAGATATGTAAAATCAAAAAAAAACTGCTCTAACATTCCATCTTCTGTTTTTTACAACGATAAAACAGCTAGTTGCGCAAATGCTGCTGCTGACCTTTTTGCTGAGTTTTTTCAGTCTAATTTTGTAACTGATAACGATGCTGCTGACTGTAGTTTTCCACAGATTCAAACTTCTATTGATTTTGGATCACTTTTAATTTCATTTGATGATATAATTAAGGGAATTTCTGATCTGAAGCCATCAATGCAAACTGATATTGACGGAATGTCTTCTATATTGTTAAAAAGATGTTTGTCATTAGTTGACCCTATTATGACAATTTTTAATAAATGGCTTTCTTCAGGTTTATTTATTTCTGATTGGAAAATGGCTTTAGTAACACCAGTATTTAAAAATGGTAATAAAAATTATGTATCTAATTATAGACCAATTTCAAAACTTTCTTCTATTTCGAAACTCTTTGAGAGTATAATAAAAAACAAAATGTATTTTCAAGTTAAGAGGTTAATTTCTCCTAACCAACATGGTTTTGTATCGGGACGCTCAACAGTATCTAACCTTGCAGTATTCACTGAAGATTGCATTTCTGCTTCCAGCAGGGGATATCAGGTGGATGCTATTTATACTGATTTTTCTAAGGCCTTTGATAAGGTATCTCATAAATTCTTGGTTTCAAAACTATCAAACATGGGTTTTCACTCCATTTTTTTGAAATGGTTAAGGTCTTATTTAATTGGAAGAGTTAGCTATGTTGTTATTGACAATGTAAGATCTGCCCCTTTTGTTGCCTCTTCTGGTGTTCCACAAGGCAGCATTCTTGGCCCTTTACTTTCATTTTATTCATCAATGATATTGGTAGCTGTTTTTCAAATGCCAGCTACATACTATATGCGGATGACCTAAAATTGTGTTCTACTATTGAAAATATATCTGATGCACATGATCTACAGCAACAATTGTCAAATATATCTGCATGCCTTTCATTATATATAAAAAAGTGTTTTCATATCTCGTTTTCAAAAACTCAAAATCCCATTAACACCTCATATTCTATTGATAGCCACATTTTAAATTCTGTCGA
Source organism: Dichetophora obliterata (assembly GCA_963920525.1). Lineage (NCBI taxonomy): Eukaryota > Metazoa > Arthropoda > Insecta > Diptera > Sciomyzidae > Dichetophora > Dichetophora obliterata. The sequence continues at coordinate 274,049,809 of OY986435.1, read as the reverse complement.
TGAAATATCTGATTTGGGTGTGATTTTCAATATTAAGTTTTCTTTTGTTAGCCCATATCAATTTTATTATACCTTAAGCATATGCGATGTATGCTTTTGTTCGTCGCAATAGTTCAGCTTTTATTGATCCATATACGCATAAATCACTCTTCTGCTTTTGTGAGATCTAAGCTTGAATATGCATCGTTTATTTAGAGCCCTTACTATAGCTCTCATATTAATCGTATTAAACGTATTCAAAAATCATTTACACGATACGCTCTTAAGTCCTTAAATTTTGATCCAGCCCCCTCATATAGTGCTCGGTGCTTATATATTGGTTTGAAATCGCTACAAAGTAGAAGAACTATAATATCACTTTTATTTGTATCAGATGTAATTAAAGAGACAGTTGACTGTCCTCGATTATTGGAAATTTTATTAAAATTTTTAATAAATATTTTTTATTAAAATGCTCAGAACAAACTATGCGATTAATGCTCTTTTGAATAGGACGCTCATTGAATATAATATGCTCTCTAACAATATTGCTATTGATTTTGCCATGACGAAGCAGGCGTTAAGAGTCCTAAAAGATAGTTTCTATAGATGAATATACTATATTATAATGTATTATACATAGAATATTATTTTCTTATCTTAAATTATTATCAAAAATTGTTAATCTTAATTTTTTTAAAGTGGTTTTCCCTAAAATTTTTTAGTTTATTTATATTAAGTGGCTTAGCCAAATATTTTGTAGTCAGTAAGGAACCTTAACCTTAGGATAAAAAAAAAAGTTATTCGAAAGTTTAAAAAATATCATACAAATAAAAAAGTACAAAATGTACAGAAGTTAGTTAACGAGGACTCTTAATTTGAATAAATATACCAAAATTTTAAAATAAGTTTGTTTTGATCGTTAATATATAATTAATTATAACATATTTTATAATAAATAAATATTATGTTCATTAACTATAATATTCCAAGCATATTCCTTATTTCTTAAATTACATAACGTTTTCAAGAGGCATATCACATCATATACATCAAGGCATGAGCACCAACTGTCAAAATATGCCAAAGTATTTGCTTGTTGGTTATTCTATGCCATCATGGCATGATTGTTGAAATTTTTCGATTCCATTGAAATTCAGGTATGCAATACAGCTCATGCTAGAGATAGATGCCCTGAAAAATATTATGGCATTTATGGCATGGCATAGTCGGTCTCCACTAGATTTTTCGATGCGGTTATGTATATGATGGCATGTGCTATGCCTCATGGAGACTAATTTTTACGTTAGAATGGGAGGGGGGAGAACTTTTCTTACTTTTGCTGACGAGGGGGCTGGGGGGCTTAGAATTGCAAAGAACTTGCTTACATAATACTTGAACGGCCCCTTATGAAGCACTTACGAGATGACATAAATCTATTAATTTAAATTTTTGAAACGTAAACTGAAATACTGATTTTGCTTTGAATTTTTTATTAAAAAAATTCAAAGTCAATATTTACAAGTTGTTTTGTTGTCCAAAATATGTTAGGCAAATTTTGCTTTTTATTTTTGAACTAGCTGAAACCCGGCGCGTTGCTGCCATGCGCCCTTGCATGTGTAAATTGAGGTCGAATACTGAATTTAGATGCTGTGCTACCTATAAATCCAAAGTTGCTAGATATCCCAAATTTGGGTTGTATGGGAGGTGCAACGGCCACTTAACCAACGCTCATTATATGTGATTGATGAAACTGAATGTGTAAATTAAGGTCGAATACGGAATTCCGACTCTGTGCGACCTATAACTCCAAAGCAATTCGATATCGCAAATTTGGGTCAAATAAGAGGTCCCTTGGCAAACGCCCATAAAATTAATTCAATTTAATGGCTTCTGTACATTTAGGTCGAATACTGAGTTCCGACGCTGTGTGACAAATAACTCAGAAACTATTCGATATCGCAAATTTGGGTTGTATGGGAGGTGTCACTCTCCCTTGTCCAACGCCCAAAAACTGTTACCAATGAAAGTGCATGTATAAATTCGGATCAAATACTGAATTTTGACGCTTTGCGACAAGCTTTCCAAAGCTATTCGATAGCACAAATCTGGGTTGTATGGGAGATGCCAGTCCCCCTTTTCCTACGCCCATAAAATGTTATTAATGAAACTGTATGTATGAATTGAGGTCGAATACTGAATTCTGACGCTGTGTTACCCATAACTTTAAAGCTATTAGATTTTGCATGCTTGGGTTGTACTTGTCCAACGCCATAAAATGTTTTCAGTAAAACTGCATGTGTAAATTTAGCTCGATTTTAGAATTTCGATGCTGTGCGACCTATGCGACTTCAAAGCTATTCGATAGCACAAATTTTGGTTGCATGGGGGGAGGTGAAACACCACCGTTTCCAACGCCCATAAAATGTTATTAATGAAACTGCATGCATAAATTGATGTCGAATACTGAATTCCGATGCTGTGTGACCTGTAACTCCAAAACTATTCGATATCGCAAGTTTTGGTTGTATCGGAGGTTCTACTCCCCCTTGTTTAACTCCCATGAAACGTCATCAGTGGAACGACATGCATAAATTGTGGTTGAATATCGAATTTCGAGGCTGTGCGATCCATAACTCCAAAGCAATTCGATATCGAGAATTTTTTATTTATTTGTGGATGGTAAAAGGGGGTGTGCCAAATTTTTCTTAAACCATCTCGTACTCGAAACAAATCCACTGCCAAAATTTTAGCTCGATCGGACCAGTAATTTCGAAGTCTCAAAATCCATAACTCCAAAGTGTGCGATCCATAACTCCAAAGCAATTGGATATCGAGAATTTTTTAAATATTTGTGGATGGTAAAAGGGGGTGTGCCAAATTTTTCTTAAACCATCTCGTACTCGAAACAAATCCACTGCCAAAATTTTAGCTCGATCGGACCAGTAATTTCAAAGTCTCTTTTTCTTTTCTTAAAAATAGGCGTAGCTATAGTGGGACCACGCCCATTTTAAGTATAGTCACCGATAGTTGTCATACAAACTTAATTACCATGCTATAGATATGTTTATATTTTTTAAATTTTTCAACGTCCGTTTTAATTTTTTACGCTTTAAAAAATAAATGCGTACAAAATATTAGCAAGGCTTAATAAAAGAAACATTTTATTTAGAGAAAATAATGGCATGCTGCATTGCATTCCGCATGCGAGGTGAAATGTATCACTAATTTAAAAACGTCATGTCCAGATATTATTATATGTTAGGATGACATGAGTGAGCCTTCCAAAGAACATAGTAAAAATATCCAGTTAAAATTCTGAGTTTGGTATTCAAATCGTTTGAAAAATACAGGGTAATTTAACTCTTCCTTTTTTTAAGATGTTTTACCTATAAAGTAATCACTAGGTCTAGGAATCTCCAGGATAAATATAAAATTAAGTCATCGAAAACAAAAAACAGTGAATCAACATAAAAGTAATAATTCGAATTATTGTTTTATATCAGTTTGAAAGTTTATAATATTTTAATATATTGATTAGGCTTATTAAAAAATTATTCTTAAGTCCTCAAGTTTGAGGCTAGAACAGTTGTGCACTTATGCAGATTTTTGACGTACTTGTATTTTGTTTTTGTAAAGTGCAAAAGTCTGGAATGATTTTGAAATGTCTTAAAAAAAAGCAAGAAATAAATGCAGCCAAAGCAGCATCATCGATAAACATATCGCATTTTTTGTGATCTCTTCTCGACAAAGAAGAGGTCAACATAAGCTCTTGTCAAAATGTAAACAGTTTTGCACAATCTGAGAGCAGAATTGTTTGTCAAGTAACGGAAAGACTATGAACCATCTCTACAATAACACGTAGCTGATGCAAATTTCGGGGCGTACAAAGCAACATCAAAGCACTTCAAACAAGTTCAACGCAAAAGAAGAGGCGGCATCGAATGGATCATAATACACTTGAGTTGCGCTGCATTTTTGCTATCTATGCTATAGATATTTTTGTATCTTTTCATTTCTTCAACGTCCGTTTTGATTTTTTACGGTTTAAAAAATGAATGCGTACAAAATATTTGCAAGGCTTACTAAGAGAAACATTTTATTTAGAGAAAATAATGGCATGCTATATTGCATTCCACGTGCGAAGGCGAAATTTATTACTAATTTAAGAACGTCATGTCCAGATATTATTATATGTTAGGATGACATGAGTGAGCCTTCCAAAGAACATAGTAAAAATATCCAGTTAAAATTCTGAGTTTGGTATTCAAATCGTTTGAAAAATACAGGGTAATTTAACTCTTCCTTTTTTAAGATGTTCTACCTATAAAGTAATCACTAGGTCTAGGAATCTCCAGGATAAATATAAAATTAATTCATCGAAAACAAAAAACGTGAAGTCAACATAAAAGTAATAATTCGAATTATTGTTTTATATTAGTTTGAAAGTTTATAATATTTCAATACATTGATTAGGCTTATTAAAAAAATTATTCTTAAGTCCTCAAGTTTGAGGCTAGAACAGTTGTGCACTTGTGCACTTGTGCAGATTTTTGACGTACGTGTATTTTGTTTTTGTAAAGTGCAAAAGTCTGGAATGATTTTTAAATATCTTAAAAAAAAGCAAGAAATAATTGCAGCCAAAGCAGCATCATCGATAAACACATCGCATTTTTTGTGATCTCTTCTCGACAAAGAAGAGGTCAACATAAGCTCTTGTCAAAATGTAAACAGTTTTGCACAATCTAAGAGCAGAATTGTTTGTCAAGTAACGGAAAGACTATAAACCATCTCTACAATAACACGTAGCTGATGCAAATTTCGGGGCGTACAAAGCAACATCAAAGCACTTCATACAAGCTTAACGCAAAAGAAGAGGCGGCATCGAATGGATCATAATACACTTGAGTTGCGCTGCATTTTTGCTATCTATGCTATAGATAATTTTTTATCTTTTAATTTTTTCAACGTCCGTTTTAATTTTTTACGCTTAAAAAATAAATACCTACAAAATATTTGCAAGGCTTAATAAGAGAAACATTTTATTTAGAGAAAATAATGGCATGCTATATTGCATTCCACGTGCGAAGGCGAAACTTATTACTAATTTAAGAACGTCATGTCCAGATATTATTATATGTTAGGATGACATGAGTGAGCCTTCCAAAGAACATAGTAAAAATATCCAGTTAAAATTCTGAGTTTGGTATTCAAATCGTTTGAAAAATACAGGGTAATTTAACTCTTCCTTTTTTAAGATGTTCTACCTATAAAGTAATCACTAGGTCTAGGAATCTCCAGGATAAATATAAAATTAATTCATCGAAAACAAAAAACGTGAAGTCAACATAAAAGTAATAATTCGAATTATTGTTTTATATTAGTTTGAAAGTTTATAATATTTCAATACATTGATTAGGCTTATTAAAAAAATTATTCTTAAGTCCTCAAGTTTGAGGCTAGAACAGTTGTGCACTTGTGCACTTGTGCAGATTTTTGACGTACGTGTATTTTGTTTTTGTAAAGTGCAAAAGTCTGGAATGATTTTGAAATGTCTTAAAAAAAAGCAAGAAATAATTGCAGCCAAAGCAGCATCATCGATAAACACATCGCATTTTTTGTGATCTCTTCTCGACAAAGAAGAGGTCAACATAAGCTCTTGTCAAAATGTAAACAGTTTTGCACAATCTAAGAGCAGAATTGTTTGTCAAGTAACGGAAAGACTATAAACCATCTCTACAATAACACGTAGCTGATGCAAATTTCGGGGCGTACAAAGCAACATCAAAGCACTTCATACAAGCTTAACGCAAAAGAAGAGGCGGCATCGAATGGATCATAATACACTTGAGTTGCGCTGCATTTTTGCTATCTATGCTATAGATAATTTTTTATCTTTTAATTTTTTCAACGTCCGTTTTAATTTTTTACGCTTAAAAAATAAATACCTACAAAATATTTGCAAGGCTTAATAAGAGAAACATTTTATTTAGAGAAAATAATGGCATGCTATATTGCATTCCACGTGCGAAGGCGAAACTTATTACTAATTTAAGAACGTCATGTCCAGATATTATTATATGTTAGGATGACATGAGTGAGCCTTCCAAAGAACATAGTAAAAATATCCAGTTAAAATTCTGAGTTTGGTATTCAAATCGTTTGAAAAATACAGGGTAATTTAACTCTTCCTTTTTTTAAGTTGTTCTACCTATAAAGTAATCACTAGGTCTAGGAATCTCCAGGATAAATATAAAATTAAGTCATCGAAAACAAAAAACTGTGAATCAACATAAAAGTAATAATTCGAATTATTGTTTTATATCAGTTTGAAAGTTTATAATATTTTAATATATTGATTAGGCTTATTAAAAAAATTATTCTTAAGTCCTCAAGTTTGAGGCTAGAACAGTTGTGCACTTGTGCAGATTTTTGACGTACTTGTATTTTGTTTTTGTAAAGTGCAAAAGTCTGGAATGATTTTGAAATGTCTTAAAAAAAAGCAAGAAATAAATGCAACCAAAGCAGCATCATCGATAAACATATCGCATTTTTTGTGATCTCTTCTCGACAAAGAAGAGGTCAACATAAGTTCTTGCCAAAATGTAAACAGTTTTGCACAATCTAAGAGCAGAATTGTTTGTCAAGTAACGGAAAGACTATAAACCATCTCTACAATAAAACGTAGCTGATGCAAATTTCGGGGCGTACAAAGCAACATCAAAGCACTTCAAACAAGTTCAACGCAAAAGAAGAGGCGGCATCGAATGGATCATAATACACTTGAGTTGCGCTGCATTTTTGCTATCTATGCTATAGATATTTTTGTATCTTTTCATTTCTTCAACGTCCGTTTTGATTTTTTACGGTTTAAAAAATGAATGCGTACAAAATTTTTGCAAGGCTTACTAAGAGAAACATTTTATTTAGAGAGAATAATGGCATGCTATATTGCATTCCACGTGCGAGGGTGAAATTTATTACTAATTTCAGAACGTCATGTCCAGATATTATTATATGTAAGGATGACATGAGTGAGTCTTCCAAAGAACATAGTAAAAATATCCAGTTAAAATTCTGAGTTTGGTATTCAAATCGTTTGAAAAATGCAGAGTAATTTAACTCTTCCTTCTCCAGGAATCTCCAGGATAAATATAAAATTAATTCATCGAAAACAAAAAAACGTGAAGTCAACATAAGAGTAATAATTCGAATTATTGTTTTATATCAGTTTGAAAGTTTATAATATTTTAATATATTGATTAGGCTTATTAAAAAAATTATTCTTAAGTCCTCAAGTTTGAGGCTAGAACAGTTGTGCACTTGTGCAGATTTTTGACGTACGTGTATTTTGTTTTTGTAAAGTGCAAAAGTCTGGAATGATTTTTAAATGTCTTTAAAAAAAGCAAGAAATAAATGCAGCCAAAGCAGCATCATCGATAAACATATCGCATTTTTTGTGATCTCTTCTCGACAAAGAAGAGGTCAACATAAGCTCTTGTCAAAATGTAAACAGTTTTGCACAATCTAAGAGCAGAATTGTTTGTCAAGTAACGGAAAGACTATAAACCATCTCTACAATAACACGTAGCTGATGCAAATTTCGGGGCGTACAAAGCAACATCAAAGCACTTCATACAAGCTTAACGCAAAAGAAGAGGCGGCATCGAATGGATCATAATACACTTGAGTTGCGCTGCATTTTTGCTATCTACGCTATAGATATTTTTTATCTTTTAATTTTTTCAACGTCCGTTTTAATTTTTTACGCTTAAAAAATAAATACCTACAAAATATTTGCAAGGCTTAATAAGAGAAACATTTTATTTAGAGAAAATAATGGCATGCTATATTGCATTCCACGTGCGAAGGCGAAATTTATTACTAGTTTAAGAACGTCATGTCCAGATATTATTATATGTTAGGATGACATGAGTGAGCCTTCCAAAGAACATAGTAAAAATATCCAGTTAAAATTCTGAGTTTGGTATTCAAATCGTTTGAAAAATACAGGGTAATTTAACTCTTCCTTTTTTTAAGATGTTTTACCTATAAAGTAATCACTAGGTCTAGGAATATCCAGGATAAATATAAAATTAAGTCATCGAAAACAAAAAAATGTGAATCAACATAAAAGTAATAATTCGAATTATTGTTTTATATTAGTTTGAAAGTTTATAATATTTTAATATATTGATTAGGCTTATTAAAAAAATTATTCTTAAGTCCTCAAGTTTGAGGCTAGAACAGTTGTGCACTTGTGCAGATTTTTGACGTACTTGTATTTTGTTTTTGTAAAGTGCAAAAGTCTGGAATGATTTTGAAATGTCTTAAAAAAAAGCAAGAAATAAATGCAACCAAAGCAGCATCATCGATAAACATATCGCATTTTTTGTGATCTCTTCTCGACAAAGAAGAGGTCAACATAAGCTCTTGTCAAAATGTAAACAGTTTTGCACAATCTAAGAGCAGAATTGTTTGTCAAGTAACGGAAAGGCTATAAACCATCTCTACAATAACACGTAGCTGATGCAAATTTCGGGGCGTACAAAGCAACATCAAAGCACTTCATACAAGCTTAACGCAAAAGAAGAGGCGGCATCGAATGGATCATAATACACTTGAGTTGCGCTGCACTTTTGCTATCTATGCTATAGATATTTTTATATCTTTTAATTTTTTCAATGTCCGTATTAATTTTTTACGCTTTAAAAAATAAATGCGTGCAAAATATTTGCAAGGCTTAATAAGAGAAACATTTTATTTAGAGAAAATAATGGCATGCTGCATTGCATTCCGCATGCGAGGTGAAATATATAACTAATTTAAGAACGTCATGTCCAGATATTATTATATGTAAGGATGACATGAGTGAGCCTTCCAAAGAACATAGTAAAAATATCCAGTTAAAATTCTGAGTTTGGTATACAAATCGTTTGAAAAATACAGGGTGTTTTAACTCTTCATGGTTTTTTATATTTTATATATAAAGTAATCACTAGGTCTAGGAATCTCCTATATAAAAATAAATTTAATTTATCAAACACAAAATATGTGAAGGCAGCATAAAATTAATAATTCGAATTATTTATTTTTTTTTTTTTTCTTAGATCAGGTTGAAAGTTTATAATCAACCTTATCATGAATAATTTTTCACGCGGAATCGAAAAAGGCAGTTTTAATTTTTATGATAAAGCTAAAACATTTTGAAAATCTTTAATGCAAATTTGGTGATAAATCGTTGACTTGCATTAAAAATTTCTATAATGTTCTTGAGTCTTATCTTAAAAATGAAAAATCCCTTTGACGATTCCGCGTGATAAATTATTTATAAGGCTGAATATTATCAATATATTGATAAGGCTTTCTGATCAATTATTTTGTATGCAATTTAATTAAAAATTCAATCCATAATTTCACCGGCGTTTTGTTGATTATTATTCAACTTTTTCAGGGGATATGCAGTAATCGGATTAATACATTAAAAATGGTTGAAATAATTAATTGCAGTTATTTTTTTTTTTTAAATTTTATCTTGTAAACACGGTCTTTCTGGTTATAATTCGAAGTAATTGTGACCCAAAATATGTCACATTAAAATCAAATATTTGCAAATTAAAAAAATTAAAAATATGCAAAAACCAACAGCATTTTTAAAGGTTTTAGGTTCCTTTTTATTTTATACTAGCTGAAACCCGGCGCGTTGCTACCACGCTCCCTTTCATGTGTAAATTGAGGCCGAATACTGAATTTTGATGCTGTACAACCTATAAATCCAAAGCTGCTAGATATCCCAAATTTGGGTTGTATGGGAGGTGCAACACCCCCTTGACCAGCGCCCATTATATGTGATCAATGAAACTGAATGTGTAAATTAAGGTAGAATACGGAATTCCGACGATGTGCGACCTATAACTCCAAAGCAATTTGATATCGCAAATTTGGGTCAAACAAGAGGTCCCTTGGCAAACGCCCATAAAATTTAATCAATGAAATGGCATGTGAATATTTAGGTCAAATACTGAGTTCCGACGCTGTGCGACAAATAACTCAGAGGCTATTCGATATCGCAAATCTGGGTTGCATGGGAGATGCCAGTCCTCCTACGCCCATAAAATGTTATTAATGAAACTGCATGTATGAATTGAGATCGAATACTGAATTCTGATGCTGTGTTACCCATCACTGTAAAGCTATTCGATTTTGCATGCTTGGGTTGTACTTGTCTAACGCCATAAAATCTTTTCAGTAAAACTGCATGTGTATTGCATTTTTATTAATTTGTGGGCGGAAAAAGGGGATGTAGCAAATTTTGAATATGCCTATTGTTAATTTGTATCAAAATCTTCAAGGAATGGACCTTAGCAGAATCACTAAAACCATTAATTTTTTGCTGCTTGATTTCGATCTGTTTGGACCTTAGTTGAACCACTCAGACCAGTTGCTTGACACACTATTAAAAGAAACCTCACATTTTGTTCTGACAAGTTATTTAATTCTTATAAGTCTTTTATAAAGAAAAAATGCTTATACTGCATTCAAAAATAAACAAAAACTATAGCACATATAATTTAATTACAAAAGAATGCATACGCTCATTTAATGGTTGCGTAAAAACAAAACGCTTACAAACAACCAAACTTTAATACATACAATTTAATGAACTAGAATGCATAATCTACAATTTAATAATATCGTAAAATAAAAACGCTCACAAATAACAAAAAGTTTAATACATTTTAATTTAGTTAAAATGCATACGCTTTAATTGCGTAATATAAAAAACGCTACAATATATTAAGTTAGCACAACTCATGACTAGGTCATTGATTGTGACATGAGCCCAACTGCTTATGCCTCAACATGTGTGCCTTGGCTGACACACATAGGCATCTTCTGCTGTGTTAACACCTATATTGTTCGCGTAAGTGCAAGCAATAAGTTGACAAAGTTTTATCGAAATCGGATGAACGGTCTTGCAGCGCATAGCGAACAAACAAATAAACAAACATTCATTCTTATATATTAGATTGATATCGCGAATTTTTTATATATTTGCGGCCGGTAAAAGGGGGTGTGGCAATTTTTTCTTAAACCATCTCGTACTCGAAAGAAATCCACTGCCAAAATTTTAGCTCGATCGGACCAGTAATTTCGAAGTCTTTTTATCTTTTCTTAAAAGTAGGCGTAGCTATAGTGCAACCTTGCCCATTTTAAGTATAGTTACCGATAGTTATCATACGAACTTAATTACCAAATTTTAGTTTAATACGACAAAAATTGTCTTAAATATAGCATTTTTATTGATTTGTGGGCGGTAAAAGGGGGTGTGGCAAATTTTAAATATGCCTATATTATTCGCGTTAGTGCAAGCAATAAGTTGACAAAGTTTTATCCCAATCGGATGAACGGTATTGCAGCGCATAGCGAACGAATAAACAAAAAAACAAACATTCATTTTTATACATATATTAGATAAAAAAATAAAAATCAAAACATACCAGTTATTTTGTGACCAAAAAAATATCGGGCGAGTTTTGATTTTTATTTTTGCCTTAAAAAAATAAAAAGCAGAAATAATTATTATATTTTGCTCAAAATTGTAAAAATCAAAAGTTTAAAAATCAATATGAAATCAAGTTCAACAATGTGAGAGCACAATTCTGCCTTCAAAACGGCGGTGCGACAATTTTTTCATAATACTTTTTTGTTTGAAAATCTAAAAATAATTATTATTTACAGTCTCTGATTTCTATTAATGCTGCATTCATCACACGGTATTAATTCTGCATTAATACCATGAGATACATGCTGCATTGCTGATACGGCAGTTTATTTGAATTACATGCCCTCCTAGGACATTTTTATAGAGAAAAGATATAAGTGGGTATGGAGGCGAGCATGTCTGCTGAACTTTCAATCCATATTGCCGGCAATTGGCACATTATTTCACAACTGCGATAGCTGTTAAATAATAGTCGCTTAGTTTGCTTCATTAAGAATAAACCTAGGAGCACAGAGTAAGAAAATAAACGCGTCGTTTTGTTATTGTTATGCTTTGTTATTAAAAGCAATTAATGCAAAAAAACAGATCGAAATCAATAAAAAAACAGATTAAACTAAAAATAAAACCAAAACAAAACTAAAAGCCATTAAGAAAACAAAAAAAAAACAATTATGTCTCTGCTGGGATTTGAACCCACTACTTAAGATTCCAAAAAACCAGAGTAAAAACTAAAGTCCTAGCCAAATGAACCATTTGCACCATTGTGATGTTTTTTAAAAAACAACATTGTTGCTAACAAAAGTGCCTCGGCGAAAACACAAAGTACCGACGAATTACAAAAATCATGAAAATATTGAAATTGCTGTCCCTTAAAATTAACCGGAATTTTGCATTAGCAAACATGATAGTTTTGGTAATGAACCTCACTTAGAAGTAAAGAGGAAGTTTTTAAAATTTCAAAAAGTAAACTTCCACATTACTTCTATTGGCATGCCTACTTTGTTTTCCATCTGGGTTAAAACTCTCAGAACACAAAAATGTGAAAAGAAAACATATAAGCAATGCGTGGCAGCTGGGATGATTTCTTAAATAACTTAACAATTTAATTAAATATACGTTTAATTAAAACTTCGAAAGAAAAATACCCCTCAATAAAACTGTAGCACAAATATGATTTTTTTTAAAATTATGTTTCAAAAAGATCGCTCCAGTACTTTTGGATTAAAGTGATTAAAGGGATTTAATTAAAGGGAATAAAGTAATAAATGGTCGTCGAAAAAAAGTTATGCTGCTTGCGGCCCGGTTAACTCGACTTCGGATCATCTGAAATGAAAAAAAGTAAACAGTGTTAAATTCAGTACAGATGTAATTCTGGTCTCTACCGCAATCATAATTTTTTTTCGAGCTTCATCAGTCGAGATTTTGTGCAAAAACGTTGCCCAAACAGCCTTTTTTAGGTCAGCAACCGACTCTGGATGACGACGAATAGCAAGGCCATAATATGTTGTTAGTAAAGAGATGACTTTATCTGCGAGTTTGCTTGCACCCTTGCCGCCAATGCCTCTGTTCTCTTCTTTGGCCTTGCGGAGTCTGGTGCCCATTCTTTTTTGCACGTGCGATATACATTCTTTTTTTTTCGACGATTGGTTCGCCATCGTTCGGATCGTCGTCTATAATAGCTTTGAATGTTTTTGAGTCGCCGTCGCCGATATACTTGCAGTATTTTAAGCCATGCTTTTAAACTGATATGGCGAACATTTCTTTTATCGCATCTACCTCCATCTTCCCAGAACTTCCTTGATGGTTGGCACGGCATTCCTATTCGTGGTCTTCAATCCAAATTTCATAGCTTCCCAATACTTGCAACTGTTGCATACGCTGGACTTTACAAAAGTGTCGACTATTTTTTTACAGTATTTGCCGATCATAGTTGTAGCGCCGTATAGTGAAGAAAAGCCACGTTTTTTTCCAAGTGCCATCACCTGATACGGTAAACATTGTTGGGTCACACTGTGGATCGTCTGTGACCATGGCATCTTTCTCTTCTTTCGCGGCTTTTAAAAGAGTGTATCCATAGATCGCAGCTGTATGAAAGTTCTCCAGGGCAGTGTAGTATAACGAGCTACTCACACCTCTGCCGATATCCATGAGGCCACAAAACATGTTAGTGCCTTTTGGCCCAATGCCTAAAAGCCTCATGGCAAAAATCAAGCGCCGGTTCATCAAATATGATTTGCCAACTAAAGACGACGAAAAAATGTATGTAGTGGTCGGGCAAGCGCAGTGAACACCAATTTTGAAGCCAATTCCATACAGCGATGCTTTTTGAAACTCGATTTTTCCTTCACATTTGCAAATATCACCAGATTAGCAGTCGCCGAGAAAACTGTATAAAACTCCAAAATGCAATTCTCCAATTGTCAAAAGTTCGTGTGAGACGTTGTTGATAAATGAAGTAGGATAAAATATGGTTAAAGTTTCTTAGACTTAAATTTCTATGCAACTTTTTACTTTCCTCTTTCCACATTTTCATTGTTGCCAACTTCACTTTATAGGCTGTGTGCCAATTGGAAAATTTTCACTCGTGGTAGGAAAGAAAATCATAAAAGTAAAATATAAGGAAATTGTACTTCTCCACACGTACAGCGTTTGTATTTTGAAGTACTTTTGCGAGCTAGGCAGTAAACTTTTTGATGTTTCTGGTATCAAAAATGTAAGCAACACAAATTGTCATCTAATAAATTAAAAATATTGAAAACAAAATTGAAACACAGCAACATAAAGTCAAAGTAAAAGTAAATTCTACAAAAATTCTTCGAGTTTTTTGAAGATGTTATTTGAAAAGAGAATTAAGGCACACCATTATTCCATGCTCATCGTACCACCATAACATACCATTATACCATACTAAAATTCCATACCAGTGATGTGCGGCGTAAACAGCTTGATGTGAAACAATGTCGGGTAGACAATTGCTTTTAACGACGTGTAAATAATTATTTATTTTAATTGAATCCAAGTTCGGAATATTCGTTATTTTTACACCTCCCAGACATGGTTTTTGTTTGTTTAAATTGTGTTCAATAAACAAATTTTTCAAAAAAATTTAAGAATCAGCTCAATCTAATAAGAACTTGCATTTTGGCAATGTTGCATTTTCTTGACATTGTTTACACAATTGTCGAATTGCTTCAAAATAAAGCTTTCAAGCAACTTCAAGCTACTTGAATTGAGTACGGAAACCTATCTTTTGTCGACAATTTAGAACATTCTCTGCATTATCGACAATTGTTAAGTAAACGTCGACAATTAAAGACGACACGTCGAGAAACATCACTGACCCATACCGTCATTTATGTTATCAGCAGCCGCACAGAATCCACTTTAAAGCCCTGGTTATAATAGATGGAACGGAACATTATAAAACGTTATTAAGTGTCAATTTGCAATCTATTTGCAGTTTTTTATATAAAGCGCTGATTATAATAAACGGATTGACGTTGCTATTATAATCACTACTCCGTTTGTAAGCGTTTCGCTACGTTACAATGACATTCGCCTCCAGTCCAATCCGCCTATTATAAACAGCACTTTAGTCTCGCGCAAACTTGTATCGTCTGAATGAAACTCATCTTTTCATGACCAAAAAGCTATACCTTCCATACACCTCCTAAATAGGAACTGTCATTATCGTTACTTGAAGCAACTGCTTTGATTTTGTTTATTCCTTCATTCTACTCTTTTTATTTTTTTGATATCTGAGAATTTTTTCGTTACACTTTTGTGTTACATCGGTTTTACTTCCCGCTCAATTCAACGTATTGTTGTATACGCGGCTAACGAAGTTTTACTTCAAAAAATGTAAATTCAAACAAAAAAAAAAATTACTTTTTTTTAAACATATTTAGGGTATACACTTCACTTCGTAATTTTCCGAAATCGCAAATTTACGAAAATTTCAGTGCAATTGTTGTTGCTCTGGTTTTCCGAAGATTGCTTAAATTTAATCATCTATTGAGTTGATGAAAAATAATTGTCGGAAATTTGCGAAGAAAACATGTGTTCAGTGCGCACAAGCAGCTGTGTTTCATGAGAAAAAAACAACATCTTGAAGGGTCTTCTTCAAAAATATTTCATATTATTTAGTTTTTCACTTATTCTCTTCATTTTTCACAACTAAACGGCAACAACGAATATTTCAATAAATTAACAGTTTGCGCGTTGTCAGTTTGACAAATATTTTGGAAAAAAATTGAAAAGCAGTGCTCACTTCAACTCGTCGTAAATTTGCGATTTCGGAAAATTACGAAGTAAAGTGTATACCCTAATTGTGAAAACAATATTTCAAGTAATAATTTATACAAACTTTTAGATATATGCAAAGGCCAAAACGTCAAAAAACATTTGTGTAAAATTTCAAGTTGATATCTTAATTGCTTTTTAAGTTCATGCTCATCACTTCACTGACATTCAAAGGACTTTTTAGATTTTCTTTGAGCTTAAAACATTGAAAATATATTCTTTATGTTGTGAATGAATTTTCAAAAAAAAAAAAAAAATGCAACAATTTAAAATTCTGTAACAAATGCCCCCCTCAAGTTGGCGGCCGGTCAAAGACCGTGTCACATAGACCAGATATTTGGACCGCTGTGATAGCACAGGAGATCTTCTCCTACCCTCCTGCTATTCTAGGCCTAAAATGTAAATAAGAAACCGTACTGACTTTTTGAAATACCCAATATATGTGCTAATTTTATACACGGGATATTTATCACCTGACAACAATGCAGAAAAATTATTTTAATTGAGAATATAATTTTTGTTGCGAATTATTTTCTTTTACAGCAAGTTTTTTTAGTGAAATATAAATAGAGTACAATTAAAATAGCACCATTCCGTATTTTTATTTTCTTTGAAAAGTATCATAACGCTATCAAGGCTTTCTTTCCACTTTCAAATAATCTCGAAAAAATGGCGAATTTATATGACGCAACCAGGCAAAAGTTTAAATATTATTAATTAGTTTTTATGATCTATTGAATAATTACATGAATTAAGATTGTGAGCTTTAGATCAAGTAAGTTTTCAAGAAGGCAACAACAACAACAACAACAACAACAACTCTGTATAGAGTCAATCACTTAGCTGACTAGACAGTCTGTTTTGGAAATCGCTACATATTCCTCTTCAGTAGTCTTTGAGTGATTAAGCTGTGATCAACTCACTGTTTAAACTAGCATATGAATGTGCAGATTCTGGAATTCATTCTTATGAATTGTATGGCTGCTAATCATATGACATTTCAAAGCAGTAGGCTATTTATAGATCACCGCCATCAACTCTATCAAGGATTGCCATCTGTTCTAGTAGCTTCTTCATGAATATTGAAATAAATGAAGAAGCAACTAGAACAGATGGCAACCCTTGAGAGAGTTGATGGCGGTGATCTATAAATAGCCTACTGCTTTGAAATGTCATATGATTAGCAGCCATATAATTCATAAGAATGAATTCCAGAATCTGCACATTGCTAGTTTAAACAGTGAGTTGATCACAGCTTAATCACTCAAAGACTACTGAAAAGGAAAATGTAGTGATTTCCGAAACAGACTGTCTAGTCAGCTAAGTGATTGACTCTATACAGAGTTAATGTTGTTGTTGTTGCCTTCTTGAAAACTTACTTGATCTAAAGCTCACAATCTTAACTCATTTAAATATTATTGTTCTTATTAAAAAAAAAAAAATTAAATAAATGTATTTTCTTTTTAGTTGAAACCAAACGAAATGATTTTTTTTAAATATATTACAACCTTAAACTTGCTTCTATTTTGGCGTTACGTGGCGTTACGTACGATTTGTACGAAGAAATATTAAAAAAAATATTATAGCAGTGAGGGGACTGCCGACCGAAGCGAAAACCTATATATAAAATATAAGTATTCCCTGGAAGATGTTGTCCTGCCACGGACCGCCTTACTGCTATATAATAATTTTCATGCTATTAGAGAGTTTTGGTCTATCCTTCATGTAGGACGGATTTGACAGGTCGGACGGATATGTAGGATGTGCGAAAGCCCTTCCTACATGTAGGATGAAAATCAAAAAGTTCTAAAAGTTCCGCTATGATCTTGTTCTTCTCTGTGCGTCCTTGTTTGTAGATTTTCTTGGAAATTGTTGTTAGCGCAGTTAGCAGGAAATTTTTTGTAGACGTTGTGATTACTAATTGTGTAGCTATAATCGGAATATGAAATAAGAATTATTTTTGTTAAGAGCTTATAGCAATTTATTAAATTTTTTATATATTACTAAAACTATTTCTTTTAAGCAAAAGTGCTACCATATCAAAAATACATATAATTAAAGTTATTTATTTAAATTATTTCAATATTGAAATAATATAAAAAATTAAGGCCTTTTTATATCTATTTATATCATGACACTTACACAATATACATGTTCACCATATATATATTGCGTTGTGTATTAAAAATAGAATATTCTAAAATTAAAAAATATCTAGAGCATATAAATTATATTTAATTCATATAAGAAATTGATGCTAAACTGATGATAACTTTAGTTATCCAATAACAACTAAAATATTTATTTATTTTAATTTCCTCAATGAGTTTATATATAAAAACTATATATATGTATATTAGATGAGTTTTTTTGCAATTTTGTTTCTGATCCGTGCACTAGGGGGTAAATATGAAGAAGGGTATTAAGAAGATCAGAAATGTGAAATTTTCAGCTCAATATCTTTTAAACCGAGAGCGCTCAAAGCAAAAAACCATTTTTACTGCTTGCTTTTATAGAATTTTTCAAAAGTATTATTTAAGGTATTAAATTCCCGTAAAAAATAAAAAGACAAACCGATTCCTACATAAAATTAATCGCTTTATCGAATGCCATCCTCAGTATTTGCGAAAATTTAGTTCTTATATCTCCTACACTCTGTCAAAGTTAAATTTTTTTTTTTTTTAATTTTTGATTTTGACCGATGCAACGAACTTGATGGCACTTGTTTATGTGAAATTAAATAGCATAGGCTGATGCATAATTTTATGCAGATAATTCTTTTTATTTTTTTTCATCGAAACTTACGTTTTTGACCGAATAATTTTAATTTTATAGAAACACAAACTAAACAACACTTTTAAAAAACATAGATTTTAAGAAAGTATTATTATAAAATAACACGCTTAAAAATATTTCTTTGTTGATGTAAGATAAGGAAACATTTTTTGATGTTCTTCAGCAATTTGTAATACCATTTGCTGTTCTTTTTCCTTATTTGTAATTTTTCCATTAAATCGTGACATTAGGCCAACTGCTCTCTCTGCAACGTCATTAACAATTTTCATATTGTTGACTACTTCTTCAGCGCGAATATAATTCGCGTTGTTAACCCAACGACTGGGATCGGTTTTCAAAAAATCCATCATATCGGTCTCGTGTGGTGTTGGTAAAAATAGTGCGTCGAAAAACTTATTGGTGTTTGAAGTTATAAAATTTTCAATTTTCAAATCCGCAATTTCTATTGTGTCCATATTTATATACGCTTGTTTTTCTCTTCTTTTGTCACCAATTTTTTGTAAGGCAGCAATCATTAACTCCTTAGTTTGCGTGTTAATTGATCGGTCGAAGAAGGCTAAGCCAACCAGTGTTTCCGACAAATACCACAGGTGACGTCCGAGTACGCGCAGAAGTTCATTTGCCATGACTTCATTAACAATGCGATAGTTAATGAGATTTTTCATTAAATTAAGATCGTTTTTCGGTTCAGTAGCTGGTACTGTGCATTGGAACCAGAAGTTGATGTAAATCAAAACTATAAATATATTCACATTTCTAAGGTCCATTAGCTCTTTATCTAAAACAAAAAATATTATTACCGTTAGTCTTATAAACATATTTTGAAATTTACCAGTAAGTTCAAGCTGATCCCGAAATAAATAAATTTTTATGGAGTAAATTGCTTTCGCCATGAACCGCGCTCGAGAAACCGCACCTGGAGCTTTAATTTTTTGTGGTTGCCCCTTTAAAGTTTTTGGTGTTTCGCCAAGAAAAAGAAGCACAACTTGGGCGAGTTCCTTATAGTCAGCACGATCATGATTGGCTCTGAATTGTTTGTGAGCGTACTCGATAAGTTCATTGCGAACATTTGGCGGAAAATGTTGGCATATTGCTGTATCGTTAATCGCACTATTATTTTTAATTTTAAAAAAATTTATTGTCATCTTAGGCCACGCATTTTGAAATCGTTGAAAAATGATGATATTCGGTGCAGATGAAACATCTTCAACGGTCAGTTTGAATGCTTTAGCTAGCAGCAGCTCTGCCACGTGGTGACGACAAGCGCAGAAAAGGACCGAGTTCGGCAGAGATGACTCGAGAATCCTTGCGCTGCCAGAGTGAATGCCTGTGTTCGAACTTGTGGTGTCGAAACACAATGCTCGCACGTCATTGATTAAGTTCCACTCGCCAAGTGCACTTAAGACCTCATTTGCGATAGTTTTGCCCAAGCCATTCGTAGTTTTTGGAATGGCCATCAACTTGCATCCTTGCATCGATGTTACAGTAATGGCTAATATGTTTACCATTGCGTTTCGCCCAACAGCACTAGCAGAGTGATCTTTCATTTTTTTTTCATCGTAATGTACAGTCACCAGCGTGCCACCAGAAGAATAATTTTTTTTTTATATTTTCTGCTATTACGACACGATGTTCTGCTCTACGTTTATTGATTGTCGATCTTGATAGTTTAGCATTCATTATGTCGACTCCGGCGGCTTTCAAGCTTGGAGCTATCAGCATCATTGCTTGCTGGCTGCTTATTTGACACCGATCGAGTGCTCTAACGACGTCAGGTGAGACAACATCTTTTTTAGTACTACGCACACTACGTTTTCCTTGTTTTGCAAGCTCATATTCAAAATCTGAAGACGATTCTGATTCTTATTCAGAATTTGAGGAATCAGCTTCAACTTGCTGATAATTTGTTGATGCAGTCTTAACTCTTTTGGCTGGCAAACAATTTGGAACAAAATCTATAAATTTTGAACGTTTTTTAACTGGAGTGTCTACAACAGATTTTGTTTCTAATTTTAGCAATAAAATTTTTTTGGACAAATTTCTTAAGCACTTGAGGTCGTTTATGTTGGACCTATGGAGCTGGAAAAAAGCTTTCACATCTTCGTTTTTGATATTTTTCATTGCATCTTATTTAAAAAATTGAGCAGTGCACTCTTGTTAAAACACAACTTTTACATAAAGAACAAAAAATTACCTTCGTGAGCGATGTCCAACATCTCCTTAATTTCAATTTTAAAATTAATTTCCTTATTTATTTGGACAGCATCGCGTCAAGCCTTGTTTTTTTTAATCTTTTCGTAGTTGGTATATAAATTTTGCACTGCAATTTTGACTCGGGGTTTTGCTTTTGTTATAACAGAAAATTTTTTCCAAATTTCCATCAGTTCCATCACGACACGGTCAATGCTTTTTTGTGTTATGAGATTGCCATTAGATCGGATATATAGAATCCTTCGAAGAACATCGTTTTTAGTGGGCAACGTTCTTTTTGGAAAAACACGTAAGCCGTGACCTTTATTTGCTGTATGTCGAAATTTGAAATTTACAACTGATTACTCTAAATATTTTACAGAATTTTTAAATTTACCTAGTATATAATAATTATCCATTTTTTGCCGTTTATTTACGAATGCTATTTTTTAGGTTTCCTTGCTGCTATTTTAAATTGAATATATATTAAAACACAAGGCCCAGGGTACACTTTAGCCAGGTACTGGCTGCCCAGAGAGGTGTAACCAGAATTGTAAGATAACTTCGTAGCACACTGATTTGACAATTCTGGTTAGGTGAATAGAGAAAATTTACAGGGCTGCCTGTACCTTGGTCTAAGTGTACCCTGACAGAGCACTTGAAAATTTTTCCAACCTGCTGTCAAAGGCAGTACGTTCTGTGCCACGGTAAAACGATAAAATAGTCAAAATTGTATTCGAAGAGCTCAAGTAATAAATATAAATTTATAATGAGAAATTTGTATTTAAATGAATATTTTTAACAAAAACACGAATGAATAAAGTTTAATTTTCTTGTTAAATAAATGATTTTTTAAATATTTTCTTATTTGCAGACTATCTGCACAAAAATATGCATCAGCCTATGGTATTTTGTTTCACATACACAAGTGCCATCAAGTTCGTTGCATCGGTCAAAATCAAAAATTAAAAAAAAAAAAAAAATTTTAACTTTGACAGAGTGTAGGAGATATAAGAACTAAATTTTCGCAAATACTGAGGATGGCATTCGATAAAGCGATTAATTTTATGTAGGAATCGGTTTGTCTTTTTATTTTTTACGGGAATTTAATACCTTAAAATAATACTTTTGAAAAATTCTATAAAAGCAAGCAGTAAAAATGGTTTTTTGCCTTGAGCGCTCTCGGTTTAAAAGATATTGAACTGAAAATTTTACATTTCTGATCTTCTTAATACTTTCCTTCATATTTGCCCCTTAGTGCACGGATTGCAAAAACTTTTACAATTCAGTACAAAAAAAACTGATCTAATGTATATGTGTATGTATATATGTATATATATATATATATATATATTAGGGCGGGTCAATTTGTATGGACGAATTTTTTGGAGGTCTGGCTCAGCGAAATTCGTAAAATACATGTAATTTCAAGACTTTTTCTCCACTACAGCATATACAAATTCTGAAAAAAAGCTGTGCGGACTTTCGTAAATAGATTTTGTTCTCAATTATAAAATATGAATGTATGAATGTATGTGTATGAATCTATTTACGAAAGTCCGCACAGCTTTTTTTCAGAATTTGTATATGCTGTAGTGGAGAAAAAGTCTTGAAATTACATGTATTTTACGAATTTCGCTGAGCCAGAATTTGACCCGCCCTAATATATATATATAATTTCAATGGTTTGGCTGTTATAGGCCAATATATTAAAAAAAAAACGTGACAAAAGTCTGAGAAAAAAAAATTGAAAGTCAAAATCTGGAAGCTCGATTTTCACCGTAGACGTATGGTCTAGTGGACTTTTTTGCTCAGTACATTCCCAAGAATCAGAAACGCGAAGCGCATATTAAGATGTTCAAATCGCCACACTCTATACATATATATATATATATATATTAGATTTTAATAAAAACTCTATACATATATATATATATATATTAGAGTGGGGCGATTTGAACATCTTAATGGGCTACATATATACTATACTTATATATATTAGAGTATATATATATATATATATATATATTAGAGTGGGGCGATTTGAACATCTTAATGGGCGCTTCGAGTTTCTGATTCTTGGGATTGTACTGAGCAAAAAAGTCCACTAGACCATACGTCTACGGTGAAAATCGAGCTACCAGATTTTGACTTTCAGTTTTTTTTCAGACTTTTGTCACGTTTTTTTTTTATATATTGGCCTATAACAGCCAAACCATTGAGATTTTCGATCCAATACTAAGACAAAAATCTCAATGGTTTGGCTGTTACAGGCCAAAATATCAAAAAAAGACGTGACAAAAGTCTGAGAAAAAACTGCAAGTCAAAATCTGGAAACTCGATTTTTACCGTAGACACATGGTCTAGTGGACTGTTTTGCTCAGTACAATCCCAAGAATCAGAAACACGAAGCGCCCATTAACACTTTTTTCCTTCTTATATATATATATTAGGCCGGGTCGATTTTTGGGGAGGCAAAAAAATAGCCCAGTGAAAATCGTATTCTAGGGATCAAAATAAGAAACTCTGCCCGAGGAACTATACCTTTAAAACGAATTCTAATGCCCCAACTTTTGACTTTTGTCCCGTAGGTCAAATTTTGAAAAATCCTTCTTTGACCCATTAAGAGTGCCCTAATCGAGTCCAAATGTATGACCGACCCCCACTTACTTTGTAGGGCTGATCCACAAATGCCAGTGGCGACCCCAATTCGCTGATTTTTTCATGTAAAGTGCCAAAAATTGTGATTTTTTTAAATGTTTGTATAGGGAACCCCCGAAGGAGGTTGCAGGGTGGTGCCACTGGCGTGGGTGGATCGACCCTCCAAAGTTAGTGGGGATCGGTCATACATTTGGACTCGATTGGGGCACTCTTACATGACAAAAGTCAAAAGTTGGGGCTTTAGAATTCGTTTTAGAGGTATTGTTAGTTCCTCGGGCAAAGTTTCCTATTTTGATCCCTAAAATAAGATTTTCATTAAGCAATGGGCGATTTTTAAATCGACCCGCCCTAATATATATATATCTTGTCATTCTCTTTGTGTATATATATATATATATCCGATACGGTAACACTAAGAACAAATAGTTTTACCAATATTATATATACTCTTTAATTAATATGCATAAACTGTTTTCTAAAATAGTTCGATGTCATATGCTGACTGAAGCTACAAATA
The DNA here is from genome assembly GCA_963920525.1 of Dichetophora obliterata. Lineage (NCBI taxonomy): Eukaryota > Metazoa > Arthropoda > Insecta > Diptera > Sciomyzidae > Dichetophora > Dichetophora obliterata. The sequence continues at coordinate 274,025,858 of OY986435.1, read as the reverse complement.
AACATCTACAAAAAATTAAAGCTTACTGTACAACAATAACTACCAAGCAAATCTACAACAATAATGCAAAGAGAATGACAAGACCCCAGCGATTGTGAGCGTTAGAGGGGATGAACCGAATTGGCGGCGGAAAATATACACAATAAATATAAAAAACACTTGCACAAAAACCCTGCAAAATAAATTTATATTTACAGTTGTAATTGAATAACTATAGTCTGCTTATCACATGCGTTCTATTTCTTACCGCCTAATGTTTTAAATCGAAAACGCAGACAAACGACAAGTAAGACACTAAAAGCAACACTTTTCTATACGAAATTATATTAGATACTTCTCGTGTCTTGCCTGTCGTTGGTTTGCGTTTTTAATTTACAACACTAGGTACTGTCTACGTACATTTATTATATTATTTTATATATAATTTATATACTATATCTATTTCTTATATAATTATAGCGTGCATGTATATTAGAGCACCCATGAAATATATGGAATGTGCAAAAGTGTTATTTTCTTCGCTCCCCGCTGTTGTTATTGGCTAGGTTGTTCTTAAATTTAAAGTCCCAATCACAAACTACTTTTTGTAAAAACGACGCACCCAGTTTTTTTTTTTTGCAGATCCTGTTTTTTAGTTTTTTTCTCCACGAAAATGCGCGGGGAATGAAGAAAATAACACTTTTGCACATATGGGTGGTCTAATGTATATTGTGTTATTATATAAAAAGATATAAGTAAAATTTGAATTTTTAAATTAATTCAATAATGAGATAATTTAAATAAATGATATGAATTATATGTATATATTTTTGATATGGTAGTAATTTCCTACTCAGAAGTTTTATGCAGTAAGCTTGATTCGAGGTCAAAGCTTAAGTTACAACTTGTGTTTAATAATACAGTCAGATACGTTTATGGTCTTAAAAAGTTTGACCGTATAAGTCATTTGAGCAATCGAGTACTTGGTTGCAATATTTTCAATTATTTGGATTCTAGAAACTGTATTTTTTTGCATAACTTGATTTGTACACAAACTCCTAATTACTTATTTAATAAGTTACAGTTTTGTAGATCGACCAGAAATATGAACCTTGTAATCCCTGTATACAATTTTTTGAATTCTAACAGACTCTTTTTTGTAAACGCTATCAGAATGTGGAATTCGCTAACTCCAAGAATCAAAAGTATCCAAAATAAGCACAACTTTAAGCATGTAATATTCCAACACTTTTCTTGATACTATCTTTCTTCTTTCTTCTATTTTCTATTTTATTAATGTTATCTTTTTAATTATTTGATAAAGTTCCTTAAAGGTAATTTATACATAAGTCTAAATTCAATTCAATTATAATTTATTGTTAAAATTTAAGCTTATAACGAAATTTTATTTCTTGAGTCAAATGCATTTGTTTGTTGATTATAACTTAAATTTAAAATTTAAAGTTAAATTTATTCGTTGCTTACAATTTTTTTTTTTTAATTTAAAATAAGTAATTGAAAATTTTTTATTTTTATTTATTTGTTGGTTATAACTTTTTGTTATTCTTTGATTTCTTACTGCATTTAAAAGACTTTGTCTTATATGTGAACATGATAATTAAAATAAATAAATAAATAAAATAAATAAATTCAGATAGTACATTTAGTTAAAAGTAAATAGTTTCAGCCATTTATAAAAAATTTCAAAAATGGATTTAAACTCTTATCAAAAATAAATCAGTTGTCATATGCCGACTGTAGCTACAAAAAAAGTCAAAAAAAAATTCAAGCTAACTGCACAACAACAATTACATGGCAAATCTACAACAACAACGCAGTGAGAATGAAAAGGTTCACAGCAGTTGCGCAACGTTAGTGGGGATGAACGAATCGGCATCATAAAATAAACCGCATTTTGCTTGCTATGGCCGCATTCAGCGCAGACAACTGTTGTAAACTGTAATGGTAGCGCTACCTTAGTTCACGATGCTTTTCTCTGAATGTGTTGCTACTCAACACGTCAGAAGTTATGTTTAATTTAATTATATTTAATTTTTATGTAAACTTAATTCAATTGCAAAGGTTTCTCACTTAAATTTGGTGCGTTCTCTCTGTGTTTATTAATTTAACACCGTCAGTAGCAGCATCTGATAGTTAACCAAACAGTTGTGTTCATGTAGCATAGAATTTGTTCGCTCGATTAAATGGCGTCCGCTGCCTGATCAGTTTTAGTTAGCGCTCCCAAAATTCGACTTTTCAGCGAATTTTCACACAACAGTTGCCAACTGTTGTCTGCGCTGAATTCCTGATAGCAAAATCTCAAGTGGTGGAATGGCAAAATTAGACAAGGTAGTGTTAGGGCGGAGAGCCGGTGACCGAAGTTATCAAATCGAAATTGACATTTCATTAAAAATCTGCAACCAATGAGAATGCAATAGAAAGCAAAAATTGACCAAAATACCAAAATAGCTGAGTTTGACAGTTATGGTCACTAAGAAAGTTAACACATTCAGCCCTAACACTACCTTGTATAGTTGTACTAAGAGTGGTGACATCAAAAGGGACTTCACGGCCAGTCAAACAAAAAACAAATATCAAAAATTTTAAATTTATTTTATTTTAACCTACAGCAGCTCTACATATACATTGAAAAAAAAACAGTATCATTCAATGTTTCGCAGCGGAGCAAAGGGAGGGAAAATAATGATGCGTCAGCAAAGGAACTTATTGATGGTTGCTTGCTACATTTACTGAGCGCATGGTAGTCAAGATCCAAGAGCGTCATTTAAAAACCTACTCGCTGTCTGTATTGATGACGAGAGTTATTCGCAAAATGACGATGACGCAAGCCAAAGATTTACCCTCTACCAAAATCGTTCAACGCGCCTAAAGAAGTTTTCAAAAAAAATAACGAAAGTGCTTGAGTTTGTGTGTGCGTGTGTGTGGTTTGATCTCCTGGTGCATCAGCAATTGCAGCAAAGTTGAATTGGCTTTCTTTGCTGGTGAACGTGTTCCAAGTGCCACCACCTGCAGCACAAGCAACTGCAGTGCAAAATTTGTTGCTAGCCAACATCTTCCAAGTACCATCACCAGCAGCACAAGCAAATGAAGTGCAAATTCTCCGCTTTCAATTTATTTAATTCACGCCGGAGTATAATGGCAGAAATTTGCCTCTGCGCTTGAGACATGCTGAAATGGTGCTTCTGACATATTGGAGAGTTGACCAGTCAATTGAATTGTGCTGCACTTGCTGGTGCTGCGCGTGGCGACTCTCGGAGAACATTGGCAAGCAAAAGAATCAGGAAATTTGCTCTGCACTTGCTTATGCTGCTGGTGATGGCACTTGAAGTGCGTTGGCTAGCACCAAATTTTGCACTGCACTTGCTGATGGTAGCACTTGGAGGACGTTCGAAAGCAAAAAAGTCAATTTAACTTTGCTGCACTTGCTGATGCACCGGGAGATCGTTGGCCTACATACACGCACACACAAACTCAATCACTTTCGTTATTTTTTTGTTATTTTTTAAGTTTTTTAAGTTTACAATATTACAAGTGTACGAAATAAGTTGCAAGTACAAGTACTGGAATTAAATATGTCGCGAATTGAATAAAATGCAAATTAAATAAAATATTTGCGCTAAAGCACGACCGAAATGTGAAACGTCAAAATTTGTAACTGTCAAAATTTCATCGTCCATTTGACACAGCAAAAAAGACAAATTTATTTCAACACACACAAATTTTATTCAACCTGATATTTTCTAGGATAGAAAATAACCACGACTGAAAAGTTTCCTTTTGACACACACCCAAATAAAACAATGATAGCTGACAACTCTGAAAATAAAATGCCGCAGTGGTGAAAATAAAAAGCCACTGACAAATACAACAAATGTGAAAATTGTCAAACTTCGTTTAAATAATAAAATAAGAGCATGCATGTAATTATTTGAATGTTCAACATATTCCTTTATCACAACTTAAATATTTAAATGTTAAAACACTCAATCCATACATAATTTTTCTTGTTTGCAAATAAAGTTCCGTGTATTTACGAAAAAAGTTATATAGAACACCAAATATCGAATTCAATTATGATTTATTTTCACTTCCACTCGGAAGTGGAATGCAGAACATACCTGAATATATTTTTCACCAAACCATTTTTCCATTATCCTTAGCCAATGCCTTCCGTTTTGATGAAACAAAAAAGTTTAGTTAACATTTACTAAACATTTACGAAATAGAAAAACTACATTTGTGAAACAGTGAAGACGATTTGATCAACACTTTTAATTAATTTATGTAGAAATTAAATTAAAATGTTTCTTTTAGATAATATTATAAAATAATAAGTTTTTAATAAGTTTTAACTTTTTGGTCACGGATATTTTTCTGTGGAAATGCCCATATGTGCTTTTCTGCGAAATTTTTGTTTATTTATTTAATTAATACTCGTAAGTAGCTCTATTAACTGTGCATCAACACACAGAACGATATTTTTCTATCTGAATTGGTTTTACAGTTATTTATTAATAATGAAACATGGAACAGTTTAATAAATAAAAAGAATTAAAACAGTAACAATCAAATAAAATTTCAGACCATCCATAATTTCACTGTATCGTGAAATTTCACGTAATTTCACGTTTTAGATGAAACTATGTGAGTGCAATTTCTTGAACTGAAGATTTTTATCGATTTTCCCAAGTTCGTTTTGTAGGTTTTTATGGGGTGAATAAATTTTTCTCAGAAATCTAACTCATTTCATCTTATTCTACACCCTTTTAGGTACCAGAATCCACTCTTAAGTCCAAACCCGTTTTTTGACACACTAGGTCCCTTTTCTTTGAGAAGGTCACATATGTTAATTGAAAAGTAAGGTTTTCACGTTATTAAGAAGCTGTTGCAGAAAATATAGCTCATTGTTTTAGGTGCAGCAATGATAGATTTATCCTTTTAAATGACAAAATTAAACATTTTTTCTGTAAATAATTTCCAATATCTTATTCTTTACAAGCATTCCTAACTAGCAGCAAGTTCCAAAGAGAAAACTCGTGAGTGCTTGCAAATACTTTTGATTATACTGTTGTTGTAAAATATATATGTCATATTAAGATGTCTGTTGCCACAACAAAGTTAAATTGTTCACATGGAAATGCGGTCGTTGAGTCAACATATAAATCAGTACTTAATTTTACAAAGTGTCATATTCTCGGACAGGCAAATAAAATCACATAAAATCAAATCTGACTTCACTTAAATTATTTTCTTATATACGACCTCCTGAGACATACGATTAGTTGATGGGGATTTATTTTATGAGCTAACATAATAAGAAAAGCTAAAGTTTATTGGGAAATTATTGTGATTTTTTTTCACGCCCAACTTTAGCAAATATTTTCTTATAAGCATGGTTCAAAAATTATCTGAAAAAAAAATTTTAAATTACTCAAAATATTAATTAAAAATTGCATCATATAGCCAATATCTCAAATCCGGAAAAAAAGTCATTAAGATATTTTAATTTTTCCTTTTATAGTTCTCAGATAAACAACTTATTTCCATAAAAACTCAATGCTCGTTCTGCATAAGATCAATATGATATCTGATGACAAAAGAAAGACTAAAAATCATTTCGGGATTTCGTATTCATATCTTTGTGGTCAGCAGTGTTTTTATGTTATTTAGGCACAGCTTGAGTTGAGTCGAATAAAATCTAAAAGCAAATCAAGAATTGAAGGAAATAACAAGAACCTTAACAATAAAAGCAACAATAACAGCATTAATAGCAAGCTCAAATTGATGCTGTAAGCTTTGGATACGGAAACGTTAGCATTTTTATGATATGCAGATAAGGAGTTATAAAAATTAATTCATGCAAATTAGCATGAATAAGGACACAATCTTTTCTGAAATAGATTTAAGACTTATTTTATGCTTTTAAATAAAGATAATCAGGAATTTTTATGGATATTTCTTATATTTTATAGTATTTTTTTGATTTGAATTAAGGTCATTATAGTTTTACCGAAAATTTTTAAAGGAATATTTAAACCTTGCCACTATTTTCTTTTTCCAGTGTTATCAAACCTTTCCTTAGCAAAAACAAAAATCATTGTTGACAATATAATTTTTTAAGTATGCACGTTTCTCTTATTTTTTTTTTTTTTTTTTTGGTTATCACAACAACTTCAGATGTTCCTAACAAACTGCAAACATTTAAAGAATCTCAAAACTGTGCATAAGTGTGTTTGCGGTAAGTTTATTACTTTCACAGGTGAGCTTCTATGTGTGTGACAAATTCCTTAAATTCCTGTTAAACAGTTACTTATGATGGCTTTGTTGTAGAGCAACAGCTTTGCAAAAAAATTTTTGATTAGGGAACTTTACTTTAGTCTGAGTCTTCTTCGAAACATTTCGATATAATAAAATGGCTTCATTTCTTATGCTCTATGTATTTTAAGAGACAAATTTAGGGCGTAATTTTTAAGAATTGTTTGATGTTGTTGAAACTCAATAGCTGTATTCCCGTGGCACTAGATCAGATCAAATCTCAGTGGAACAACTTTAGTTCTACTTTATAACAATTTGGCGCCACTGTCTTGAAACAGCTATTTGAAGAACAACTACAAAAGAAAACAGCAATACAAAAACGCAAATGAAACTTCAAAATACGAAAATGAATAATTATTTAGATTTGCCAATTATGTTCTTTTTGATGAAAAATGCTTCAAAATTATCACCATTTTAAGATCAGAAATAGAGCCAGAAATCGAGCTGGTTCTAATTATTGTTTTTGTTTTGTGAATAAAAAAGAGCCGCGCTCTAGATCAACGAACACGGGAATGCAGCTAATGACTCTGAGAAAAAACACGATGGAATTATGTGCAAATTGAATCGTGACACTAAAATCTTTTAAATTTTCTTTCAATGCAACGGTAGTGATCTGCGATACAAACTATAAGTACTTCAAAAATAAGAAATCAGGTGTAAGTTTAGTTTGTATAAAACAACAAAATACATGATAAATGCATTATCAAAAACAAAAATAACAAAACACTACTACCCACAGTGTACTAAGCCAGATTTATGTTAGGAATTCATGACAGAGTTTTAATTCACAACATGTTTACTTTAAAACATGTTTAAGATGGTAAGGTTTGATATGTTACGGCACGGTTCGAGGTTGTAGTTTCTTGTCCATCTCCTTCGTTTTTCATTTTCATTTATTAAGGAAGAATGTTGACATGTAAGACAGAGTCTTAAATGTACTAAGAATGACATGAGAACAACATATTTTAACGATACAATGAATGAAACTTAAGCCAACTTAACAAAATATTATTATAAATAAAAATTTAGACTTAGTTGCTAATATATATTATTTTAGATCAAAAGAGATAAAAATATTAAGGAGAAACATTTGAGAATTTCATGCTTAAAGATATATTTATTTTGAATCATTTTGATTCTGTTAGGCAACGTGTTTCACAATCTGATGGCGTTCAGAAAAAATAATCTATTGGAGTTCAAATAATTATAGACTGGTATTATAAGGTTGAAATTTCTAGAAGATTTGCAGAATTGGAGTTTCTCAAATAAGTAATTAGGTGTTTGTGGATATATTAAATTGTGTTAAAAATATGCAGTTTCTAGCATTCAAATAACTAAAAATATTACAGCCCAGAATGTTAGTCCTCACGTGACTGATTCAATCAAATTTTCTATAACCATAGACGTACCTCACAGCATTATTAAATGCCAGCTCCAGATTCATCTTGGACCTGGAATCAAATCTACTATACACGACATCCGAGTAAAAGATGATTGGCACTATGAGCTGTTGGACTAACTTCCTTCTAGATTCTATAGGAACAAATGACGCAGTCCACCTTATGTTCCGCAACACATAGTAAATCTTTCATACTACAGTATAGATATGGTCTTCACAAGAGAGTGAAGCGTCAGTGTGAAAACCAAGAATTTTTATCTTTAGTTGAACACTATTTAGATAAATGACAGTTATATTAGAGAAAGAGTACCTAGTTTTATAAATCGGTAAGACATATGATTTCAGGGGGTTGAGCTCGAGCTTATTAGTTTGAGCCCATTCTGTAATTTTACTGAAGTCTTCGTTAATTTTAATAGATAAATCATCAACAAGGTCAAGAGGTCTAGACAAGTACAGTTGAAGATCATCAGCATATGCATGCATTGTAACATGCCTGCATTTGCTGAAAATGCCATTAATAAACATAGAGAATAAAAGCGGACCAAGTACAGAGCCTTGAGGAACCCCACAAGTTAAATTACGGAAAGCGGACAGACTATTACCCACCCTTATTCTTTGAATTCTTCCAACTATGTAACTATATAAGAGACGGACTGCCATGCTGGAAAACTTAAAATTATTTTCATGTTTTCGGCACAATATAGAATGGTCAACAGAGTCAAATGACTTAGAAAAGTCTAACAGGCAAAGAAGATTGATGTGACCCGAATCATATGTCATTCTTATGCCATCTACAATTTTTTTAATAGCTGTAGCGTAACTGTGGCCTGATCTAAAACCCGACTAAAGTGGTGACATAAGGTCATATTTTTTATGTGCTCCGAGATTTGCGCTGCCATGAGAAACTCAAATACTTTTAATAGAGGTGAGAGTATACTTACTGGACAATAATCAGATGGTTTGTGAGCATTGGATTTTTTAGCTATTGAAATAATTTTTGCTGCTTTTCAAACATCAGGGAAGAAAGTGGTTGTGAAACAGTGTTTTATAATGTGGGTTAATGAGCTGAATATGTGAGATGAGATAATTTTAATGAATTTAGTGGATATTCCATCTTCACCCACAGCATTTGACTTTATTCTATTAACACAACGAGCAACATCACTCTCACCTACAGCAGCAAACTCCAAATTAAATAGACTTGCAGGCCCAAAAGATCCTGACACACTAGGCAACAGAGTATCAGTAGATGTAGAGGAAGCAAAAAAGTAATCATTTAAGATATTAGGTTCAATGTGACAAACACCAGATTTAATATTGCATATTCCAGCCTGTCTTAAGTTGTTCCAGAGTTTTTTAGAAGATAGAAAGAAGCGTTATGAAACATGTCTTTACTTGGAAAAAAAATTGATTGTAGTTAGAAAAGTAGATTAGAAATTTTTATCATTCACTGGGGAAGCGTTTACCGTCAATACCTTTGATCAATACCTGCGTTTTCTTGATAATATATACCAAATAGAGATCGTACTATTCGCTAGGAAAGCAATTTAATCGAGTATTATAAAATGAATCTCAAAAGAAGTCAAAACGCTTTTGGTCAATCGATGCAGGGAACCCTGCCAAAGCATACGTCATCATTGTGACCATTACAGTCACAAATTCTACCAGAGTACAGAATATCGAAATTAACCACGACAGAAAACGATGATTGGGGAAATTCTATTTCTTTGGTTTTTAGAGAAATTAAGTGAGTTATATGACTTGTAACTTAATCTGCCTTGGTTCTGCTGAGGATAAAAAGAATATAAAGTACAATCAAGTGATCAATAGCTTGAATACTTAGTAAGTTACCCCTCTAGGAAATGGAAGCATTCCCAGATTTAAGCAGGAGACATTTCTTCCGTTGAACATTTCATCTCTTTTTTACACTCAATGTCGTTAGAGGGAAATAGTACTCTTCTTTGTGTTAAAAATTATCCTTCATGCATTCTTAAAAACGCAGTTAGGAAAAACTGATTTTAATCTTTTCTAAGGTCATAACCTCACCACAAGCAAAGGTTTTGACATACATTCTTAAAGAAGCGACTTGGAAACAATAGTGGTATTCTCTATGTCTAGAATATGCCCGTTGCACGGTGCAAGATTAGGAAATATACAATCTGTGCACCGCCGCAACAACAATATACAAGTAAAAATAGCCATGCACTATTTCCTATGTATGCTACACTGAAACCCATGTATACGGCTATGCTATGAATAATAGTTTATGAAATGCAACCCTGTGATTGTAATGAGAGAGAAGAGAATGAAAGAGCAGCCAAACAGAAGGTGTAATCAGCGTGAAGTGCAGCTCATTATAGAGGTCTTTGAGCTTTTGATTTTACTATGCTACGCTTGTACAATAGGGCGCTCCCGATCCATTGGATATTTTAGTATAGAATTGTTACAATCTGTGCTCTCATGCAATCATGGTAGACATAGAGAATACCCCTAATGTTTTTAAATTTACGTTGTCTGTCGCTCTCGCATTGCTACTATTTCCACATGCATTATTACGGTTTAGAAACATCATCAATTCAAAACTCCCATAAGCTTAAAAAAGATTTGATGAGGAATGTTTTGCCATCACTTCCATATGGAAGTTTTTCAGCTTTTCCTTGAAGAATTTTTTCTTATCAACGCTTTTTCTTAAAACCGTAGAAAACTGTACCTGAAATATTTGTCATTAAAAGAATGTATATAGCTAGCTCTTCACCAAAAAAAAGGCACTGTTTCAATAGAATTGTAAGTGAAGACTTCGAATTTCTTTTTATACAGTAAATGAAAAAAATTTTGCATATATATTTTTAACATTATTTGAAAACATTTCATTTTCTAAATAGAAATTACTTAAAAAAATTAACGAAATTTCAAAAAAAGACAATATCTCCAAAACTACGTGACACAATTATAAAGGAACTAGATGGCCTGGAAGACGTTGTTCTGCGCCTTCCTGTTTTAGACATGGGTAACGCATAAAAAATGCTGCGCTAATACACCAACCCAAGCGCAGTTTACTGTACCAGCGTAACGCGTTAACTCCAGAGGTGTCGTGGCAGTAAGCTTAATGACAAATTAAAAAAAAAATAAATTAGCTTCGATGGTGACGAAAAAAATTAAAAAAAAAAACAACAACATGAGCTAATGTCTCTTTCTTTCAAAAACGAAAATTGCAATCATAGGTTTTAAGCATCTGACGAGGCCCAAACGTTACACGCAGCTAGTAAACAATAAATAAAATTATTTCAGACAAGTGATATTGAAAAAGCTATAACGAAAAACTTGTCACGTGTGCGCTACGATAAAATACCAACAAAAAAACACAGCAGCAATAACATTGATAGCTAGCTTTCGACGCGAGCAAACAACAACAATGCCATGGACATAATTCCACGAAATACAATACACACGGAAATATTGAAGTTGTTGTAAGTGAGCTAAAAACGTTAAAAGAGCTATGGGACTTACAACTCTGCTTTAAATGATGTGATATCTATAGGGGTATTCACGATTCAGTGCACTTGCCTGTGCAGTTGAGAAGTAGTGCAGTTAGGTTTTCGTGAACACCCCACCATCACCATTTTAAAGCTGTCAACATTTTTCAATGCACACAAGTGCACAACTGCTCAAGTCCTCAAGTCCTCAAGTTGAAGGTAATAGTAGAAAAGCAATTGTGCAGATTTTTGACGTACGTACAATATGTTTTTGTAAAGTGCACAAGTCCTCAAGTCCTCAAGTCCTCAACTGCACAGGCAAGTGCACTGAATCGTGAATACCCCTTATATTAACTCGATGTTGATCAGCGCTTGCTGTTTTTTTGTTCGATAGAACGTTGCTTTATGTGGTCAATTTGTTGAATGTGGTGAGTTTTGTGGAGAATTGTTATTGTTATTGAATAAAAATTGCTACTTTTATTCTATTTATATAGAGAGCATGCACATCTAAGGAAACAACAAATAAGCATGAAGCAAATATATTGCTGCGGTTTTGCGTTAGTTTTAACTATAAACGCAATATTCATCTTCAACGCAAAAACAAGCATTATCGCTGCTTAACATTAAGCAAGAATAATTTTGTTTTTACTTTCAAAATCGAACACGTTCAAAAAAGTGCTATACATATTGAAAATATTATAACAATCAAACGCACTCTAAATACGCATGCTTAACAGCATCTTTCCCGATACTCCTTTTACATATTTAAATAAGCAAACAATGTTCGCTTCGAACATTCTATCGCTTTGTTTAAGGCGTCGTACAACTTGTGCAATTTTTACTCGCTGAATAAATATTTTCTAATTTTTCTTTAAGCGTGTTTTTTGTGTAATTGCGCTATTGCGTTACTTTTTTAAAACAAGTGAATCAGTACAGTATCGCATTTAAGTGCTTCAACTTAATAGCGCAGTGCAACGCAGCGTTACCCATGTCTATCCTGTTAACCATAAATATGGGTGAAATATGTCTTTTATGTCATGTTGTATAAACAATACCTAACTTGGCAACAGTCTCACCTATCGAATAACCATGAACCATCATTTTGTCGAAACAAATATATTGTGCAAATTTGAAATCAATTGGTAAAGTCGTTCAGAAAATGTGCGATCACAAATCAATGATTTAATGTATGTACATTAAGGTGCCTTGATTTGTATGGCGAAAAAAGTTCCATTTGTACCCATCTCAAAATGAACCTTGATGTGTTTTATGACGATTCCCAAAATATTTTGGCAATAACGAAAGCCTCCAGTGAGCTAAACTATTTTGGAAAATCCTCAAAAAACCATGTTATTCGTAAATATGTTAGCTAGTGTAATAATTGAAAAAAAAATGTCACAAATTATTAGCCTGAAAAAGTTCTTCCAATCTGCATTAAAATTTTTTAAAAATTTGCAATCGGATAAGAGATAATACTGTTTTTCATGCATTTTTTTTTTATATCATATTCACTTAAATTCAAATAACTTTATTGTTTTTTATGCGATCCTCGTTTTCAAGATATCGTTAGAATGGTATTGACTGCTTTTATTTCTTTTTGGTTAAAATTCTCTTAACTGGTTTGCATAAGAAGAATAACACCTACTTAAAAAATTAGCTACTGTAAAATAAACGCTGTATATATAATATGCCATGAAACTCAAGTATATTTTTGACATCCATGATAGTGAATGAGAACAGAACAGTAAGAATGTCGGCGTACAAGAAAATTTTTCAGGTATGTGCTTGTTCGTCCAAAACAATTCGACAATTCAATGTGCCAAAAAAAAAAAATGTTTCGATGTGATTCGCCAGATCAGAATCAGCAAACAATTTTACAGAATTGATTTTAATAAAGTGTATTTTAATATTGTTTGTCGTTTCGAAATTACGGTGTAATAGGTAAATAGGTGATCGCAACGTTCTAATTTAAAAAAAGTCTGGATCTTGAAACTCCGACATGATCAAGAGGTCCGACCACCTGCAGTGCACTCTTACAGGTGCCCACAATCATGAGCGTTTGGAATGGTTCTAGATAAATTTGTTTTCTTTAATTTGGTCACACAGTGTTATTGTTGAATTTTTTCCTTATATTTTTTTACATTACAACTGCTTTGTAACTCTTGTCTGCATTAGTATAGCAATTAAAGCTTCGTCTTAGTGTTGTCCTATATACTTTCGATTTCCTTTTCTTAAAATCAAAATAGAAAAAAATAATATGCAATTATTTTTGCCAAAACGCAGAAATTAAGAGAAAGAGTTACTAATCCCGAGAAACAAAAGTCCAGAGTATCGGACTCAATTTTATTTTTAAAAGCTACGAGTAGTAACGAAAACCTGCGAAGTTTATGAAAAAACATTCATCGCACATTGATATTAAACCGAATGTAATCGAGCTTCAGCGAACAGGACACGAGAAAAAAAGTTTATATATTGTTTCAATAAAGTAGCTGATATGTATCGAAACTGGTCTGAGTCTTAACTGTAATGTACCCGAAACATACCCAACAAGTACCTTGAAAGGTACCTGAAATAGTGCCGTAGTAAGCCTGTTTTATGTCAATAAAGTGTTTAAAAACTAGCGACTATATTCGGACACAATAAACTGACGAGTGCCCGAATCGGTCTTCGTTCGTACATTGTGCCTGCCCAAGGTGTTCCAGAAATAGCACTTCTTTCGGTGCAGAGGTCGGACATTTACCGACACGGGCACCGGACATATATCAGATACTTTATTGACACAAAATATGAAATTGTTTCTCGGGAACGGTTCCGGCTATTAAAACAGCTAAATGCTATCAATATCAAGTTTTGGTATCATACCTGCTAAAAAGCTCTTTTAATGAAGAAGACATTTCAGATATAAATCATTATGCTTTATGTTATGAATGACCTCATAAAAACAAACAGAATTACGGTTGGATATAACATGAATTTTATTGCGAGCTTTAGATCAAGTAAGTTTTTTTTTTAAGAAGGCAACAACAACTATGGATATGCTCATTCACTTAGCTGACTATACAGTCTGTTTCGGAAATCGCTACATTTTCCTCTTCAGTAGTCTTTGAGTGATTAAGCTGTGATCAACTCACTGTTTAAATTAGTATATGACTGAGCAGATTTTGGAATTTATTCTTTTGAATTGTATGGCTGCTAAGCTTATGACATTTCAAAGCAGTAGGCTATTTATAGATCACCGCCATCAACTCTACCAAGGTTGCCATCTTTTCTAGTTGCTTCTTTTTATTTATTTCAATATTCATTAGTGTTCGCCAGCTTGTCGAAATGCACCAAAGAAATGAAACGAGTTTTTTGCTTCGCCAGAAGCTAGTGTTCTAACTGAAAGGTGGCTATTTTCACAACCACATGTTCAATTACACATGACTTTGACCGAAATCGATCAATTGTTAGATTATTTAATTAATTTGACATTAATTAAACTTATTTGGCCGTGCTCCGCCATAGTTAGTTAATTAGTTTTAATGATCTTTTAAATGATAACATGAATTAAATTGCGAGCTTTAGATCAAGTAAGTTTGTTTTTTTTTTGGAAATAACTTTATATTGATCCGTATTATGGTCACGCGTCACATGCCCTGCAGCTGGCACTCCATCTGTGATTTAAACAATTTATCGCAGCAACAGAACAAAGAAGAATCAAACGATTGTCATATTGAGCAACAAATAACACTTCAGTCTATTTTCAACGAAATTATTGCTCTTAAATCTGATAATTTTAAAGCACTCACCATGATAAGCTCTTTGCAAGAAGACAAATTATTCTTACTTCAGAAAATTGACAACCTGCAACAGGAACTACACAATGTCAAGCAAGAATTTATCAATAACAATGCTGTTTCTGCAATTACTGTTCTCACTAACAAAGTTAATGATCTGCGAGTTACTGTTGATAAAGCTCTGAGCGACAACGTTAAAAAGTTAACAACGATAAATATGCTAAAAAGCTACCTGTGAATGTTGGTGTTCCTGGGATACATTTTGATACCGCTGCCTCAATTGATGCTTCTACTACTGACCCAACTTTTCCACCGTTGCTGTCTGCTTCTAGTTCTGTGCCTGCTGTTAATATTGGTCCAAATGCTACATCTGTTTTCAACGCTAATGGTGTTACTCCCAGCTTCTCTGAGGTCGTCGCTACTGATGTGCCTCCTGCGTCACGTACTAGTTCTTTTGCGATTGATGCTCCCACAGGTTCCATGGCACTTGCTGCAGCAGAACTTGATAAAATTTTGCAGAACAACACCGCAGTAAAACCCCCGGTCTGGAAAAACATGAATAAGGCCACCCATATAATTGTTGGGGAGAATGACATGGGGAGAAAAAATGGATACATTTGTCGTCGTTCAAGCCAACAGTTACTAGTGCCCAAATAATATCATATGTTAAAAACCAAGCACATATTGAATAACATCAACTAGCATGCTACAGTCTTGTGAAAAAAGGTGCGGATACTGTTAAATTAAGAAGTATAAATTTTAAGCTGGGAATATCACCCAGCTTGTATGAAAAGCTATTTAATCCCACTTTATGGCCATCTGATATCAAAATTCGTCCTCTTTAAAATTTTCAAAAGCCGGTCAACGTATTGCAAATAACGTAGATAGAAGCAATAAGATTGCTGCCGCCACCAGGGCACAACCTTCATGTCTCTCGCTGAAAAACGCTCACTTATCGCTTTCAACGCTCCAACACAACACACTCAGCATAATTACTAGCGATGATGATGTTGCTGCCAATAGTTTCCAACAATCTTGTCTCTCGCCAATTAATGTCTGCTCGTCGATTTCTAAGCTCCAGCTCGATTTGCTGGAAGTCTCCTCGTATCAGCAACAACAAACACAAAAATTTAACAGCGCACCTCAGTCAGCTCTATATCAGCACAATAGCTTCTCCGTGTATCAGCAACAACAACAACAGCAAACACTACAATCCAACAGTGCACCTCAGTTGGCTTTAAATCAGCACAAACATTTTTCGGTCTATTTCCACAACGCTGGCGGCCTTCGTACAAAAACGAGCGCCCTGTTAAACGCTGCTTCTAGCCATGACTTTGAAGCGATTTTATTTGACAATCATTATGAGGTTTACCGAAGAGACCGTATACTTGGACCTGATGTCTCTAGAGGTGGAAGTGTCTTGATTGCCATTTCATTTAAGTACGCTAGCAGAGAAATCCAACTCCCCTCTTGTGACAATAATATCGAACAAATCTGCGTAGCCGCTAGCTGCAGTTCTTTCGAAATCATATTTATTCTAAGTTATATTCCACCTAATAGTAATGCAGATGTTTATGATTCTCATTTGATTAACGTAAGCTCTATTATTTCACACTTAAATTCAAATCAATTTCCTTGTGTATTGGGAGATTTTAACTTGGGGAATATTGAGTGGAGGTATTGTTCGGATGAAAAATGTTAATTCCTTTTTATTTGAAAAGTTCAATTGAACATAAGCTTTGCGATACTTTGTATTCTCTCGGTCTTCTTTAAATCAAAAAATTTGAGAACGATTTGGTTTTCATAAGCAATGAAATTAAGCATGATATCTTTAGATGCGACATGCCACTCACAAGTGAGTCGGTGCATCACAAGACTCTGTCCTTAAATTTTTCATTTTATTCATATCAAGACATAATTATTGAAAACAACATCCATTTTTATGACTTTTTCAACGCCAATTACCCAGCCCTGCATAATTTCTTCAACAGCATTAATTGGATGATAGTCTTGACAAGAAAAGCATTTACTCAATGTATTACATTTTCGAAAAAGTTCTAAGCGAAAGTTTTTCTCTTTACGTACCTTTAAAAGGTAAACGTCAGAATTTCAACCTGCCGTGATACAATAGAAGTCTTTTATGCTTAAAAAACCAGAGAAACAAGGCAAACAATAGATATAAGAAAACAAATTTGCCTGAAGATTGGTCGATTTTTACTTTGCGAAGAAAAGAATATGACTTTCTATCAAACTTTTTATATAAAAAATATATGCATTCCGTCGAATCTAACATTAAACAAAATCCAAAATCATTTTGGACTTTTTATAATTCAAAGCGAAAAAGCTCAGGTATTCCTAAAGTGATGGAATTCCAAGGGAATTTAGCTAAAGATTCACAAGAAATATGTGAACTTTTTGCGAATTTTTCCGGTTCAGTATTACGGCCCTGATGGAAACTTTTCCAAACTACAGCAATCCTTAGATCTCGGTTCTTTAAAGTTTTCTGAAGATGAAATATAATGCTTTAAAAAGTCTACACCCGAACAAGGGTGCAAGCTTTGATTTGGTTCCACCGCGGCTTCTAAAATGCTGTGCATCATCTTTATCTATCCCATTGACATCTATTTTCAATATGTCCCTTTATAGAGGAATATTCCCAGACGATTGGAAGACCGCGTTTATCACACCTATTTTTAAAGCCAGTCAAAAAGGAATGATTGAAAATTACAGACCAATCACAAAATTATCAGCTATCCCTAAGGTGCTTGATGCCATTGTAAATAAACGAATCTTTCTTGAAGTAAAAAACTACATAACAACCCACCAACATGGATTTTTCTCCGGGCGATCCACTAGTACAAATCTGTCAATATTTTCAAATTTCAGCATTAATACGATAGAACGTGGCCTGCAAGTCGATGTTCTCTACACAGACTTCGTTACAGCTTTCGACAGCCTTCCACACAAAACTCTTTTACTGATGTTGGGAAAAACTGGGAATACTCTTGTTTATTGGCATGGATATCATTGTATCTAGCAGATAGAAAACTTATGGTTAAGGTTGATGATTGCTATTCGAGCATTATTTATGCTAAGTCAGGGGTTCCGCAAGGGAGTCATCTGGGACCCCAGCTGTTTACATTATTTATCAATGATGTAGTCGAAATATTTAAATACTGCTCTGTGTTGCTTTACGCCGATGACTTAAAAATATATGCAGCTATAAGCACGTTGCACGACTGCACGACCTTACAAAAAGATATCAATGCTTTCTTATCCTGGTGTGCTAGTAATGGTATGAAACTGAACCTCTCGAAATGCAAGCTCTTAACGTTTTCACGAAATCTCTCGCCAATATTATTTAACTATAAGCATCAGACTGTCGAATTTACCAGGGTATCCCTAATTAAAGATCTCGGAGTCTATTTTGATTCAAAGCTTACTTTTAGCCCCCATAGGGACTATGCAATCTCTAGCGCAAACTCATTACTCGGTTTTATCAAACGAAACGCAAAGGAATTCAAAGATGCATTCACACTTAAAACTACATTCATCTCCCTAGTTAGATCAGTTCTTGAATATGGGGTAGAAATTTAGCACCCGATATATCAAAAAGATATTGATCGGATTGAGAAAATACAAAGGAATTTCACAAGATTTGCGACTCGTCGGACTTTTTCACAAGATAATATGCCATCATATGAAGTGAGGTGTCAATTGCTTCTCTTACAAAAGCTTTGAATTAGATTCAACATATCGAGTGTTTTATTTATTAAAGATATACTTAGTGGGAAAACTGATTCACCCAAACTCCTATCTCTTATCCCTTTTCATGCTCCCGCCAGACCACTTAGAGAACATTGTGCATTTTTTATCAAGGTTCATAGGACAAACTATGGGCGTAGCGATCCTGTTTCAAGATGCCTTACTCTATATAATTCTCTTAATTTTGATCTAGACCTTGAAAGACTAGCTTTAATTAGAGTTTTGAATGAATGTTTGAAGTAATATTAGCCTTCACTGTGAATCTGTTTAAAATCTTATTTTATAAATTATCTTTGTCATCCCTAGCTTTAAGAAACTACTGTAATCTGTAAGGGCCTGACCCTTCTTCTGAGTTATGTTTAGGTAGTAACGACCGGCTAAGGCCAAGTAGTAAGAGTGGATTCCTCCCTTAGCGGTGTTCAGAAACTGCGATTGGTTCCGCTCTTGAAACGTTGAGGGAGGAACCCCGCCAAGCCAGTTCATCCACCTTTTTATTTTCATATATGTTCATATGACCGGTAACCCAGGTTATGGTGCAGGTAGCTTCTCTTATCGCTAAGATGTCGGCCTGGAAGGCGCTAGCTGAGTTTCGTAGGAAGCATCCGCCACCCAACAATTTCTCAGATTATATGCAAGCTCCTACTCTGCACTGGTGGAGAACTTGGTCGATTTTGGGAGTGTCATAGTCCGTGTTACTAGGAACCAGTTTCAGAGGCAGCGGATTTAGAATGGTGCTTTGCCCACATGGACTATTCCGCCATTTGTTGGACTCTCTGAGTCTGACTGCACTGTTTGTTACGGTAAGCTTGATTTGTAGATCTATAAGTTGTTGTATTGTATGCTTTGTTTAGAGCAGGCCACTATACTAGAGCAGCATATTACAGGATCGGGCGCACTTCTGCTGTATATAGCCATAAGCCATATTCTAAACTGTATAAAACTATTAATAATTTAAATAATAAATTTAAATTTGAGCTTTATTCGAGAGAGTTTAACTTCTTAAATAAATGCATTTACAATCAATACATTTTAAGAATTGAGTCTAATATTATTTCAAACCCCAAAGTCTTATGGAATTATATTCAATCTAAAAAGGATGGGTTGCTTATTCCAACTTCTATGCAATTAAATGGCAATAAATCCACTTCAATTGCTGAATCTGTTAATCTTTTCGATGATTATTTTAAATGCAACATTGTTAAGGATGATTCATTGTTTAATCACTCTGTATGAGACTATGTGGATGAAGTTATTGACATTGGGTCAATTTCATTATCTGTTGATGATGTAAGTCATTCATTATCTCTAATAAAGACGTCTGTTAAGGCTGACATTGATGGCTTATCGTCTGTCTTCAAGAGTGGATCTAAAAATGATGTTGCAAACTACCGGCCCATCTCGAAGTTGTCTAACGTTTCTAAACTCTTTGAATCTATTATTAAACCTAAGCTATATTTTCATGTTAAGAGACATAACTATTTGCCTGAAACAACATGGCTTCGTTTCTGGCTGGTCAACTGTGACTAATCTTGCTCTCTTTTCTAACTTTTGTATCTCTGCCTTTGAAACCGGTTACCAAGTTGATGCCTTGCATATGGATTTCTCGAAGGCATTTGATAAAGTATCTCATAATATTTTGATTGCCAAACTTTGCAAAATGGGATGCCATTCGGATTTCCTTAATTGGATTAAGTCTTATTTGAGTGGTAGAGTGTGCTATGTAGGGATTAATGATATTCACTCTTATTGCTATAAAGTTACCTCCGGAGTTCCTCAAGGAAGTATTCTTGGGCCTCTGTTATTTGTATTATTTATAAACGATATATGCAAATGATTTTGTAATTCGTAATTTCTTCTTTATGCGGATGACTTAAAGTTTTTTAGTAGAGTGTGTAGCTTGGTGGATGCTGAGTTGTTGCAATCTGACCTCAATAATGTTTCATATTGGAGTACTCGCAATGGGTTGCCATTGAATATTAGTAAATTGTTGAATGCTTCGTATAGCAAATCTTCTAGTTTTATTAGTACAACCTATTTTATGTCAGATCTACCACTTAAAAAAGTTGTTAATATTCGTGATTTGGGAGTAATTTTTGACATGAAGTTCACCTTTGTAGAACATCTAAATTTCATAGTGCCTAAAATCTATTCTCTCCTAGCCTTTCTTCGGAGGAATAGTGCAGAATTTCAAGACCCTTATACTTTAAAAGCACTTTGCAATTCATTGGTTCGTTCTTTGTTGGAGTACGCTGCTTTTATTTGGAATCCATCGCTTGCAATCCATTCATTGAGATTAGAAAAAGTTCAGAAGATAGCCATAAAATATATGTTACAGCCTTCGCGTTCTTATGCAAACTTACCTTCTTATACTGCTCAATATTGGTTATTGGGCTAAAGCTTGAGACGAGGAGGAAAAAATTCTTTTTTATTTGTAATAGATAATATTGATGATCAGTTTTTACTACAATTAATTGAGTTTAACATTCCTATAAGGCAGGTGCGGTGTTTTAACCCATTTTAGCCCGGTACCGGATCCCGTTAAAATTTTGTGGTGAATTTTGGAACTCAGGCTATTTTTTACCTAATCAAGAAAAATCCGTTAAAACTTTTTTCCTATCTGTAATGGTTTTTGAGTAACGGTTGGGGTAGTTTTCTACCCATTGGGCCAATAGATACACTTATTTAGACAAAAACTATGTTTAGTGGAACAAAAGTTTATTTGAAAAAATTATGAAATTTCATTGAACAAAAATAAGTTATACATGTAATTAAATGAAAAATTAAATATATTTTTTTGTTCTTTATGTTTATAATATTTTTCAAAACATTTTGGGTGCAAGTTTAACAAAATTTGCATCGTCTTGGTGGTGTGCCATCGGTGCGTTTGCTAGGAAAATGCTTTGATTCGTTCTGATCAGATAGTTCTCTTATACCACTTGCACCTCTGGCGCTGCTTGTACCGGGGGCATCGGACACATTTTTAGTTGGCTTGTCCGACAATAAAAGAGCTCGAGTAACTTGGGATCTAAATTCCAACTGTGGTAACGGTTTTCTGTTCTCAGTCTTTGCCACTAAACAATCAAGCTCCCAGGCATTGACTAGCATATTGGAAAGCATATTTGTAAAAAAAGGCCACCACCACTTTTTCCACGTATGCCCAAGGCATAATCATGAAGGTCCACTCCTCCCATGCCATATTAAAAGTGGCAAATAGAAAAAAAGTGGAATGAAGATCCATATATTCTCTAACTGAAAGTACAATGTCTCAATACCTGCATTGTATTCTTTTATCATGCGTGGAACACTGATGTTTACATGTTTTTTTTTGTGTACGTTCATAGCGTCTGGCCGTAGCAAATGGTTCCGCAAATGAATAATTAGATAACACATTAACGTTTGCATTATCTTTCCATCTGACAACAGCAAGCTCTTTGTCATGTTCATAAGTGCCGTGTATTCGCCTTTTTAAATTTTTGCAGGCAATTTAGCTCCTCCAATTTGATTTGCTCAAACAGCTTGTGTGTCTTGAAACAGAAGAAATACGTATTTTTTACTAACTGTGGTAATTAAAAATTTACTGCAATATTTTAACTTCTGAAATGTATATAAATAATATTTACCTGTTGCAAGGAATCGGCGGTCACTTAGAAGCCACATGAGAAACGTTATCAAAGAAATCAAAGGATCGGTGAACAGCAGTGACAACTTTATCTTCTTCGTCAGATGAATTTAAAACCGCCATTATTTTCTCCACTTTTAACGCCCGTTGTCGCTTCATGTTTAAATCAAAATAGTATTACCGTATTAAAATTGTATTTAAAACTTTAAGTAAATTGTCGTTTATTAGATAAATATAATTATCAATATTCACGTAATCCCTAAACACTCGAAAAACTTGTTATAATGCCGAAATGTTTCCAAATAGCAGCAAAATATAAATTCCGCAGTAAATTATGGCATCGTTTTCAATATATTGTCCCAATGGGTAGAAAACTACCCACGCAGATTTAACATCGAAAAACATAGGGATGGTAGTTGCGAAGGCAATTTTTTTTTCTTATATCGGTACTACCATCTATTTGCAACATGAAACGAATGTAAATATTATCATATGAAATGTTTAAATAATTAAATTTTTTAATAAAAAAACGGTCTAATTGGAGGCTTTTAATTGGTTGGAGGGGAAGGTGGTGGGCGTGGTTGATCCAAGGTCATCGCAATACATACATGATAGCCAACATTCCAAATATTACTTATTTATCAACAAATAATTTTTATAAATTGTAGTTTCATAGAAAACTCTATTTTAGTTCAGGGGTAGAAAACTACCCCTCTGGGCCAAAATGGGTTAAACTATTTTTTATAAAACACCATCGAACAAATTACGCTCTTAATGAACCTATTACGAGAGCTTTGAGTTTATATAATGAGTTATCGTTAAAATATGTTTATGACATTTTTTTTGTCTAAGATTTGCTTTAAAAATTTTGTTATAAATTTATTTTAAGCTTATTTGTAAGTAGTATTGGGCACTTTAATTATGCTCAAAATGTTCTTAAATATTTGTTTAGTCTTTAATTTATTATCTATTGTATAGAAATTATATGTATTCTAGTATGGAATGATTTTTGTCCATAGACTCAATAAAGACTCGATAATAATAAAAAAATATTATTTTCGGTTGAAGAACCCATTTTCTATCAATGGTTTTTTTACAGGCGTAGATGGTAATTTGCTATGTGTGGGTTTTCCAGCTGAGCTTAAAATCTAGAGGTCAGAACGTTTACGTAAAAGCCAGTTTTCAAGTTGATATAAAATATTTTATTTTATTTTCAATGAATAAGGGATAATAAACACAATTCAGGGGCCTTACTCTGTAATGAGATTCGAAAATGAAATTCTCACATAGTTTTTTGTCAAATTTTTGATTACAACGAATTCAATGCAGACAACAACTTTTTTGCAAAATAAAAATATTTTTGCAGAATTTTTGCAAAATAAAAATATTTTTTAGGATTATAAACAGCATGCTGTGAGAATTATTATTTTTATATTGACGAAAATCTGAAAATATTATTTTTGTTAACATTAAATTAAATTGAAAAATTACCACTATCTGCTTGAACCACGGCCGCGTGAGTGTAAGCGTATGGGCTTATCCACTTGGTCATCGCAATTTTTAAACAAGGGTCGCTTCATTTGCTTCATTTAAAATCATTCGCTTTGTAAGTAATTTTAAAGCATTTTTTCTAGAAATATAAAAGAAACATCCTTAAAAAAAGCATGTGTGCACAAAAAAAGTTACATTTATTTCTATGAAATATCCAAGTATTGTAGCTTATATATCTCCAAATTTGTTATCTTAAAATTAAAAAAAAATATTTTGAATCTAACATGATTTCGTTTCGAGTTTAAGACGAATCTGAAAAAGTGGAAAAAGCAATTTGCATTTGCGCGGAGGAATTTCATACGAAAAGCCCGTATATGATAAGATATATGAAGATGTAAGTCCATCTCGAATTTGAAACGGATCCGTATGACAGACTGGGAATCGGTCAATTTAAACTATACTGATAAAATAGTTAACAACTGTGAAAAAACGCATTTTTGGCCAACTACTAGCTCAATTCGGAAGTTCTAAAAGAGCTTCGATCGTCCTGAATTTTTGTATCTCGTATATTTTCAACTGCTTAAATTTAGAAATTCCTTAAGCTAGGACCACTTTAAAACTCCCCAGTGTTCACATTAAGATACACAAAAAAGTGCAAGCCTTTACTCTTATTAATTGTCGTATCAATAATTTATTAAACCTTAGAAAATTTGGACATCTTTTGATGTGATGTAGATAATAATTCCGTTCTTCTTGCAATATTAAATCCAAGTTTAAATGCAATTTTGAAATTTTGCATTTTGCAATTTAACAAAGCATTTTGCATTACATATTTAAAATTGTATTTTCCCGTATTCGAATTTAAAAGTTTTAGCTATAAAATAGAGTACAATATAATATATCCAAAGAGGATAACAATGGAGCGAACCACTGTCATAAAGTACAAAAGTACAAACGCTTACATGCACACACATAATTGATGCTTGACACACACACACACTAACTCGAAACAAAATAAGAGCACATTTTGTGAGAAATACATAAATAGAAATTTAAACACATTCACTTACACGACTCTCATACTCAGCCATACATACAAAGCTAAAGGATATTGTGTACAATTTCCTCTTTATGGCTCTCAAGAGTCGTAATAAATCTCGTACAAAACTATTTCCGCTGCACTCATTTTGGGCTTTTACCCCTCTAACACGCTAGCGCATGTTCATGTTCATATAAAAGAGCAAACACACATGCTTTGCCTTAAAGTGCCTGCAGGCGTGTGTGTGCTTTTGTCTGTGCTTGTTTAAAAAGGAAAAAAAATACACATGCACACAGACATGCATTAAATAATTTTAAAATTAATACTAAACTTAATATTTAACCAACCGATTTTTCGTATAATTTTCTGTCCATCTCGCTTGCCCACAGACAACAGCGCCTTTTGTTAAATTCGTTCCATGCAACCATTTGTCTAGTCAAACACTCGTTGGCTTCATCATCATTCCGGACCCCCTTCTTCTTCTTCTTCTGTTCTTTTGCGCTCTCACATCCGTTTCGTGTATTGCAATGAAATGCTTTTTAGCTGCATCCGTTCGTTGATTTTCGGATTTGGAGCGCACTTAATTTTTCGGAAATCCTTTCTAAAGCGCTTTCAAAATTATTATCAAGACTGGAAAATAAATAGCAAAACAAAATGAACGATTTCAAAAAGTACTTAAAAAAGTATATTCAAGCTTACATGTAATGTAAAATAATATATTTATTACTATCTTGTGTTGCAAAACATTTTGAATTGAATAAATTTCATAATTTCAGAAAGTGCGGGAACTGTGAAATTCAAATGCTTACTCAAAGTACCGGAACCGGTTGTTTGCTTCGATGACAAGCAGTAAAATAAACAGTTACGACACAATAAAAACTACCACAGCAACATGGTGAAAACATTGACACTGTGTCACAACTGAAGCGACAGTTCTGTAATATTTCTGCAACTACAAACACAATAACACAGTGTGACACCAAAAACAAAAAAAACAACTAAAATCTCAATAGATTCCGGTAGTAACTTGCCCTTTTACAAACCTACTAAAGTATTTGATGAAGTTAGCTCAGATAAGAAATTTGAGCCAATTTCGGTATGTTCTTTTCGTTGTAATGTCGACACGATTACAGCTGCAATTTTAAAGCTATCGTATGAGAATAAGCAAAATCGGACGAAAACCACTCCTACCTCTCATACAAAATTACTTTATCATACAATAAAATCTCAGAATTTTGCACTAAAGCTTTAAAGTAAAATATTCATTATGTATTTTAAATTTGTTAAAATCAGATAAAAACCACGCCTATCTGCCATACAACCTGACTTTATGAAAATGGTAAAATCTGTTTAAATGCCACAAAAACTAATGCAATGACTTTAAATTCTGCACAGTTGTCTTGGTCTCAAATATTTATCATACATATCAAATTTGTCAAAATAGTAAAAAAATCAGGCCTAACTCCCATACAAAGAAACTTTATTAAAATGGTTAAGTCTCTAAAAATTCCATAAAAATTAATTGTGTGAATTAAAATCATGAACATATACTAAGAATATTAAAATTCACTTTGAGCTTGAAAATTGGCAAAATCGTTTAAAAAGTCGGAAAAACTTTCATACAAAGTGACGTCATAAAAATAGCATAACTTTTATAAATTCCACACATATTTGTGTATTAACAGCATATTTATCACATAATCTTTAATATCTTAAATGTGTTCTGCATTTTAGTTTTGGCAACATTGGATGCCACTCATGCTCTAAACGAAGTGACGTCATCAAATTTTCAAAACATGCATAACTTGGAATATACTGTGGTAGTATATTACAATGTACAGTACTAATAGTATGATAATGGTATGATTGCGTGAGGCAGGATAAACGAGAATTCAGCTTACACATCAGAAAAAAAAACCGACAAACCGTGGCCATGTTCAAACAGTTTTAATCTGTAAGCGTTAATCTGTAAGCGTGTTTGTCAGCTCGACATACTGGTTGCCCTGTTAGCAAAAACTTTTGATTTTCTCCTTTGGTGCAAAATTTTGAGAACCTTTTTTTGTGCTTGTATGTATTTACAGTTTGAGCACTTCAGACCAGTGTTGTCCGTAAATTTATGTATTACTTCCAACAAAATCATGAAAAAATTATCTTTTTATAAAAACACTGAAAAATCTCTAAAATGTCTGTCAAGCATAACTTTATTAATGCACACAACTTTAGCTAAAAAATGTCATTAAACATAAATATACAATATAACAAAAAATATTGTAGACTCTGTTTAAAGAACTCTTCTCTGTGTTATACATTAGTAATTGCTATAAAAATTTATATTCCGTATAAACTAATTGAAACTAAGTAAATAAAATAAAAATATGTAGTATTTTCTAAAATTTATAAAATATTTTTGTTTAAAGAAACAAAACTACTCAAAAAAAAAAACAATATACATAACAATTTACTACTTTATATTGTTCTGGTGATAAGGATTTCTCAATCTAATATGATATTAAAAGCTACTTGGCAACACTGTCAACGCAAAGTCTCGATTAGAAATTCTATATGAATCTTTTGAACTTTCCAACTTCATGTTTAAAACAAGTATTATAAAAACTAGTTTGTAAATAAATTTTT